>JANAVB010042020.1:13353377-13753128 GCA_029216955.1 Iris pallida | reverse complement strand
GGCTTGGACATGTCTTGTATCCGTTTAAAAAAATGGTGCGGATCGTGACAAGTTTTTATGGTGGCCCATGTAGGTCGGTTTTCGTAAATCATACGAACTCGTGATAGTACTTAAGTTAGTCGTACTATTGCGAGCCTGCGACTAGAATACTCATTCATGAATTAAAAATTAATTTAATTTAAGAGAATGACTAGGGCTGGGAGTCCCTTATACAAATTTACCGGTGGGTAGTCTAGGCTATGCAATTTAGATGAGGGTTATTAATTTTGATAGTTTGTCAAATCCCCATTGGTACACTATTACTTCTTGATTGGACGATATGGTCCAATGTGGATAGATTATTCATTTGGAGAGGCAGAGCTTCCTGGAATTGATGATCTAACCTAGATTAATTATTCAATTCCTTCTCCTTGCCTCTTTAGATATCATCCTCATATCTTAGTCCAAATTGCCTAATTAGTTCCTGTTTTGCCCTAAGAATTATTATTTTATATAATTTTGATTATGTTACCCATATACGAACCTCGAGTTAGTTTCGATTCAAATTTTTCCTCCATGGTTTGAATACACATGAGATAGATACTAGAGTGTTTGTATTTCTTTTGTCTTCAGTTATTTTCTTCCCGTTCAATCTCTATTTTATATCTCTATTTTATATCTCTTAAGCTTTAGTTCATAGTCAGCTTGTTTGAATCTCTAGAAGCACATGAATTTTTATGGATATAGTTAAAAGAATGTTAGTTAACTCATAATGGTTAGACAGCAGCACACTGTCGTCAATTATTTGAGAGTGGAGAATATGGGTTCATTGCAGCCAGCAGCGCACTGGCGAGCCACAACCCATAGAATTAAAATCATTTCGAAGAATTGTAGTTTAGATACCCTTGTGTCAATGTAAGGTAGAGTATCTGATAGCATATCACACCTGAATCACGGAACCAAGGGTTTGCCACAGCCAGAGTATACGGGCGACGCATAATTCTCGGTGGAATAATTTCAGAAGTGATCACAAGTTTAGGATGGTATAGAGGATAGGAGAATGTCCTGTATGTCCCATAAGACCCAAAGCCAATACTAGTGAAAGTTCTGTAAGTTGAGTAGCATGTCTCCCGACCTAGCATTCCGTAGTCCTTATGATCTATTGACGAGGTAATTGACCGACACTAATAAGTTACCTAGAATATAGAATCCAGAGTTCCATAACCCATTAGTCGACCAAGACCTTATGGACAGGAAGATTATAGGAAGACTGTATAAGCAAGAACACCATGTAAGGTTTGATTATCTCAAAACTCGAATTACTTATTTCCTCCTTCCAAAAATCTCGCATACTTGTATTTTGACTATCTTGACCAACGATGCTATTACAGCCTAGTTTTCGCAAGCTTACTCTTTTATCGAGCTTGATTCGAGACATATGTTTATTGGGGACGTCCGCTAACATATTGTCTAATCAGAATCATTGTATTACGGTCTGATCAACCATAATACATTTGGTTCGCTCTTTATCTAATTATCCTACGTGGATTGAGATGTAGATGTCTCTAGGATCTCATCCGCAATTGCTTTGACAATTTCTCTTGAATTATGCATTCGTCTTTGAATTACGTAATTGTATTCAGTGACATCTCTCTTGAACTCTTTATTGTTTTTGTCTTTCACTGATTGGAAAGGCGAAAGCTCGTAATTGATAGATAGATACAGAATATCCCTCATGGCTATGATAGTTGTATACGCAAGTGTAACTACCATCGGCCAGCCCTGTGATTGGAACCTTGCCTTGAGTCACTCGTCCTCCCTTCGACACTAAACCTACTATCTTGATCTTCTAGTTATTGGAGTCCGAGAATGATTAGGGTCCTTTTCTTAATCAAGTGCCAACCTAGGAGACTACCTATCCTCAAGAGACCAAATGTTGTGAGCCTCTAACCATTTGTTTGAATCTTGGTTTAACTAGAACCCTTGTGACAATATACTGGCAGGCTTAACACAAATAGAAATTCAAGACTCAGTTGTTAGAAATCTTTTCATATGATGTGCCTTAGAGTTGGTTACCCCGTCGATAACTCTTGTATACTGTGGACGAGTAGGTCGTTCTATTTTATCGACCATGTATCATTGTATACACTCGTTTTTCAATTATTGAGAAACGATCCTTGACTTATACCTACCATATTCCGTTATGCCGTACCTTATTTTTATTACCAAGAATCGAGGCGCGATATCCGAATTTTGGAATTCTTCTAACCCCATTATTCCTAAGACCATGACCTAACTTCTAAGGTGGGTAGGCTGTACGCCTTCTAAAATTTTAGAATATGCGAAAAATATCGATTGATTAGAATAATTTCCATTAGGATGATAATTAGTGCCCTATGGACTTCCACTTTCCATTTAGATTATTTTGTGTCCCCGGTTGTGTCATTAATATTCGGAGCACGAGACCAGCTGTTACCTTCCGACAAAGTTCATATGCAAGATCTAGACGAGTCCACCTTTATCTAGGTATATCATGTCCCACTCAAACACATCCCCTTGTGCTCTATTTTTATGGTACGACTTACAGGTCAAAGAACTAGCTATGACCCTTACTATAATACCGGTATACTTTTCGACTTCAATTAGAGACTCAACCTCGATTCGAACCTTTCGACCCAATATATGGTTGTGATCTACTCGAAGGCAACTACGCACATGTCAATAGTGTGCCACTCAATCGTGTCTTCTCGTGCTACTTAAACACAAAGGTCACGGAAGACGCACCTTCAAGGCTTGCAGAACCTACTTAACAAATCAGACTGCCCTACTAGCTCAACCCTTTGGGTGGAAACCTATTCTAGGTTACCCTAGCCTAGTAGAAATAGTTTTATCATTGGGATCTTGTCCAGTCAATATAGATTGAAGTCCAAGGTTCATCTAACCGACGATTGATGTCCAATCAAGAAGCCCGTTAAGAACCATTAAAATCTATCCATTCATACCACCATATTTTTATAAAATCGAACTATTTGAGGTAGGTCCCTATACCGATTATGTAGCCGCCATCTCTTAGAATGTGAAGTCATTCGTAACCCTTATTCCATCTGCCTGGAAGTCGCAAAATGATCTTGTATTGTATTTATATCCCTTGTTTGTGTGTTTAAATAACCACAAAAAAAAATCATAATTTTGATTTCTCCAATTTCCGTTCTATTATGGAACCTGTTCAGAATTTCGAGAACGGGACTTCTGCATTGCCACGGATTGCAAGCCCTTCTAAGAAACGAAGGGTTCTTGATTTAGCAAGTGACTGGACCAGAGTAGCCAATTTAGCAATAAGTCAATGGTTTATAAACCTTCTTTCTGTCTGCATCATTGAATACTCTCTACCCGCTCTGGAAACTTCATATTTGCTCTCGATTATTCTTCCTTATCTTCTTGTCCTTCTTATTTCAGAGCGAAGAGTGGTCATGCTTATTAGAATTTATCACAAATTCTTAGCTACTTGTGTTAAATTGTTGATTGTTAGATTGGGTTATTTGATAGATAAGAAAAAAATTTAGAGGCCAAAAATAGTAGATATCTATTTTAGCAAGTAGTTGGAAGATTATAAAGTTTTAGTGACATAGTTTTGAGAGAGTAGTGTGTCCAAAGGTGGGTAGAAGTCCTCGGAGTTTCATAGTTACAAAATGGCTAGGAGGAGGACATAAACTGTCTTGAGGAATTAAAAAAAAATTCGAGGAGATTAAGGAAATGGTAGATTTCCTTTTGAATTTATGGAATAGTTATGAATTAGAATTTCGAGGACGAAATTATTTTTAAGGTGGGTAGATTTGTAGCCCCTCTTTCGAGAATTTTATAATATATTTTTATTTATTAATTTAAATTAAATGGTAATTTTTATAATTTTATAATTAATTATTTAATTAATTATTACGGTAGATGATTCTAGCCAAGATGGAGTTTTGGAGTACACGGTGATTAGAAATCGTGGCACGGATAGTGCCATGGCGTACTTTGGCTAGTGTATTAGCCCCGGTAGGGAAGGCCGAGCCATAGTGATGTCCTAACAAGAAAAACCAGGCCAAGTTGCGACTTAACTTTTATCGAAGATTTATTTATCTATTATTTATATTATTGAGTTTTAGAGAAACCGGTTATACCATTTTAGCCCGGACTGGACCCGAACTGAGCCCAAGCCATGTAGTCATGCGGCACGTCCAATGACATTCATGTTGATGGAATTTGGTATGAGGGTGTTGTATTTCATTTTAGTGATTTAATGTATATTTCTAAATATTCATAATTTTAATATTAAATATTATTATTAGTGGGTATTCGATGATGTTTGTATAAATAGGTCCTTGTACATTCTTGAAATCTTTAGACTATACGCCATGGTATATACACCAATATTGAGTTATTAAATTTCGTTATTATTATTGTATTTTTATTATCAATATTATTGAGGTTGTTATTATATAATAATATTTTATTATTGGTTACATTATTATTGTCAAATAAATGTTACATTTCCTATTTATATAAATAGGCCCTATAATAGAATATATTGGGATTTTATTTAAATTTCAAGGAGGGTATTATATATATATATATATATATATATATATATATATATTCATATTTTTATATATATATAAAATATGAATATATATATATATATATATATATATATATATATATATATATATATATATATATATATATATATATATATATATATATGTATAATATGAATATATATTTATATTCATATTATATATATAATATGAATATATATATATAATATGAATATATATATATATATATATATATATATATATATATATTATATATATATATATATATATATATATATATATATATAAAAATATGAATATATATATATATATATATATATTATATATATATATATATATATATATATATATATATATATATATATAAATAAAAAAAAAAAAATATATATATATATATAAATAAATAAATATATATATATATATAATATATGAATAAATAGATACATATATATATATATATATATATATATATATATATATATATATATATGTATGTATGTATCTATTTATTCATATATATTATATATATATATATATATATATATATATATATATATATATATATATATATATATATATATATATATATATATATATATATGTAGTTATAAAAAAAAGAAATGAAAACAACTATTAACAAAGGCTGGCCCATGTGACAGGCCAACCAGTGGTTCCTCATCAGGCCAAAATCGCAACCCCAACTCTGTTCTCAAACCCAGAGTGCTAAACCCCCCCAACCGCATCAAAGCAACAGCCGGGTCTTTGTGAACCCGATCCTATATTCCCAGGTATATATATATATATTTACGTGAGAAATCGAGAGGAGATCGAGAGCAAACCCTAACCCAAGAACTTGCGACCCCCCTGGGCAGCTGCACGCGCCGCCCCACCGCGTCGCCGCTGGCCGGAGAGCCGCGGTCGGCCGGCCAAACCGTGCACAGGACACAGAGCGCAACAGTAAGGCGCGAGCAAGGTACAGTTTTTGCCATAATGTTTCTTTCCGTACTCTCAACGGAATTCGATTCCATAAAATCCTATAGAATGCGCATATGACCATCTAAGATCCCTATCAATTAGTTCTTATTGAAATTGTTCATGTTCGTCGAGAAATCAACGCGAACATCGGGGAATAATCTGTTCCAAACAGAGTATGTAGCAGCCTCTCAACCCAACTTGGTAGTCGTTTCCTGAACTAAACACTAGGAATTATCCAAAAATAATTTGATATTGTCCTAGACAACCTATAGGGCTGCCAAATCTTTTTTACGAATCGAGAAATCGGATTCCCAATTTGGCGAAAAACCTGTTTCAAAATAGTAAAAATTTAGAAATTCTCTCGATACGACGTGAGTCCCGCCAATCCGGGCGACGTGGATGCGAACTGAAAGCATCGAAAGGTGCGTAACGGCTTCGTGGACGTATGGGCTTTGACGAAATTCAAATTGGTCGCGTGTGCGCGTCGAATTTGATGCGTATCCGTCAAAATTTACCGTATCGGCCTCTGTGCAAATTTCTTAATTACTTTGTGCATGCTCGTCAGATCAAGATAAAACTTGCGCCAACAGGACCGTATCATTTTTCTGGTCCTGTATGCCAAGTTTGGTCCAATTCTGAGACAGTTGATTGAATCGCCGTTTCGCAGGCCCCACGGTCGGACTCAACGAGCAATTTTGTGCACGGCCTGCCGAAATCCAACTCTGGACATACGGTTGGGTTCATATCGTCAAATAATTCGTAGACATGTATTTTGATGACTTTAGAGACCATTGACTATGGCACGCTTTTCAGTGCAAAGCGGGTCCAACGGCGGACATCGTTTTGACCCAAATTTATCGTTTTGCCCCTGTGTCCAGAATTGGACTTAAAGACAGACAATCTTAGCTATTTTGACTATTCTAAGAACAATGGTAATGTCTATTTCAGCATCTGGAGACTGTGGTACGAGTGTTGACTTTTGTGGCACACTGAGTGGTTTGGACTATCGGTTTCACCAGCAAAGGACCACAGGCGAGTACAGTTTATTGTCTGCATTTTGATATTGATCTTCACTATATTTCATTGATTGGCCATTGATTATGTGATTTTTATATTCTATTATAAATTGTCGAGTCAGGAATGTGAAGTACCAACGATGTGTGATCTGACCTTAGACAGTGTAGACAGTGATTTATTATTGCAAAGTAGACAGTGTAGACAGTAATTTATTATTGCAAAGTCGACAGTGTAGACAGTGATTTATTATTACAAAGTAGACAGTGTAGACAGTGATTTATTATTGTAAAGTAGACAGTGTAAACAGTGATTTCTTTATTTGTATTATTCAATGTAGACAGTGTAACTTTATACAATATAGACAGTGTAACTTTAGACAGTGTAGACAGTGTAACTTTATACAATATAGACAGTATAACTTTAGACAGTGTAGACAGTATAACTTTAGACAGTGTAGACAGTATAACTTTATACAATATAGACAGTATAACTTTAGATAGTATAGACAGTGTAACTTTAGACAATGTAGACAGTGTCGTGTAATTGTCCCGAGATCGATCACAAATCAAAGGTACTTCAGTCGGTCAGTTGGTGAGTATTTTGTTGTATTTTATTTTCAGTTCTTATTATTCAGTTTTATTGTCTTTCTTCAGGAATCATATGTCTAAAGGCTAACCTCTGTGATATAGTCATTTTCATATATTGGAACTGTATTCAGTAAATTGTACTCGTTCCATTCCTGACTGGAAACCAATATTTTTCAGGTTAGCCGTGGATTCACTTAGCATGGGAGATACGGGGGTACTTGCAGACAAAAGCCTAGAGACTAGCTAGATAGTGGACTTGTAGTCATTCAAATATTTGTACAAGTTTATATTTTTCTGCAAATATAAAACTTGTGAATATTATAAGTTAAATTAATTGTGAATGAGCATTATTTGTGATTTTGATCTTCATGGCCGTGACAGCGTTCTACCGCCGACTCTGCGACGTAGGCTGGCTTGGACACGTCTAGTATCCGTTTAAAAAAATGGGTACGGGTCATGACAAAACCCTAGGGCTCCTCTAGGGTTTGCTCCTCTCAAAGCACCTTCTCTCCCCCATCTTTCCTCTGATCCCCCTCCTCTTTCCCCAACCTGCCTCCCCCCTCTCCTCTTCTTATTCGGCTTCCGTCTCTCCCCGTCGGTTGTGTCCCCCATGACCTCTTATGAAGAGGTCCTAGGGAAGATGACTTCCCTCCTCTCTCTCAACGATTCAACCGAAGTAATATCCCTTTCGGCTAGGGAGAGCACGACGGTCGAGCACTGGTCCCATTTCCTGGCCATCAAACCTCTCTCGCCGTGGAGGTTATCCGCTTCTGCCCTGGTGACCATTCTTCCAAGGATCTGGAAAATCTCCAACCCTATACAAGTCTCTTCTCTAGACCATAAAGCTGGCTCTTTCATGGTTCGTTTGGATTCAAGCGATACGGTTGATCGTTTGATCATGGAGGCACCCTAGAGCATAAACGAAGATCTTCTAGCTTTGGAGCGATACGATCCAGGGAAACTACCTGAAGAATATCATTTCCAGTTTGCTGATTTCTGGATCCAGATACATCGTCTTCTCCCAAAATTCTTCAATGGCAAAGTAGTTATTCGGATAACTGAAGCTTTAGGATCGCCATGCCCATGTTCAGCAGATGAAGAACATAAATGGAGAACATATGCCCGCATCAAAGTCCTCATAGACATTTCCAAACCATTGAAGAAGAATATACCAATCAAGATTGGTGGCGGTGCCACAAGAGAGGTCATAATTCAATATGAGCGACTCCCGCATATGTGTTCTTTTTGCGGCAAGATTGGACACTCTATCACAGCATGTGTAGTGCCCCATCCCGCTCAGTCAATCGGAGGAATCGAAACGCCGACGGCGTTCGGACTTAGTCTTGCAACGGCTTGCTTGGAGATATCGCTCAGGTGGGGTAGTTTCGGTGAACTTGCCTCATCTTAGCCTTCACATAATAAATTGCATGTTTTCAACTTGCACAAGTAGGCTTGATAATAAAAGAGACGAATCCACATAGGTAAAGGGAATAATCCCGACGGGTTGAATTGAGTTAGAATATGGAAAGGTCCAACGGTCGGCATAGAGTTGGTGCACGGCGTGCTTTGAAAATGACACTCGGTCCTTCGTCCCGCGGCTTGGGAGAAGGAAAGTTGGTCTTCAACACAAAATAATGAATTTGCCTTAGTCATAGGCGTCGTCCGCATAAATGCTTGATAAAGCGTGCACGGTTCCACTGCGCAAGGCTTGGCATAGCCTTTGCTCGTCCCTCGGGTTAAGTTATAGGCTTGAGTAAGTAGGCAAAGTATTGCCGGTCGACCTAAGTTATTTCAAGTGTTGTCCCGCTCATTCTGCGGTTGTCAAGTTAAATAGTCCCACGATCCCAAGGCCCGTCATATGAGGTATGACTTGGGCGATAGCATTGCGTAGAACACGAGTCGGTTTAAGGCACGAGCCACGGTTGGTTCAGTAGAATGTTAGCCACGGTCTGTCGATACTTAAGAAAAAACGTTATGTTCAAGTTAAGTTGGAAGGCTATGCAATAGCCGTTCCCTGAGTTCAAAAATGTTAAGTCTAAGCGATGGTTAGTCGCCGAGAGGAAATATGTCGGGACTGTGGTTCAGTCGTCGAGGCAACCCTGGTTTGGGCTCTGCAAAGAAGTGTGAAAAGTAGAAGAAGTAAAGCAAAGGACCTAAGTGATGATGATGAGACCATGCATTACGTTAAGTCTAGAAGTTAGCGTAGACGCGTGGTCATGGACAACTTGTCGACAAGGGCGATGGTTCTTCGAATCGTCAACCTTGGGCCATGGACCGATCCGGCCTAGGAAGAACAAATTATAGCCGAGCTGGGTATGAAGCAACCGGTAGGTCCGAGACTTGTATCGAGGATCGCCACCTGCGATACAAGGGTTCCGAATGCCAGGCTATGTCCAGGATAGCTAGTCAATGCCAGTGACCATTCATATAGATGTGTCGGCACGGGCGACAATCCGCGTGTGTGCCTTTGGACTGAGTTAAGTTGAATGTGTATACAGTTAGAGAACATAATATCTGGGCCTAAGATTTGGCTACAACGAAGGTGACGTGCTTCGGCACGAGATGTGGCATTGAGTGTTAAGTCGTTGGCATAGAGTTGCATGAGTTAGGCTTGAACTGTTGCGAGTTAAGTCAAGAAGGGCCGTAGGGCAAGTTGGGTGAAGTTACTTTAAGTTGCTGGGCACGACCTCGAAATAAGAGGCACGGCCGTGTTGTCACAACACAAATATAGGCAAGACTAAGCGAGGAGGCGCTGTCTCAGAGATATTGAAGCACGAATCGAGTTTATGATACGGCCGAGTCGTTACGTCATAGAGTATGGCACGAAAGACAAGCGTGAGTCGGTGTATCGGCAATGCAAGCACGAGAAAGGTCTAGAGACAAGGAAATGGAGTCTATCGCATAGTTACGTCTCTGATTTTGGCCGTAAGGCAAGCACGACTTGATAGGTTAACGTTGTTGAGTGGACGTTACTGTTGCAAGCACGAGATGGTCTTCGGATATAAGTATGCCAAGGCGTCTGTCATAAAACTAATCCTAAGACAAGACTAAAAAGACAATTGTTAAGAATGGACTATGTTGCACAAAGTAAAGTAAATGTGTTGGTTTTCTATGGGTGGGCGAGGAGCTCATTCCACCAGTACAGTTGAGTACTGACACCCACATAGTTTACATATACAGGCACAGGTAGAAGCTCGTGGCGTGGAGCTCGCTTGGATGCGTCGAGGCACGGAGTTCCTTAGCGATTCAAAGCGTACGGCCGCATGGAAAAAAGACTTATACGGGACATAATGTATGGACATCACCTTCCGAAGCTTCCGCTGGATCAAGACTTGTATTTGAGAGATGAGAGAGAGCTGAGTGAACTTGTAATGTGAGCTTGAGTGAGCTTGAGAGACTTATAATCTTGGCCTTGTGCCCCCATTGTATCTATGTCTCAATATCAATAAAGAGCTTCTTTTAAATAACTTGTGTTTGTTCTAAAATTTTTGCTGCATATTCAATGTCTCTGCTTGGGACTTCTATGCGACGACTCCGTCGCAGCTGCTGAAATCGGCCGTTATGGAACCCGCCTTGCACGAGCGCAATCTAGGCTCGTGCGGCATCACGCCTTAGCGAGGACGATCGCTCCTACGGGAGCGGGGCATGACATAATGGTATCAAAGCACGGCTTTACGTCCTTGGACTATCTATTTAATTCTTTAACTCATTGTTTCTGTAAACTCTGTTGCTTCCGCATGTTGATATCGTTGGTGCGCTCTCTCTCAATTGTCCCACGAGATGTCCATACAATAAGTCTAAATAATTTGCAAAAACGTAGGAGAACAATTTTTGATAAAAACGAAAAGATGATTCGCGTAAGCACGGTTGGCTAAGTCGGGCTGGGCATATACACCAAAGTTGTGTCGACCTTAGAAAAATCGAGTACGGGATTCAAATTGTGTCGGGAAAGAATGAGTTGAACTTGATTGAGTAAAGTGAGATGACTATCGATAGGGGTGCTATCGAACGACGATATCGTCGGTGCGATATAGATGAGCGTACTTGAAATTAGAGGAATGGTTCGAACGGGATTCGATGAAGTCGATTTTGATTCGAATGATAGTTTTGAAGATTTATTGAATGACTTCATTCCTGAGTGGTGTATGCGATAGCCTCAGGGATGTCGATCGATCGATTAAGGATTCGGGGTGTCGATGAGTCTATCAGCAAGCGTCGCGCGTATGCAAAGCCTTATATTGAGTTTCGTTGAACAAGTTATAGTCTTGAGTTTTGACGATTTGGTTCGAGCAACCTAGAAATTGACGTGCACAGAACGTACAAGGGATTGACGATTGTGCAAAGTATGAAACACGAGAACGATTGAGTAGGTGAAATCGAATCGAGGAAAAAGTTAGGGTGTACGAATGGATGACTTGATCGAGGAAATTGATACGGATCGTATATGAAAAGTTAGCACGACAGATAGATAGCGTGCATGAGAAAGTTGAATTGTAAAGTTACGCAAATGAATCAAAGGATTGGATCAAATGTTAGTCGATGATTTGAGTTAGCAAGTAACGATACAAATTGAGGAAATACGTTGGTCGATGACTTAAGATAGACGGATAAAGGATACGTAAATTTGGGTTTGAGGAAATTAATGTTGTGAATGATTCGAGGGATAATGATCGAACTTAAAGTTGAATGTCGAGAAGATTATCCAGTCGGACGATGGCAACATTCGCACGACTCGAAATCGGTTGCAAAGGAAGATCGTCAGGTTACGTATATCGTCGATAGTATTGAGGCGTATAAAAGATCGATATGCGATAACTCGGGGGTACTCTGACTCGGCGAATGACGATTGTGCAAGTGTTATTGTTCGGTTGGATGTTATACTTAGGATTTTGATCGAGATAAATGTCGGATGAAAATGAAAGTGTTTTGATGGTTACACAGATAACCACAGCGTCGACATTCTTGTCTTGCACGAGCGCAACTCTAGCCTCGCACATGTGTCGCGTCGGATTTGGGGCGATCGTTCTGCGTGAGCGTTGACATGGTGATTCATGAAGCGGAAATGATCGAACTCGGAAAATCAGGACGCGGCAACGTCGATTGTCTCGACTTGTCGGTTTGATACGAAGGAAAATTTGAGGATGTTAGGACTTGCGATTGATGAATGAAATAAACTTAAGGATTGAGTAGGTCCAATTCGCGCATCGAGAATAAATTAGTCTAGACGCAAAATAAGAGTTACGTCCCGATGAGGATAATTATCCCGCGGGAGCGTGTATGGTGATTCATGCCCACCGTGGATAATCTGACTCACGTGAGATCGGGGCACAACGTATTGTTAAGTCAGATGACCTTGTGAATCGATTGCGTGAATTGGAATAAATGACTTAGGAAATGTGGAATATAAAATGTTGGTTAGCGATAATTTGTGTCATAGCGTGTTTGATTCGAAAAAGATTGATAGGCAAATTATATCGAACGTGTTTGAAAGGATAGACTATACAAAACGGCTTGATGAACGATCGATATATTCTTGTCAAGGATTGGTTGAACGTGAATTTTCGTAGTATGGTTTTGCTGAATGACTCGGACCCCGTACGACGAAATATTGAAATGTGCGTAGGAAATCGATGCTCGATGTTTAGAAATCGGAGTGATGCGAGCTTGGGTAGAAAATCCCGTACTATCAACTTGGTTTGACCTTAGGATGGGGTCAGTGTTGATATTGTTGTTTGGGAACTATGATTCCAATACTGACGGAAAGACATGGCCTAGTGGTTAGTCAGACGTCCGAGTGCAAAGTGGTAGGATTTTTGGAAGCACCACTTGCGAGTATCGATTGACATACATGTGTATCAGGGACGCCCGAACATGTGCACGATCCGACTCGAGTGGTGATGGTAGATTCTCTATCATGAGGCTTGGCTGAAATGCATGTATTTTGGGGACGCCTGGAATATGTGCACGATATAACTAAGTGATAGGTTGAATCAAGTGAGACTTGAGGAACAGAAAAGTGTCGAGGATTTTGAGATCGGGAGTTTTAAAGAAAAGATTGATAGTAGCACGAGCGTGGCTCGGATTTGGGAAACGCATAGGTGTAGTATGTGCGAGAGTCCTTACATGTAGATCAAAGTTATAAGTCGATAAGTGTACTCAGTAAGTTTCGAGGATGAAACTTTTTTTGAGTGGTGTATGATGTAGTACCCCGTCCCGCTCAGTCAATCGGAGGAATTAAAATGCCGACGGCGTTCGGACTTAGCCTTGCAACGGCTTGCTCGGAGACATCGCTCAGGTAGGGTAGTTTCGGTGAACTTGCCTCATCTTAGCCTTCACATAATAAATCGCATGTTTTCAACTTGCACAAGTAGGCTTGATAATAAAAAAGACGAATCCACATAGCTAAAGGGAATAATCCTGACGGATTGAATTGAGTTAGAATATGAAAAGGTCCAACGGTCGGCTTAGAGTTGGTGCACAGCGTGCTTTGAAAATGACACTCGGTCCTTCGTCCCGTGGCTTGGGAGAAGGAAAGTTGGTCTTCAACACAAAACAATGAATTTGCCTAAGTCATAGGCGTCGTCCGCATAAACGCTTGATAAAGCGGGCACGGTTCCACTGTGCAAGGCTTGGCATAGCCTTTGCTCGTCCCACGGTCCCACCTAACTTTCTCTCTCCTCATAACTTCCCTTAATTTCTTCATCTTCTTCTTCCTTCCTCCACACAACACCAACACCATAGGCAAGTGCACCTTGCCACCACATAAGGACCCAATTTTATTTGTCCATTAGCTAGATTAGGCCATGGTGAACAACATTAGAACTTGGTATTTTGTGATTTGGAGCTTCCATTTTTCTAGATCTAAGTTTTTACCATTTTTGGATTTTTTTGGTTTTGAACTATTAAACTTAGATTTTTCCTTGTTTTGAGGCTTCCATGTGGAAGAGAATTCGATTTTACACAAGTTAGAACTTTGAAAATCTAAATTTGGTTTTGTTTTGGCCAAGTTATGAAGATTTGAAGTTTAGGGTTCTTGGGGTCTTCCTCTCGACCTGATGGAGAAGAAGACCTCGGCCTGCGCTCTTTAGCGGATGGCCGGACTGCACAACTCCTCGGCCAGCGCTTTGCGCTGGGCTGACTTGCGCTGGCGCTTCTTAGCCCAGCGCCTTCATCCCCTTGGCGCACTTGAATGCTGTGCCGCTCATCCCCTGCGCAAGTCGACCCCAGCGCACTTGACTGCTGCGCAGCTCGCTCTCAGCTCAGCTTAGCTCAGCTCGGCTCAGCTCCAGCGTAATCTAACCCTAGCGCAGCTCACCCCAGTGCGCTTGACTTCAGCGCAACCCGCTCCCAGTGCAAGCCAACTTCAGCGCAACCCGACCCAGCGCAGTCCATCCCCTGCGCGGTCCATTCCCCCTGCGCAATCTGATCCCCTGCGCAACCTATTTGCTCATGATGGTTTGGTTTTATTTTTTGGACTTGGCTTCTCTTTTGTGGATTAGAGTTTTGAGATCTTGTTTCACACCACACGACTGTCTCAACCCAACACGACCTGTCACAGTTTTCAGTGTTTAGCTTATGACTAGTACGGCTTTCGTGAATTTTGTGATTTATGATCCTATTGCTTTTTGATCTTCTTGATGGTGACCCGATGGGGTGCCCCCTTAAATTTTAACCTGTAATTCATGATTAATCTTAACACTGGATAACTTGATAGTGGCCCGTGGCGGCGCACTCCTGACTTGTAACTTGTACACCTGTAACTTGTATCTTGACTTGACTTGGCTTGTATATCAACTCTGACTCCGTAGGTGTTCGTTCTTGCTGTTTTGTGCAATCTACTTGTCTTGTCTTGCATCATGTCTAGGACGTGACTCCCTGGTTACCACGGTCAGGGATTCACACTGAACATGGGTTAGGCTAATGACTAGATCAAACTATAGTTCATGGAAAATTTCTAGTCACAGGCAATCTCGTTATCTGGGCGCTTTAAACGGACTTGTAGCCTGCCGACGAGTAGGGCACATTTCCAGCACACTGTTACGTGTTGCACCCTCTAAGTCACCTAAGGGTATATCGTCTCCTGGGCGATGTACCCAACCATACTCTCAACCCGCAAAAGGATAACTGGATAGTCTCCAGGACTTGGGACTGGGAATTTCTCATTTGCATCTTGTTAGTAATTAGGCTTGTGATAACCCTAGTTAGTTAAAGTAGTAAGCCGTAGTATTTGCTTTGCCGCTTGTAAATAGATGGTGTCCAGCCTTGTCTAAGTCTTGTCTAGTCCCTGTACTTGGTACCCCTGAACATGATTGATTTACTTATCTTAACAATAAATGGGTAGAGACAAGTGCTATTCCGGCGAAGGGTTACGACCTCGGTCCTTGTTTGGTTTAAGGGTTGTAATCTGGCTCCCGGAATGGTTCCATGTCCCTAGTCGTTTATTGTCCTGTTGTACTCTTATTACTTGTACTTTTTTTCCATTTTTTTATGTTCTGATATGCTGGCTTTTGTTCTTATTTCGTGGCCTCCTTTGTGGCACTTGCTCTTTCTGGGGTTTGATCCAGCTGGTTTTGTGTGGCCAGATTTCGGAGCAGCACCCGAGGATCTACCGAACTTCCAGTCCAATGGTGGCGACTAGAAGGAACCCGGGCTACGAGTGGGTTTTCCATTTTGTTTCACCCACTACATTGTAAATTTATTCTTTTGAGACGTTTAGCCGACGTGCATCTTTTAGATCGATGTATATTTACTTACTGTCTGCCTACGGGCTGTAAACATGATTAACAAATCCTAGGGTTGATCATGTATGACTTAACTCTTGCTAGTCCTCGTATTTTGTATGACTAGCTTCATGATCAGCTGAATATGTAATATTTGGGACGCCTTTTATTGTATATTTGGTGGTCTAACATCTTGTAATTATATTACTTGCTTGAGATTGAGACAATAAGCTTGACCTTAAGAGATTGTTGGCTTGTAGTAAACCCTCATATCTAGACAACCGTGACCGTATAGCGAGGTGGTTTCCATTTCAATATACGTAGCTGGCTATGTTCGCCCCCGCTCTCCAGTATTCTGGTTCTGAGGCATCACATGGTTTAAGTGGTGGCCCATGCAGGTCTTGGCATTCAAGATATGTGAGGGTTTATCGGATATATGTCTCAATCAGTACTCGTCTTTGATCTCCGTTCATATCCTCTGAATCTCTGAATTCTTGCCCTGGTCATGTGCTTGTATCGTTGATCTGTCCTGGTCCTTCCTTATTGTTTCCCTGTGTCGTCTTCTTCAGCGGCACTGTACCTGACCCCGTCGATCAGCAAGGTGGAGCACTTCCCGTAGACCAGCAACCCGGAGATCAAGCCCAGCATTCCGGAGTAGCCTCCAGAATTGTACCTCCCGGAGGAGAGCCCCCAGTTCGGCCCGTCCAGCCTGTAGAGCCTGACGATGGCACCTTGGTAGGTCTCATCAGGACCTTGATAGCTTCCCAGGATCTTCGAGGAGACGCCTTGCACCAGGTAGTGGCAGATGCTTTGACCAGAGGCGGTCGTCCAGGGAACAGCGCGGCCAACAGCTTCAAGCGCTTGAACCCTCCATTCTTCAACGGCAGCGAAGATGCGATTACCGCGGACGCTTGGCTTCAGGATACCGAGGCGATTCTGGAAGCAGCTAGAACTCCTGAGAATGAGAAGGTGGCGGTGGTACGCCTACAGTTGCTGGACTTGGCTTGCAGTTGGTGGGCGACGCAGGTCGTGGGATTAGCGGCGCCGGTTGCTTGGGCGGTGTTTAGAGAAAGATTCCAGACGAAGTATTTTGATGTTGTAGCTCGGTACGACCTACAGACGAGGTTTACCAACTTGAAGCAAGGAGGCAGAACGGTCGACGGTTATACATCTGAGTTTTCTAGACTCAGTAGGTTTGCCCCCACCTTGGTGGCGACCGAGTTTGATAGGGCCCAGCGGTTCCAGCAGGGACTGCATTTGGAGATCTTGTTGGCAGTTGGGCAGTTCGAACACCAGACGTTTGATGCAGTATTTATGACAGCTAGGAGGCATGAGTACACCTCCCAGAGGATCGTGGATAGGACCGGAGGTAGGAAGCGATCCCACAACCAGATGACCCAGTCGACAGCACCAGCCCCGGCAGTCCGGGCTTTGACAATTAGAACTCCGAGGCAGGCGGCCTCAGTAATGTCGGTTCAACATTCAACCCCGACGTCCCCTCAGCAACAGAAGCAGAAGCAGTCTTCCGCAATGGACTGCACTCATTGTGGGAAGCCAGGATACGTCATTTCGGAGTATCGTAGAGCACATGGATTGCGTTTGGCTTGTGGGGCACCGGACCACAAGATAGGGTCCTGTCTGAATAGGGCCAGTTCATCATCGGCCCAGACTAGTCCCTCGGTAAGAGGACCAGCACCCGCACCAGAGCAGCAGCAGTACTAGCCTCCGAGGCCATTGTCGCCTCAGGCTCAGCAGTATGCCCTGGTCCAAGCTCAGATTCAGAACCGGCAGAGAGGTCCTAGCAGGATATTTCCCTCTTCTTCATTGCCTTCAAATTCTTGCTTGCATGATTGATTGTTTGATTGATTGCTTAGTATAGCTTAGTCCCAGGTATATAGGGCCGTTCGATATCCTGGAACGAGTAGGAGATGTATCCTATCGTCTCGCTCTTCCGCCGTCGCTAAGTGAGGTGCATGATGTATTCCATGTGTCCCAATTACGACGGTACATCTCGGACTCGAGCCATATCCTGGACCATTCGGAATTGGTTGTTGGTACCAACCTTTCGTATGAGGAGAGGCCCGTGTCTATATTGGACCGGAGAGAGAAGATACTCAAGAACAAGACTATTAGCTTAGTCCGTGTTGCTTGGGGTCATCACTCTCTAGGTGAGTCAACGTGGGAGCGTGAGGATGACATCCGATCGCGATATCCCGACTTGTTTGACTCGTAAGGTATAATGTCTTCCTTATGCCTTATGCTTTCCATCCATTGCTTGTATGTATGATTGTATGATTGTTTGCTTAGCGTAGCTTGATTGTGGATGGCATAGCTGGCTCTTACATCTCTAAGCATCTTGATTTAAATTTCGAGGACGGAATTCTTTTAAGGTGGGTAGAGTTGTAAGGCCCGTATTTCGGAATACATATTTAATTTAGGCTTATACGTATTTCGGACCTGTATTTTATTTTCTCAGATTATGGCATGTAATTGTGTTTTGGCTTAACTTGCGGATTTTGGTTTTCTCGTAAAACGAGTTTTGGACCTGGCTTGGTTTTATTTTGTGGAGAAGGAATTGGTTTGGTTTGGTTTAATATGCATTGGAACACCCTAGTTAATCTCCACCCTCATTCCACCACAACCCACCCTCATTAAAACCCCACCTAACTTTCTCTCTCCTCATAACTTCCCTTAATTTCTTCATCTTCTTCTTCCTTCCTCCACACAACACCAACACCATAGGCAAGTGCACCTTGCCACCACATAATGACCCAATTTTATTTGTCCATTAGCTAGATTAGGCCATAGTGAACAACATTAGAACTTGGCATTTTGTGATTTGGAGCTTCCATTTTTCTAGATCTAAGTTTTTACCATATTCGGATTTTCTTGGTTTTGATCTATTAAACTTAAATTTTTCCTTGTTTTGAGGCTTCCATGTGGAAGAGAATTTGATTTTACGCAAGTTAGAAATTTGAAAATCTAAATTTGGTTTTGTTTTGGCCAAGTTATGAAGATTTGAAGTTTAGGGTTCTTGGGGTCTTCCTCTCGGCCTGATGGAGAAGAAGACCTCGGCCTGCGCTCTTTAGCGCATGGCCGGACTACGCAACTCCTCGGCCAGCGCTTTGCGCTGGGCTGACTTGCGCTGGCGCTTCTTAGCCCAGCGCCTTCCTCCCCTTGGCGCACTTGAATGCTGCGCCGCTCATCCCCTGCGCAAGCCGACCCCAGCGCACTTGACTGCTGCGCAGCTCGCTCTCAGCTCAGCTCGGCTCAGCTCCAGCGCAATCCAACCCTAGCACAGCTCACTCCAGCGCGCTTGACTTCAGCGCAAGCCAACTTCAGCGCAACCCGACCCAGCGCAGTCCATCCCCTGCGCAGTCCATCCCCTGCGTAGTCCATCCCCTGCGCAGTCCATTCCCCCTGCGCAATCTGATCCCCTGCGCAACCTGTTTGCCCATGATGGTTTGGTTTTATTTCTTGGACTTGGCTTCTCTTTTGTGGATTAGAGTTTTGAGTTCTTGTTTCACACCACACGACTGTCTCAACCCAACACGACCTGGCACGGTTTTTGCTGTTTTGCTTATGACTAGTACGACTTTCAGTGAATTTTGTGATTTATGATCCTATTGCTTTTTGATCTTCTTGATGGTGACCCGATGGGGTGCGCCCTTAAATTTTAACCTGTAATTCATGATTAATCTTGACACTGGATAACTTGATAGTGGCCCGTGGCGGCGCACTCCTGACTTGTAACTTATACACCTGTAACTTGTAACTTGACTTGACTTGACTTGACTTGTATATCAACTCTGACTAAGTGGGTGTTCGTTCTTGCTGTTTTCTGCAATCCACTTGTCTTGTCTTGCATCATGTCTAGGACGTGACTCCCTGGTTACCACGGTCAGGGATTCACACTGAACATGGGTTAGGCTAATGACTAGATCAAACTATAGTTCATGGAGAATTTCCAGTCATAGGCAATCTCGTTATCTGGGCGCTTTAAACGGACTTGTAGCCTGCCGATGAGTAGGGCACATTTCCAGCACACTGTTACGTGTTGCACCCTCTAAGTCACCTAAGGGTATATCGTCTCCTGGACGATGTACCCAACCATACTCTCAACCCGCGGAAGGATAACTGGATAGTCTGCAGGGCTTGGTACTGGGAATTTCTCATTTGCATCTTGTTAGTAATTAGGCTTGTGATAACCCTAGTTAGTTAAAGTAGTAAGCCGTAGTATTTGCTTGGCCGCTTGTGAATGGATGGTGTCCAGCCTTGTCTAAGTCTTGTCTAGTCCCTGTACTTGGTACCCCTGAACATGATTAATTTACTTATCTTAACAATAAATGGGTAGAGACAAGTGCTATTCCGGGGAAGGGTTACGACCCCGGTCCTTGTCTGGTTTAAGGGTTATAATCTGGCTCCCAGAATGGTTCCATGTCCCTAGTCGTTTATTGTCCTGTTGTACTCTTATTACTTGTACTTTTCTTCCATTTTCTTATGTTCTGATATGCTGGCTTTGTTCTTATTTCGTGGCCTCCTTTGTGGCACTTGCTCTTTCTTGGGTTTGACCCAGCTGGTTTTGTGTGGCTAGATTTCGGAGCAGCACCCGAGGATCTACCGAACTTCCAGCCCAGTGGTGGCGACTAGAAGGAACCCGGGCTACGAGTGGATTTTCCATTTTGTTTCACCCACTACATTGTAAATTTATTCTTTTGAGGCGTTTAGCCGACGAGCATCTGTTAGCTCGATGCATATTTACTTACTGTCTGCCTACGGGCTGTAAACATGATTAACAAATCCTAGGGTTGATCATGTATGACTTAACTCTTGCTAGTCCTCGCATTTTGTATGACTAGCTTCATGATCAGCTGAATACGTAATATTTGGGACGCCTTTTATTGTATATTTGGTGGTCTAACATCTTGTAATTATATTACTTGCTTGAGATTGAGACAATAGGCTTGACCTTAAGAGACTGTTGGCTTGTAGTAAACCCTCATATCTAGACAGCCGTGACCGTATAGCGAGGTGGTTTCCATTTCAATATACGTAGCTGGCTATGTTTGCCCCCGCTCTCCAGTATTCTGGTTCTCGGGCGTCACAACACTACTCCCCCAATATCCTGAGTCAATCAGATTCAATCAATGAGTCAATATTCGAACTCTAGTAAAGAGTTCCACAATCAATACTCTAGAAAAGAGTTCCGTGTAGCAATGTGGTTTAAAATTGCAATAAAATAATTACTAGATAAATTACCAAATAGACATAACTGCACTTGCCTTTGTTATTGTGACTGGATCGAGAGTCTGTACCGGGGAACTAGGTCAAACACTTCCTCGAAATCCTACATTTGAGATTCCAGACTTAGAAACATTATTCAACCCATATCTAGGTGTGCTAGTTACACTCTCTAGTTTTTGTCCTAATCAAATTTTAGGTTATTTACAACTCTACTTTAGAACGCTTATCGAGGTGAGTTACTATCTTACAGAGAAAAGTCAATTTAACTTTGTATTTGAAAAAAATTCGTAGTTATTGATTTACTTGGTAAAACTTTGTATTTTGTATTATATATAAAATTAATATTTTTCTTTAAATAAGAAAACGTGAATTTGCAATAAATTTGTACTTTCCTAATTATTTTATTGTGAGAAAATGATATTTAAATTTTTATAAAATAATTATATTATCATCTTTTATGTTTTACGTCAATCAACCAACCAGAAATAAAATAAAATAAAAATTTACAATATTACAAAACCCCAGATATTAAATAAAAGCTGGGCTTATGCCCTTTACAGACTTTTTACATGAATTTAAATAAGAAGAAAATATTGGTTAGTCCTGAAATTTCCTACAATTTAATTATAAAATAAGATTAATAAATTAAAATATAATACGAGTCTCAGACTCTGGTCCAATCGTCAAAATAGCTAATGCCTCAACGTCCGGGTAAAACCGGTTTCGTTTGCATTTCGCTAAGGCCCATTTATCGATTCGGTCCTCGCCTAAAATCCAATTTATAAATATTTTCGAAAACCGATTTGAAATCCATTTATAAAATTTTATAAAAATTTGGGCAGCATTCCCTCTATATTCGGGACAACCCAAAACTGAAAAAATACGCCGAAACACCCATAATAAAAGTCCCAAACCAGGGAATACCCAGAAATTAACTTCCAAACCATTTTACACAAAATTTAAATTCACAGAATAATTCCCGAAGCTTAATCGGAAACCCGAAATTATAATCAAAAATTCTCGAAATGAAATCGGAAACCACAGCACCCAAAAATCCAGAAAACACATTTCGGAAAAATTCGAAATAAACACAGAACATCACAGAAACGCCTCCGGAAAATCCGAAGTCACTACGTCGCTCTAAAACCGAATTCTCGGGAGGGAATCGGGGACCAATACTCATCATTTACTACCGAAATAGGACGGGACAGAGGAGTTATACCTTGGGTTGCTCGACTAGAGCTCTCAGATGAAAAATTTGGAAGAAAAGCCAATTTCCTTCAGACTCGGAAAATCCCAGAATATGCGAGTCGGAACCCACAAAAATTACGGGAACGTCTCCACGGAAACAGCTCCACGGAAATGGCTCCACGGAAATGACTCCAAGGAAGTGGCGAGTCGGAACTCACCAAGGGCTGCGGACAACGGGTCAGAGTTGCACGAAGGGTGGCCCGGTCGAGATCGGGAACGAAAACCGACAGAAGCTCACGGGTCAACGCCGAAGGGGCAAACGGAACAGCAGTAGTGGGCCCTGCACGGCAGGCCGAAGTGGCGCTGCGCAGGAGGTCGAACGGACGGAGGCCTCGGGCGGAGGTTGCCAGCGTCGGGGCGCCTGGAGGCGGGGCCGAGAGGGGGTGGTCGCGGGATGCGCCGAGCTAGGGCAGCGCAGAAGCGGCGCCGGGGAGATCGCGCGGAAGACGGGACGCGGCCTGGGGTCGGGCCCGGGGATCGGGGTCCGGCGGGACGGCGCGGATGCGGCTCGGCTCGGCGCTCGGGTGGATCGGGGAGAGGGTTTTCTTTGGAAAAGAAAATGGAGTGCTGAAGGAAAGGAGTGGTGCTGGTGGGGTGGGTTTGTGAGTTTACTAAGAAGAAGGAGGAAGGAAAGTATTGGGAGTTGGTGGTGGTGTGAGATGTGAACGTGTGTCAGTGTTAGGAATAAATAAGGGGAGTGGTGAGGAGAAATGAAGAGGAGGAGGGTTTTAAAGAAGGGTTTGGGAGTTACGAAAATGAAGAGGCTCGAGCGTTAGGGAAAGCCAGGGTCGGCCAAGACTTCAACGGAAAGGAAAGAAAAAAAATTTATTCTGCTAAGGGAAAGGAAAAGAATTGAATTCTTTTAAAAGAAAAAATATATATAAAAACTTAAAAGTTGGTTTCGAAAACCAAGTTTGGACTCGGATTCAGACACAGGTTTGAGATGGGTTCGGGACGGGTCTGGATGGATCAGAACAGGTCAGGTCCAACAAAAATACATGATTATTTATTTTGAAATTAATAATTTTTTTCTATTTAACTAATAATAATAATAATAATAATCTGGCAAAATATTAATTTAGCAAACACGCAATTTAATAATTTTCTAAAAATACCATTTCCTAAATAAATGATTTATATTAGTAATTAGCTAATTAAATTATTCAAAAAAATCAACTAAAAGTTACGGGTTTCACAACCTTTCCTCCTTAGAAAATTTCGTCCTCGAAATTTAAGCTTTTAACCTCTGCTAGTAAATTCTAAAATTTAATGAGTCACATTACTAAAATTTTAGTTCAATCACATATCGTATCAAACCCAACCAATTTTATATTTCTTGATTAACATTTCAAAGCTCATCCTTGAAATTCGAATTTGAACAATAATCCACAGATCCTATTCTCCAAAAAAAAAAAAAATTCTTCAATTCAAATAATAAATAATAACTATTTTTGCCAAATCTCAAAATCACCAATATCCTCAACTCCTCGAAATTTAGTTTTTCGCAAAATTTCAAATTTTTGAATCAAATCCAATCCTTAAACATTAAATTTAAATTCAATGCTCCAAACAAACTTTAATTTTTTTAATCTTCAAATACAACCTTTACATTTATATCTTGTAATATAATGATAATCTTCTTAAAATCAAATTCAATCATACTACATCCCTCAAAACTTGTGATTTTACAAAATTGTCAATGTGCCATATCAATTCTTCAAATAAATTCTATCCTTAAATTTTAATCCTACAAAGCTTCCACTTTCCACCTCAGAAAATATCAAATTTAAAATTTTACTCACCAATTCCAATTCTAGTAAGAAATTAAACCATAAGATCAAAATCTTTATTGCTAATCCACAATTTTTTTTATATCCTCACATTCAAGTTTTTCAAGCTAATAAAAATTGAAATCCAAATATGCCATTTCTTGTATCCAAAAATTAACATCTTCAAACATCAATTGGTGACTCGATCATAAAATCAAATCAAATCCTCAATCGAATTTTTTTTTTTTTACTAATGTTAATTCGATGAATAAGTTTTTCTTCTCATTCAAATAAAAAATAATTTTCTCAAAAGTCAAAATTCAATCTTGGCCACGTAATGCTCGTCTCCAAGAATTTATAGAACTTCCACAGATTTGATTTCCTCTTTAACCTAAAGTTCATCCATCTCTATGTCAAAATCCAAATTCAAACATCAAAAGATTCAAACACAAACTTCTCAAAGATTTAAATTTAATCATGGCTACTCTCTCTCCTTTAATAAAGCGCAAGATGATCATCTCAATATAATTATCCTGCCGCGAGGATCTATAAAATAGTTATAAAAATAACATACCATAAGTTTTTAAATAATTCGACAAACGAATATATCAAAAAAACTTACTGTCATTTCACAAATCAAATTCCTACTTAAAATAAATGAGGAAAATAAAAAAATCATACTTCAAAAACTTTGATAACCTTTAAATGGGATCCTTAAATCAAAAATTTACTTTCAAAACTGAAATTATAACGTTTCATATATATCTCATATCTAGAGACAACTAATTTAAAACTCGAAGCCACAACACCAAAATTTATTTAAATCCTCTAATCTTTCAATTTCTACTCGACATGATATTCTTTCCTCAACTGGTAGATTTTATATTCAATCAATTACATCTTCGAAAATATTTAATCAAAACTCCTTGTGGCTTATCATTACAAAAATTGTTCTCCTTAAAATCACAACTCTTCAAAGTCAATTCTAAGATGCATATGATATTATTACTCAAATAAGATCTTTTCCTTTATTAATTTTCACTAAACTCAAGTTCATATTATCGGGTGCAATCTTCTCAATTTTTTTTATTTTATATTGGCACCCTTCTATTCATACAATTCGTCATCCTCAATTATTTACATTTTAAGTCCAATATTTCTTGTTTCGATTATCCTTTATAGTTAATTCACCATGCACCTTCCTAGAGTGCATTCTCTATGCCTAGCATTGACAACCTTTAATTTTTCAATGTCAAACTATTCACAAACTTTCCTCGATACTAATCATCATTGTACATTATAACTCATATATATCCTATATATCATGTACTCTAAAAAAAATCCAAGCTATAAAAATGTTCTAGGTTTACTTCATAAGACAAAATCAGAATCGAGGCATGATTGCTAAATATCAAGATAAAATTGTAAACATGTTTAGAATCTTCTAGATAGAGTTTAGAATATTTTGTTGTGATCAAAATCATGAATAAACTTCGAGGTATAGTTTAAATAATCATAACGAGTTTAAAGTTCTAAACAAGATAGAAAATGTAGATGACTGTTCTTCTAAGATCAAGGGATTTATCAAAATATGTGTTTGAGATTCAAGAGACTGGGACTAAAAATCAAGAGGAGTATATGTTCTCCGATTTCAAAGATGAAACGATCAACCTTGATTTGAATAATTGAGTCAAACACTAGATAAGATAGAAGTATCACTGCTTCAGATTAAGTAAGAAAAACCAATGATAATATTCCTGATAAATTACTCAGGGAATACAAAAATATTTTGAGAAGAATAATTTTATAACTAAGGAAAGTTGAAAATTTGAGAGAAGGTAAGTCTCATTGATTCAAGAAAATCAAATTAAAATTGTCTAGTAACGCCAAGAAATTAAATAGTTTTGGGACAGCTAAAAAAAATCTCATTGACTTAAGAAAATTTAACAATAGAATGGATTCAAAAATGTGATCAATTTTCGGACCGTTCCTGCTTCATGATCATAGAAGCTTTCTAGGCCTTGATTTGATCAAGAAATTGCATAAGAGAGTAGGGTTTTATAATGAGCGGAGGAGGTCAACATATGAAAATATTCTCGATCTTGGAAAACATAGGAGATAATAATATTGAAATTAAAATAACTCCTTTAGGAGAATCATGAACTAAACTAATTCTTCTGGTAATAATTGACCTTTATGGTTTAAATGATCCCAGAAGAATTTTGATTCAGGATTGATTCCGAGAAAGTTAGTCAATTGGAAAGGAGATCAAGGCAAAATGTTGGATAATGGTTGTAGATATATATTAGGTAGAAAAGAGTTTAATAGGGTTGCTAAGAGAATATTGAAACTCTTCATAACAAACGAATCAAAATTCCAAATAAAGGTAGAGAAGTAAGATCTGATCAACCATTAAAGAAGTTAAAATTAGGTTTGATAAAGAAGAAAAAGATTGAAAAATCCAACCTTATTCCAAAAAGAATATGAATCCTAAAGTATACTAGAACCTAAAAATTATGGTAGGAAAAATAATCTCGAAGGTCATGGGACACTCAAAGGTACAATCAGCCTAATCTAGATAAGGTTTAGGTACAAACACAAACAAAGTATCCTACGAATCTATAAGCAGGCAAAAATAGATATTTAAGTAAATAATTTTTGGCCCTATAATGTAACATGGTGTATATCATCTAAGTGTTCTAGTTGTTTCTAAAGTCTGTTTTCCTAAAGTCTCAACTATCCCTAGGTCAAGTTACAGAACTGCGCGATGGTCTAGACTAAGTTGACTATACCAATTTACAGATCTGACCTGCATGGGCCACCACTAAAAACATGTCACGACCCGATCCCAAATTGTTGGGTCGAATCGGATCATGCCCAGCCTGCACCGTTGTTGAGACGGCGGCAGTAAGCTGTATTCAGTAGTGAAATATATGCAGATAAAATTCTAACGAACATAAAATCTTTTATTCAATTAAAATTTCTGAAATACAACTATTAATACAACATTCAATTATTACACTTTGTTTTTAAAAGAAAAATAAATACTAATCCAGCTCTTAAGATTCTGGGGTTCCAAGTTCTGCGGGACCAGAGTTAGACATCAGATCCTCGACGACGCAATCACCTAAAAATGTTGGTCTCCAGTCAGGAGGGAGCAAAGTACAATTACGAATATCCAATAATTCAAATAATAATTTGAAATTTGCAATGTTAAACAATTTGAAATACTTTAACAATATTTTCCAACAATTCTACAATTGAAAATAATGTGATTTGAGTAGGCAACGAACTATGATCGGCTTGGGATGATTCAATTATATCCTAATGATACGGTCCGGCCTATCCTCGTGTATATGAGGAATCAGCTCGTACAATCAATACAATATGGGGGTATTGGTCATAGACGCTACACTACTCCCCCAATATCCCGAGTCAATCATATTCAATCAATGAGTCAATATTAGAACTCTAGTAAAGAGTTCCACAATCAATACTCTAGGAGAGAGTTTCGTGTAGCAATGTGGTTTAATATTGCAATAAAACAATTACTAGAGAAATTACCAAATAGACATAACTGCACTTGCCTTTGTTATTGTGACTGGATCGAGAGTCTGTACCGGAAAACTAGGTCGACAAACACTTCCTCGAAATCCTACATTTGAGATTCCAGACTTAGAAACAATATTCAACCCATATTTAGGTGTGCTAGTTACAATCTCTAGTTTTTGTCCTAATCAAATTTTAGGTTATTTACAACTCTACTTTAGAACGCTTATCGAGGTGAGTTACTATCTTACAAAGAAAAGTCAATTTAACTTTGTATTTGAAAAAAATTCGTAGTTATTGATTTACATGGTAAAACTTTGTATTTTGTATTACATATAAAATTAATATTTTTCTTTAAATGAGAAAACGTGAATTTGTAATAAATTTGTATTTTCCTAATTATTTTATTGTGAGAAAATGATATTTAAATTTTTATAAAATAATTATATCATCATCTTTTACGTTTTACGTCAATCAACCAACCAGAAATAAAATAAAATAAAAATTTACAATATTACAAAACCCCAGATATTAAATAAAAGCTGGACTTATGCCCTTTACAGACTTTTTACATGAATTTAAATAAGAAGAAAACATTGGTTAGTCCTGAAATTTCCTACAATTTAATTATAAAATAAGATTAATAAATTAAAATATAATACGAGCCTCAGACTTTGGTCCAATCGTCAAAATAGCTAATGCCTCAACGTCCGGGTAAAATCGGTTTCGTTTGCATTTCGATAAGGCCCATTTACCGATACGGTCGTCGCCAAAAACTCAATTTATAAATATTTTCGAAAACCAATTTGAAATCCATTTATAAAATTTTATAAAAATTTGGGCAGCATTCCCTCTATATTCAGGACAACCCAAAACTCGAAAAATGCGCCGACCCATAATAAAAGTCCCAAACTAGGGAACACCCAGAAATTAACTTCCAAACCATTTTACACAAAATTTAAATTCACAGAATAATTCTCGAAGCATAATCGGAAACCCGAAATTATAATCGAAAATTCCCAAAATGAAATCGGAAACCACAGCACCCAAAAATCTAGAAAACACATTTCGAAAAAAATCCGAAATAAACACAGAACATCACAGAAACGTCTCCGGAAAATCCGAAGTCACTACGTCGCTCTAAAACCGAATTCCCGGGAGGGAATCGGGGACCAATACTCATCATTTACTACCGAAATGGGACGGAACAGAGGAGTTATACCTTGGGTTGCTCGGCTAGAGCTCTCAGATGAAAAATTTGGAAGAAAAGCCAATTTCCCTCGGACTCGGAATATCCCAGAATATGCGAGTCGGAACCCACAAAAATTACGGAAACGTCTCCACGGAAATGGCTCCACGGAAATGACTCCAAGGAAGTGGCGAGTCGGAACTCACCAAGGGCTGCGGACAACGGGTCAGAGTTGCACGAAGGGTGGCCCGGTCGAGATCGGAAACAAAAACCGACAGAAGCTCACGGGTCAACGCCGAAGGGGAGAACGGAACAGCAGTAGTGGGCCCTGCACGGCAGGCCGAAGTGGCGCTGCGCAGGAGGTCGAGCGGACGGAGGCCTCGGACGGAGGTTGCCGACGTCGGGGCACCTGGAGGCGGAGCCGAGAGGGGGTGGCCGCGGGATGCGCCGAGCTAGGGCAGCGTAGGGGCGACGCCGGGGAGACCGCGCGGAAGACGGGGCACGGCCTGGGGTCGGGCCCGGGGATCGGGGTCCGCCGGGACGGTGCGGATGCGGCTCGGCTCGGCGCTCGGGTGGATCGGGGAGAGGGTTTTCTTTGGAAAAGAAAATGGAGTGCTGAAGGAAAGGAGTGGTGCTGGTGGGGTGGGTTTGTGAGTTTGCTAAGAAGAAGGAGGAAGGAAAGTATAGGGAGTTGGTGGTGGTGTGAGATGTGAACGTGTGTCAGTGTTAGGAATAAATAAGGGGAGTGGTGAGGAGAAATGAAGAGGAGGAGGGTTTTAAAGAAGGGTTTGGGAGTTACGAAAATGAAGAGGCTCGAGCGTTAGGGAAAGCCAGGGTCGGCCGAGACTTCAACGGAAAGGAAAGGAAAAAATTTTATTCTGCTAAGGGAAAGGGAAAGAATTGAATTCTTTTAAAAGAAAATATATATATAAAAACTTAAAAGTTGGTTTCGAAAACCAAGTTTGGACTCGGATTCAGACACAGGTTTGAGATGGGTTCGGGACGGGTCTGGATGGGTCAGAACAGGTCAGGTCCAACAAAAATCCATAATTATTTATTTTGAAATTAATAATTTTGTTCTATTTAACTAATAATAATAATAATCGGGCAAAATATTAATTTAGCAAACACGCAATTTAATAATTTTCTAAAAATACCATTTCCTAAATAAATGATTTATATTAATAATTAGCTAATTAAATTATTCCAAAAAATCAACTAAAAGTTATGGGTTTCACAGAAAAGTTAGTCACGGTCTGTCGATACTTAAGGAAAAACGTTATGTTCAAGTTAAGTTGGAAGGCTATGCAATAGCCATTCCCTGAGTTCAAAGAATGTTAAGTCTAAGCGATGGTTAGTCGCCGAGAGAAAATATATCGGGACTGTGGTTCAGTCGCCGAGGCAACCCTGGTTTGGGCTCTGCAAAGAAGTATAAAAAGTAGAAGAAGTAAAGCAAAGGAACTAAGTGATGATGATGAGACCATGCATTACGTTAAGTCTATTATTTAGCGTAGGCGCGTGGTCATGGACAACTTGTCGACAAGGGCGATGGTTCTTCGGATCTGCAACCTTGGGCCAGGGACCGATCCGGCCTAAGAAGAACAAATTATAGCCGAGCTGGGTATGAAGCAACCGGTAGGTCGGGGACTTGCATCGGGGATCGCCACCTGCGGTGCAAGGGTCCCGAATGCCAGGCTATGTCCAGGATGGCTAGTCAATGCCAGTGACCATTCATATAGATGTGTCGGCACGGGCGGCAATCCGCGTGTGTGCCTTTGGACTGAGTTAAGTTGAATGTGTATGCAGTTAGAGAACACAATGTCTGGGCCTAAGATTTGGCTACAACGAAGGTGACGTGCTTCGGCACGAGATGTGGCATTGCGTGTTAAGTCGTTGGCATAGAATTGCATGAGTTAGGCTTGAACTGTTGTGAGTTAAGTCGAGAAGGGCCGTAGGACAAGTTGGGTGAAGTTACGTTAAGTTGCTGGGCACGACCTCGAAATAAGAGGCACGGCCGTGTTGTCACAACACAAGTATAGGCAAGACTAAGCGAGGAGGCGCTGCCTCAGAGATATTGAAGAACGAATCGAGTTTATGACACGACCGAGTCGTTACGTCATAGAGTATGGCGCGAAAGACAAGCGTGAGTCGGTGTATCAATAATGCAAGCACGAGAAAGGTCTAGAGGCAAGGAAATGGAGTCTATCGCGTAGTTACGTCTCTGATTTTGGCCGTAAGGCAAGTACGACTTGATAGGTTAACGTTGTTGAGTGGACGTTACTGTTGCAAGCACGAGATGGTCTTCGGACACAAGTATGCCAAGGCGTCTGTCATAAAACTAATCCTAAGACAAGACTAGAAAGACAATTGTTAAGAATGGACTATGTTGCACAAAGTAAAGTAAACGTGTTGGTTTTGTATGGGTGGGCGAGGAGCTCATTCCACCAGTACAGTTGAGTACTGACACCCACATAGTTTACATGTGCAGGCACAGGTCGAAGCTCGTGGTGCGGAGCTCGCTTGGATGCGTCGAGGCACGGAGTTCCTTGGCAATTTGAAGCGTGCGGCCGCATGGAGAAAAGACTTATACGGGACATAATGTATGGACATCGCCTTCCGAAGCTTCCGCTGGATCAAGACTTGTATTTGAGAGATGAGAGAGAGCTGAGTGAACTTGTAATGTGAGCTTGAGTGAGCTTGAGAGACTTGTAATCTTGGCCTTGCGCCCCCATTGTATCTATGTTTCAATATTAATAAAGAGCTTCTTTTGAATAAATTGTGTTTGTTCTAAAATTTCTGCTGCATATTCAATGTCTCTGCTTGGGACTTCTGTGCGACGACCCCGTCGCAGCCGCTTAAATCGGCCGTTATGGAACCAGCCTTGCACGAGCGCAATCTAGGCAAGTGCGGCATCACGCCTTAGCGAGGACGATCGCTCCTACGGGAGCGGAGCATGACAGCATGCATGGAAAGAGAGTCTCTTCTCTCACTCGTTGACGACATGTGGTCTGAAGATGAAAATACAGGAATCACTGAGCTTCTCAAACCCAGGTTCTTGGAAGTGGAACTTAGGGCGAACCATACACCCCCGCCAGGACGAAGTCATCATCCGATAGGCCATTCCTCCGCTGAACCCCTACAGCCGAATCAAGGCTCTCCACCAGTCACTGGTATGCGTCAGGCCAGCTTCCCTCTGACATCTCTAGCACCTGCTCACACTAGTTGTGCCCAACCTCATGATCGTACCAGATCACCATCTAATCCATTCCAACTGACCAAGTATCTCCTACCTCACAAACGAGATTCTCGATCTCCACCGGCGGGGAGGCCTACCGATCCACATCTGGAGCATCCACCCTCTACTTTTACCATTTTACCTCCACACCCTAGGGCACACGTGGACCTCATGGAAGATGTTAATGGAGAATCTTTTTCGTCTATTCCCTCAACTGATCCACATGGGAACGAGGGAGGACCCAAAAATCATGGTAATCACATCAATCCATCTCCCGAGATATTCTTCCAGAATACTTATCATAAAGACACAGATCTACCTAAATCAGGTTTTTCCAACTACCATGAGCTGGTGGGACCACCAAAGAATCCCTGCCCCCTCCCCACCATTGGTCAGATTCCCATGACAATAAATTGTGAACCATCATCGAACTGCCTCCATCACCTCCCCCATCCCCTGGCGCGGGATCAATTACTCGGAGAGCTCACTTCCAGCTTCCTTCCTGGATACGACGTGCCCGCATAGAAAACTCCTCCACCGCAGCAATGGACCCAAAACCTATCGACTCCAGGAAACGTCTGAACTCTCCACCAACCAGCGATCGTCCCCAAAAGAGAATTATCCTACTCCCTTCTGTAGTGTGTACAACTAACATGGTCGTGGCGGCTGACCTTCAACAGCCGCACGAATCATGTTAGTCCTAGCATTGAACTGTCGAGGTACGAGGAATGACTCGACAATTCGCACTCTCCGCTCATTCCTCACCGCCACCATCCAACCATTTTCTTCCTCGCTGAAACCATCTCAAACCTTTCTCATCCTGGCCGCATCCTCCCATATCTCGGATACCCAAATACTTTTTCTGTCCCCCCAGTCGGCCTCTTTGGTGGTCTGTGGCTGGGATGGGATGATACCATCACCGCTTCTATTACTTTCTCTTCCGCAAATCTCATAATCCTTTCCAACGACCAAAATGACATGCTTCCTTCCTGGCATCTGCTCTGTGTTTATGGTTGCCCCCGCCAGAAGGACATGAGTAAATTATGGTAGATGATTGAATCACTATCTGCCTCACTTGTCGGACTGTGGTAATGCGTGGGACACTTTAATGCGATTCAAAAGGCTGGAGAGAAGAGCGGGGGCAGAGGATTCAACCACACGTCGGCTGCCCCCTTCATAAATATGATCAACAACTGCGGTCTACTTGATCTAGGGTTTATCGGACCGACGTACACCTGGGCTAATGGTCGCAAACCTGCACACCACATCAAAGAACGACTCGACAGAGCCATGGCTGTTGCGGATTGGTGTAAATTTTTTCCTCACTCCACAGTTTCCATTCTCCTTCGATACAATAGTGACCACTCCCCCATCTTTCTAAACACAAACAACATTATCAGAGGAAAGCGTCGACCGCTTCGGTTCGAGGCCTTTTGGACGAAGAACAACCTCTTCTCGGAGATCGTCGACTCAATCTGGCAAACTACAAACTCTGAAGGGAATCAAACACTTGTACATCGTCTTCATGCCACCTTAGTGGGCCTCCACAATTGGAGTCAGAGAACATACGATAACATCAAGTCACGTATATCTTTCCCCCAAAAGCAACTTTTGGCTATACAATCGGGCATCACATCGACTGGGTCGCTTGAGGAGGAGAAGATCATTATCACTGAGCTCAACGATCTCCTTCATGTTGACGAGTCCTATTGGAAACAACGGGCTAAATGTCAATGGGTTATGCATGGCGATAGGAACTCGCAGTATTTTCACTTAAAAGCCACAAATAGAAGAAGGAATAAAGAAATTCGATCCCTGCAACTTCTCGATGGCAGCTGGACTTCTGACTTGGCAAAGATTACTACTACAATTATCAACCACTTCTCAGCTCTATTCAGTGTCGATGACTCCACACCTATGGATATTTCCTTCTCAAACTCCCACTGTCCTATCACTGTGGAGGAGAATGATGCACTAGGTTCGATTCCAGATCAGGACGAGATCGAACGTACTGTCAAAATCATGGGACTACTCGAAGCCCCTGGGCCGGATGGGATGCCTGCTCTTTTCTATCAGAAATATTGTGCACGGTCGGGAATGACATCACGAAGACGATCCAAGACTTCTTCTCTGGAGAGCAGCTAGGCCCCCACCTTAACCACACCCACATCGTCCGAATACCAAATAAGAAATTCTCATCCATTCCTGCAGACTTTCGACCTATTGCGCTCTGTAATGTCGTCTACAAAGTGATTTCCAAAGTCCTGACATCCCGACTATGGCTCCTCATGGATAAACTCATCTTCTTATACCAAAACGCATTCGTACCAGGGCGGCTTATTACCGACAATATAATCATTGCTCAAGAACTTTTTGAAGCCATGCGGCATTTCCCAAAGAGTAAAAATTCTTTTGCCCTAAAAATTGATATGGCCAAAGCTTATGACCGCCTGGGATGGACTTTTATTCGGAGTGTTCTCTAGGGGATGGGCTTCCGTAACCATGCCAACAGACTCATTATGAACTGTATCACTACTACATCTTTTTTGATCCTCATTAACGGATCGCCCGAAGGATACTTCACGCCGTAAAAAGGAATCAGGCAAGGCTGTCCCATGTCTCCCTATATTTTCATTCTATGCGCGGAGGTGTTGTCACGGCTCTTCTTTCGATATGAACAAGAGGATCTTTTTAGAGGCATCTGCATCAATCGCTACACGCTATTAATTTCCCATTTATTATTTGCTGATGATATACTCGTCTTTGGGCAGGCAACCAGTACTTCTCTAGCGGCGGTACATGAGATCTTGATGCAGTTCGAGTCATGGTCGGGACAGAAGATCAACTACACAAAGTCTTGCATCCACTTTAGCAAACAAGTCTCCAGCACCGATCAGCGATCACTAGCATCCATTCTCCATTTGATGTCACGTCCCGATCCCGGAGGATCGAAAACTAGCCACTGGACGTGATGCCGTACAAGTCTAGATTGCACTTGTACAAGGCAAAACCATTACAGTTCCTGGTAATTCTCAGAAAACATCGACAATACAGCGAAACCAAGCAGATAAATTGATGTCACATAATTTATATAGAAATGTATCACTTTATTGATAATCAAAATGGATTACAAGACTTGCAGCAGAATACAGAGTTTACAACTGTTTACAAGACTCGCAGCGGAATACAGAGTTTACAACTGTTTACAAGACTTTTGAATAGCCAACTCAATGTATACACTTGCCCTTTAGGCTACAAATGAATATACCAACTTCTTTACAATGAACTTGCCAATATGGCTACAATCTCACTGGTATAACTGAGTTCCCATGTTCCATACATTATGTCCCGTATAGCAGAAGACATCGTCTTGCAAGAAGAGCTTCTGCACACCCATCCGATTCATCGATGCCAAGCACTGATTCACAGGATTTCCTCCAAGCAAACACCTGTAATATTGCCCACAACGTGGGTCAGTACATCATCAATGTACTGGCGAGCGGTGCTGGCCCAACTCACCTAAGAAGACAACACTAAGTAATCATGTTACAGAACATTATTATCAATGGTCTTTCTCGTTGCCTTAGGGTCAATTTCATGTTATAGCCGACAAGAAGTAAAGCATGCAAATCTCATAGCCAACATAATTAAAAGCATACTATTATCACCCTTTGGTGATTCTTACCCACGGTTGTGTAGCCATCCCTGTACATTTATAATACTTACTCTGCCTGCACAAGACATTGTTAGAAACAATATCATGATTCAATATGAATATCACCGTTCAGGTGATTCTTACCAACAGCCGACATCCTTTCCTGTATTTGAGTAATAACTTACTCTGCCTGCATAAAACATCATTAGCACCTGACCTATCTATATGAAGGTCACTGGCGACACGCCATCCTGGACCGTCTTACAGGTATACAGCGCCCTTGCCAGTGCAGGTAGCTAGCCCCACTGCAAGTCCTGTATACCGTGCTACTACTTCAGCACTGCCACTACTTCGGCATTGGTTTCCCCTAGGACGAACCGGGTTCCATGGCCCAGGAATACCGTTCGAGAAACCACCTTGTCGACAAGTTGTCCATGACCATGCAACTATATGCAACTTATCTAAGAAGAAAACATATAATGCATGATAAGGAAAACTAAGCAAAACCATCATTCTCATTCGTATTGCCATCTTGCCATCTAGCCATCTTGCCTTGAGCCAATGCTCACATTATCATCTGCCCAGTCCAGGGTCTTGGCGTAATCAACATTCTACATCGGCGACAGGATAATAGAATGTTGTTACCCAATGCCTTGCCACATCTTTGATACCAAACATCTTTCCAACCAAACTCAATGTACTCACCGCCCAATTCCTGGGACTTAGCATCTGTTTAGCATTCATTCATTTGAATGCAATTCAAACATACTCACTGTCCAGTTCTTGGGTCTTAGCATCTGTTTTACCATTTATTCATTGAGCCAAAGCTCAATATACTCACCGTCCAAGTATTTGGGACTTTGCCATCATATGTCATGTAATTCATCGCAACAGTGTACAAGCATACAATTCATCTAGCCACACCAGTTTACGTTCAAGTGATTATTATCTTTCATTATCTTTCCAAATTCCATGCAAGGTGTTATTGAACAAACTCAACTAGAAACATAGCATACTCATCCATATTTTAAGCGTGAAGCTAAAGGATCTTTGAAGGGTTCAACACTACTCACATTCATAGGACGATTCCCGCCACGATCGCATAGTCTTCCAAGCGATCCTTCGCATAATCCCAAGTCCAACAAGGCTTCATCGAACCAACCATCCAACATAAGGCATCTTGCGGGTCGGGGCACTACATTTGACAGCAATGGAGAGGACTGACATGTATTTGGGACATCCTCTACTGCTCTCAAAATCTCGCCTTTCCTCATTCAACCATCTCATCAATAAATGTCACACTCGCCTCAGTGGATGGAAGCAAAGTTGCTCTCTCATGCTGGGAGGACCGTGCTCATCAACTCTACACTTGCATCTATACCGGTATTTTTTATGTCCTCATATTCTATCCCCAAAGGCATTTCTTAAAAAATTGAGGCTCTGCAAAGATCGTTCTGGTGGGGTCACGAGAACACTGAGAAGCACCTTCACTTCCTTGCATGGCACAACTTCACCAAGCCAAAGCGGGAGGGAGGTCTGGGTTTCAAGAAGCCAGCTTGGGTTAATCTGTCAATGATTGGCAAGTTACTCTGGACTTTCATTTCTAAACCAACCCAACTATGGGTGTACCTTCAAAACAACTCCATTTGGACGGCCACCAAACGGAAAAATATGTCCCCAACCTGGGCGAGTTTGCTCGAAGTTCACCAATATATGCAGGAGAATATTTGCTGGAGGATCAACGAAGGCAGAGTGGACATTAGGGATCCCTGGGTCCCCTCTCTCCCAGGTCACCGAGTAGTCCCACAAACGTTTGTAACGAACCTGCCTACTACTGTCAGAGACCTAATGGATCTTCCCAACCGCGCATGGAACACACTGCTACTCAACTCATTATATTCGCCGGAAGAGGTTGCAGCAATAGTGAATATTAAGCTTAACGGTGAAGAAGAGCCATATGAACTCATTTGGACTGCGACCAGGTCTGGTAAATTCACCACTAAATCCCTATATGAAAGCATCCGCAGAATGACGGCGGCCAGTACATCGGGGACTATCGACCCAAAGATATGGAAGCATCTGTGGAAAATCAAAGATATATCACCGCGTGTCCAATACTTCATCTGGAGATTACTTAATAAGACTCTCCCTCTCTCTGACACAATCAATCAGAGGATGCCACATGTAAATCCTTTCTGCCCATTCTGCCTAAGCCACAAGGAAGACGAGAACCACTTATTTCTGCATCGCGGGATATCCTGGGCGGTGTGGTTCGCCAGTGTTGTCGAGCTGCGTGTGGAACCGCAACAAAACATCCACTCTCTGATTCATAGTTGGTTGTTGGACGTCCAATCCCATCGGACTTTTCGGTTGGGAGCTGCCATCCTGTGGGCACTCTGGAAGGCGAGAGGCGACTGTGTATTCCATCGCGTAGCTCAATGTATTCAGCGCATCACCGGCCATGCTTTCAACATCTTTGCGACGTACGAGAAGGATCACCCCTCTGTAGGAGCAGGACATTCAGGCCTCGTTGCTGAGCTGGGCTCTCTGGGGGATGACTGGAAGTCGCCGACTGCTGGGGCTATCAAGATAAATGTGGACGGAGCCACATCGACCTCTTCCATTGCGACCGCAGCCATCACAAGGGATGTACAGGGAAATTTCATCAAAGCGATAACCTGGTGCTCCTCACTATCCTATCTCTCGGATATCAGCTTAGTTGCGGAGGCCCATGCTATTCATTTAGGGATTCGCCTCGCCAACTCTCTCAATAAGGAATCCACAGTGATTGAAGGTGACTCTATGACAATGATCAATATTGCTAAAGGAGACAACAATCTGATCCCATGGAGATTGAAGGATTTAATCACAACTTTCATGAAGGGGATTTCACCAACCAATGTGTCTTCGTTCCTCTATGTGCGAAGGTCTGCGAATAAAGTAGCTCATGGCCTACCCCCCCTTTAGCTGATGATATCACTCAGTTGAGTTCTTCTCACATTTCTCAAAAAACAAAAAACAAAAAATCAAACAAATTGAATCGATTATCGGTTCAGTTCAGTTTTGATTATAACTAATTTCGATTTGATATTTTATTCCTAAATTTTTGATTTATTTTGTTTTGACTATCTGATTATTGAAACCGAATAACACTCGCTCCTAGATGGTAGCGCCCATAGAACAATACACCCGTAAAAAAACAATTCCAGTTTAACCCTACCCCTTTTTAAAATCAACATGTGGAGGTCTGACTTTTTGACTAAATTTAATTTGTACTAGATTTTGCTAACAACTGCGGGAGCTAGATCCAGCTAGGACTATATTTAGGCCCCGTTTGGTTCCAAAAAAATAAAATAAAAGGAAATAATTTTTTTGGTGTTTTCTTTCAGAAAGATAAATTCTATAGGTACTTCACATTTTATTTTAGTACAGTTCTTATTTTAGGATAATCAAACTTGGTATAATTTTTATTCAGGACAATCCCAATTTACTTTGGATTGCCGAACCCCCCTAAGACTGCCAACTACGAACTGTCCACAAAGTTGACAATTCTACTTTATGTTAGGACTGCCAGCTTTGTTTATGTGGACCATTCTCAAGTAAAAAATTTAGAATGACAAACTTGTAAAAAAAATTGGGATGCCCTCAAGTAAAACTTGAGGTGCCTACAGAATTTGCCTTGAAAAATTATTCTTTCCACTGTTTTTCTTTTTGGTGTTTGGAACCCATTGATTTTCATTTTCGACGTTTAAAAATATCGAGGAAAAGTGAATAAGTGAATCCTTGTTTCGATAGATGGAACCAATTTTTTCCATATTTTTTTCCAATGAAAATCACTTTTCTTTCTTTCTCAATTTTTTTGTCACTCAAATATAAAAAAGTAATGTTTTTCCTTTCCAATCCCATGATTCTACGAACCAGACGAGGCCTTATGTATAAAAAGATGATGTATTGGATTCGACAGGAAAGAGAATAATAAATTGGATACTCCCGCCTTATTGTATAAAAAGATGATGTATTGGATTCGAGTGGAAAGAGAATAAATTGGATATCTTGTAACCTGAAATCTCTAAGGCCTGGTTTGGTTCGCAGAATGATCGGGTTGGAAAAGGAAAGTGATTAATTTTCTATGTTTGGGTGCCAAAAAAATTGAGGAGAAAAAGAAAGTAATTTCCAATGGAAGGAAATTTAGGAAAAAACAGTGATTCTATCCATCCAAAAAATGAATCATTTTTCTATATTGAAATATTCACTTTTCTTTTCAATTTTTTTGGCATTTACAAACATCAAAATTTTTTTTAATAAAATTTTAAAAAAAAAGTCAAGAAATTAATTTTCTCTTCCTTTCATTTCACGAACCAAACGAGACATAAGTTCAAATTTTTATCCCCTTTCATCATCAACGAACAACATCTAAAAAAAGAGAGTAATTCTCTCTATCAGTCTCTTCAGTTCTGTACTAGAACCTTGGCAGTGTCGAAATTATAATATATTATTTTATAAAATATTTTTATCAGCACATTTTTTAATGTGCATTATCTATTTATCAATAGATATTTTAAGTGGGAGGTATATTCAGGGGCGACCCTGGTTCAGGACAGGTCGGACGGCGGTTCAAGATGACAGGATCCCCCGACGAAAGAGGGTATCAACATGGAACTATTTACATTAGAACTAGTATGTAGAATATGCATTTTAACAAAAAATATCGTATTGTGGTGGTTATAATGCTAAACTTATATTTAAGAGGTCATTGGTTTAAATCTTGACTACAACAATGTTTTGTTTTATTTATATATATTTTTACATTATGTATGGGGGTCCATTTTGAAAGTTTTGTCTCGGTCCCCATCATCCCAGGGCCGGCCCTGGGTACATTCATAAATATGTTGGTAGGGATATACACTTATCAATGTATTAACATATCTCCTTAAGATATATGTTAACGAAACTCATTATATTTTTATAGATTTGATCGAAAATAGTACAAACAAATTGTAGGCTGACAAGGGAAAAAAAAAGATAATTTAATTGGGCAGGGCCCGTCGGCCCGAAGTCAGAAGACTAGACCAGGGAAACCGAGCGAATTTTTTTGGCACCATCATATCTAGGACCGAGTTATTTTCTCAGCCCAACTCGGCCCGTTATTCTCTCTATAGACCATTCTATTTCAAGAATGAATGAACCAACTTCCAAATTTTAGTTCAAAAATAAATGGATCTATAGAGAGAGGAGTGAGAATCACAACTTATTCAAAAATTTGGGTACTTTCGGAATTACTTTGAAGAAATCTACACCTTTGATATAAATCAGGGATATTTAGTAATATGACCTTACGTATATGTAAATTAGGATTTGTGTCTCGGAAATGACCAACGTTAGAATTTAGATTTCGAAATCACTGTTCATTAGCCAAAATTTTTAATATATATTATTTTTAATTTTATGTAAATAAGTCCAAATTCCTGAATAGTCGCATCGTTTCATACATTTTTAATATCCTTTTTTTTTTCTTGAACTTTTTGTGTTTATATGGATGGAGACATTTGGACTGGGCCTTTAGGAGCACCATAAAAAATGACAGTGCAAATAATTTCAAAGTAGGCCCTAGTTTACATAAGCCCCAAACTAGACATAAAACTTGTTATAGCGAGGCCGGAGGGTAGGGCTGCAAACGAGCCAAGCCGAGCCAAGCTTTTGTAAGCTTGAGCTTGGCTTGACTAGAATTAATCGAGCTCAAGCTCGAGCTCGAGCTTGATAAAAATTTTATTTTAGAGCTTGAGCTTGGCTCGAGCTTGTTTATGTTAAGCTTGAGGTTGGCTTGGTTTGAGTTCGAACTTGGCTTGATAAGCAAGCTTGATAAAAAAAAAAAAAGCTTGATAGGCTCAAAATCAAGCTCGTTAAGCTTGATTTCAAGCTCGCTCAACTTTGTTTCAAGCTCATTAAACTTGATTTCAAGCTTAACGAGCTCGATTTCAATTTAGTTAGGTTTGAATTCAAGTACCTATAATATTAACAATTTATTTATAAAAATTTAATTAAAAAAGTTCCTTAATATCAATTATTAAGGACATATAAATATATAATACACACAAATTATATATAATTAGAATTAAACAAAGAACAAACGAGCTCCTAAACGAGCTTCTAAACGAGTCAGCTCGTAAGCTCATAAACGAGCCAGCTCGCGAGCTTAATCGAGCCGAGTACTTCTAAGCTTGAGCTTGGCTCGTTTATTAAACGAGCTCGAAAATGAAGCTTGAGCTCAGCTTGTTTACTAAACGAACCGAGCTCAAACGAGCTTTTATCGAGCCGAGCTTCGAGTAGCTCGCGAACGGCTTGGCTCATTTGCAGCCCTACCGGAGGGCTCGAACCGAGTTGTCATACTACTTGCAAAAGCGATAAGTTTTGTCTTCCACCCTCTTTGATTTTGAGACAAATAAAACGCGCAATTGGCAATGTGGTTGAGAAGAGGGACATGTATCGATCTCATGTTAGTAGGGTTCGCTCGTTACCGACGGACCCGACTTTCAAAACTATCACATGAGATTTTAGTGTATTTTTGTACGTAATGTAGTTCTATGTCCATGGGGTGTAACCTAGTGGTAGCACCGGCCCGGTACTAATAATAATAATAATAATAACACCCTTGTAAGATTTCATTTGTCATTTCGGTCAACATTAGTTTGTCTACACAAATTGCAAGCTCAAACCTACTATCTATCCATCTGGATCATGTTCAAGATTGACCTTTCTGTTTGCGTGATGAAACTAACTAATTCATGGCAACCTCCTTTACTGTCTATTCTTAAGGTCTTTGTTGGAATCAAGGTATTGGAAAAAGAATATCATTCATTTTCTGTGTGTTGAATGCAGGGCCGGCCCTGGGATAAATCGGACAAGCTATTGGACTTGGACAACCACTCTGGTCAAGACATCCCCTTTCCGGATCTCTAAGTCTCAACCTCTCCGTCAATAGAGTCTTCGCGGTCCATCCCAACTCTCTGTCTGTTGAACTAGCGATCCACCAGGTCCATATTTTGAGTTTCCACTTGGAAGACCTCGATTAGCTCAAAGAGAGGAACTCAAAGTTCAAGCTCCACGATGCCATCAGAACCGGAGACTTCGATGTCGCTGCCAACCCCATTCGCCATCAATTTTTTTGTTATCGTCTTTGGGAGTCAAGGGCAAGAGGCAATCAAATTTAGCTCCGGCTAAGACAACCAAACCCCTAGGGCTGGCCTTGGTTGGATAAAAAAAAAGAGAGCAGAAAGTAAAATAGTTTCCAAAGAAAAAAAAAAATTCAAGAGAATGTTTTCCTGTCCATTTCAAGATTTACTTTTCCTCTCTTTATTACAAAAATTAGCTTTCAACTGCACTGAGATTCTCCAAACACGGTAAAAAAAAAGATAAAAAATACAACTTTTCAAATGCATCAAATTCCTGACCTTTCACAATTTTTAGCGTCAATGGAAAGAGAAAAAAAGAAGATTTTTTTTTTTCTTCCTCTCCGCGAACCAAACGGAGCAATTCATCTACATTTACAGCAATGATATCCAACCTCGAGATCTTGAAGCACTGAACCATGCACACTTACTATCATGCTGCATCGACACAATGTTCAATAATTAAACATCTAAGTTCATATTCGTCGTGTTGAGAATACAGTGTCATTTAAATCAGAGTTGGACTATGATGTACGATATTAAACTAAGCTTATATATCATAAAAGATAATTTTCAAGGCCTGAATCAATTTCGATCATCTACAATTCATAATTCCACCTTCTACACGTTGTGGATGCGTAGCTACATTACCAACTCCACTGTCAATCTTTTTTGGGAGCTTTAACCAAAAACGAGATACGTGGAGCACCACCTTCGTCTATTCTTGTCTTTTCTTGTCGCATATGGAATCAATCCATATGACACTCTACTTGAGCCTCCTTTTAGCTCGGTTGAGACATGCACCAGTGTTGCACGACAGAGACCCATCCAATCTAAATTTGAGTACATGTTAGGGGGGAGAACCAATTCCTATAAGAATATATCAAGAAAATTCTTATCCGCACCAAATCCCCACAAAAAAAAAAAAGTTAGCACATATATATATATATATATATATATATATATATATATATATATATATATATATATTTTTGAAGCAATGGGTAATTGTGGCGAACTCGCCTCCACTGAGGCTCGAACTCCCGACCACTTCGGCCGCATGCATCTCTCTTAACCACTAGACTATATATATATATATATATATATATATATATATATATATATATATATATATATATATATATATATATATATATATATATATATGAGACGGATCGGATGCTCCGTTCCCGGAGTCCCACGAGAGTTCTGTCGCCCTCGACCGTTAGCGGACGCGAGCATGGGTCCACACGAACCCCCAATTCGATATATATATATATATATATATATATATATATATATATATATATATATATATATATATATATATATATATGAGACGGATCGGATGCTCCGTTCCCGGAGTCCCACGAGAGTTCTGTCGTCCTCGACCGTTAGCGGACGCGAGCATGGGTCCACACGAACCCCCAATTCGATGGTGCAGGAGGACGAGACTTTGGCGGAACTCCAAGAACAGACCCCCTATATATATATATATATATATATATATATATATATATATATATGCGCAAAAAAGAAATGAATTCTTGATGGGACCCGCGCATGCACGTACGCACGCACGCACACGCGCGCGTGCGCGCGCGCACACACACACACACACATATATATATATATATATATATATATATATATATATATATATATATATATATATATATGCGAAAAAGAAATGAATTCTTTGATGGGATCCTGCACAATCTGATCCGCACGTCCGATTGATCCAACGGTTGGAACTCCAAACATAAAAATCAAGAATCACACACACACACACACACAGTGCTCACCGCGTCGGCAACCATCATCTCTTTCAATAGGAAAATAATGATTTCTCTTCCTTTACAAGTACCAATCATCTCTTCTTTCTTTCCTTTCTTTGTTTATGGGAGGTGATGTAGCCCAAGAGAGGAAAGTTCAATCATTTACGTTAGCGTTTTGGAGGGGTCCTGATCAGTTGTTTGTCCTTTGTGACATTTGCAAGGGCCAAACTTCCCATATCACCTTATGTGCAATGGATGAAGCATTATCTAGATATATTCATACCCACTACAAATTGTGTATGCTTTCATAATGCATTTTCTTAGATATTGAATAAGCATTCTATACTCCGTTAGAAGGATTTTGTGAAGGTCAAAAATAAGTTGATCCATAATATATGACGTTCAGAGTAGATATAACTTAGAAATGAACTCATTTACTATGTCGTGGACTATTTTGTTTACCTTTTACTATTTAATTCTGTTAACGTGGATCCAACATTTCCACGCTCCAAGTGGTCGCGAGATAAGACAAAGGCTTCTTTTGCCTATGTGTACATGGCGCCCATTTGTGATCGATTTTATGGTCTTAGGTCTCGTTTGGTTCGTCGAAAGGAAATCAATTCTTAGCTCTTTCCATGGACATGATAAATTATAATTTTCATCGATCTTCTTTTCTGGTGTTTGAAAATGCTATGAATATAGTCATAATACATTTTTGAGGGAGGAGATCTTAGTCCTAAATTACTTATAATAAAAGGAAAAGTGAATCTTTGGAGCGTATGGAAGGAACCATTTCTTTCTTTATATTTTTTTGTTCAAAATTATCTCTCTTTCCTGCTCATTTCGGCTCTGATTTTGTGAACCAAATGTGGTCTTAAGGGCCATTCCTCAGAATATCTATATCTCGCAATTTTCTTTTCTTCAATTAGATCCTTGGATGTCTAAGCATCCACGATGTGGGCATTCTTACAACTCTATGGAGTCTGTGTGAAACTTAAAGATGGATAATTTTCAGATTCTGTTGGGGTTATTGTTGTAGTTTTTGGGATTCTTCACAGGCACAGTGAAGGATGGATTGATATCATAGCCACATATGTAGCATCTTCTCGTATATTAGTTTGGCAGGAGAGAAGGACACCTACAGTGCAAGGTATCAAGTGGAGATGTCGCTATGTATTAATGGACTCCTTCAAGATTCATGGAGGCACCTGTCTGAAGTTAACAACACAGGGAGCGGTATAGTCACTATAGTGCTCCGAATCGCCATGTTAGAGGGAGGATGGCGAAAGCCACAATTTCTAGCAGTTCTAGCGGTGCAACTCGGACGGGCTAAATCCGAGTCCGATCGGATAAATCCGTTAATGGGTTGGGTTAGGGTTGAAGATACTTGGATTCGGACTCGGATTTAGGTTAAAATATTTGAACCCTATCAAAAATCGGATTGGATTTGGATTCTTGTGTCGAGTTACCCGAAAAATCCGAAACCCGACATATATATATATATATATATATATATATATATATATATATATATATACGGTTGGATCTTGTTTAAGTCATCTAATCTTAACCGTTGATTTGAATGGTTCAAATCAACGGTTAAGATTAGATGACCTTAAACAAGATCCAACAGTATATAGCATGGAGATGTTTGGGGATACAAAAAATCGGGGATGTGGATCCCTCATATATATATATATATATATATATATATATATATATATATATATATATATATATATATATATATGAGAGAGGAGGAAGGATCTGCATCCCCTCAATTTTTGCATCTCCATGTTAACAACCGTTGGATCTTTTTTAAGTCATCTAATCTTAACCGTTGATTTGAACCATTGAAACCAATAGTTAAGATTAGATGACTTAAACAAAATCCAACGGTGGATAGCATAGGGATGCTTGGGGATGCAAAAAATCGAAAATGTAGATCCCTTCTCTCCGCGATATATATATATATATATATATATATATATATATATATATATATATATATATATATATATATATATTTGAAGCAATGGGAACTTGTGGCGAACTCGCCTCCACTGAGGCTCGAACTCACGACCACTTGGGCCGCATGCATCTTTCTTAACCACTAGGCTAGAGGTCATTTGATATATATATATATATATATATATATATATATATATATATATATATATATATATATATATATATATATGAGTGGGGATGAGGTGACACATAATATTTAATATCTAAAATAACACGCAATCTCAGCCGCACTCAATTTAAAATGAATGGTTCAGATTTGATGGAGTAATTTGTACTAATTAGAATGCATGTCAAATTAAATATCCCACTAATTAATACAACATACTATAAATTAGCTTGCATGTCAAATTTGACTTCCATGCATGTAAATTTGGTACACATTTAAATCTGAACCATTAATTTCAAATAGTGTGCGACTGAGATTGCGTGTTATTTTAGATGTCAAATTGAATGTGTCACATGATCTACACACACACACACATATATATATTTTTGTTGGGTGATTATATATATATATATATATATATATATATATATATATATATATATATATATATATATATATATATATATATATATTTTGTTGGATGAAAAAAAAATATATATATATATATTTTGTTGGATGATTATGAGCCTTGGCTGCACGATGCGGGGCACCGGCAACGTCTAAGTACTGATGACAAATGGCCACGATCTGAGCTTGCGTGAGCCACGAATGGGACATTCGTTCATGATAACTCAACGGATCGGACGTCGCACGGACGGTCGAGGACCGACACCATTGTACAACGGGTATAAACGATGACCGACCATGCGGTCCGTCGTGTAGCACCGTAAACGTGTCGAGAAGACGTCGTGCGCATAGAACGGGTGACTGGACGGCATCGGTTGTCGTAGGCGTCGTGAAGACGTCGGGGGCGCCTTCGGCGTCGTGGATGAAGCGAGGCGTTGAGTTATGGACGTCGAAAGACGTTATGGCCGTCTCGTGGAGCTCTGGACGCGCGGAGTGCGCGGGGTGTGTACGTGGGACGATGATGACAAAGCCAGTCCGGATAAGATCCGCACGAAGAGTTTGAAGTGACATGACGACCGGCTAAAATCGTGTGCGGGAAACACACGATTTGAAACCCGATGGACCCAACCCGAGTCAAATCCGATTCTCCGGACTTGGTCTTGGACTTCATATGTTGAATTCGAAGTCGTGTTGGACTTGTGCTCAAATTAGACTTATGATTCATCGGATTGTACTCGAATTGATCTCAAATCTGATCCAACCTGTCCGAGTTCACCCGTAAGCAGTTCAGATGCGATGTGGCCAATGCATCTGGTGGCTAGCTTAAATCATGCATAACAAGAAGTTTCTTCCTAAAGGGGATCAAAAAGAAGAAAGAAGAAGGGTTATATGTTTCCATTTGCCCGAGCATTTTTGCATGTTTATCATGTGAACTTCCGCCAGTAAGATCTAGATTAAGCTGTTGGTGAAGAACATTGAGATTTTCTCGAATATGGCTAAACCATAACTCAATCTAAATTCTAAACAACATGAAAAACTATTACACTTAATAATAGATGTCAATTTAAAAGTCCTGATCCGATGCACCATCAACAAATGAATAATAAAGGAAGAATTGAAATCTAAGATGCAGTAGTTGTCCTATTAGTATCTATTTTCTGAATCGAGGTTGCTATTTTGTTCGCAAACGGAGGTTGACCGCACCGGTCTGTGGCTACGTGGCGCACCATTGTTGACCCTCTTGTCCAGAGTGGGATCTTGCTAGCGGAATGGAGGGACAATGATTGGCCGCCATGCGGACGCAGACCAGCGCAATCCGCCTCTAGCGACTGCGGAGAAAATAGCATTTTCGTTTCTGATTAGCTAGAGTACCAAACAATCAGTGACAGGGATATAAGCCAATTACCTGAAGTTACTTCCTTGTTATGTTCTTATGAATCTATATATTCTCGTTACCAATTAATTAATCACAACACCACCAAACCACTTTCAACTCAGATTCCACAGAACCTCTTCTCGTTTCACATCATATAGATATCCATATATATAAAATTGTGATCAGTTTTGATACTTCCAAGTGGAACTAAAATATGAGTTCCTTAGTTAGTTACTCCTGCACAATTTTCTTCCGTGCAGATATTATCCGATCGAGCTATATATTCGAAGTGTCTGCGCTCCTGGTCATACGCACGGCATCGATTTCTGATTTGCCTTTTCCATCTGAATATATATACATATATATATACGAACCTTCGCAACCAAATGAGCATTCTTTATATATATCTAAGCATGCCACAATCTCGAATAATAATAAAAAAGCGCAGGAGGAAATTCAGCAAAGACAATTGCAGTATCGGCTGATACCGATACAATTTGGCATGTTTCGATTCAATACCGACCAATACCGATACTGACCAATATCGATATTGGGGGTCTCTTTTCCAGTAAATTCAGCAAAGACAATTAAATGAAAGAGGCCAATCAACAATGGTATAAAAACATCATAATAGTATAAAAGCATGTAAAAGAAGAAAACTTATTTATCCCAGCAAAGATTGTTGGAATTATTCGATAATTAGGGACCACACATGTAAAATTAATTGTGTTGGCTATCTAAATAATTAAGCAAAATTAAAATGATCTATTTAAAAAATTGGCTTACGGGTATAATTGTCATGGAAATAATGTGTACATACCAGAGATAATCTAATTTGATGATGGGCCAAATTAGAAATATCAAAAATATATAAATATATGTATTCATTAGGGTTATGGTCCACAACTCATACGGCCACACAAAGAGAAGATTTTCTCTTTTTCTCTTCTGCATCCCCATCAACAGAAAGAGAGGGATAAAAGATTCGGATTCCTCTTTGTCATTAAGGGTCGTAGCAAGTTGGAAGATCGAACCCCATAAAAAGACGTCTGCTTCAAGATCCGTCAAGCCAAATCAATGGATTCAGGTATGCTTCCGCATTTATTTTGTTCTTCATCTCATAAATCAATGGGTAAAATTTCTTTTAAAGATGACTACTATTTTATTCAATTCAAAAAGTAGCAAAAACAATAACAAAAATTACTTAAAATTAAGTCTAAATATATAAAACATTTTTTCTACAATTTTATTTATAATTGTTTTCTTTTAGATATATCAAAAAATTTGATACTTCGAATCAAAATCACCATCACCGATATTGTTGATACCGTCGATATCCATATTTGTAGGAATGTCCGATATTGATGTCGATATTGCGAACCTTAACAGACTTAAACTATGAATATCTTAACCTTCTAAATATTGAAATATCTAGCAAAGCCCTTTTGCCAATTTGTGCGATATTTATGTTTGTCTCGAATTCTTTACTCACGAAAGGGATACAAAGTTAGCATAATTAAAGAGATGCTGATGTAAATAAATAATTAGTTAATGTTCTAGAAACAGATTAGATACGTGGGGATTCGTTGTAGTGTAAATGGCGTGTAGTAATTTCCATGCATTTAGATTAATTAAACACATCATGCTTAACATTCACTAACCACTGAAGAAGGTGCTTTCCGGAAGTAATTAGGCATGCTAACTTCAAGAATCGCCTACTTCATTTGGTTAATTTGAGTGTGATTCACGCCTCCTAAAGTTAGATAATATGCTTCCGTGGTTCGTGTTGGAGTGGGAGGGGTTCCCAACCTATATGGAGAAGATCCCGGAGTGCGACGAGCGCCGTCCGATGTCGGAGAAGCTCGGGAAGTAGGCGACGAAGTTGCTGCTGTTGCTGCTGGAGCTGCTGGAAGCAGGGGATCCGAGTTCGGCCCGAACTCGGTCCCAGGCCGAGTTCTGGCCGAACTCGGTCTGGCCGTTCCAGGGTTTGGCCAGTAGGTGCTGGTTGCCCCACACAGAGTTCTGGCCGAACTCTGTGTCGTCGGGGGCTGAAGCGGATTTCTGGATGAGTTTTCATCATTGGATCTAATCCAACGGTCCAGGTTGGTTGCGGGATTAGGGAGATATATTGAGTTTTCTCAACCCTAACTCATTATCGCAACGTAACACAACTTTTGGAGAGAGAAGGAGGCAAGAGTGCCATTGCAACTTCCGAGAAGAAGACGGAGGATTGAAGGTCGTTTTCGAAGGAGATCGTGTTTCGGGTAATCTCTACTCGTCGTTCTCGCTCTTCGTAGCCTTGTAATCATTGTTCTTATCTCTGAGTGTTGTGGGGATCCGATTTGGATCGGGAGGAGTTTGTAGAGGGTGTAATTCTTCTATTCCATTAGTGGAGGCTTCTCAGGGTTGGACTCCGATCATCCCGTGGTTTTTCCCGCAAGGGTTTCCACGTCAAAAATTCTCTGTGTTTGCGTGATTGTTTTTGTGTGGCTATTTTTGGGTTCGTGCGTTGTATTGCTCGGTCCTCTCGCAGGTACTCTCCGGTTTGGGGAAAGGTTTCCGCGTTTCTTTCCCAACAGAGTGGTATCAGAGCTTCAGGTTCAAAGGGTGTCAGGAGTTGACAGAGGAACCAGAGAGGAGAGATGGACGCGAAGCCGGTGCGCATGGTGAACCTTAATGGCACAAACTATCATTATTGGCGGAGCAAGATGAAGGATTTGCTATTTGTCAAGAAGCTGCATCTACCTGTGTTTGCAACCGAGAGGCCCAGTGATAAATCCGAGGAGGACTGGAAGTTCGAGCACATACAGGTGTGTGGGTACATACGGCAGTTTGTTGATGAGAACGTGTACAACCACGTTGCCAATATTGAGCACGCGAAGACGTTGTGGGATAAGCTGGAATCCTTGTATGCGAAGAAGACCGGGGTAAACAAGTTGTTCCTGATTCGAACGATGATGGGTCTGCGGTACAAAGATGGGGCGTCTATTACGGATCACTTGAGTGATTTCCAGGGCGTGGTTGACCAGCTATCTTCTATGGGAGTCAAGTTCGACGACGAAGTTCAGGGACTGCGGCTGCTGTGTACATTGCCAGACTCGTGGGAGACCGTACGAGTATCTATGATCGCTTCTGCTCCAGAGGGCGTGGTCAGTCTGGAGTTTGCCAAGAGCGGGGTGTTGAATGAAGAGATGCGGAGACGTTCTCAGGGCACTTCATCCACATCCCACCACTCAGAGGCACTTGTTTCAGAGAGCCGCGGAAGGGGCAAAAGCAGGGGTCCAGGTGGTGGCAGAGACAAGAGCAGGGGGAAGTCCAAGGGTCGTTACGAGGACTCAGAGTGTTACCATTGCGGTAAGAAGGGCCATATCAAGCGGAATTGTTTCGCTTGGAAGAGAGAGAAGAAGGGCGACAAGGGGAAGCAAGAAGAGAACACTACAGCGGCGGCCTCGGTGCATGGAGGCGATGTGATCGTCGTAGGTGATGAGGTCATTACTAACCTCGCCTGCGATGACAATTCTTGGCTGGTGGACTCAGGGGCTTCAGCACATGTATTTCACAATAGGGCACTGTTTGCCACTTACACGACAGACGACTGTGGCGTGTTGAAGATGGGCAATGGAGATGTGTCGAAGGCGGTTGCCGTTGGAGATGTGCATTTGAGAACGAAGACGGGTGCGATTCTTGTTCTCAAGGATGTTCGTCATGTCCCTGATATCCGTTTCAACCTGGTGTCGATTGGAAGGTTGGATGACGAGGGATTCTTCAGTCTCTTCGGGAACAGTCAGTGAAAGCTTTCCAGAGGTTCGATGGTGATTGCCAGAGGAAGCAAGAAGTCCGGTCTCTACTATATGGAGGGGAGCGCAGAGGGGGCACAGGAGGTGAACGCAGTCAGTGATGCGTCTATCGAGTTGTGGCACAGGCGGCTCGGCCATATCAGCGAGAAGGGGATGAGCTACTTGGTGAACAGGAAGGTGATTCCAGGGCTCAGGTCTACAAAGTTGGAGAAATGCACGCACTGTTTAGCTGGGAAGCAAAATAGGGTGTCTTTTCAAAGTCACCCAAGTTCGAGGAAGCCGGCGTTGCTCGAGTTGATTCACTCGGATGTCTGCGGTCCTATGAAGGTAAAATCTCTTGGTGGTGCTTCTTACTTTGTGACTTTTATTAATGACTGTTCCAGGAAGGTTTGGGTCTATGCCTTAAAGACCAAGGATCAGGTGCTGCCTACTTTCAAGGAGTTTCAGGCCTCTGTTGAAAGGGAGACGGGCAAAAAGTTGTTGTGTGTTCGGTCCGACAATGGCGGCGAATACATCGGTCCCTTTGATGCGTATTGCAGAGAGCAAGGGATACGACACCAGAAGACTCCGCCCAAGACACCTCAGCTCAATGGTGTAGCGGAGTGCATGAACAGGACACTGATGGAGAGGGTGCGGTATTTGCTGTCAGAAGCAAACTTGCCGGGCAGTTATTGGGGTGAGGCTCTTCTCACAGCTGCTTATATTATTAATTTGTCTCCTAGTGCTCCTTTGCAGGGTGATGTGCCTGACAAAGTATGGTACGGCAAAGAGCCGTCATACAATCACCTGCGGGCGTTTGGTTGTAAAGCCTTCATGCATATACCGAAGGACGAGAGGACCAAACTTGAGTCGAAGACGAGGCGATGCGTCTTTGTCGGCTATGGTCGGGATGAGTTTGGCTATAGACTCTACGACCCAGTGGAAGGAAAGCTCTACAGAAGCAGGGACGTGGTGTTCGTCGAGGATCAGACCATGACCAACACTCAGGATTCCGAGACGCCTTCTGAGGCTGAGGAATTGCCTGAGTTAGAGTCATTTCACTTCGAGCAGTTTCCAGAGGACGTCGCAGAGGATCCAGTTATGGGGGAGCCGGTACATGGAGTTGCTCCCAACCTTGATCATCAGCCTGCTGATGGTGGTCAGGGTGTCCCTCAGGAGGATGAGCATGCCGGAGAGGTAGTTCCTGAAGGGGCGGAGGCTGTCGGTATACAGCCAGCACCAGTGGCTCCACTGAGAAGGAGTGACAGGGATCGTCGACCATCTACGAGATACTCACCGGATGAGTATGTGCTATTGACTGACGGGGGAGAGCCCGAAAGTTTCGCAGAGGCTATGGAAGATGAACACAGGCAGGAGTGGATGGTGGCTATGCAGGAGGAGATGAGTTCCTTGCACACCAATTCCACTTATGATCTGGTACGGTTGCCAAAGGGCAAGAAGGCTTTGAAGAATCGATGGGTGTTCAGAGTGAAGCAGACGGAAGATGCTACTCGCCCTCGATACAAAGCGAGGCTGGTAGTCAAAGGCTACGGTCAGCGAAAAGGCGTGGATTATGATGAGATCTTTTCGCCTGTCGTCAAGCATTCGTCTATTCGGGTGGTGCTAGCATTAGCAGCCAGTTTCGACTTGGAGGTCGAGCAGATGGACGTGAAGACGGCATTCCTCCACGGTGATCTTGAGGAGGAGTTGTACATGGAGCAGCCAGAGGGATTCTGTGAGAAGGGCAAGTCACATTTGGTCTGCCGGTTGAGGAAGAGCTTGTATGGTCTGAAGCAGGCTCCGAGACAGTGGTACAGGAAGTTCGAGTCGTTTATGGGGGAGCATGGTTATGCACGGATGACGTCGGATCATTGTGCATTTGTGAGGTATTTTGCCGATGATGATTTCATCATTTTGTTGCTCTATGTTGATGATATGCTATTAGTGGGTCGGAATGCCACTAGGATAGCGGAGTTGAAGCGCCAACTGGGCACGGCCTTCTCTATGAAGGATTTGGGCGCAGTGAAGACTATTCTTGGGATGGAGATCAGCCGAGAGAGAGAGTCCAAGCTGCTACACTTGTCCCAAAAGAAGTACATTCACCGGGTACTTCAGCGTTTCGGGATGGACGGGTCGAAGAAAGTGATTTTCCCCCTCGCGGCTCACTTTAAGCTCACTGAGGAACAATGTCCATCTACCGAGGACGAAAAGGAAGATATGGAGCGGGTTCCATATGCCTCAGCTGTGGGAAGCCTGATGTATGCTATGGTGTGTACGAGGCCAGATATTGCTCATGCAGTTGGTACGGTTAGCAGGTATCTTTTAAATCCTGGAAGGGTACATTGGAGTGCGGTCAAGTGGATTCTACGATATCTTCAGGGCACTGCTGGTTGGAGACTCTCCTTTGGTGGTGACGAACCGAAGCTGGTTGGGTATACCGACGCTGATATGGCTGGAGATGTAGACACGAGGCGATCGACTTCGGGCTACGTGATGATGTTTGCGGGAGGAGCAGTATCGTGGCAGTCGCGGTTGCAGAAGTGTGTTGCCTTGTCGACGACAGAGGCAGAGTACATTGCGGCAACAGAGGCTTGCAAGGAGCTGTTGTGGATGAAGAAGCTGTTGCAGGAAATGAGACTGAAGCAAGAGCAGTATACTTTGCTTTGCGACAGTCAGAGTGCTATTCACCTGGTGAAGAATCAGACGTTTTATAGCCGGTCCAAGCACATCGAGACTCGGTATCATTGGATACGCGATGTGGTTGAGAAGAAGGACGCGGAGCTTGAGAAGGTGCATACAGACGACAACGGAGCTGATATATTCACGAAGATTCTACCAAGGGGAAAGTTTGAGTACTGCAGGCAGATCGTCGGAATGACGACGTCCTCCCCATAGTTGTGAAGGGGGAGATTTGTTGGAGTGGGAGGGGTTCTCAACCTATGTGGAGAAGACCCCGGAGTACGACGAGCGCCGTCCGATGTCGGAGAAGCTCGGGAAGTAGGCGACGAAGTTGCTGCTGTTGCTGCTGGAGCTGCTGGAAGCAGGGGATTCGAGTTCGGCCCGAACTCGGTCCCAGGCCGAGTTCTGGCCGAACTCGGTCTGGCCGTTCCAGGGTTTGGCCAGTAGGTGCTGGTTGCCCCACACAGAGTTCTGGCCGAACTCTGTGTCGTCGGGGGCTGAAGCGGATTTCTGGATGAGTTTTCATCATTGGATCTAATCCAACGGTCCAGGTTGGTTGCGGGATTAGGAAGATATATTGAGTTTTCTCAACCCTAACTCATTATCGTAACGTAACACAACTTTTGGAGAGAGAAGGAGGCAAGAGTGCCATTGTAACTTCGGAGAAGAAGACGGAGGATTGAAGGTCGTTTTCGAAGGAGATCGTGTTTCGGGTAATCTCTACTCGTCGTTCTCGCTCTTCGTAGCCTTGTAATCATTGTTCTTATCTCTGAGTGTTGTGGGGATCCGATTTGGATCGGGAGGAGTTTGTAGAGGGTGTAATTCTTCTATTCCATTAGTGGAGGCTTCTCAGGGTTGGACTCCGATCGTCCCGTGGTTTTTCCCGCAAGGGTTTCCACGTCAAAAATTCTCTGTGTCTGCGTGATTGTTTTTGTGTGGCTATTTTTGGGTTCGTGCATTGTATTGCTCGGTCATCTCGCAGGTACTCTCCGGTTTGGAGAAAGGTTTCCGCGTTTCTTTTCCAATAGTTCGATCTACTGATCTTTTGCCATCCAGTCAGGATCTTATGTCTCTCTCCGATAACCACAAGAGTCACTCGAATTCGGTATATATGATCTGCAAATGAAAGCATCTCTTAAGTACTCAAGACGGAACCATAAATTCAAACTTAGTACACAAGAGTGGGCTTGGATGGAATAGGTATAAACTGACTTCTACAAAAAACAATATATATACTACAAAAATGTATAAAGAGGAGGCTAATAGATTGTTTCTATGATATTGATATGGTTTCAAGAGAGATTCAAATGAAGAATTCATCAAACTTTTAAAGAGATTCAAGGAAGAATTTTTATGACAATTGTAACGGCTGGCCATCCGTTACAATTGTCGTTAGAAAAATACCTCATGTCAGATTACCAACGATAAAAAGGCGTCAGTAAAATTTTTTCCAGCGCTTATTGTCGTTAGAAAATAACTCTTTTGATGTAGCACTTCAAGAGAGCTTATGATCCGTGGGTTGTCAGCACGAGATTTTGATGGCCAACCATTACAAGGTGGAGCTTTGTATGGAGTTGAAGTTTTTACGATCTCCATTGCAAACATATTTGTATCTCCTTTTTGAGGAATTATAAGGGGTTGGCTCTTGGGACAAGAAAACCTACGTATAAATAAATGTTAAGATTTGTCCGGGTGGCCGTAGAGGTCACATATTGTGTCTTTAATCTTGATAAATAAACAACACCAATGTTAACAAGCACTAACATGCTGAAACATTCGCTAATTATATTTGATTAACGAACAGTATATTGGGATGGTCATGATTATCGTTGCTCAAAACAAAATTTTACCCTCTGTTTATCCGTTTACAGAAACCAACAAGTTTGAAAAAACTTATGCAACATTCTTTTATTATCTCCTTTTGAGGACAAGCATTAACATGCTATTGGACTCTCGGACTAGCGCTTAGAACAGTTGCAAAAAACTTTGGCTTCAATTGAGTGAAAACACTCTTATTACTCTCTTAATTCTGACTTCACCTCAGTTTACTAAGAACTTAATGTTAAACACATGCTTTTTCGTCCCATTGAGATGGTTTTGCACACCCTCACTAGACAGGGGTTTAGCTGAAAACTTTTTGAATTCTCAAGAGTATGGTGGAGTATTATGGAAGTCTCATGAAGCATCCTTAGCTTTCTAGAAGTTCTGGAATCTTCTATGTAAATATCTAGAACATAAAAGTTTCTTGTAAATGACAACAACTTTTTTGCAAGGCCTTTGAGAGGCTATAAACAAGTAGAAGTTTCATTTGCTTCTCACCATCAAATATTGTAAGCTTCTTTCAATACAGTGAAGTCTTTCAAGTTCTACTTTTGCTCAACTACTATCTTATTTTATTAGCAATCTAGCTAAGTTCGTTCGGAAATGCTTACACGGGTCTTTGAAGAGAAAATTTATGCCATACAGGTCGAAGTATATATATTAAATCTGCTACCTCTTATAGAGTAATCCCCTTAAGAGTGGAATATATTATATGGGACAATTACTAGCAGTTGCGTACGTACGAATTGTGCGTCATCAAAGTGCCACTTTATGTCTTCATCTACGTCCAAGTGCGAACCTAGCTCCATAGGGGTAATGGGACAATATCGTTGCACCCTTCCTAACGTCTAAGTTCGGACCTAGCTCCAAAGAAATCTATCAAAAAAATTGGTGTCAATACAACTCTAAGAAATTAGTGACAAATTAAAAGAAATATTTGTTGTAAAATTTAAACCTTGTCTACTATATATTTTTTACCATATTAACCACTTGAGCTAACACACCGTATGAGTACACGTCAATAAATGATACATTAAATATTAATATACATAGTTGGAATTCTGGAAATTGCTGAGAAACCCAATTTTGGGGTTGGTTTATATGAAAAATCCATCCGCATGATGAGTTTTATGAAATGCCCAGAATTATATATTTCCACGTTAAATATTACAAGATTTCCTTTAGATGTTCTGTATTTACAAAATAGCCATCTTTATAATACCATAACTACCCCTTCGCATAAACTCAGATTTGGATTGCAATTTTCGTCTTCTTTTTCTTCACGAGAGATCTGAATTCCATTGCTCTCATCTTCAGCAGAGATCGCAAAGATCGTTCGTAGTTCACTGTGCTTTTCTTCAGTCGAACTCCAATCATCGCTAATCATCATCATCATTATCGTGGAGAGATTTGAAGTTTTTCGACGATTAGGTCAATTGTGGAGAGAAGATCTTCTTCTTCTTTTCCGTAAGAGTTGGCATCATTTTGAAATAAGAACGAAAATTCTTGAATTTTTATTCCTGACAAATTTTTTCCAACAAAAAAAACAAAAAAAAATTAGGTTTTAGGTTTCTGTCGACTTTTCTCCATCATTCTCCGTGATTTTAACACGGAGAATGACCATTCTCCGTGTTAAATGACGGAGAATGTCTATTCTCCGTGTTAAAATTATTCTTCGTGCTAAAACTACGAAAAATGACCTTATTCATGTCAAAATAATGGAAAATGGCCATTCTCCGTGTCAAAATGTCACCCCCGTTTTTCGTTCTACGTATTTCCAGTATACGTATACGGAATCCTGACATGTATTTTTATTTTTTCTGCCTGGCTAGCTAATTTCAGTTTAATCTTGATTAGGTTCATCATAGCATGTAATGGTTTAACTTGGTTTATTTTGGGATGGCTCGGTTTTTAATTGGTTTGGGTTAGTTTGGTTTAAAGTGTGTTGGAACACCTTAGCCTATGCTCCACCCTCAACACACCACATCCCACCCTCATAAAACTCTACCAACACTCTCTCTCTCTTCATTACTTCCTCCACTAACTTCTTCTTCTTCCTCCACCCAACTCTCCACACCCATAGGCAAGTGCAACTTGCTTCTACAAGAGAGCCATTTTATTGTTCCATTAGCTTCTCCCCATGTTTCTATGGCACATTAGAACTTGTCATTTTCTATTTTGAGGTTTTAAATCTTGTAGATCTAGAATTTTGTTATTTTCGGATTTGGTGGTTTTGATCTATCAAACCTCTTTGTTTTCAAGTTTTGATGGTTCCTTGTGGTGGAAAATTTTCTTCTACCCAATTCTGACCTTTGAAAAGTTAGATTTGGACTTGTTCGGACCAAGTTATGAACTTTGAAGTTTTGGTTTAACCATGGAGTTCTTGCTGGTTTGGAGAAGACAGTGAGCAGTGTGCAGAGCTTTTTAGCTTACGCAGCCTTGAGTACGCTCCCTGTTGGAAGCGTGACTTTTGCCTTGAGTACGCTCCCTGTTGGAAGCGTGACTTTTGCCTTGAGTACGCTCCCTGTTGGAAGCGTGACTTTTGCCTTGAGTACGCTTCCTGTTGGAAGCGTGTCTTTTGGTACGCAGACTTGAGCGTGCCCTGTTACGCAGACTTGAGCGTGCCCTGGTACGCAGACTTGAGTGTGCCCTGACCTGAGCGTACGTTACCCCTTGTCCCCCCCTTGAGTGCCTTATGTCCCTATATTCCCCTTTATGAATTTGCAGCCATTTTATATCCTTATGCCCTTGACGTAAACTTGACATGAACCCGATATGATCCTGACTGTATTTATGAATGTTAATCGGACCAAGGCTTACTGATGGAATTGCATAATTAGTGACCCGCCGTGGTGCACTCTTGACCAGTAATTTGACATGATAATTCTTGATGGTGGTCCGTCGCGACGCACCCTTGCCTTGATAAGTAATCTTGAATAAGTAACATGACATGATGGCGACCCGCCGTGGCGCACCCTTGACAAGTAATCTTGACATGATAACCTTGATACGCTGTTGCGACGGCCCACCTAACATGCTAAGTGAATTCTTGACACCGTGGGTGATTGTATTGAATATGCCTGTATAAGCAACCAGTCTTGTCTCGCATCATGTCTAGGACATGTATCCCTGGTTACCACGGTCAGGGATTCATACCGAATCTGACTAGGTTAATGACTAGATTGATCAAGTAGAGCATATAGAGAGGTATTTCGGCTACAAGCAATTCCGTTATCTGGGCGCCTTCCTTGATGGACTTGTAGCCTGCCGACGAGTAGGGCACATTTCCAGCTCACTGTTATGTGGGGCACTACATGAAACAATTACTATGCACACTGTCGTGTGTTGTATCCAAGTCACCTTACAAGGCATGATAACTCTAAGCTTGAACCTTGCGTCTGGATAACCTGGATAGTCTGCAGGGCTTGTGGCCGTAGGCGTACCTCATTGCATCTTGCTAGTAACAAAGCTTGTGATAATCCTAGTTAGTTAAGTATCAAGCCGTACTCTTTGCTTGGCCGTGAATGATGGATGGAGTCCTATCTTGTCTAGTCTTGTCCAGATCCGGTACATGGATATCTCCGGACATGCTTGTTTATGCCTTACCTTACCGATAATTGGTTCGAGACTAAGTTCTGTTCAGGTGAAGGGTTACAACCCCGGTCCTTGTTTGGTTTACAGGTTGTAACTTGGTTACCGGAATAGTCCATTAGTTATCTTATCGTTTATCATCCTGCTTTCTTTAACTCATGTCTTATGTTATTTCATCTATGATTTATGTGCTGACATGCTGGTTTTAGTTCTTAAGTGAAGCCTCCTTTGTGGCACTTGCTCTTTCTGGGGTCTGACCCAGCTGGTTTTGTATGGCCAGATTTCGGAGCAGCTACCGAGGATCTTCCAACTTTTCGGCCAGATGGTGAACACTAAAGGAATCCTGGCAACGAGTGGGTTTTTATTTTGCTCTCCCACTCTCTTGTAAAAATATTCTTCTGAGGTGTTTAGCCGCCGAGCAAGTGTTAGCTCGTTTGCAACTTTACTTACTGTCTGCCTACGGGCTGTAGCATGATTGACGAATCCTAGGGTTGATCATGTATGACTTAAACTCTTGCTAGTCTTCGTATTTTGTATGACTAGCTTCATGGACGCCTTACCTTGTATGTCTGATGATCTACCATCTTGTTATATCTACTTGTTGCTTGAGATTGAGACACTAGGCTTGTTACTGACCTTAAGAGACTGATGGCTTGTAGTAAACCCTCAAGCATCTAGACAGCCGTGACCGTATTGCGATGTGAGATTCACTTTAATATACGTAGCTGGCTGTGTCTGTCCCCCGCTCTCCAGTATTCTGGTTTTGGGGCGTGACACGATTTAAGTGGTGGCCCATGCAGGTCTTGTAACTCAAGATGTGTGAGGGTTTACCGGATAGATGTCTCAATCAGCACTCGCCCTTGATCTCTACTCGTGCCTTCTGATCTTTCAGAATCCTTGACCTGACCACATGTTTATATCCTCGATCTATCATGGTCCTTTCTTATTATTCCTTATGTCGTTTCCTTCAGCGGCATTGTTCCTGGTCCTACCGATCAGCAAGGCGGAGCACCTCCAGTGGACCAGCAGCAACCTGGAGACCAAGCCCAGCACTCTGGAGTGGCCTCCCGAGTCATGCATTTCGGGGACCCCGAGCCCCCAGTTCAGCCAGTCCAGCCTGCAGAGCCTGACGATGGCACCTTGGTGGGTCTCATCAGGACATTGCTTGCATCTCAAGATCGTCGGGGCGATGCCCTGTACCAGGTGGTACAGGATGCCATAGGCCGTATTGGTTATCAAGGGAACAGTGCGGCTAGCAGTTTCAAGCGCCTCAACCCTCCCTTCTTTGATGGGAGTGAAGACGCTATTGCAGCCGATGCGTTGCTCCAGAACATTAAGATTATCTTAGATGCAGCCAAGACTCCAGAAGGAGAGAAGGTAGCTGTGGTACGTCTACAGTTATTGGACCTAGCCCGCACCTGGTGGGCGATGATGGCAGTTGGTTTGGCAACACCTGTTCCGTGGACGGTATTCAGTGACAAGTTTCAGATCAAGTACTTCGATGCTGTGGCTCGGCATGACCTACAGACGAAGTTCACTAATCTCAGGCAGATGAGCAGGACGGTCGATGGATATGCGGCCGAGTTTTCAAGACTGAGTCGGTTTGCTCCCACTTTGGTGGCAACCGAGTTTGATCGAGCGTAGCGGTTCCAGCAAGGACTCCACCTAGAGATCATTCTAGCAGTGGAGCAGTTTGAGCATCAGACCTTTGATGCTGTTTTGCGGGCAGCTAAGAGGCATGAGTATACCTCGCAGAGAATTGTAGACAGAACAGGAGGACGGAAGCGGTCCCATGGTCAGATGATCCAGTCTTCAGCCCCAGCCCCGGCAGCTAGGGCCTTGACCATTGGAGCTCCAAGGAGGGCAGCATCAGTTACGTCGGTTCAGCATTCGACTCCGACGTATCCTCAGCAGCAGAAGCGGAGGCAGTCTTCCATGCTGGGCTGCACTCATTGTGGGAAGCCAGGTCATGTAGTGTCAGAATGTCGCCGAGCACAAGGATTATGTTTGGCTTGTGAAGCACCGGATCACATGATAGGGTCCTGCCCCCAGAGAGCCGGCTCATCCTCATCGGCCCAGACTAGTCCCTCAGTAAGGGGACCAGCACCAGTGCAGCAGCAGCAGTATCAGCCTCCGAGACCATTGCCGCCTCAGGCTCAGGCCTTCCAGCAGCAGCGACCGCAGCAGTATGCCCAGGTCCAAGCTCAGGTTCAGAACCGCCAGAGAGGTTTCCAGCAGAGGGGACCAGCACCCAGAGGGCACGGTCAAGCGATGGCTTTGACTGTAGAGGAGGAGTTGGCATCAGGTGAGGTGGTGGCAGGTACCATTCTCGTCAACTCTTTTCCTGCATCAATATTATTTGATTCAGGTGCATCGCATTCATTTATGTCTGCACGATTCGCGACACGGATAGGACTGGAGCCCGAGTCATTATCAGTAAGGCTCAATATACTTACTGGTAACGGACTTGTGGGTGTAGATAGGGTGTTTTCCTCGTATCGAATCGTAGCAGCGGTAGAGAGTTTCCCGCTAGGTTGATAGAGTTTCCGATGGCCGATTATGATGTGGTCCTAGGAATGGATTGGTTGAGGGACCAGTATGCTAGTATAGATTGCCATGCCGGCAAGATTATTTTTAGTATTCCCGGTGAGCCAGAGTTTTCATTTTCTCGAGGCGGAGTAGAACCTTCTTCCCCAGCATTGCGGATGGCTGTAGCAGCAGCAGTTCAGTTTTCCAGAGTTGTAGAAGAGTTTCCTGACGTATTTCCCGAAGAGCTTCCAGGCATGCCCCCAGAGAGAGAGATAGAATTCACTATCGATTTGATTCCAGGGACGGCACCAGTGTCAGAGAGAGTCTATAGGATTGCACCATCAGAGTTGGAGGTCCTGTACAAGATGATTGAAGAACTTAGAACCAAGGGATTCATTCATGCTAGCGGATCACCTTGGGGAGCTCCGATGCTTCTTGTGAAAAAGAAGGATGATACGTCAAGATTATGTGTTGATTATCGTACCTTGAACTCTGTAACCATTAAGAACAGATACCCTTTACCAAGGATAGATGATTTATTTGATCAGCTCAGGGGAGCGACAGTGTTCTCGAAGATTGACTTGCGGTCAGGGTACCATCAGATCAGAGTCAAAGAGCAGGACATTCCGAAGATAGCATTCAGATCTAGGTATGGACATTGGGAGTTCCTTGTTATGCCATTTGGAGCGACCAATGCGCCGGCCGTATTTATGGACCTCATGAATCGTATCTTCATACCCTATTTGGACCAGTTCGTGATAGTGTTCATAGATGACATCTTAGTCTATAGCAAGAACGAGGCAGAGCATGAGCAGCATCTTCGTATAGTCCTTCAGATTCTCAGGGAGCACCAGTTGTATGCGAAGTTCAGTAAGTGCGAGTTTTGGTTGGATCGTATCTCGTACTTGGGTCATATCATCACCAGAGGTGGAGTGGAAGTTGACCCCCAGAAGATAGTGGCCATAGAGACATGGCCAGTGCCTAGCACCGTTGCAGAAGTTCGGAGTTTCCTCGGATTGGCCGGCTATTATCGACGCTTTGTGTCAGACTTTGCTCGAATTTCAGCACCACTGACGCTGTTGACCTGTAAGGATGCGCAGTTTGCTTGGACGGAAGAGTGTCAGAGTTCATTTGAGAAGTTGAAGCGGAGATTGATGACGGCCCCCATTCTCACTCTTCCCGACGGGACGGGAGGATTTTCAGTTTATTGCGACGCATCCGGCAAGGGATTAGGATGTGTCTTGATGCAGCATGGTAAGGTAGTCGCTTATGTGTCACGTCAACTTCGTGACCATGAGAGGAATTACCCAACCCATGACCTGGAGTTAGCAGCCGTAGTTTTTGCATTAAAACTTTGGAGACATTATTTGTATGGAGATCGGGTGGAGATTTTCACCGACCACAAGAGTCTGAAGTATGTGTTTACCCAGAAGGATCTTAATATGCGTCAGAGGAGATGGCTAGAGCTACTTGTGGATTATGACATCAGCTTGCAGTATCATCCTGGGAAGGCCAACGTGGTAGCAGATGCATTGAGCAGGAGAGCCGGAGTTTATTTTCTAACGACGCAGCCAGAGTTGCTAACAGATCTTCAGAAGATGGGTATTGAAGTTGTTCTTCCTTCCAGTATGGCATTGATGGCCAGTATGCAAGTTCAGTCCAACATATTTAAGAGGATCAAGTTAGCTCAGTCCACGGACTCTAAGCTTCAGCGGCTTAGGACAGAATGTGTGGCAGGACAGAGACCAGAGTTACGTATTCATGAAGATGGTACACTCCGATATGGGAGGCGTCTTTGTGTACCCAGTGGTGATATCAGACAGGAGATCATGGCAGAAGCCCACAGTTCTCAGTATTCCATTCACCCCGGCGGTACGAAGATGTATCGTGATATTCGGCAGCATTATTGGTAGAATAGCATGAAGAGGGAGATAGCCCGGTTTTTCTCTCGTTGTTTAGTTTGTCAACAAGTTAAGGCTGAACATCAGAGACCAGCTGGACTTTTTCAACCTTTATCGATTCCGGAATGGAAATGGGTGCACATTACCATGGATTTTGTAACTGGATTACCTAGATCCCCAGCTGGGAGGGATGCCATCTGGGTTATAGTTGATCGTCTCACGAAGGTAGCTCATTTTCTTCCTTTCAGAATCGGTCAGTCGACGGATCAGCTTGCAGAGATGTACCTCAGGCAGATAGTCAGATTGCATGGAGTGCCGGTCAGTATTGTGTCCGACAGAGATTCAAGATTCACCTCGCACTTTTGGCGGTATCTTCAAGAGAGTTTGGGGAATCGTCTCAAGTTCAGTTCAGCCTACCATCCGCAGACAGATGGCCAGTCAGAACGCACGATCCAGACTCTTGAAGACATGCTGCGGTCATGTATACTCGACTTCGGTAGTTCGTAGGAAGATCACCTGCATCTCGTAGAGTTCTCGTACAATAACAGTTTTCAGGCTAGTATCCAGATGGCACCTTTCGAGGCCTTGTACGACAGGAAGTACAGATCTCCTTTAGCTTGGGACGATATCGGTGAGAGGCAAATGCTTGGACCAGAGATGGTGACGCGGACTATTGAGGTGGTCAGACAAGTCAGAAATTATCTTCGAGTTGCCCAAGATCGCTAGCGTTATTGGGCCAATTCCAATCGGCGTCCCCTTGAATTTTCTGTCGGCGACCACGTATTCCTTAGGATCTCGCCTACCCGTGGCGTCATTTGATTCGGCGTACGGGGAAAGCTCAGTCCTAGGTATATAGGGCCGTTTGATATTCTAGAGCGAGTAGGTGATGTATCCTATCATCTCGCTCTTCCGCCGTCGTTACGTGAGGTACATGATGTCTTTCATATATCCCAGTTACGACGGTATATCCTGAATCCGAGTCATGTCCTTGATTATTCAGAATTGGTTGTTGGTACCAACCTTTCGTATGAGGAGAGACCCGTATCCATATTGGACCGGAGGGAGAAGATACTCAAGAACAAGACTATCAAGTTAGTCCGTATTGCTTGGGGTCATCACTCTTTGGGTGAGTCAACATGGGAGCGTGAGGATGATATCCGATCGCGATATCCCGACCTGTTTGACTCGTAAGGTATAACGTCTTTCTTATGTCTTATGCTTAAGTTCCTTGCTTGCATGAATGATTGCTTGATTGACTGCTAGTCCTATATTGTCTGTAATTGATATAGCTTGCTCGACATCTCTAGCCTCTTGATTAAATTTTGAGGACGGAATTCTTTTAAGGTGGGTAGAGTTGTCACTCCCGTTTTTCGTTCTACGTATTTCCAGTATACGTATACGGAATCCTGACATGTATTTTTATTTTTCCTGCCTGGCTAGCTAATTTCAGTTTAATCTTGATTAGGTTCATCATAGCATGTAATGGTTTAACTTGGTTTATTTTGGGATGGCTCGGTTTTTAATTGGTTTGGGTTGGTTTGGTTTAAAGTGTGTTGGAACACCTTAGCCTATGCTCCACCCTCAACACACCACATACCACCCTCATAAAACTCTACCAACACTCTCTCTCTCTCTTCATTACTTTCTCCATTAACTTCTTCTTCTTCCTCCACCCAACTCTCCACACCCATAGGCAAGTGCAACTTGCTTCTACAAGAGAGCCATTTTATTATTCCATTAGCTTCTTCCCATGTTTCCATGGCACATTAGAACTTATCATTTTCTATTTTGAGATTTTAAATCTTGTAGATCTAGAATTTTGTTATTTTCGAATTTGGTGGTTTTGATCTATCAAACCTCTTTGTTTTCAAGTTTTGATGGTTCCTTGTGGTGGGAAATTTTCTTCTACCCAATTCTGACCTTTGAAAAGTTAGATTTGGACTTGTTCGGACCAAGTTATGAACTTTGAAGTTTTGGTTTAACCATGGAGTTCTTGCTGGTTTGGAGAAGACAGTGAGCAGTGTGCAGAGCTTTTTAGCTTACGCAGCCTTGAGTACGCTCCCTGTTGGAAGCGTGACTTTTGCCTTGAGTACGCTCCCTGTTGGAAGCGTGACTTTTGCCTTGAGTACGCTCCCTGTTGGAAGCGTGACTTTTGCCTTGAGTACGCTCCCTGTTGGAAGCGTGACTTTTTCCTTGAGTACGCTCCCTGTTGGAAGCGTGCGTGACTTTTGCCTTGAGTACGCTCTCTGTTGGAAGCGTGACTTTTGCCTTGAGTACGCTCCCTGTTGGAAGCGTGACTTTTTCCTTGAGTACGCTTTCTGTTGGAAGCGTGTCTTTTGGTACGCAGACTTGAGCGTGCCCTGGTACGCAGACTTGAGCGTGCCCTGGTACGCAGACTTGACTGTGCCCTGACCTGAGCGTACGTTACCCCTTGTCCCCCCTTGAGTGCCTTATGTCCCCATATTCCCCTTTATGAATTTGCAGCCATTTTATATCCTTACGCCCTTGACGTAAACTTGACATGAACCCGATATGATCCTGACTGTATTTATGAATGTTAATCGGACCAAGGCTTACTGATGGAATTGCATGATTAGTGACCCGCCGTGGTGCACTCTTGACCAGTAATTTGACATGATAATTTTTGATGGTGGTCCGTCGCGACGCACCCTTGCCTTGATAAGTAATCTTGAATAAGTAACATGACACGATGGCGACCCGTCGTGGCGCACCCTTGACAAGTAATCTTGACATGATAACCTTGATACGCTGTTGCGACGGCCCACCTGACATGCTAAGTGAATTCTTGACACCGTGGGTGATTGTATTGAATATGCCTGTATAAGCAACCAGTCTTGTCTCGCATCATGTCTAGGACATGTATCCCTGGTTACCACGGTCAGGGATTCATACCGAATCTGACTAGGTTAATGACTAGAATGATCAAGTAGAGCATATAGAGAGGTATTCCGGCTACAAGCAATCTCGTTATCTGGGCGCCTTCCTTGATGGACTTGTAGCCTGCCGACGAGTAGGGCACATTTCCTGCTCACTGTTATGTGGGGCACTACATGAAACAATTACTATGCACACTGTCATGTGTTGCATCCAAGTCATCTTACAAGGCATGATAACTCTAAGCTTGAACCTTGCGTCTGGATAACCTGGATAGTCTGCAGGGCTTGTGGCCGTAGGCGTACCTTATTGCATCTTGCTAGTAACTAAGCTTGTGATAACCCTAGTTAGTTAAGTATCAAGCCGTACTCTTTGCTTGGCCGTGAATGATGGATGGAGTCCTATCTTGTCTAGTCTTGTCTAGATCCGGTACATGGATATCTACGGACATGCTTGTTTATGCCTTACCTTACCGATAATTGGTTCGAGGCTAAGTTCTGTTCAGGTGAAGGGTTACAACCCCGGTCCTTATTTGGTTTACGGATTGTAACTTGGTTACCGGAATAGTCCATTAGTTATCTTATCGTTTATCATCCTGCTTTCTTTAACTCATGTCTTATGTTATTTCATCTATGATTTATGTGCTGACATGCTGATTTTAGTTCTTAAGTGAAGCCTCCTTTGTGGTACTTGCTCTTTCTGGGGTCTGACCCAGCTGGTTTTGTATGGCCAGATTTCGGAGCAGCTACCGAGGATCTCCCAACTTTCCGGCCAGATGGTGAACACTAGAAGAAATCCTGGCAACGAGTGGGTTTTCATTTTGCTCTCCCACTCTCTTGTAAAAATATTCTTTTGAGGAGTTTAGCCGCCGAGCAAGTGTTAGCTCGTTTGCAACTTTACTTACTGTCTGCCTACGGGCTGTAGCATGATTGACGAATCCTAGGGTTGATCATGTATGACTTAAACTCTTGCTAGTCTTCGTATTTTGTATGACTAGCTTCAGGATCATCTGAATATGTAATGTATGGGATGCCTTACCTTGTATGTCTGATGATCTACCATCTTGTTATATCTACTTGTTGCTTGAGATTGAGACACTAGGCTTGTTACTGACCTTAAGAGACTGATGGCTTGTAGTAAACTTTCATGCATCTAGACAGCCGTGACCGTATTATGATGTGAGATTCACTTCAATATACGTAGCTGGCTGTGTCTGTCCCCCGCTCTCCAGTATTCTGGTTCTGGGGCGTGACACGGTTTAAGTGGTGGCCCATGCAGGTCTTATAACTCAAGATGTGTGAGGGTTTACTGGATAGATGTCTCAATCAGCACTCGCCCTTGATCTCTACTCGTGCCTTCTGATCTTTCAGAATCCTTGACCTGACCACATGTTTATATCCTCGATCTATCATGGTCCTTTCTTATTATTTCTAATGTCGTTTCCTTCAGCGGCATTGTTCCTGGTCCTTCCGATCAGCAAGGCGGAGCACCTCCAGTGGACCAGCAGCAACTTGGAGACCAAGCCCAGCACTCTGGATTGGCCTCCTGAGTCATGCATTCCGGGGACCCCGAGCCCCCAGTTCAGCCAGTCCAGCCTGCAGAGCCTGACGATGGCACCTTGGTGGGTCTCATCAGGACATTGCTTGCATCTCAAGATCGTCGGGGCGATGCCCTGCACCAGGTGGTACAGGATGCCATGGGCCGTGTTGGTTATCAAGGGAACAGTATGGCTAGCAGTTTCAAGCGCCTCAACCCTCCCTTCTTTGATGGGAGTGAAGACGCTATTGCAGCCGATGCGTGGCTCCAGGACATTGAGATTATCTTAGATACAGCCAAGACTCCAGAAGGAGAGAAGGTAGCTGTGGTACGTCTACAGTTATTGGACCTAGCCCGCACCTGGTGGGCGATGATGGCAGTTGGTTTGGCAATACCTGTTCCGTGGGCGGTATTCAGTGACAAGTTTCAGATCAAGTACTTCGATGTTGTGGCTCGGCATGACCTACAGACGAAGTTCACTAATCTCAGGCAGATGAGCAGGACGGTCGATGGATATGCGGCCGAGTTTTCAAGACTGAGTCGGTTTGCTCCCACTTTGGTGGCAACCGAGTTTGATCGAGCATAGCGGTTCCAGCAAGGACTCCACCTAGAGATCATTCTAGCAGTGGAGCAGTTTGAGCATCAAACCTTTGATGCTGTTTTGCGGGCAGCTAAGAGGCATGAGTATACCTCGCAGAGAATTGTAGACAGAACAGGAGGACGGAAGCGGTTCCATGGTCAGATGATCCAGTCTTCAGCCCCAGCCCCGACAGCTAGGGCCTTGACCATTGGAGCTCTAAGGAGGGCAGCATCAGTTACGTCGGTTCAGCATTCGACTCCGACGTATCCTCAGCAGCAGAAGCGGAGGCAATCTTCCACGATGGGCTGCACTCATTGTGGGATGCCAGGTCATGTAGTGTCAGAATGCCGCCGAGCACAAGGATTGTGTTTGGCTTGTGGAGCACCGGATCACATGATAGGGTCCTGCCCCCAGAGAGCCGGTTCATCCTCATCGGCCCAGACTAGTCCCTCAGTAAGGGGACCAGCACTAGTGCAGCAGCAGCAGTATCAGCCTCCGAGACTATTGTCGCCTCAGGCTCAGGCCTTCCAGCAGCAGCGACCGCAGCAGTATGCCCAGGTCCAAGCTCAGGTTCAGAACCGCCAGAGAGGTTTCCAGCAGAGGGGACCAGCACCCAGAGGGCACGGTCAAGCGATGGCTTTGACTGTAGAGGTGGAGTTGGCATCAGGTGAGGTGGTGGCAGGTACCATTCTCGTCAACTCTTTTCCTGCATCAGTATTATTTGATTCAGGTACATCGCATTCATTTATGTCTGTACGATTCGCGACACGGATAGGACTGGAGCCCGAGTCATTATCAGTAAGGCTCAATATACTTACTGGTAACGGACTTGTGGGTGTAGATAGGGTATTTTCCTCGTGTCGAATCGTAGTCAGCGGTAGAGAGTTTCCCGCTAGGTTGATAGAGTTTTCGATGGCCGATTATGATGTGGTCCTAGGAATGGATTGGTTGAGGGACCAGTATGCTAGTATAGATTGCCATGCCGGCAAGATTATTTTTAGTATTTCCGGTGAGCCAGAGTTTTTATTTTCTCGAGGCGGAGTAGAACCTTCTTCTCCAGCATTGCGGATGGCCGTAGCAGCAGCAGTTCAGTTTTCCAGAGTTGTAGAAGAGTTTTCTGACGTATTTCCCGAAGAGCTTCCAGGCATGCCCCCAGAGAGAGATAGAATTTACTATCGATTTGATTCCAGGGACGGCACCAGTGTCAGAGAGAGTCTATAGGATTGCACCATCAGAGTTGGAGGTCCTGTACAAGATGATTGAAGAACTTAGAACCAAGGGATTCATTCGTGCTAGCGGATCACCTTGGGGAGCTCCGATGTTTCTTGTGAAAAAGAAGGATGGTACGTCAAGATTATGTGTTGATTATCGTACCTTGAACTCTGTAACCATTAAGAACAGATACCCTTTACCAAGGATAGATGATTTATTTGATCAGCTCAGGGGAGCGACAGTGTTCTCGAAGATTGACTTGCGGTCAGGGTACCATCAGATCAGAGTCAGAGAGCAGGACATCCCAAAGACAGCATTCAGGTCTAGGTATGGACATTGGGAGTTCCTTGTTATGCCATTTGGAGCGACCAATGCGTCGGCCGTATTCATGGACCTTATGAATCGTATCTTCATGCCCTATTTGGACCAGTTCGTGATAGTGTTCATAGACGACATCTTAGTCTATAGCAAGAACGAGGCAGAGCATGAGCAGCATCTTCGTATAGTCCTTCAGATTCTCAGGGAGCGCCAGTTGTACGCAAAGTTCAGTAAGTGCGAGTTTTGGTTGGATCGTATCTCGTACTTGGGTCATATCATCACCAGAGGTGGAGTGGAAGTTGACCCCCAGAAGATAGTGGCCATAGAGACATGGCCAGTGCCTAGCACCGTTGCAGAAGTTCGGAGTTTCCTCGGATTGGCCGGCTATTACCGACGCTTTGTGTCAGACTTTGCTCGAATTTCAGCACCACTGACGCAGTTGACCCGTAAGGATGCGCAGTTTGCTTGGACGGCAGAGTGTCAGAGTTCATTTGAGAAGTTGAAGCAGAGATTGATGACGGCCCCCATTCTCACTCTTTCCGACGGGACGGGAGGATTTTCAGTTTATTACGACACATCCGGCAAGGGATTAGGATGTGTCTTGATACAGCATGGTAAGGTAGTCGCTTATGCGTCACGTCAACTACGTGACCATGAGAGGAATTACCCAACCCATGACCTGGAGTTAGCAGCCGTAGTTTTTGTATTAAAACTTTGGAGACATTATTTGTATGGAGATCGGGTGGAGATTTTCACCGACCACAAGAGTCTGAAGTATGTGTTTACCCAGAAGGATCTTAATATGCGTCAGAGGAGATGGCTAGAGCTACTTGTGGATTATGACATCAGCTTACAGTATCATCCTGGGAAGGCCAACGTGGTAGCAGATGCATTGAGCAGGAGAGCCGGAGTTTATTTTCTAACGGCGCAGCCAGAGTTGCTAGCAGATCTTCAGAAGATGGGTATTGAAGTTGTTCTTCCTTCCAGTATGGCATTGATGGCCAGTATGCAATTTCAGTCCAGCATAGTTGAGAGGATCAAGTTAGCTCAGTCCACGGACTCTAAGCTTCAGCGGCTTAGGCCAGAATGTGTGGCAGGACAGAGACCAGAGTTACGCATTCATGAAGATGGTACACTCCGACATGGGAGGCGTCTTTGTGTACCCAGTGATGATATCTGACAGGAGATCATGGCAGAAGCCCACAGTTCTCAGTATTCCATTCACCCCGGCGGTACGAAGATGTATCGTGATATTCGGCAGCATTATTGGTGGAATGACATGAAGAGGGAGATAGCCCGGTTTGTCTCTCGTTATTTAGTTTGTCAACAAGTTAAGGCTGAACATCAGAGACCAGCTGGACTTCTTCAACCTTTACCGATCCCGGAATGGAAATGGGAGCACATTACCATGGATTTTGTAACTGGATTACCTAGATCCCCAGCTGGGAGGGATGCCATCTGGGTTATAGTTGATCGTCTCACGAAGGTAGCTCATTTTCTTCCTTTCAGAATCGGTCAGTCGACGGATCAGCTTGCAGAGATGTACCTCAGGCAGATAGTCAGATTGCATGGAGTGCCGGTCAGTATTGTGTCCGACAGAGATTCAAGATTCACCTCACACTTTTGGCGGAGTCTTCAAGAGAGTTTGGGGACTCGTCTCAAGTTCAGTTCAGCCTACCATTCGCAGACAGATGGCCAGTCAGAACGCACGATCCAGACTCTTGAAGACATGCTGCGGTCATGTACACTCGACTTCGGTGGTTCGTGGGAAGATCACCTACATCTCGTAGAGTTCTCGTACAATAACAGTTTTCAGGCTAGTATTCAGATGGCACCTTTCGAGGCCTTGTACGGCAGGAAGTGCAGATCTCCTTTAGCTTGGGACGATATCGGTGAGAGGCAAATGCTTGGACCAGAGATGGTGACGCGGACTATTGAGGTGGTCAGACAAGTCAGAAATCATCTTCGAGTTGCCCAAGATCGCCAGCGTCATTGGGCCGATTCCAATCGGCGTCCCCTTGAATTTTCTGTCGGCGACCACGTATTCCTTAGGATCTCGCCTACCCGTGGCGTCATTCGATTCAGCGTACGGGGAAAGCTCAGTCCTAGGTATATAGGGCCGTTTGATATTCTAGAGCGAGTAGGTGATGTATCCTATCGTCTCGCTCTTCCGCCGTCGTTACGTAAGGTACATGATGTCTTTCATATATCCCAGTTACGACGGTATATCCCGAATCCGAGTCATGTCCTTGATCATTCAGAATTGGTTGTTGGTACCAACCTTTCGTATGAGGAGAGACCCGTATCCATATTGGACCGGAGGAAGAAGATACTCAAGAACAAGACTATCAAGTTAGTCCGTGTTGCTTGGGGTCATCACTCTTTGGGTGAGTCAACATGGAAGCGTGAGGATGATATCCTATCGCGATATCTCGACCTGTTTGACTCGTAAGGTATAATGTCTTTCATATGCCTTATGCTTAAGTTCTTTGCTTGCATGAATGATTGCTTGATTGACTGCTAGTCCTATATTGTCTGCAATTGATATAGCTTGCTCGACATCTCTATCCTCTTGATTAAATTCCGAGGACGAAATTCTTTTAAGGTGGGTAGAGTTGTCACCCCCGTTTTTCGTTCTACGTATTTCCAGTATACGTATACGGAATTCTGACATGTATTTTTATTTTTTCTGCCTGGCTAGCTAATTTCAGTTTAATCTTGATTAGGTTCATCATAGCATGTAATGGTTTAACTTGGTTTATTTTGGGATGGCTCGGTTTTTAATTGGTTTGGGTTGGTTTGGTTTAAAGTGTGTTGGAACACCTTAGCCTATGCTCCACCCTCAACACACCATATCCCACCCTCATAAAACTCTACCAACACTCTCTCTCTCTTTATTACTTCCTCCATTAACTTCTTCTTCCTCCACCCAACTCTCCACACCCATAGGCAAGTGCAACTTGCTTCTACAAGAGAGCCATTTTATTGTTCCATTAGCTTCTCCCCATGTTTCTATGGCACATTAGAACTTGTCATTTTCCATTTTGAGGTTTTAAATCTTGTAGATCTAGAATTTTGTTATTTTCGGATTTGGTGGTTTTGATCTATCAAACTTCTTTGTTTTCAAGTTTTGATGGTTCCTTGTGGTGGGAAATTTTCTTCTACCCAATTCTGACCTTTGAAAAGTTAGATTTGGACTTGTTCAGACCAAGTTATGAACTTTGAAGTTTTGGTTTAACCATGGAGTTCTTGCTGGTTTGGAGAAGACAGTGAGCAGTGTGCAGAGCTTTTTAGCTTACGCAGCCTTGAGTACGCTCCCTGTTGGAAGCGTGACTTTTGCCTTGAGTACGCTCCCTGTTGGAAGCGTGAATTTTGCCTTGAGTACGCTCCCTGTTGGAAGCGTGACTTTTGCCTTGAGTACGCTCCCTGTTGGAAGCGTGACTTTTGCCTTGAGTACGCTCCCTGTTGGAAGCGTGACTTTTGCCTTGAGGACGCTCCCTGTTGGAAGCGTGCGTGACTTTTGCCTTGAGTACGCGCCCTGTTGGAAGCGTGACTTTTGCCTTGAGTACGCTCCCTGTTGGAAGCGTGACTTTTGCCTTGAGTACGCTCCCTGTTGGAAGCGTGACTTTTGCCTTGAGTACGCTTCCTGTTGGAAGCGTGTCTTTTGGTACGCAGACTTGAGCATGCCCTGGTACGCAGACTTGAGCGTGCCCTGGTACGCAGACTTGAGTGTGTCCTGACCTGAGCGTACGTTACCCCTTGTCCCCCCCTTGAGTGCCTTATGTCCCCATATTCCCCTTTATGAATTTGCAGCCATTTTATATCCTTATGCCCTTGACGTAAACTTGACATGAACCCGATATGATCCTGACTGTATTTATGAATGTTAATCGGACCAAGGCTTACTGATGGAATTGCATGATTAGTGACCCGCCGTGGTGCACTCTTGACCAGTAATTTGACATAATAATTCTTGATGTATGGTCCGTCGCGACGCACCCTTGCCTTGATAAGTAATCTTGAATAAGTAACATGACATGATGGCGACCCGCCGTGGCGCACCCTTGACAAGTAATCTTGACATGATAACCTTGATACGCTGTTGCGACGGCCCACCTGACATGCTCAGTGAATTCTTGACACCGTGGGTGATTGTATTGAATATGCCTGTATAAGCAACCAGTCTTGTCTCGCATCATGTCTAGGACATGTATCCCTGGTTACCACGGTCAGAAATTCATACCGAATCTGACTAGGTTAATGACTAGATTGATCAAGTAGAGCATATAGAGAGGTATTCCGGCTACAAGCAATCCCGTTATCTGGGCGCCTTTCTTGATGGACTTGTAGCCTGCCGACGAGTAGGGCACCTTTTCAGCTCACTGTTATATAGGGCACTACATGAAACAATTACTATGCACACTGTCATGTGTTGCATCCAAGTCACCTTACAAGGCATGATAACTCTAAGCTTGAACCTTGCGTCTGGATAACCTGGATAGTCTGCAGGGCTTGTGGCCGTAGGCGTACCTCATTGCATCTTGCTAGTAACTAAGCTTGTGATAACCCTAGTTAGTTAAGTATCAAGCCGTACTCTTTGCTTGGCCGTGAATGATGGATGGAGTCCTATCTTGTCTAGTCTTGTCCAGATCCGGTACATGGATATCTCCGGACATGCTTGTTTATGCCTTATCTTATCGATAATTGGTTCGAGGCTAAGTTCTGTTCAGGTGAAAGGTTACAACCCCGGTCCTTGTTTGGTTTACGGGTTGTAACTTGGTTACCGGAATAGTCCATTAGTTATCTTATCGTTTATCATCCTGCTTTCTTTAACTCATGTCTTATGTTATTTCATCTATGATTTATGTGCTGACATGCCGGTTTTAGTTCTTAAGTGAAGCCTCCTTTGTGGCACTTGCTCTTTCTGGGGTCTGACCCAGCTGGTTTTGTATGGCCAGATTTCGAAGCAGTTACCGAGGATCTCCCAACTTTTCGGCCAGATGGTGAACACTAGAAGGAATCCTGGCAACGAGTGGATTTTCATTTTGCTCTCCCACTCTCTTGTAAAAATATTCTTTTGAGGCGTTTAGCCGCCGAGCAAGTGTTAGCTCGTTTGCAACTTTACTTACTGTCTGCCTACGGGCTGTAGCATGATTGACGAATCCTAGGGTTGATCATGTATGACTTAAACTCTTGCTAGTCTTCGTATTTTGTATGACTAGCTTCATGATCATCTGAATATGTAATGTATGGGACGCCTTATCTTGTATGTCTGATGATCTACCATCTTGTTATATCTACTTGTTGCTTGAGATTGAGACACTAGGCTTGTTACTGACCTTAAGAGACTGATGGCTTGTAGTAAACCCTCATGCATCTAGACAGCCGTGACCGTATTGCGATGTGAGATTCACTTCAATATACGTAGCTGGCTGTGTCTGTCCCCCGCTCTCCAGTATTCTGGTTCTGGGGCGTGACACAAAATGACGGAGAATAGCCATTCTCCGTGTTAAAATGACAGAGAATGGTCATTCTCCGTGTTAAAACCACGGAGAATGACCATTCTCCGTGCTAAAACCATAGAGAATGGCCTTATCCATGTCAAAATAAGGAGAATGGTCATTTTAACAAGGAGAATGGTCATTCTTCGTGGTTTTAGCACGGAGAATGGTCATTCTCCGTGCTAAAACCGCGGAGAATGGTCATTCTCCGTGCTAAATTGACGGATAATGGCTATTCTCCGTCATTCTAACACGGAGAATAGTTATTCTTTGTCAATTTAACAAGGAGAATGGCCATTCTTCGTGGTTTTAGCATGGAGAAATGCCATTCTCCGTGATATTATCACGGAGAATGATCATTCTCCTGCATTTTATGGTCAGTTGAAATTTTGAAGGGCCATAACTTTTGATTGAAAGTCGAAACGAGATCCGGTTTGTCGCAAAAGGAGCGTATTTTCGAGGAGCTGGAGATTAACTGCTTCTCCGTTAGTCGGCCTTCCGAAATTTTAGAATCGCGAAAAAATGGTGTTTGGACCTTCGTTTTAACAGTGTTACCGTTTGTTCGTCTTTCCGAAATTTTTCGACGAGTTTTTGAAGTAAGGTTTGAAGATTTTGGAGGAAAAAATCTAGATTCTAAACTGAGCGGCGTATGGAAGAAGAGGAAGTATCGAAATGTTTCTTTTGAAGAGTAGGGTTCGGAGGTGTTTTCAATAAATTAGAAGGGCAAAAAGGTAATTTAGAACCCCTTTTTTCCCTTTTTTATATTTTTCGTTAATTCTGGACACGTAATGAAATGTTTTTTTGCGGTGAATTTTTCATAAAACTTTTACAATTTTTGTACATTTCATAAATTTTCTGTCTCAAAATGATAAATCAAATTAAACCCCAACAGACTATAACCATGTTCTCAGCATGCCATTCAATAAGAGAGGAATGCAAGGAAACATACAGAGGTACTTCTCGGATTCTCATACTTCATTGTTTGCGCTTATGTAGCCAATTACACCGCAAAGAGCAAGAAGAAGATTACATGTAAAGAAAAATGGTGCAGAGAAGAGAGACTGAAAAAAAAAATTGAAGTTCCTTTCCACCACCTTCGTCCACTCACATTAGCACCATCCTCAGCTAGTCTCGATACAACACTCATGCTGGTTAGTAACTTAGACCTTCACTGCCAATTCCTCTGCCAACTTTGGCATTTCTGGAATCGGCGCAACCATGGCTACAGAGCCGTTAATGGCCTTCTCCGTATCGGCCTCGGCTTGGGTTGCTTCAACACCTTCGGCATCCTTCAAAGCAAACGGCAAGGCCATGGCTTCCTTCTCCTTGTTCTCCTTGTGCTCCTTGTACTTCCCCCACAGCACCGAGTAGAGCCCGGCAACAATCAAGATTCCTCCAAGAACCCTGCCATATCAAATATCAGATTAATAAAAGTATTAAGTCTGAGAAATTTTCGGAACATTTTTAGCGAGTGGGAATGACGTGAGATAGATATACGAGATTGATTCTAGACTTAATAAGCATGCTCGCCGTACGTACCCTCCTAGATAGATCTTTTCGGCAAGGACGAAAGAGCCCATGATGGCCACTATGATCATCATCAGAGGGCTGAAGGCCGAGGCGAAGACGGGACCTCTTCGTTGTATCACCAATCCTTGGACATAGTAAGCAATGCTTGATGTAACAATTCCCTACATACATATAATTAACCAAATTAAGTTTAGTACAGGGAAGCATTCTGATTGAGAAGCGAGAATTAGAGAATTGTCAAGATTTTTGGGGGGGTCTAGAGTACTGACAGCATAGGCAGCGGCAAGAAGGTTCATGTCGAAGCCAATGGCCCAGGCAGAGGGCTTGCGCTCCATGACACAGGTCACGGCGATTGCTTGCAGAGTGCCGACGAAGCATATCAGTGTTGTGAGAGAGAGTTGAGCAGAATATCTCTTGAGCGTCACTGCCTGTCATAATTTAGACAAAGCTATAAATTGGCTATATATTTCTCTGACTCTCGCTAGTGTGATGACTGACAAAAGCAAGCAGGGCCGGCCCAAGGGTAAGTCAGGCAATACTTCTGGTTTGTGTTACCCCAGGTTCAGCGTGATCCCAATAGAGGTTGGAATTGCGGGCGACCTTCTAGAATCGACCTACAATAAGGATCAAGGACAACCATACCTGGAGGACAAATAGGGATGCCCAAGCTAGAGTGGCAATGATCAGGAAGAGAGAGCCCACCAACCAGTCCTTGTCCATGGACCCAGCAGCCGCCACCGATGCGCTGGGCTTGCCGTGAGGAGGCGCGTGCTTCGTCCAGAACATCTCGACGATAGGTCCCTTGTAGAGGGTCATCAGCATGGCACCAGCGACGGTCACCACCGTCCCCGCCACCTTAGCCTGGCACCTGACCTTCTTCATATTCACCTTCTCCATCCTAAGATATCATACACATACTGTTAGCGCCGTCGTCGTGATCGATCATTGAGACCAGAACAATGGGCAGACCTACCGGCAAATAACCGCCATGACGAACGTCATGGCGGGGAGGACGTTGCTCATGGCGCAGGAGAAGGTCGGCGAGGTGTACTTCAAGCCCAAGTAGTAGAAGTTCTGGTCGATGACAGGCCTGCAAAATTTAACGTACAATGCCAATTAGTACACTGTCACGCTCACACACATGCATGTACATGTTCACAACATCATTTCACACTCATGACTCACCCGAGAAGAGCCAGGACGAATATTTGCAAGAATATGGGAAACGTCATTTTGGGCCTCACCTTCCTATTGCAACACACAAAGATTAGACCCAAAGTGTGTGCATCAATATAGCAAGGAGAAAAGTGCATGTAGCTATACTTGTAGAGTCCATTTTTGTTCACCCACACATGTGACAACTCTTGAGTTGAAGAGTGAACATCTGTCATAGTTTTGATCGGTGAACAGAAATGGACTCGTATTTGTTCCCTAAAGTAGGTACGTACGTACCGCTCTAGGATGAGGGCGAAGGGCGCGATGGAGAGGGTGGCAAAGGCGTGGCGGTAGACGACGAGCACGTAGTGGCTCATGCCGCGGCTGAGGGAGACCTTGGTGATGATGTTCATGCCGGCGTAGCCGAACTGGAGAGATACCATGTAGATGTAGGGCTTGAGCCTCTGGAAGAGGTCACCACTTCCTCCCGCCATCTGCGTATAGCTTGTGTCTGTGCTAGCTAGCTCTCCTACTGATGATTGAATGATTGTACCAACAACGTAACGCGGATATTTATAGGGGGAAGGGAACACCCTAGCCTATCCACAATGAGGTCATGCATGCTGCAGTGGGTCCTACGTGGGGTCTATGTGAGTGGGAGAGGGAATTTTGAGAGGGACTGCACGATGCAGATGGTGCGAGCTGACGGTGAATTCTGAGGGAGTGGGCTGGTGGGTTATACGTACGTGTCGAGGCTGCTCGTTTGGGCAATTAATGTGACGGATGCGGCGAGTTGGATGCATGGATGGCTAGCTCATTTTCCCCCTCTCTCTCCGCGCTCGCGCGCCGCGCTACTCTGGATCGGTCGGTGCGCCGCGCGATGTTGATTAGAACGGACCAACTTAAATTCAGCAGCACCAAGTCCTTCTCTCTTTCCTAAATCGATTATTTTTCAAAAAAATTCTCCACGTCCTAACTCCTTCCTCCTCCAAATATTTTCTACGTTCCCTCCTCCTCCTCCTCCTCCTCCTCGGTTGCAAACCTCCCCTTCGGTGGCGTGATCGGCAGGCGCTCACTGCGAGCCCCAACCGTTCGACGTGCGCCTCTTCCGACAAACTCTTTGTGTGTGTTGTTTTCATATGGGTTATTATTGTGGTTTATGATCTATCGTTGGTTGTTATTGTGGCGGCACTAAAATTGTGTGTACTGTATTTAGTTTATTGTTAGTTATCGTGGCACTAATCTTGTGCCATAATCTATATATCACAAGATGTGTATGACATGGTTTTCTTTTAAAACTGGAATATTAATAAATTAGTGATTGACTAGCGACGGACATGCAACGAACAAGGATGAAAACCTGAAAAACTATATCTAAGCGACGGACGACAATGACTCAGCGATGAAAATTTGGAAAACAAATCGTCGCTATTCTATGTATAGATCAAATGCTCAAAGTATTAGAATTCGTCGCTGATTCATAATTAGTTATCGCCACTCCAGTGACGAAATTGTATGTCGTCATTCCGTCGTTATGCCGTCGAAACACCGACATCTTAGCAAAGGAAAGTGAACATCAACATTATTTTCAACAACAAAATTATTGATCGTCATTTCATCGCTGTGTAAAGGGTGGGAGAGAAAAGTTGTAAGAAAGTTGTAAATATTTGGTTGTAGACTTAGCATTTTTTATTTTAATTTAGCAACGAAATATGTAAGGGACAGAATATTCTATCACTATTTTATTGTATTTTTTTTAGTGATCATTATGTAGGAGTTATGTTCATTGGTAAACTAGTTGGGTTAGGGACTTTGAGCCACATTTGTCTTCTTGAGAATAAATGGGAACTTATTCCTCAACAATTGCAGCAGCAGCACCACCACCATGAAGATGAAAAGGTATCCGATTTTTTTTAGAAAGAATACACATCAAAATGCAAACATAGAGACACAAGAATTATGCGAAATAGCATAACAAGAAAAAATCACCGGAAAGAGAGATTACAAATTTTACAAGGTTGGCTCAATTGTGAGACAAATTCTGTAGACCCCATGCAACAGTCTCCGATCATCTCTATATATATTGTTCCCTCAAGTGATAATATTATATGATCCAGGGACAGTGTCTCCACCTCAAAGTACATGCTCCCGTGGCACCCTCAGACCAACTCTCAGGTCTCTGCTTAGATTAAGGATTAAGAGAGTAAAGTAAAAAAAAAAAAAAAAAAAATAACTGAAAGAAAATAAAATCATGCTTGTTTTAAGGCTGGAGGTTTAGTTTAGAGGAGAGAATTATGAGAGTTAAGTGATGGTTTGTTTAACTCTATTTTGTCTTTTTTTTTTAACCTCAAAGCTGAAGAATTAACGAAAAAAATTGAGAGATTTTTTGTTTAAAAAGTCATAATTGCTGCTTATTTGTCCTATAAAATATTATGACTTTTTTACCCTCTTTTTTTGCTTTCAACGCTATTCTATAGCTTTCTCACTTGTGAAGATATTTTGATAAGTTTTAATTAGAATTTCAATCAAATTTAATTTTATAACATATGTAATAAAAGTTTTGTGGTAAATTTTTTTTTTAATTAATCCCCCGTTCACTCAAATCTTTAATCCAATAAAGAGTTACTAAACACACCCTACTTAACTCTCACTCCAATCCAAGCAAGGTTATGTATATTAACTCTACTCTCCCATACTTAACTGCACTTTACTCTGCTTATTTCTTCCTCAATCCAAGAAAACCCTTATAGGGTATGTTTGGAATGAAGGTGACGAGAGTTAGTGAAAGCAAGTTAAGTGATGAGGAAATAAAATCATGCTTGGTTGAGGGTGGAGGTTTATGAGGGAGTCATAGAGGGTTAAGTGAGGATTTTATTTTTTAACTTTCTTTTGTCCATTTTTTAAACATCCAAATAGGAGGGTTAAGAAGGAAAAGTGAGGGGTCGTTATTTAAAATGTCATAAATAAAATATCTCTTGTTTGTCATATAAAATATTGTGACATTCTCTTCCATTTTTTTTGCTTTCAACCAGTTGTTCTCTCTTCCTGGCTTTCAACCTGTTGTCATCCAGGTACGTCGTCTCTTCTCATTTTTTACTTGGGAAAATTTATGAAATGCCCAAAAACTAAAAAAGTTTCATGAAAAACCCACCGCTAAAAAAACTTTCATCGCGTGCCCAGAATTAGAGAAACTTATCCAAAGCGGGTTCCAAATGACCCTTTTACCCTTCTAATTTATTCAAAGCACCCGCAAAACATACTCTTCAAAAAAAAAGATTTCGATTCTTCATCTTCTTCGTTATGCTGCTCACTTTCTATTCTTCCTCTTCTTCGATACGCTGCTCACTTTCGAATCTAGGTTTTCTTCTCCAAAATATTTCCATGTCAAAACGGAGGTCAAAATATCACTTTTTTGCGATTCTGAAATTTCGAAAGTCCGTCTAATGAAAAATCTATTACTTTCAGGCTCCTCGAAAATATGCTCATTTTGCAACAAACCGGGCCTCGTTTCGATCTCCCAGTCAAAAGTTATGGCTTTCCAAACTTTCAACTCGCCATTCTCCGTGGTAAAATCACGGAGAATGGCCATTTCTAGTGTTAAAACGCAGGAGAATAGTCATTCTCCGTACTAAATGACGGAGAATAGCCATTCTTCGTACTAAATGACGGAGAATGGTCATTATCCGTGTCAAAACCACGGAGAATTGCCATTCTCCGTGGTAAAATCACGGAAAATGGTCATTCTCCGTGATATTAACACGGATAATAATCATTCTCCGTGATCTTTACACGAAGAATGGACATTCTCCGCCATTTTTTACAACGGAGAATGGTCATTCTCCGTCTTTTTCGACACAGAGAATGATCATTCTCTGTGATATTAACACGGAGAATGACCAATCTCGTGTTAACATGGAGGAGAATGGTCATTCTCCGTATTGAAAAAGACGGAGAATGACCATTCTCCGTGTTAAAACCACGAAGAATAGCTATTCTCCGTACTAAAATGACGGAGAATGGCCATTCTCCGTCACTTTACCACGGAGAATGGTCATTCTCCGTGATATTAACACGGATAATAATCATTCTCCGTGATCTTTACACGGAGAATGGACATTCTCTGTCATTTTTTAAACGGAGAATGGTTATTCTCCGTCTTTTTCGACAGGGAGAATGGTCATTCTCCGTGATATTAACACGGAGAATGACCAATCTCGTGTTAACATGGAGGAGAATGGTCATTCTCCGTATTGAAAAAGACGGAGAATGACCATTCTCCGTGTTAAAACCACAGAGAATAGCTATTCTCCGTACTAAAATGACGGAGAATGGCCATTCTCCGTCACTTTACCATGGAGAATGGCATTCTCCGTGTTAAAACCCATAGAAAATTGTTATTCTCCGTGGTTTTTAACACGGAGATGCCATTCTCCGTTGTTTTTAAAACGGAGAATAGTCATTCTCCGTCATTTTAGCACGGAGAATGGTCATTCTCCGTGGTGGAGAATGGTCATTCTCCGTGGTTTTAACACGGAGAATATATATTTTTTTTAGAAAATTTTTGTCAGAAATAAAGAGTTTCGTTCTTCTTTCAAAACGATGATAATTCTTATAAAAAAGTAGAAGAAAGATCTTCTCTCCACAATTGACCTAATCGTCGAAAAACATCAAATGTCTCCACGATGAAGATGAAGATGATGATGATGGTGATGATGATGACGAGCGATGATCTGAGTTCGACTGAAGAAAAGCACACCGAACTACGAACGATCTTTGCGATCTCTGCTGAAGATGAGAGCAATGGAATTCAAATTTTCCGTGAAGAAGAAGAAGACAAAAATCGCAATCCAGATCTAAGTTTTTTGAATTCAAATACATATAGATGACCAATTCGCGCGGAGGGATAGTTTCGGTATTATAAAAGTAGCAGTTTCCAGCGGGTGGCATCTAAAAGGAAATCTTGGAATGTTTAACGTAAAAATACTTAATTCTGGGTATTTCATAAAACTCATCCAGCGGGTGGGCATTTCATAAAAGCCCACCCCGAAATTGGATTTCTCAGCAATTTCCAGTTTTTACTTATTCCTCATCGTTGAAAATTATAAGAAAAAACAAAAAAATCGATAGAGTTGATGCCCCCCCCAATATATATATATATATATATATATATATATATATATATATATATATATATAATTTCATTTTATTTTTGGTAAAGGTAATTGATTTTATTCATGTATCAAATGCTCATACATTTAATCCACTCCCAGAACCGTAAATTGGTCCCATCATTTGTACATCTCTCTCTATGTTATGAAGTATACCTATATTAGAAGTGTATAACCCTTCAAAAATTCTATTATTCCGCTCCTTCCAAATGTGCCAAACTGTCGCGGATAGACAGAGACGTGCCTCTCTGTACCACTGGATGCCCCTGGGCCTCAGGTGTCAGATATTGTCAATTACTTCCAGTATCGAGTGATCGTTTCTCCAGTTGATAGTAAGTTTGCTGCATTGTGCCTCCCATATGTTCTTCGTTAATACACAATTGAAGAAAAGATGTTGTATGTCTTCATTTACTCGATTACAATAGTTGCATAACTGATCCCCATCCCGTATGCCAAACCTTGCCAACCTGTCCTTCGTTAAGAACCTCCCCAGCAATAGCTGATACATACAATATTGCATCTTCTGACTTGCCTCCTTGATCCATACGAAGTCTGCAAAAGGGAATTGTGGATGTCTTATTCGAACAAGTTCATAGCATGACCTGGACTCGAATCCTCCTATGGACCCACGATCCCACATCCAGGAGTCCTCTTGTATGGTTGGATCTATTTTTGCCTGCTGTATCTTGCTTGAGAACCTGCGTGAATGGAGATGCATGCCTGGCCGCCAAGTGCCATTAATTAACTAGAATGGTACTAACCCATTCCTTTCCCCGCCGAGTTTGCCTATCTATGCCCGATAGTTCTAATAGGCTTTGATGGTTTATCCAGGGATCCTCCCATAGCTCGGTATTGGCACCTTTCAACATTACTCGACTGATAACCTGTTTCATAGCATTTCTATGGAAGAGAACTGTTTTGAATGTAACCAAATTATTGTTGCTATACTTGTACATCCAAAAGTTCTTACCTTTTAGGTATCTGTTCGCCATCCATGTAGCCCACAGTGAGCCACCCTGTATGAATCTCCACGTAAGGCGCATACCTGCTACTGTTTGTAGAGTTTGTAAGGAGCGTAACCCTACTCCTTCTTCCTCTGTCGGCACACATAATTTCTCCCATGCAATTGCATGCATGCCACCCTTCCATATAAAGTTTGCACACATCTGTTCCACCCGTTTAATAGTGAGCGTGGGGACCTGTATTGCTTGTAGCCAGTATCTCATGATAGATTCAATGCAGGAGCGTACAAGCTCTATGCGTCCTCCGAAGGACAAGCATTGGTCCTGTCATCCCTCCAATCGTCTTTGGATATAATCCACCAGTGATGTGCAATCTGTCTTTAGTGTAGTTGACGGAGAACGGTATCCCAAGATATTTGATCGACAAGTCTCCTCTCTCAATACCAAAAATGGCTGAATTGCCCTCCTTGTCCAGGCATCTGGTGATGAAGTAAACCATGCTCTTGTCTTTGTTGAGTTGTAGGCCTGTTAGCTTCCCAAATGTTTCCATGATCTGGTTGATAGCTTGTAGGCTCTTCGAAGTAGGGGCCACAAACACAAGTAGATCATCTGCATATATCAAGTGCGACACTGTAGGTTCTACCTGTTTATATAATGGTGTGATTTGCTTCTTTGCAACCGCCCTGTCCATCAGACAAGTAAAGTACTCCATTACTAGTGTAAATAGGTAGGAGAGAGAGGGTCCCCTTGCCGTAATCCACAATTGCTGTGAAAGAACCCGCATGGTTGTCCTTAGATGAGAACCGAGAAAGTGGGAGTGGTAATACACTCTCGTATCATGTCCACCCAGGCGACATCGAATCCCATATCCAGTATAATTTTTCACACAAACTTTCTGTTCACCGTGTGATATGCTTTCCGTAGATCTAGCTTGATGCAGGACTTCCTGCCTCCCGGCTTGTTGAACTCTCGGATCAGCTCGTGCGCTAAGAGGCTGTTCTCTGCTATAGATCGGCCCTTGATGAAAGCAGCCTGATTCCATGACACTTGCCCCTGTAGCACTCTGTCTATTCTGTGACACATCAAGTGGGTTATAATTTTGTATATAAAATTACAACAAGCTATTGGCCAAAAATTGGCCAGAGAGGTAGCACCCTCCTTCTTCGGCACGAGTGTCAGGAATGTATGATTTAGTTCATAAAGTAGCCTTCCGTGGGTGAAAAAATCTTGCACTATTTCCAGTAAAGTAATTTTCAACTCACTCCAATGAATTTAAAAAAACTTACTTTCGAAGCCATCTGGTCCTGGCGCTTTGTTAGGGTTTGCACCCTTGACAATTGCCTCAATCTCCCCCACCATAACCGGAGTTAGCATCTCTTGGTAGCCGAACTTGGTGACTAGACGTTTACATATCAGGTCTGGGAACATTATTTGGTAGTCTTCCTGATTGTATAGCTCCGAGTAGTATTTAACCGCCTCCTGTCGGATATCTCCCAATGTCGCTTTCACGTTGCCATCTGCGTCTATGAGGGTAGTGATGTGGTTTTGATGCTGTCTAGTGCACACCACATTATGGAAAAACTGTGTGCTTCGGTCGCCCTCTCGGAGCCATCGACACTTCGCCCTTTGGGCTAATTGGACTTCCTCAAGTGTGCGAAGGAAGCTAACTTCTCAAATAGTGTCTGTTCTTCACCCACCCATGCATGATTAATGGGATCTTGTTGAAGGTTGTCTTGTATGTCTTTGAGTGCTGCCTCTTTTCTACCATGGATGTGGGCGGTTGTCTCCCGAGCCATCTTTTTATAGATGCTTTTACATGTTTGAGACGTTGGGGCATCATATATTGCTTGTTCCCATTCACTTCAGCATGAAGGCCTTCATCCACTGCTGATGAGTACACCTCCATGAGGTGCCACATGTTATTATATCGGAACGGTCGTGCTTTCTCCGCCTTTGGATGATGAATTGCCACCCGGATCAGAGAGTGATCGCTCGTACCCACTGGCAAACCTTCGACGACGGCATCGGGGAACATATCGAACCACTTGCCATTGCCAAGTGCCCGATCTAGTTAACATATGACTCCCTTCCGCGTGTTGTTCCATGTCCAAATGTGCCCGCTTCTTTCGAAGCCAATGAGGCCAGATTGGACCAGGCATTGTCGAAAGTCATGTAAAATATTCTCTACGACCCTCTTGTTGTCATGCCCCGCTCTCATAGGAACGATCGTCCTCGCTAAGGCGTGATGCCGCGTGAGCCTAGATTACGCTCACGCAAGGCAGATTTTATAATGGCAGATTACAGGCTAAACCCCGGGATCGTCGCACAGAAGTCTCAAGCAGAAACATTAAATAATAGCAACAGAAGTAAAACATAAGTCATTCAAAATATTCTTTATTGATATTGAAACAAATATTACAATATGGCACGAGGCCAAGATTACAAACACTCAAGCTCATTCTTCTCACATTATAAGTCACTCTGCTCTCTCTCATCTCTCAATACAATTTGAGTAGGCCAGCGGAAGTTTCGGATAGGCGATGTCCATACATTATGTCCCGTATAAGTCCAGACTCCATGTGGCCGTGCACCTCAAAATGCCAAGGAAACTCCATGCCTCGACGCATCCAAGCGAGCTCCGTGCCAACAAGCTTCTATATGTTCATGCACATGAAAACTGTGTGGGTGTCAGTACTCAACTGTACTGGTGGAATGAGCTCCTCGCCCACCCATGCAAAACCAATACGTTTATTTACTTTGTGCAACATAATTCCTTTACGATTGTCTTTCTACTCTTGCCTTAGGACCAGTTTTAGGACATAAACTCTTAGCCTATTTTGTGTCTCTAGACCATCCTGTGCCTTGCAACTAGCAACTTACTGATACTTTGTCTCTAGACCCTTCTCGTCACTACAAAAAAAGTGACCTTTGGGGACAACAAAAAACCGTCTTAAAAACTGTAATTACTGTAATACCCCACTCCGTACGAGGCATTTGGTTGGCTTATTGGATGGGATCAGAATATTGGAATGAAGCTCGCTGGTGGAGCTACGCTTAGTAGAATTTTGGGTGAGTGGAACTGTCCTTCCTCCTCCTTACTCCTTCATGCTTAATAAATGAAGTATTGAAATGCCATGAACTGTCCCTAAAGGTCCCATATGTTAGTTGCTGAATAATAAAGATGCTTATGCTGTGAATTATTGAAATGTACAACTCATTGAACTGTAAATGTGATTCCATGCCTGAGATTGAATTGATAACATTGTTCCTTATGTTTAATGCTGCTGAAACGACAAAACACTTGAATAATGAGATGCCTTGTGAATGATAGAATAAGAAATGAACTGGCTGTGCTATCGACCCAATGAACTGAATAAAACACTAGAACCATATACTCTCTGTATAACTGTTGCAAGAATATGAAATGCTGTCTGTCCCTTATAAGAAAATGAATGAATGAATGTTAAGTTCCTCTTAAGAAAGAAATGATATGAGATACGTTGCAATGAAGCAATGAATGAGAAATGACAAAGCTGGGATCGTTGAGATCACCAAATGAAATGATGGTAATGATGAAATGAATAAGTCATTGAATATGACTAATGATGCACAGTTGCCTTTACTTTCCTTAATATATTTTACCATGCGATTATGTTCACAATCGAGTCGGACACGCATTCGCATGGTCATGGACAACTTGTATACAAGGTTTGAGTAATAATTTCCTCGAACGGTTCCTAGGGCCCTGGGGACCGATTCAGCCTAGGAGGAAATAATGATGAGTGTTATGGGAGCACGGATAAGGCGGGATGGCATAGAGGCTCGCCACCTACTATGCTGACCGCATTATCTTAAAATGAAATGAAATGAAAAGAGTCCATATGGTTTAACAACACCAGTGACCATGTAGCCAGGATGCATGCTAATAATGTTTTGTGCAGGCAGAGTAAGTATATCAGATAACCTGTATTTGATGCAGGTACGAGAAGTCGGCTATCGGTAAGAAATCACATAATTGTGAAATTGTATAAGTTGGTTTAACTTGCCTGCTTAACATGTTCAATTCATTATGCTAGAAAGATGCCTTGCTATAAATAGTGCTCAAACATAACATCCATGCTAAGTGATGCCTGAAGTGAGAACTATTAGAACATGTTTAAGATGTTAATGTTAACGATGCCTCAATGATGCCTTTTCATGATAACACCTAGTATGCCTCAATGATGCCTTTGCATGATAACACCAAGAATGATAAATGATATGTCCACATGAATGCTACTAAGAATATGTTTACATGCTTCACTCTGATTATTGCCCATGAACTGTAAACTGCTGCTAGGCCCCAAATAGAAAGATCACTCTAATAAATGCATGCTTAAATGATCACTTAAATATTGGTTTGTGCGAGTGGGTTGGATTCTGCTCGCCAGTACATAGATGATGTGCTGACCCACGTTTTGTGGGCAGGTGCTCGTGCTTGGAATGTTCTACACACGAAGTTTAGCTGGATTGGTCCTGCGGCATCGAAGATTTGTTGGGCATACAGAAGCTCTCCTTGCACAAGATGATGTCTTCTGTTTATAATGGGCATAATGTATGGAACATTGTAATCAGTTGTACCAGTGAGATCGTAAGCCAAGTCGGTATATCGAGTTGTAATCCATTATATCCAAATATCAAATGTAAGCTGTATAGCATTGTTCAGTTGGTTTCCAATGTAAAGTGAGATGTGCTGTAATCATTGTACTTCAATACAAGTCTTGTACACTTCTTCAATTATCAATAAAGAGAATAAAGTTCTACATATCTCTGTGTGGCTTCAAGTTACTCTTTTCTCCGCTGCTATAAAGAAGTGATGTACTTCTATTCAATAAGAAAGATTGTCCTCATTAAATTCAATTTATCTGCTTCTGCTGCTGCGATGTGTTCCTATTTGAAGAATAATCGATTATGTGCCATCTTTGCCTTGTATAAGTGCAATACCAGACTTGTACGGCATCACGCCCAAGCGAGGACGATCGATTCTAAGAGATAAAATATATGAATAAATGACTCTATGAATCGGGGCGTGACAAATTGGTATCAGAGCACGGCTTTACGTCCTTGGTCTCTTCTTTGATTCGTTTCAAATCAAAGTTGCATCGACGATTAACCAAAGTTGCTTCCGCGATCACTCAACGTTGCTTCCGCGATTAAATCAAAGATTGCTTCCGCGATTATGCTGTTGTTGTTCTGTAATCATCCTTATGTGGTTCATGTCTGAAAGATTATTGACCCTCTTGGCTGCTCACTGGATGTTCCATACAATAAGTCTATATACATTGTGATGTCCCTGAATGAATGATTGTTGTTGATTTGGACACAAATAACCCAACAATGACTCGATGCCATAGTATGCTATATTGTGAATGCTGTTGGAAATGTGGGAATATAGAAAAGTGATTGGGTATGCTGTAACAAGTTGAGAATTGCATGTGATGGGAAAGGATTTGGGAATGAATAATTGATGGATGAGTTCAGCAGAACTACTGAGTTGACTCATATGTGCTCGTTAGTACTTTCGAGACCCTAAGAATGTTGTCTTATGATATTGAGACACCGAGATGTTGGCTAAGTGTTGTGATCATCATAGATCACGAATGTCCGGAATAGATTGAGTTGGTATTGTTTAAGGATGGCTTCGTTTCTGAGTGGTATATTGCCTCTACCACCTCAGAACGAGATGTATGTTGACCCTTTCCATAGAATAGCAATGAGACTATTTGTGGGTACTGGATAGTGCCGAGACTTAGCTGGAAGTCATATATTGTTGCTAGATTGCTCGAGTGTCCCTTGACGGTGATGTTATATTGAGTAGCGAGATTGGAAGAAATTGTAACCAGTGGCTTGGTTAGAAATTGTTTAGTCGAGTGATGACTCGGACTAGTAAGACAGTTAGAATGCTATGGGTAAATAGACTTGGATAGAGAATATTGTGGCTTAGAACATCTGAATGTTGACTTTGATTGGTTGAATGTAAATCAAATGTGGCTAATACAAAGTTGGTTGCCAAGCTGAAAGTTTGAAAATATTGTCGGTGAATCAAAAGAATATTAGAGATTTGTGCCTTGACCCTAAGGTGTAATAGATGTTAACCCATCTAGATCACCAAAGGATAGTCGTTGCCTATGTGCATGTATGCTGAGGAATTGAATTGCACTAGAAAAATAACAAGTAGTGACTCTAAATACTGTTGTTGCCTAGAGGATGGTTAAGTGATACATAAATTGTCGGATTGAATGGATGAACTATTTGACCATTGCTGCATGAGACTTAAGAATGCTCGTAAGATAGTTTGATGATTGAGAAACGAATAGGATGGAGAAATTTTAAACGTGTTGGATAATGTCGGTATAGGTGATTGTTGGTTGGGATATAGATTGTTGGCTTATGACTTAGTGGTGTGACTTCGTCATACAGACCGAATAGTATGATTCTATAGTCCTGTTGAGACTAACGGAATCGATGACCCTTGAATAGTTAGCATTGGCTTATGGATTTGTGTGAGTATAAAAGAATTGGAATAGAAATTGAATCGTTGGGAATTTACTTGATGGATTATTGGAACGATGAGAATCGTATGTCGGATTGGGAATTGACCGTAATATTGATAGATCGATCTTAGTCGATCGTTGGGTAAGTCTAGAGTGAGCCTCTGTGGGAATTTTTCCTTGAGGAAGACACTAGATAAATAGACTTGACCCTAGAAACCGTGGGCTGTTTGACCAATTGTTGGCAAAACCAACCGTAGCGATTAGTTATTCAGACTGAGTTAATACCCATAGGTTTGGGTAGAGTTCCTCAGAACTGTTGGTTGCTTGTTGGCCTTAAGAATAAGAAATTAGTATAACCCTAGTAGCCGTCCACTCTAGGGAAGTCACCTGAATGATTAAGTTTAGCTGTCAGTGTAGCTAACCTTAGAGATCGATTGAATAATAGGTAACCATTGGAGACCCATAGGATAACCTTGTGGCATTGAATAAGAGATGGTGCTAATGAGTATTGACCTAAGGGAATGTATGCTTCAACTTGTGCCTTAAGAGATGTTTGACCCTTGAGGATTATATGTCGGCCATAAGTGGAAATTACAATCGTAAGGTAAGACTTGAGTGTACCTATAGTCGGGTAGCTAAGTTAATCTTGACTGTTGCATAGAATTATACCCTGACTCGGGTAATCGATAGTGGGTGACTTCGGATTGTGTCTTATAGAAAAGATGAGTTGCCTCGGTGAAAAATATTGTTGGATTTGGGAAGGAATATGATTGCATGTTGTGAACTCTTGATATGGTTGGCTCTAAGTTAGACCCTTGATCGAATGTTAGAAATATTATGCTTGGGTATAGAGTTTAACCAAGTTGTCCCTGATATTAAGTATTGCAGCCTGGAAGATAGTGATTGTGGCAAAGTGAATAAAGCAATAAGTCAATTGAAAGGATGCTAAGTTGGATTTAGAAAAGAGAAGTTATATTGTGGCTGATCGAATCGCACTAACATGGAAGTTGGCTGAAGTACATATGTTTTGGGGACGCCTAAAATATGTGTATGGATCCAGCAGAAGTGATTGGTTGTGACTGAGATAACATTATGGGAAGAATTTATCGCACTAGCACAGACTTTGGCTGAAATGCATATGTTTTGGGGACGCCTAAAATATGTGTATGGATCCAAACGAAGTGATATGTTGCGACTGAGATAGAAATGTAAGAAAAATGTTGGCGGATCAAGGAGAAGTTACAAGTAATTGAAAAAGAGATAGACAGATCGAATCGTTGATGGATTTAAATGGTACAGTTGGATATATATTTTTAAATGACCGAGTGGGCTGAAATGAATATTAATTTGAAGCTGAATGAGTAAACTCATGGTGATTAAGTGAATCTTTGGAAGACTTGTTCCTTAAGTTTCGAGGACGAAACTTTTTCTGAGTGGTATATTATGTAATGCCCCACTCCGTACGAGGCATTTGGTTGGCTTATTAGATGGGATCAGAATATTGGAATGTAGCTCGCTGGTGGAGCTACGCTTAGTAGAATTTTGGGTGAGTGGAACTGTCCTTCCTCCTCCTTACTCCTTCTTGCTTAATAAATGAAGTATTGAAATGCCATGAACTGTCCCTAAAGGTCCCATATGTTAGTTGCTGAATAATAAAGATGCTTATGCTGTGAATTATTAAAATGTACAACTCATTGAACTGCAAATGTGATTCCATGCCTGAGATTGAATTGATAACATTGTTCCTTATGTTTAATGCTGCTGAAACGACAAAACACGTGAATAATGAGATGCCTTGTGAATGATAGAATAAGAAATGAACTGGCTGTGCTATCGACCCAATGAACTGAATGAAACACTAGAACCATATACTCTCTGTATAACTGTTGCAAGAATATGAAATGCTGTCTGTCCCTTATAAGAAAATGAATAAATGAATGTTAAGTTCCTCTTAAGAAAGGAATGATATGAGATACGTTGCAATGAAGCAATGAATGAGAAATGACAAAGCTGGGATCGTTGAGATCACCAAATGAAATGATGGTAATGATGAAATGAATAAGTCATTGAATATGACTAATGATGTACTGTTGCCTTTACTTTCCTTAATATATTTTACCATGCAATTATGTTCACAATCGAGTCGGACACGCATTCGCATGGTCATGGACAACTTGTATACAAGGTTTGAGTAATAATTTCCTCGAACGGTTCCTAGGGCCCTGGGGACCGATTCGGCCTAGGAGGAAATAATGATGAGTGCTATGGGAGCACGGATAAGACGGGGTGGCATAGAGGCTCGCCACCTACTATGCTGACCGCATTATCTTAAAATGAAATGAAATAAAAAGAGTCCATATGGTTTAACAACACCAGTGACCATGTAGCCAGGATGCATGCTAATAATATTTTGTGCAGGCAGAGTAAGTATATCAGATAACCTGTATTTGATGCAGGTACGAGAAGTCGGCTATCGATAAGAAATCACATAATTGTGATATTGTATAAGTTGGTTTAACTTGCCTGCTTAACATGTTCAATTCATTATGCTAGAAAGATGCCTTGCTATAAATAGTGCTCAAACATAACATCCATGCTAAGTGATGCCTGAAGTGAGAACTATTAGAACATGTTTAAGATGTTAATGTTAACGATGCCTCAATGATGCCTTTTCATGATAACACCTAGTATGCCTCAATGATGCCTTTGCATGATAACACCAAGAATGATAAATGATATGTCCACATGAATGCTACTAAGAATATGTTTACATGCTTCACTCTGATTATTGCCCATGAACTGTAAACTGCTGCTAGGCCCCAAATAGAAAGATCACTCTAATAAATGCATGCTTAAATGATCACTTAAATGTTGGTTTATGCGAGTGGGTTGGATTCTGCTCGCCAGTACATAGATGATGTGCTGACCCACGTTTTGTGGGCAGGTGCTCGTGCTTGGAATGTTCTACACACGAAGTTTAGCTGGATTGGTCCTGCGGCATCGAAGATTTGTTGGGCATACAGAAGCTCTCCTTGCACAAGATGATGTCTTCTGTTTATAAAGGGCATAATGTATGGAACATTGTAATCAGTTGTACCAGTGAGATCGTAAGCCAAGTCGGTATATCGAGTTGTAATCCATTGTATCCAAATATCAAATGTAAGCTGTATAGCATTGTTCAGTTGGTTTCCAATGTAAAATGAGATGTGCTGTAATCATTGTACTTTAATACAAGTCTTGTACACTTCTTCAATTATCAATAAAAAGAATAAAGTTCTACATATCTCTGTGTGGCTTCAAGTTACTCTTTTCTCCGCTGCTATAAAGAAGTGATGTACTTCTATTCAATAAGAAAGATTGTCCTCATTAAATTCAATTTATCTGCTTCTGCCGCTGCGATGTGTTCCTATTTGAAGAATAATCGATTATGTGCCATCTTTGCCTTGTATAAGTGCAATACCAGACTTGTATGGCATCACGCCCAAGCGAGGACGATCGATTCCAAGAGATAAAATATATGAATAAATGACTCTATGAATCGGGGCGTGACAATTACCGTCCCAACAAATATTTGGGACGGCCTTTAGGACGGGAGTGGACGGTCCCGTTAGGGTGGCGTGGCAAAAACTTTAGGGACGGATATTGCCGTCCTAATTACTGTTAAAGGACGGTTAGGCAAAACGTCTCAAAAGTTTTCAAATTTATGCTTTTGTGTGACGGTTTATTAATTTGTCCCAAAAAAATAAGTTTTTGTAACAGATATATTTCGTTCTAATAAATAAGGGACGGAATTTTAAAAAGTTTACTTTTTGTTACAGTACTATAATCGTCCGAAAAACTTTTAAATTATTATGGAATTACTAATTTCCTGTTTATATATAAAATATATAATTGAATTTTATATACAACAAAAATTCATACAGAACTATTTTATTTAATCGGAAATGCATATGGTAGCCGCAACATTAATAAAGCGTAGCCGCAACATTAACAAAACGATTTCTATAAAACATATTTAAAGGTAATATCCCATTGTTCACAAAATAAAATCCAAGTCTTACATCACTTAGAGTGTTCCCATCAAGTTTTACATCATTAAGCATTCACTTAATTTACAAAATAAAATCTACGACTTTTTACACAAGTCCAAAACATATATATTTGATTTTCCACATCCATTGACAAACCGATCCACATCCATAGCTGCCAGCAGCATTGGCTACCTGGAAACACATGAATAAGCCAGAAATATGGTTAGTTATAAATAATTAGGACCTCAGACTCATGGAAAAGTAATTTGCGATAGAGACTTACTTGAGTATATCAGGAAGGCGGAAAGCACCCACGAACATGCTTGCAACTTGTGCTTTGAGCTCAGTGCTAAGCTCACTCTTCATCCTCTCGAGCTCTTCCTTATGTCGAGCCTCTTGCTCAAGACGTTCAGCTTTAAGATCATTTTTCATTGTCTCAACCTCTTTTGTATGTCGAGCCTCTTGCTCATCACGCTCTCTTCTTAACGCCTCAGTCTTTTCTCGTAGTTTCTTCGCATCTTTTTGCAGTTGATCAATTTCAGCATTCGTTATTTTTTCAAGTTCTATTTGAGATGTTGAAGATTTACCACTTTGTCTTATACCCACTCCTCGGCCTAAAACTCGTCCGTGCCCATCTTGTCCAACCACTTCCGTGTAAACCTTATTCAATTGCTCCTCATTGTCTCGTTCTTCCACAGGTAGCTCTTCAATCCGCCTTTCTAACATTTTCTATAACATGCAAGGAGATGTGTTACTTTTTGCTAATTTATAATTGACATTAAACCAAATATTTAGTATGACATATATTATAATACCTCTATACCAGTCGCTCCGTCTTCTTCGTTATAACTGCCACCTTTGCCTCGAGTAGCTCTCCACATGTTGACAAGGTCGACAGGCTTATTTTCCAACCTCCTCTGAAGTGTTTGTACATATTCCAAACATAAAAGTAAAACATTATACACTATCAACTAGAAATACATGCTCTTTATTAAAAAAAACACAATACAAACCTTTCTCTTTATCTCTGGAAATGATCTTCTTCATGTTCTAGGGAGGGCACAAAGTTTTTCTCGATTATCTTTGTTTGTCTTCGAAACTTTCTAAAAATTAATGAATATTATAACTAAACTGAAATTAGTTGTTCACTACTAGTATAAATATTGATCAAGCTATTTGCTAGTTGAGTCATACCTTTGTCTCATCCAAACTCCAATATGCCACTAGCGTTGGCCATTGACTGGGCTCCACCCGGGGTGGCACTTTTTGTAAACGCTCTGCATTGGTCTCGAATTTTTGATAGAAGTCCTTCTTTATGCGGTGCTTGAAGGCTCTCCAAGCAACTCTCATCTTTCTAAAACAAATATCTTTAAAGCCATCAGGAGCATTTGTGTTTTTCTAAGAAAAAAGAGAGTTAATAGTGACCCAAAAATAAAATAAAATTGAATATTTGAACCCTAGGAATACACGGTAGAAAGAGACAAAGAGAAGGAGTTACCTTCACCGATAACCAGATCATTTCGAGAGTATCCTTATCGGCCTTGCGCCAAGATAGCATTGTTAATGGGAACAGTTCGCCATTTCGTGCAAGGTTACCAAGATGAGACATCAAACAGTGTGCATTTTCTCCAACCGGTTGACAATCTTCATCCCACTCTATAATTTTTCTTACTCCGCTATCCCAGTCTTTCCATGGCTTGGCGGGTCCTCTACCTTGCCTAGCGGAAGCACAACTCCCCGTAGTACCTAATAAGAAACACAAGGTAAAGACTCTTCATAATTGTAAAACGCTGGACATGAGTGAGGAGTGTTAGTTAGTGGGTGTGTACAGAGTGTAATGTATATATATAATCATGAGTACAAAATCATGAGTAAGGAGTACTATTAGTGGTTGTGTAAATGAGTGAGGAGTATTAGTGTACAGAGTGTATTGCTTTTACAGTAGACAACTCTCCATAGTACCATCAGAAACTTGTTGTGTCTTTGAACAACAATAACAAAAAGCAGAGCTGTATACAAGTCAGAAACTTGTTGTGTCTTTGGACAACTCCCCACAGACATCGAAACAAGTAAGAATACAAAAACGAGTACTAATACAGTAAAGGCACAACATGGTATAATCTTATAGGTACATGTATACATGTCTATAAATGTACATATGTAGCAAAAATTAAGTGTAAAATGCATGCCTAGAGACACTCAGAAACTAGAAAGCAAAGAACCATATCTGACACATGCCGTTGTCAAGAAAGGATCATGCTACAGCCCCTAGGCTTGAGAGACAAACTTGCTGATGCAACAATTACTTCTTATAGGCTAGACAGTACCTCACAATAGTCCAGCCTTGTTACCAGGCACCCTGGTCCCTATGGTCCATGTGCCCACAGGGGTTACTGGCTTGTGGTTTAACTCCATTAAGGTCATGTACTGGTCCTTACTATCTCTAGTACCATATGGTACATGTCTCTTATATCCTGGTCTATCATGTTATTTGTTTTACAAAGAGGAGCCAAGTTTATGGGAAATCCGAGTACAGACCTACGTATCAAGAGAATTGGTGTTACTCACATCTAGTAGGTACACGAGTATACCTCTGTGACTAAATATCAGTGACTATCAATACAGGTATTGATCTTTCATGTAAGGAATTCGATCAGGTATACCCCATACGCAAGTTGATTTTAACTCTGGGAATTCTTCTGTATCCTACGAATACTGAGATGTGAGTGTCCTCAGGAGAATGTTAGTCATAAAGAGGAGAGTACATAGAGGGACAGGTGGTAGAAACCATTGAAGAAAGGGTGCACAAGTTCGAACCTGTGTATCAGTTAGCTTAGGGGTTAATGGGAATAGCCATGACAGGTCTTGTGCCCTGCCATTGTATCCTGTGACTTGGACCGTGTATTATGGGTAAAGCATTGGGTTAAATTGCATTAAAGACTGAAGGTCATATGTTTTCCCTTAGGATAAATCCTGTATATAGGTCAGTGCCCTGTTGTACTTGCGCATGTGTATATGTGCAGGTCTGAGTAGCACTAGAGTGTGTGTTGCAGGTGTAATACCTAAGCTAAGGATATGCACCAATTAATGTGTGAGAGTTTGTGTATCAGATAAGTGCTAGGTAATAACATGGTGATGGGTAGTTTGGTTTAGACTGGGTAAAGGTCCTGATATGGGTATTATAGGTAAGTACCCAAACCGCCTAATGATGAGATGTTATGTTTTAATCTCAATAACTTGAACTGGTTAGATGGGATTATATGAAGACTAGAGTTAATTATATTGTTGTCCTGTATGCCTTGTATCAGTAAGGGTACCATGTCAGAATTGATGATTCAGTCTGGTACAAACAGGGATGTATCAAATCAGGATGTTTGTGTATCACAGTTGATACAATGTCAACTGACCTGAACTTTCTTAATGACAGCATTAACAATAACCCTTATGGTAACCTACAAAGTATTATACATGTGTGAGCTGTCACACGTAGTAGCCAGAGCATGTGTATAAGCTTTGGAGGAGTCCAAATCAAATTAGAAGTTAGCAATGTACCACGAGCAGGAGGAAGAGCATACAGATATAAGGGAGGTTGGCTGGCCTGAGTAGTGCACAGGAAAGTGTAAGGGTGGAAGATATAGGCAGATAAGTAAAGGATTCATGCGTAATGGGTCCAGAGCATTGGGCTCTAATATGATGAGTAAAGAGGAATATTAGGTGGGTATATGAATGTAGGTGATAGCAGGAAATAGGAGAGGTTGGAGTTGGCATTTAAGTTCAGGTGGTGTAGTATCAGACTTGATACTTTGACCCTGTATCAGAATTATAATGGGACTTGAACCCCAACCATTATAAGCAACACTCTAGAGTACATACATGGGGTTCCCCTGCACTCAGGAATCAGTGATACACTAATCCCTGATTACCCACATGTTCAGTAGAGGGCATGTGAATGGAACAAAAATTAATGAAGTTTCAGACAAAGCCATAAATTCAAACATCATGAACTAATAGAAAATAGTATCAAAATTCAACCTTTTTGCACACACTCGATCAAATAGGAAAATAAGAGATGCCCACAAAAGAAAACATCACAGAGAACCATAAACCATCTTCAAAATAAAAACTTTGATGTGATTGAAACCCAAAAAAAAAGAGAAACTTAAAACTTCAGACAAGACCAGAAGATCATACATCATAACAGTGTTTAAAAACAAATATAATTTCTAGGGATGCATATTCAACCAAGTAGGAAAATAAGAGACTCAAATAGGCTTGAACTTTCTTTATACGTAAGCCCAGCTGATGCAAGATTATACCTAGACTAACTAAATACCTAGATAGGCATGCTTAATATTTTTAATTATGTTGATGCTACATTATAACATAGAATTGATATGTTGAGTACGAGAGTTGGCGAATACTTACCCTTCGGTGTATTATCTACCGGCTCATCTTCGCTCTCCTCAAAGCAACGAGATGCTGATCCAGGGCTGCCCAAGATATCCTCCATAAAAGAAGGTTCTAATTGAGGATCCAATGTCCTCTTCCCCTTTGCAACAACATCCTCCATATTCTGGAGAATGCGAGATGATTTACGCGTAGTACCATTGTATACAGTCTGGAAATGCATAACACATATAGTAATAGCATCACTCTAACAAGTTAGTGAATAAAATATTTAATTCATGATCAAATTATTTACCTTTTTTATTTTAGCACCAATAGATTCTTCATTCATATTGTTGCCATCATCCAACTCATGGGCAACACGAAACGACTTACGAGTAGGACCATTTGTAACCTGGAAGAGAATAAAAATAATAAATGATGACCGATGTTCCAACAGATTATTAAATTACATAAAAACAAATTTATTACCCTTTTCACTCTAAGGACAGGAGGTTCATCATTAATGTTGATACCTTCCCCGCTAAGAAAATTATCATTGTCGAGCACTCTTTGTTCATCATCTCTTTCAATTGTACTTCGTTTTCCCATCTTACTTGAACTTGTAGGAATATTCTTCTTGGGATTCATCACAAGATTTGAAGCTTCTTGCAATTTCAAAGCATCCATTTTCATTTTATTTCTAGCAATATTGTCCATTCTTTTCTTCTCATATTCTGTTACGGTCCCAGGCTTGATAAACAGTTTCTTAACATTTGACATTTTTTTCCATCTATGACCTGAAAATAAATGAGAAAAAATCACCCAAATAAGTAAAGTTGGTATTATTAGGCTAGAAACTAAGTGCATAATCAAATGGTATAAAGTTATACCAGTATTGGCTAGTTATACTATTGTAAGGTTATACCTAGGTGTCAACAGCATGTAGATACACTACTAGCATGAAAAGTGTATGCAAAAATAGATGTATTCTATACATGAGGACGGCACATCAAACAAAACTTAACCAAAAGTTTGGAATTCTATACACAGTATTTATAGCTATCAAATTAACTACCAGTGCACAACAAGTTAGTTTAGTGTATCAGATTTTGTGTGCAGTGTGTAGATCATTTAGTGTATCCGAAATATGAGGATGGCACATCAAACAAAACTTAAGCAAAAGTCTGGAATTCTATACACAGTATTTATAGCTATCAAATTAACTAGCAATAGTTTGAAGTATCAGAGTTATAGGATGAACATCAGCAGTATCAATGATCAAAGGGTGATGGTCCAGATTTGAGATCGGTCAATGAGTACCAGTTTGTATTTTGCAGAATTAAAACAGTTCACAGCCAATAATTAGAACCAGGTACAGTTATTTGAAGAACAAAAGTGCACAACAACTAGTTTAATATTTAAGAGTTTTGGTATTATTATGTTCATAAAGAACACAACAATAGTGCAATGGTGCAAAGGAGTAGTACACAGTATCAAAAATCTGATAGTCAATTAAACAATTTGGAATGACTCCCAAAATCAATATATGTTCAGAATATTTGAAGAATAATTTGAAGAACAATTTAGAATGACTAGCAAATCAATATATGTTCTGTATGAAAAAAATATTCAAACAAAATAATTTAGAATATTTGAAGACTGTTTTTTATAGAGAGTTTTGGACAACCTTTTGGGTTCAATCTTGAACTAGATCTGCAGAATATTCAACCGCTTCAATTTATTTCAATAGAATGGTCACAGACTACCAATAACATGATTGGACAAGTGAGGAGGATGGTCAAGAAAGGATCATTGCTGCTCATCATCAATCTCGTCTTGGTTATCATCACCATCACAATTAGTTGCGTCAACAACCAAGCCCTCCACTCCTTGCCTAACCCAAGATCCATTATGAGCTTCATCCAAATGTTGCATGCTATAAGGTTCCACTCTATAAACTTCTGAATCTTCTAAAGTTGTTGAGTACTTGTCAAATGTGTCTCGTGGTGACATCTGAACAACAACATGCCAATCGGGGTCTAGAGGGTTTTGAATGTACCAAACTTGTTCTGCTTGGGATGCTAAGATATAAGGTTCATCAGTCACTCTGTTCTCTTTGTATAACAAATGATTGAAGTTTACTAGAGTAAAGTTAAACTCATCCAATTTTCGGCCCACTCGTGGGTTAACCCAATTGCACTTAAATAACACAAACTTCATGCCATTTAAATATTTAATTTCAATGATGTCTGTTAGCTGTCCGTAGAATATAACATCTCCTGGAAGAGGATTTCTATCTTTTCGACTAGAATAACTCATTTGTTCAGCTTTGAGGAGGATTCCACTGTTTTAAGTTTTTCTACGAACATCAACTTTCTTTGTTCGAAATCTAAAACCTTTAATAATGTAAGAATTAAATCTCAATGCATCCTTAAGAGGACCCGAAGCTAAGCTTCTTATCTCCTCTGATATTTGTACATCGCCTTGTAAACCCTTCACCTACATTTCAAAATCATTAAATCAGAAGTTCAATAATGATATAAAAGGACCATTTTTATAATTTGTTATTTTATTCAAAGTACCAAAAAAGGATATATCCACTTACATGTTCCTTAAACCAAGTGCCAAATTGTTTATTGTGAAGGCGACTAACAAGGTGTTGTTGTGAAGCTTGTGGATATTTTACTGCAAGTTCAGCAAGATGTTTTCTGTAGAGATGTCGAAATATATATAAATTTCATAACTAAATGAGAGGATACAAATAAAGGTATTAATCAAGCTGCACAACTTACTCAATGAATGGTGCCACTGCCTCCGTGTTGGCAAGCACATATTGATGAGCTTGCATGTGCATGACTGGGTCAAGTAGAAAGTGCACCTCTTTACCTACGGCACGACCAGATTTATTCCCTCCATCATGATTTTTTCTTCGCCGTTTCATTCTAGTTTCCACATTATTATCCAAATACTTTGAACAAAAAGTCATGCATTCTTCCAAAAGTACTGATTTAGCAATAGAGGCCTCTGGATGAGCACAGTTCCACACATAGAGTTTTAAAGTGTGCAAATACCTTTCTATTGGATACATCCAACGATACAATATTGTCCCAACAATCTTTAATTCATCAACTAAATGGATAGTCAAGTTTTCCATTATATCAAAAAATCCAGGCGAAAAAATCTTCTCAAGACTACAAAGGGTAAGAGCCATACGATCTTCAAAATTTTCCAAGTCTGCCATACTATTTACACTTGAACATAACACCACAAAGCAGTTGCTTAATTCAATTAAGGATTTAACAACATGCTTTGGCAAGACCCTTCGAATAGCTATAGGAAGTAATTGTTGCATCAAAATATGATTATCGTGACTCTTCAGACCCCATATACTCCGCTCTTCCATATGCACGCACCGTGATATATTAGATGAATAACCGTCAAGGACTTTTACATCTCGCAACACTTTTAAGAAAATGTCCTTCTCTTTGTTGCTCATTGTGAACTCGGCTGGGGGCAAGTACTCTTGAGTTCTTCCTCGTGGTTGAGGATGCAACTCTGATCGAATTTTCATATCTCTGAGGTCTTTTCGAGCCTTCAAATTATCTTTTGTTTTGCCTTTAGTACCTAACAAAGTAAAAAGAATATTATCGCAAACATTTTTTTCAATATGCATAACATCTAGATTGTGGCGAATCAAATTATGTTCCTAATATGGTAGTTCAAAAAAGATGCTCTTCTTCTTCCAACTCAATCTTGTTTTTGGCAAATTCTGTGTTTTTGCGATCTCTTTTTCTTGTTCTTCCCTTTTTCTCTTGCTGAACACATCCTCCTTCTTATATTCAGTTTCAATCTTCAGATCATTTAATTGCTTCAACACTTGTGTTCCAGATAATTTCAACGGTGGAGGCATCATTTCTAGCTTGCCATTAAAAGTTACCCTCTCTTTTCGAAACTTATGGCGCACTGGTAAGAACCGACGATGACCCCAATAACAATACTTGCCACAATTTGTCAAACGGGTAGCTTGATGATCCCTATTACAACAAGGGCAAGCAAATTCACCTTTTGTGCTCCATCCAGATAACATAGCATACGCAAGAAAGTCGTTGATTATCCACAACAATGACGCATGTAGCTGAAATAATTGTTTGGTTGATGCATCATAAGTGGAGACACCAACAGCCTATAGCTCTTTCAACTCCTCAACCAACGGTTGTAAATAAACATCAATCTTATCACCTGGACCTTTTGGTCCATCAATAAGAGTAGACAAAATTAAGTTAGGTTGCTTCATACACAACCATGGGGGTAAGTTGTAGGGGACAACCACAACAGGCCAAGTACTGTGAGAAACACTCATATTACCAAACGGATTAAATCCATCAGTAAGTAACCCAAGTCTAACATTGCGGCAATCTCCAGCAAAGGATGGATTTTGCTCATCAAACACTTTCCAAGCACGAGAATCTGCTGGATGCCTCATTACACCATCATCTATTCGTTTTTCAGCATGCCATCTCATGAGCGAAGATGTATGTGATGACCAAAATAATCGTTACAGTCTTGGTTTTAATGGAAAATATCGAACCTTTTTTTCAGAAACTTTTTTAACCTGGTCAACCTGAGTCGGATCACCCTGATTAGCAATATTACTTTTATATCTAGAAGCCCCACAGATCTCACACTTGTCGAGATTCTCAGATTCATTTCGAAACAACATACAACTATTAGGGCAGGCATCCCATGTTTCGTAAGTGAAGCCCAAATTAGTAGTTAGCTTACTGGCTTGATAGTATAATTTTAGAATCCTGGCACACGGAAACACCTTCTTTAAGAAGCCCAACAACATTGTGAAAGAATAATTTGTCCATCCATTAAGTTGCTTCAGGTGTAAAAGTTCAACAACAAATGATAGTTCAGTGACACCCTTAGGACAATTCTCGTACAAATCACTTTCTGCATCTCTTAGAAGTTTGAAATATCTTGGCATGTATTCATCATAGGACTCTTTCTCACAATCCATATTTTCTGCGATGGATGTTAATCCGATACCCTCTCGTACCATTGCTGCCATAGAAGCACATTCATTTAGTTCAGCTTCATTATCATCAGCTGATATATCATCTGGCATATTATACCTGCTATTACCCAAACCACCAAAAGACTCTCCATGATATATCCAATCCCTGTAACTCCTTTCAAACCCATACATCTTTATATGAATCTCCACAGTCTGTCGATTGTGATAAACCCGATTTACACATCTACTACATGGGCAATAGATATGCGTCGTCTCAACATTTTTATTGATATATGCAAATTTAAGAAATGCTTCAACTCCATCCTTGTATGCCTTTGAATTCCAATCACGTGATTCAATCCAAGCCTTGTCCATATCAACTTTATAAACTGTTATCACCTAGCACCAAATAAAAACAATCACACTAAATATAAAAGAATATATGTACTAAAGCTCTTATTGTATGACACTTGGACAAAAAGACAAGGTAGTTAAATTATCCAAAACTATATGTAAAAAATGAAAATCATTAATCAATATTTCTCCTACACTCAGCCAACACAAGAAACTGTTTGATATAGAACAACTAGTAATATTATTAATGGAAGAGAATGTATCAAATTATATAAAGCAAAGTCACCTTACCCCTAATGTATCAAATCATATACAACAAAAAAGATCTACTATCTTTTACAATTTTACTCTCAAAAAACATCACAACAACCAAAAATAAGAATATAAAAGAGAATCAAACCACACAAGATCTTCATGTTATGGTTTATCCAACTATGTCAGATGAAGTTCAAGCTTTAGCAGCCACTAGGGTTGGTAAAAAAGGCATCATAGAGGAAGCAGGTCATCTCGAAGACGTGATGATAGGGATTCCAGATCTAGATCTGCAGAGAGGAGGCATCATTCTGATAGTAAAGAATATACCAAAAAGTCCGAAAAGCTGAAGCACGGCTCCCAGAAATCTGATAAAAGTAGTGTAAATAAAAGTACAAAAGATTTGAGAGAACTAAAAGGTGACTGGAAAGGGGGGATGCTCTGCAGGCAGTCATAAGAGGAGCTCCTTCGAGGGTGAAAGGTCCTTAAAGAATGAGAGAGGTAGTAATCATGGTAAGAAGTCTAAGCTGGATGACCGAAATGGTGAAAAATCTGATTCTGTTACTAAGGATCATGACACTATAGGGGAATACTTGGATTCATATGAAGATAAAAGGTCACATTCTCCACCATCAAAGGAGCATAATTAAGAGAGGTTCAGCATGTGACAATGACGATATTCATGCTGAACATAAAAATTCAAGCAGACATGAAATATCAAGAATAGCCTATAAGAAACATGCACTAACCTATCAACTAACCATCACTCTAACACTCACATGTACACTCAATAGTCAAGAACTAAGTAACTAACTACTACTAGCCCCCAATTCCTGATATCTGACTCTAATCATAACAGAACAAAAAAAGAAGGGGGTGTTTGACTGCTCAGGGCAAACCCTACAGGTCATTCCATGGCTAGTATAAGCCATAGATCGAATCCCCATGCCCTGGTCTACATGTCAGTCACCTAGGCTAGCCTCTAAAGTCCCTAGGATGTGAAACCAAAGTGTCTTGAGTGAGGACAGGGCCCCAGTAGCAGGGGAGCCACTGTTCACTGCATAAATACAGTCGAGTGTCCCCGTGGCAAATTTTACACATCAAATCACCCCGAATCCTCCTCAGTCCTAAACACATGTAATCTACACCTAATTAGCTTTCCAAAAATATAATTTTTGCAGGCAGCAACAAGTGCTGCATTCTGCTTTAGGCAGCAAGTAATGTTTACTGCTCTCCTTAGGACAACAACAGCAGGGTGGTATGTTGTGGGGAGGAACCAATAAGCTACATATCAAACTCATCCGTATTAAATGTGCCTTTCTGTATGTGTTCAATCATGAGATTTTTGTAAGGTTGGTTGAGAAATTCATGTAGGAGCAATAACAGTAGTGGCATAAAGGCATCTGCAGCTTGTGCATAGAGTACTATGCTAAAGGAGAAATGGTGAAAGAAGTTCCTGATACCTGTAATGTGAGGGTCAATGATACCATGTCTCCCTTGATACTTCTAATGGCAACCTACAAAGGCAATTTGCGACCTTAAGGGGAGGTTGGAACCTGGTCGAGTGGACGAGCAGTTGGCAGACATGTGATTGGGGGAGGGGGAGGATATGGTTCTGTTCATAGGTACATGTAATTATCCTATTGCATTATATATATATATATATATATATATATATATATATATATATATATATATATATATATATATATATATATAGAAGTTAACATATATGTAAGATATGACATAAGATGTATGTAAATGTGTATACCAATAGGTATAGAGATATATAGTAGATGGGCACCTTAATATATATGACCACATAGACATAGTGAAAGGGAAGACTTAGGTTCAAATGAAGATAAGCGGCATTTACACTCTCTGGTGTCAAAGGAGCATAATAGAGCTTCATCACATAACAAGGACGATATTCATGCAGAACATAAAAAATCAAGCAGACATGAAAGGCCAAGCTCAGGCTATAAGAAACACAACAGAACTGACTATCCTAGTAAGGAAAGGGAAGACTTGGGTTCAAATGAAGATAAAAGGTTCGTACGCTCTCTAGTGTCAAAGGAACATAAGAGAGGTTCAGCACGTAACAGGGGTGTTATGCATACTGAACATTGAGAGTCAAGCAGACATGAAAGATCAAGCTCATGTTACAAGATACACGAAAGAAACAACAATTCAGCCTTGGTATGTTCTCCTAGTATAGGGGTGATATGCATGCTGAACATAGAGAGTCAAGCAGACATGAAGATAAAAGGTTCGTACCCTCTCTTTATGTTCTCATTTCAACAAGCACGCGTAGATTATTTTATTTACTTCTGTAGTATGTTCTCCTAGGTACCAGGTTAAAACAAGAGAGACAACTCTAATCTTATAATGCTACTCTATGTCCTATTACTTGCTCTCCCCGTTCCTGTTTCATGCCATGAGTAAATACAACTAGACAGCAAACCTATCCATTCACAAGTAATAAGAATAAAATTCAACGAAATCTTCGACAAAAAAACTGTAAACTAATTTATAATTCAGCCTCCTATTAGAATATTGTGATTAGTTCATGGTGATGGATCAACTATCGACTACACTTATGATGCAATAGAAAAAGCACAAGCTCTTGACTAGTTTTCAATGCTGATACACGTGAAAGTGCAATAGTAAGATGTATGACTTGCGAGAGGACAACTTGAAAGAGGTGATGACTGCTTATCGTATACTCCATCACAGGGACAGGTTATAAACATAAGAAGAAATATAAATTATTACAGTTATGTTCATAGTATACCTGCAAACCCCTCCCACAAGTATAGATTTTATACATAAACAATCCCAAGCACCTCATCCCAAGCACCTCATCCCAAGCACAATAACTCTGAAGGTTCTGGAACTAGAAATACCAATATCATATACTCATAATAAACTAGAAAAACCAATATCCGATAATTGGTAAGGAAATAGCCTATACGGTTATTTACAACTGTCGCGAGTACATGAACAAAATCATGTACAAGGCCATCTCGCTCCATATATAAATGAATGAATACGAGCAGTTTCTAGCCACTTTCGCATTTCAGAACAGGACAAAGCCTGACTTGAGACTTTCTCACGCGAACCAAACAGAAGTAAGTGTGTCTTCAAGTCTGACTTTCCTCAAAACCCAATTTCCAGTGAGATCTTGGCCGAACCAAGAAGCTAACTGAAACTAACACCAACTATGAAAAAATTCAAATTCTAAAGCTAAATCTAAACGGAAACCATATAAACTACGGATGACATTGAGAATATAATGGAAACTAACAAATTTTCTTTCCTTTTTGATGAAATTGAGAATATAATTGAAACTTCGACATTTATTTCAAAACTTCTTAAATATAAACTTCTAGCCAAAAATAAGATTGATTCATGCAAGGGCGGATTTACTGGTGGGCTGGGGTGGGCTCCAGCCCACCCAGCCCCAGCCCATTTTTTTGTATTATCTTGTAATGCTCAGTCCGCCTAAAGGAAGCCCGTCCAGCCCACCCATCCCATTTACGCCCGACCGATACTAGTGAGTAGGTTTAGGCATCCCAGCCCACCCTCCGCTCATGCGCTCAGCTTTTCTGAGGCTCTGAGAGCCTGACGAGAGGTGACCTGTAAATGAAGACCCTTCAGTGTCTGTCCCATCGCGGCGCGGTACGACCAGGCGACCGGTCCCATCCGTTTGCCTCTGCGGCTCTGCCGCTGCCGGTCCCATCTCTCTGCCTGGAGGTCGAAAGTCCGACTTGGAAGTCCTATCTCTCTCTCTCTAAGAAGAACGAAAGTTAGCGTCATTCATTCAGATGCCCTTGCCTAATTTTTCTTTTCAACAAGAAGAGAATCTTATCTGGGTGGGTGATCTTCAACAACAACAAGAAGAAAAAGTCGGGGTTTAGAGTTCCTGCATTAAGTGAAAGAACCCTAACCAAACTATAAGTAAGAGATACCAGAGATACAACCCCAAATCAATTTTTACTACCTCCGATGCCCCCAAAAACAATACGAGGTTGTAGCTGATCATCGTTTCAGATCAGCTACACACATTAATCTCGTTCACAATCAATAAATTTGTACAGAATGAGGCACAAGACGAGGGATACAACCTCCGATGCCCCCAAAAACAACACAAATGAGTGAAGGAAAGAGAGGGATAAGAAATTAAGTGAAGGGGAGAGGATACAACCTCTGGTGTTGGCTCCTCCTTCTACTCTTCGGTTTCTTCTTCTTCTTCCTATCGGTTGGTCTCGACGAGGGGGGAGAGAGAGAGTCTTAACACTATAATATACCTAAATCTTACGGTCGAGATGAAACCAATCAACGGTTCAGATATGTTGAAAAAAATTATTAGAAGAATAGGAACGGATCCCAAAAATTTACCCGCCGCATTTTCGTTCTCCCGCCAAACTATTTGGGACCGAGTCAACTTATTTTGGGATGGAACTAAATTTTAGTTAAAATAAGTAATATTATTAGGGTCCAAACAAAAATGTGTCCTAAATAATATTACCTTGTGTCCTAAATAATGTTACCTTTTATTACTAAATAAATAACCATCCCAAATACTAATTATTTAGGACTCTTGAAAATAGTGTATCGAATAATGTCGTCCCAAAAAGTCACTTTTTTTGTAGTGCGTGTCAACGACGTTAACTTATCAAGTCGTGTTTGTCTTTCTGCCCATAATCAGAGACGTAACTACACGATAGTACCCAATTTTTGAGTGACCGTGTTAGAAATCCATATTGAGGCCATGCCTACCATATTGTCGCCTTGCGGCCCTTGCCGCTTTAATCACCAACTGACCCAATCCAGACTTGTGAACAAAGTGTCACTTAACCAACTTTGCCTTGCGACGATTTCTAACTTAAACTCAAAACGACTCAATTTCAACTTATGCAACTTGTCACGACCCGCACCTTAGAGTAAGGGCACGAGAAGCGGGTACGTCCAGCCTACGTCGCATTATCGACGGTAGAACACTGTCCTAGGTCACAACATCTAACAATATAAAGCTAAACAGTTTATACTTCCCGAATGTGGGTGATATAGCAGATACAGTCTCAATCACATCTAAGGTAGAGCATAATGGAAGATAGATAAAACATGAAATCCAAAAGGGATACAGCAGATAGAAGTCTAAGTGTCTAAGTACACAACCCAGAAATACATCTCAAAGCTCAAATACAGTAATCCATAAATACAACTCAAGACAACTGAAAATAAACTATGAGAAAAACCCTAGCTATCTATACAACCTCTACTGTATCTCCTCTAGGCTAGCAGGCAACCTCCAGGCTATCTGTAAAATTTATCAACAGGTCCAGTCAGGACAGGAGCGAGCACAATACATCTCAACAAGTCATAGCAGGAAAAGGAATTATAATCATGCTAGAGAATAAAATACAGGAAACTGAAGAATAACAAAATGTAAGAGAGAGACTGTAAGTAAATATCTATGATATATATAAAGAGAGACAGTGCTAGTGATTCAGAGTACTGCATAAACATGTGAATGGCTAAGGACTGATTCATGATTACACTACTTGGAATTGATTCATGATTACACTACTTGGATTTATTCACATGTTCATTTATACTCCCCCATTCCCAATCAATACACAAAGATCCATTCAAGTTACGTTAAGATTCATGATTATACTACGTTGCCCATAAAGGGTGATTCATAAATTGATTCGTGAAGGCTCAGAGATCATGAGGGTACATGAGTCACTAGCTGATTCCCAAAGATTCATGATAATAGAAGCATAAGATACGTGATGTAAGTGAAACACACATGAGACAAAAGTATCTGATGCTCCCGAGAGGGATAACATCTCATGAAGGGATTCATATAGTACTAATCCGTGTTACCAACGTGTCAGCATCAAGTAAGATAATCTAAAGCAGAAAATATAATCCTAAACAAGATATAAAATGATTAGAGAATGTACTAGCCTGATAACTGAATGTCCGAAGAGGGTGTACTGCTTGAGGAGAGGTGTCTGTCTCCTAATCAGAGCAACACAAGTTACAACATGTCTAAAATAAGGAAATAGACTGCTACAATGCATCTACATGCTGTCTAGGTCAAACTAGGCTAAAGTTAACACTTGGTTAACTCTAGTCAACTAGACTAGTCAAACTAGGTCAACTAGGTCAAACCTAAACTAAATAAGTCTATGCTAGTCTAACTAGTCTATTTTAGGCCTAATCAAGACTAAACAAGTCTAACTAAACTCTCACTAGGCAAACAAACACACCACAGGCTAAGAGCCCTAGGCTATAGGCTATATCATGCCTAAGCCAAACCACAAACACATATACACATAACAATATATATATCTAATATATTGTAGTACACTCATAACATATAGGCTACCTATATGCACATCCCACATATATATATGCATCACTATTCACATATTCATATACATAGATATATATAGGAAAGCTATATATATAGGCACATACATATATATAGAGAGAGAGAAAGAGAGGTAAAAGAGTAAGTGAGTATGTGTGTGTTTGGCATGTGTGTGAAAGGATATGTGTTAATGTTCTAAAATTTATTGATAGGTAGGTGTATGTGATATGGGATACATGATGTCAAAGGGTGTATGAATGCATGTGTGTAAAAGGTTATAGGTTAACTCAGTTTATAGAAATACATACATACATACTTACCTTGTATACATACATACATACATATCATGTATATTACATTTACATGATACATACATGTATACTTATATTATATTATACTTACATTCATGCATATTAGATGCTTGTATTTATATTAAAATATTGCAAACATTCATTTCATTCATGCATCTATGCATTACCTACATGTTTTATACATATGCATACATTGTATATTCATATCATTTTATACATTAACATAGAGACATACAAACATGCACACATCATATATTTTATACCTTGCATTACCTTACATATCATGTTATATATTATCATTCATTTCTTTCATATATTACATTATCTTTAAGTTGAATACATCATATATGGATACAATACATTATCTTGCATACTTGCATTCATGTATTACATTCTATATTACCTATATACATGTATTTTCTCCATTCATTCATGCTTGCATCATATACTCTATATTACCATACATGTTATCATTATATATTGCATTACAATATTTATACATTATGCATTCATATCTATCATTATATATATATCTTCATGCATACATTGTATATCATTAATCTTTCATTCATGCATTGCTTATATGCATTATATTAATTGTATTCCTACATGCTTGCATTCAACCATATATATACATTAATGTAAAGAAAATATATATCATATATATATCATTTCATTCATCTAACATATCATGCATTATATACTCTATATTCATTTAATATCCATACTACATAGGCTCATAGGTTACACAAAATGCATATATCGTATAGTCACTCTTCTACTTAAAACCAATACTGTACCAATTGAGCATTCACTAAATTCTAGGATTAAAGTATGTTGTAGCCCTTTGTGTTAGCTTTCCGAAACTTTAAGCGGATCGTATTTTCGTGTCCGGAAGCTCCCGGAATCGCAAAAATACCAAAACACATTCGTCTTTCGTACAGCTGACACTCAAATAATTTTACAGAAAGTTACAGAAAGAATTTGGCTTATTAAAATATATATTTGGAAAGCTAACTTCGATACGGTTCTTTTAAAAAAACGAAAGATAAATCGGAATTTTAAGCTAAAAGTTATGATATTTCTAAGTTGCTATTGCTACTAAAAATGTGGATAAATATTATGACGAATTTAGGTATTTTGAGACAAAAGAAACACAAGTATATAACATAACATATCAAGAACTCACTCTCTACACTAATCTATTCTACTATATAATAGGAAAACTTAGATGGTGAAACTTTTGAATTCCGAAAATACCCTTACATACTTATATTAATTAAAAATATCTATTCTACTATATAATAGGAAAACTTAGATGGTGAAACTTTTGAATTCCGAAAATACCCTTACATACTTATATTAATTAAAAGTAGTTTATTAATTTTAATAAGGACAACTTAGTAATTAGAAAGACTACCCTTTGGTCTTCCTAAAGAGACTTTCTAAACTAATTAAGAAATGTTAAAACATGTAATAATTCATTCATACATAACAACAACACATAGTGTGTCCAAATTTGGGATTTTTCCACATGGACACAACTGCAACACAAAGGACACTCCTATTACCTCCAAATGGACACGAAATGGACACAAATGGAGATACAATCATAGAGGTCATTCTTATAGGTTCAAAATATTTTTATATGCATGTAGGGATAGATTAGAGAGAATATTATACCTTCCGGGAGAGAGATTCAAAGAAAAATCCTTCCGACACGACACCGACACGTAGAGATTCTAAAAGGACACGAACGAGCTCCGAATCCTCCCAAACTTGGCTAGCACCCTCTAACCATGGAGTAGAGGAGAAATGAAGAAGATTTGGTGGAAGAAAGGGTTGATTTGGAGATGAAATCAATGGAGGTTCATCTCTAAATTAATTTGGGAAAGAACAAAAGAGAGAAAGTGGATGAAAACAAATGAATGAAGGAGTGACTCACTCCGTATCCCCCCCATAAGTGGCTGTCCAAAATGGGTGAGGTGTCCCCTATTTGAATGTCCAAAATGCCCTCCACTAATCTATTTGATTTAAATTAGGAATGGGTTAAAGGTTGAGGTCAATTTAGTCTAGTTTTAAGTCTCTAATTAAACTAAACCTGTCCATAAATAATTAGTCTAACTACTAACTAAAATTAATATCATGTGAACTAAAATTAATATCATGTGGGCCATGTCTAACTAGTGTATGGGTCCCACTAGAGTCAAACTACCCCCCGGGTCCCCGTTTCAAGTCGGATTGAGTTAAAATTCGAACCCGACTCAAATAACCCCAAAACAATATCATAAATAATAAAATAAATTTCAACCCCAAAATAATATCATAAATAATAAAATAATTTCAAAAATATTCAAAAATATAAAATGACAAAAATATCCCTATTTTTGAAAACTGGGGTGACACAACTATATGCCAACAACTTAAGACTTGACGCCACATCTCCATGCCGAAGCACGATATCTACGTTGCAGCCAAATCTTAGGCTCCAAACATTGTCCTCTGATCGTGCACCTATTCAACTCGACTCAATCCAAAGGCACACCTGTGGATTGCCGCCTGTGCCGACCCATCTATATGAAAGGTCACTAGCATCACAATCTATCCTGGACATATAGTTTTGTTAGTCGGGGTCCTTTCACCGCATGTAGCTAGCCCCGTTGCAAGTCCCTACTTAACCTGTGCTATTGTCAGCCCCTGTTTTTCAAATTTGGTTTAATTAGTGTTAATTAGATGTTAATGACCTATTTAGCTTTAAAATAATTTATTATAATTATTGGGAATTTTTCTAGAATTTTTTTAATGATTTTAAATGAATTTTAATTACTAAAAAAATATAAGTTTGCAATTTTACAAATGTTTTAAATTAGTTTTGCAATTATTTAGATTGTTTAATTGCTGTTTGCAATTTCCTAAATGTTCTATGCAAATTTATTTTGCATATAAACCGAGCGGGAGGGGATTTGCAAATTTATTTTTGCATTAGCTAATGGGAGGGACCAAACTGTTATTTTCTAAAATCTAGGGGCCTAGTTGCTAAACCGCCGTCACCCCCCCACGTTCTGGCCAACTGCCCCCGACGACCGACGACCGGCGACTGCCACCGCACGGCCGACCTAGCCATTGAAACCGACCTCTCCCCCTATAAAAACCACCCCAGACTAAACCCTAACCCTAGAACACCACCGCGACCCCCCATAGCGTCGCCTCCACTCTTTCTTACCCGACGAGAACCCTAACCCTAACCATAACTCCAGCGACCCCTAGCGCCACCCCCACAGCCGCCTACACCACCATCAACCACCACCGACGAGTTCTCCATGCCAAGGCGAGTGTAGCGCCACCCCAGCGCCACGATGCCGACGCTTCCTCCGCCCTGTCACCGCACCAACAGCCGCTCGACTTGGACACGTACGTGTCAGTTCTGTTTCGTGTCGAATTTGTGTCTCGTACTCACCTATGTGACTCGCCAGGACACGAGCAACGCGATGGTAAGTCAGGACACGGCTGACTTGGGTCGTACGTGTCGTGCATGGCCAGGACATGGAAACTCAGCCGTTCTTCGGGTCCCTAACAGTCAGGACACGAAGTTTGGGCTATCGGGTTAAAACCCATTAACATAAAAATCTAACCTAAAACTAACTCTAATCCATTCCCTAACACATGACTCGGGCTTACCCCCTGGCCAGCCCGAGCGTGCTGAGACCCGACCCCTTTGCCTGACCCGAGTTCGATCCCCCCCTTCCCTCTTCTTTTTGTTTTGTTTTTGTTTTGGTTTTTATTTTATATGTATATATGCATTTATATATATGTATATGAATTTATGTATATATATATTATTATATATATACTATTATATATATATATACAGTATTTGTATATATATATATAATATATATATATATATAATATATATATATATATATATATATATATATATATATATATATATATATATATATATATATATATATATATATATATATATATATATATATATATACAAATATCTATATATTTATATGTATATGTATAAATATTGTTGTTGTATATTTATATATGTATTTCAAATTCTACTTTGTACAAAATATTATTATGTAAAATTTCACAAGTTACTTTATTATATAACTTTGTGACTTACATATTTTACCACTTTAAAAATATATTATTTATATTTAAATTCCTGTATTTTATTGATTATGACCAATTGATGTCCAAGCCTAGCATGGGTTTTTGGGCCCAATTGAGTCTAATACATTTAGAGTCTGTACAAGTCATATTGGACTTGATTCATGGCTCTGGGTCCTGTATCTGGACTTCGGTTCAATTTTGAATACATGGACAAAATAGTAAATAAATAATTATTTATTTTCCAGAAAGTGTTACTTGCTGTTTTTGAATTTCTATATATATTTTAATTGCTATAAAAATCTGGGAAAAATTGTATTTAAATACTATGTTAATTTATCTATTTTAATATAATTTTTTCAGAATTTAATAAGTAATTTTGGTATTTTATAAAAATGGAAAAATAGAACTGATTTTAAGGATGCATATGTTTGCTGATTTTTAATAAATATTTATGAAGGTTTATAAATTCTAGAAAAATTAGTATAAATTTCTCTAATTAATAAGGATCATTTTGGTACTTTATTTTATGTAAAATTGAGCATTTTGTCTATCTCAAAAATTGTTGGAACACAATGTATAGTTTGATTTATTTATTGAATAATTACGACTTTCAATGTTTTGTGTTGTTTTGAGTTATAGACGTATTGGACCTCACCCCGCACTAGTGTAAAGACCCTAAAAAGTTAGTTAGAGTATTGTGTCACCCCACATTGGTCTCCTATGCTAAAGTCACCATTTGGCTAGGTGTCCAGTCAGAAAGTCGTATCGTACAACTAGTGTCTTAGTGTTTAACTTAGTATAAAAACTAAATTTTTGTGTTATTTCTACAGTGACGAGTCACCAGGCATCTATAGCATTTTTATCGTTGGTTTGCTTTGCTGAAGGCAAGTACTTCTATAAACTTTACATACTGTTACAAAAATGAACTGTAATTCCAACCATGTTAAATGCGGATCCTTGGAGTAGCAAGTCAAATCTTCACATGTTGTATTATTTTCAGTCCCTACCATGTTTAGAACAGTTTTATATCTCTCACATGATTAGAATCTGGGTTATGGGGAAACTGATAGTTGAGTACGTGATCATGCCCCCTCTACAGTACCGAGCAAGGTCGCATTTTATATGCATACCTTGCCGTAGGCCATTACCCCGCATTTCTGTACGGATGTACACCTATGCTTGTACACTTGTACGTATGTACATTTCATTTACATGTGCCACAGTGCATTGTACACCTATTGACGATCACGTACCTGCTACAGTTTTAAATATTACATATACATCTGTCTCTATGACATATGTGTCCTTGCCATGATAGATTATGATGTGCCATGATTCCAGTTCATTACTTTCCTGTTCATTTCATGTTTCGTATATTTAGTTTGCTAGAATCAGTACTTGCTCCCGTCCTGACAGGATAATGTTGTAGGTATACTTACTGAGGAGGAGTTGCTCTGCGATTCCTATTATGGAGTTGCTGCCGAGGACCAGGCTTTATCTTACGAGGATGTACCTGCGGGAAAACTCGTCTAGTTGTCTATTTACTTTAGACTTTTGAGAGTAGTCATGTATTAGACTATGTATTTTGTGACTGGACCTGTATCCAGCTTTACATTATGGACTTGTACTTGGGACTTACTATTATATGAGATGACTTTTGTGTTTGGAACTTTTTTGACTCTTTATTACATATAGAACTGTTAGCACATTTTAGTCTTACCTTGATATCTTTGGAACAGCTTACTACGCTTTATCTCAAGCGTAGGCTGGATAAGACTCGGCCCGGCTCAACAATTTGGGTAGCGGATCGTAACATATTTTTAGTGGTGGCCCATGCAGGTCTCTGACTAAATTGTTTGGTTACGTTATTGTACCAAGTATGCCTGCAATTAGGAACTTAAGGTAATTAGACAACACTAGGAATGACGCTTAGAACATCTAGAGGATTACTAGGATTGCAACATAGGAAACGCAACACATGTTCGTTATTACCAAATTGGATTTTCTTGTTATTTATGATTGTTTACTTAAAAGAGTCCTTATAAGTCCTTTTTATTTATTTATTTAGATGGTGCTCACCCGTTCATCCCAGTATGTCACACCTGAGAATGGCATACTCCCTATCCAGTCGGTTGACCAGTTGACCGATACACCTCCACCTCCACCTACCGTATTCCCCCACTCCACAAATCCACAAACCCAAATGCCTCCACCACCCTCCACATCACAGTCCCAGCAGGACCCGATACTCCCACCACCACCTATCACTATACCTACCCAGGCTTCCGTCACACTCGACGGGAACCAACTGCTCACTCTGATCCAGGGGTTCCTAACGACCCATCAGGAGGAGACCACCCTACTCTACCAGAGCATGGAGCGTTCTGAGGAACGTACCGTGGTTCCACCACTTGTAGAGCCACGACAGAGAGCAGGGACAATCAAGGACTTCATGGGTCTGAACCCCAAGGAGTTCTTAGGGACTGAGGGCATCGTAGTAGCAGATGACTGGCTAGACTCGGTAGAGAGGAAGCTCCTTGGAGCTAGGTTGCCGAATGACCTCCAGGTCGAGACAGCGGGATTTCTGCTGATAGACTTGGCAGGAGTTTGGTTCAGGAATGAGCCGCTAGTCGCGAGAGGAAAGGCCACTTGGGATCAGTTCAAGACCCAGGTCAAGAAGAAATTCTTCTCGACCACCGCTAGGGTAGCCATGAGGCTACGATTCCAGAACATCTAGCAGGGGAACCGCTCTGTTGACGAGTATGCGGAAGAGTTTAGTCGCTTGAGCCGTTTCGCTCCTAGTTTAGTTGCAGACCCAGAAGAGATGACGCGTAGGTTTTGCCATAGGCTAGTTCCAGACATTGGCATTCTTATAGTGGCGAACGGTACGACTGACTACTACCAGAGCCTAGAGTTGGCCCGGAGCATAGAGGAGTGTCTTCTGTCTTGCAAGAGGCCGGCTTCTGTATACCTCGAGGGACCGTCCAAGCGTCAGGCTTTCCAGTCGAGAGCACCGACGCTGCACCTGCAGACATACCGTCCTCCCGCACCTCATCACCCAACCCCGCCAGTTAGAGCCCCGGGATCCCAGCAGCAGCAGAAGGGAGCTGTGTGTTCATTCTGTAGAAGACCAGGGCATGATTGCTCCGTCTGCAGGAAGAGGTTGGGGCAGTGTTTAGTTTGTGGGTCTGCCATCCATCAGCTTCGGGACTGCCCAGTAGCGAGAGTACCAGATGCCGGACCACAGTCTAGAGGACCGCCGCTTCCAACTCAGCAGCAGAGGTTTGGGCAACATCTGCAGCAGCAGAAGGGACCCCAGGGGAAGACTTATAGTCTGGCTCTTGAACCGGAGCCGGAGCAGGTTTCGGAGCCAGATTATTTGGCTGACGTCATCACAGGTCATATTTATTTGCATACTTTTCTAGCTCTATGCTTGTTTGATTCTGGTGCATCTCATAGCTTCCTGTTATTAGAGTTTATGCATAAACACCACTTAGTAGCTACACCTACCGAGGAGATAAATAGAGTAATGACTGGAGGCGGACCAGTGCCCATTAGAGCTATCTATCGATGCTCTATTACTATAGCCGGGAGAGAGTTTTGGGGACGATTCTTTGTGATGCCACTCCCCGGGTTGTAGGAGCGTAAAAAGTGCTCCAAAGAAAGAGTTATCTCATTCATAAGTGATCTACTTTACGCCTAGAAGAACGGGTAATTTTTTTACGCCCAAGACTAGGCTAATCAATTTACGCCTAAGAAGGCTGATCATTTTACGCTTGGGTCTACACCTATGATTTTACGCCAAGGACAGAGCAGCCACTTTTACGCTGGACAAAGCTGTCAAATCTTGCATTTAATGCAAACTCTGACATGAAGATATTAATAATGGCATATATCACAAAGGGATTTGTCTTTACACAGAGACCAATGTTGTCGTTTAGTGTGTGGATTGAGCTACTTTACGCTCACACTACGGCTTCTTTTACGCACGAAGATTATATGAGCCTTTACGCTCAACAGTCGACGTGTGCGTAAAGTCTATTTGAGCTACTTTTACGCTCAAGGTTATTTAATAACCACTTTACGCGGGAAGTCTATGTCAAGGCTATTTTACGCCAAATCCACTGCTTTACGCTCAGAGTACATTGGGCTATTTTTACGCCCTATTCTCCGCCACCAGTTTGGAACGTGGTTTGCTTACGTGGTTTTCATGCCACTCTTTTCGAAGAACGTGTGTACATGCATCCTATCCTTACTGAAGTGATGGGACACACGTCAACATATACAGAGGATGGCTTCGATCATGGGTGGCAGTTGTTAGCGTAAAGATGGAACTTTTGCTGAGTTTTTACGCACAAGAGCCCAAGTCTATAAATAGACTTATTTTTCTCATAACCGGGGAGAGAAAAAAAGACAGAGAGACAGGAGAGAATACAGAGATCAGAACTTCGAGATTTTGATTCCCCAGAGCATTCTTCTTCAACTTTTCTTTCAGAACAGAGTGAAGCAAAGCAGGAAAGCATTCGGCCTCGCCATCAGTGCCCAAGTGCGTCGATACCTTTCTGGTGACTTAGTTCTTCCAAGTTGTTCTACTTCAAGCAGTGATCTTCATCATCATCGTATGGTCCAAGGAACAAAGTGATCATTTACAGATTAGACTTCCATAGCAATACTTTCCCAGAATCAAATTTGTACTTCTTGTACTTTTTCTCGTTTTATTTTCAAAAGCCAATTTCTCCAAGGCATTTTGTTAAGTGAAACAAAAATGGCGACTCTGCTGGGGACGACCTTCTCCTCTAACGAGGAGGCGATTGCTCAATATGATGATGTTTCGGTCAGTTCGACCAAGAAGACTCTGGTTGTACACTTCGACCAGACTGCCTATGAAGAAATGCTCCGAACTGGGGGTGGTTCTCGCCACTCCAATGTTCAAAAGTCTCGCAAAGCACGAAAAGTTTGGATTCCCAAATCCAAAGTAGTTTCTGATCTCTCTGTTGCTTCTGATGACAAGGGAATTCTTTCCACTCCTGTCGTAGGGGCTCCCGTTCGTAACGAGGCAGTCCTTACTTCAGAGTTGCACTCAAAGTGTGATGATTTATCTCCCGTTTGTAACGGTAAAGATAATCAGGTTTCACGCCCACTGCGTAAGAATCAAGTTTTACGCTCAGTGGGTAAGAACCAAATTTTACGCTCAGTACATAAGAATGAATCTCCCATTCGTAATGGGACAGACTCTAAAGTTCATGCTTCTGAGTGTAAGAATCAGTCTCCCGTCGGTGACGTGGTAGGCTTAAATAAATTACGCTCCTCACGTAAAGCAAAATCTTCCGTCTGTGACGTGGTAGATAATCAATTTTTACGCTCCACGCGCAAAGGTAAGTCTCCTGTCTTTGACAGTGTAGATAAAATTCATAACGATGTTTGCACATCTAATGTGAATGTACCTAAACGTGTGCAGCGTAAAAATGTCGTTGGTAAAGCTTCTGTCCTACACCAACAACCTTCTTATACTGCTTTACGCAAAGTACCAAACTTACAAATTATACGCCAAGAAAATGGAGTCCTTCGTGCTAAATCTTAAGATTTACGCACACAACTCCAAACGCGTAAAAATGTACAGTTTGGTTCTACGAATGCAGCCAGTGATCTTCTTTATACACAAGGGACTAAACGTTTTTCTACCCCAAATGTAATAAAGAAGAATACTCCATCTGTTCCTTCTGATTTACGTGAATTGCTAATGCAAAAACGTAAGAACAGACAATCCCCGGTAATATTCCTCCAAGAAAAACATCATTGTGAATATCACCAGGTTGTGATCAACTGTTGTTGTTCAGCTTCAAAACGGTCAGTTTTTGATCGTTTAAGTTTTAACTCGCCTCAACATCAAGCTGAAGACCAAGAACATAAGCTGTCATATGTGTCAGTCAACATGGCATCTCATACTAACAGAGGACAACATCCAAGACGGAATATGTCCCAAACTCCAGGTCAACAACGGTTCAACAGGCTTCTTGATTCCTTTGAAGGAGTATATCAGAATACTCGATCAAGAAGACAAAGACAATTGCAGACTTCTGATTCAGAAGCTGGGGGTACTCAATCTTTTGAGTCTGATACCGATAGTGTGGATTCATACTTCTATACTAATCCCTCTGTATCTTCAAGAGAGGTTGAATCCTACGATGTTGGAGATGAACCAGAGACGTCATCTGCTAATACGAAACAATGTCTCACTGCCGTGGAGCAATCATTGAAAGACATGCTTAACATGGTGCAAAACATGCATCAGATAATTTTGAATTAGCAAACTGCTCAACCTACAGTAATAACTCCGGTACCAGTAGCAGCACAAACTCAAGATAGTCAAGGGGCTGATATACCTTTAAATATTCAAGAGCCTGCTGTTAATCAAAATTCTGCATCTTCAGATCCCATCATTCCAGAAGATGTACCACCTCCAGTGGGGGTTACGGTACATCCAACGACTATTCAATCAAATGTGCTTCCTCAAACCAGTGAAGCCATTCAAGCAGTGCGTAAACTCAAAGCACAGTTTGAAGTTTTGAAGCACAAAGATCAGCTCCAGAGGTTAGGGATTAAGCAACCTTATCCTCCTCATTGGAATGATGTACCCTTTCCACCGAAGTTCAAGCCGCAATCCATGGTTTTATTCGATGGAAAAGCATCTCCCAGTCAATATATCAATTACTTTGATATTATGACTGTACCCTTGCAGAAAAATGATGCTCTTCTCACTCGAGTGTTCATCGGGTGCCTGACGGGTTCAGCTTACGACTGGTATCGTAGCTTACCCGATAACTCTATTTCATCTTTTGACGAACTCAAGGCAATGTTTCTCTCCCGCTTCTATGAAGGAGGTATGGACATGAACATGTCCTCCTTGATAGAAATTAAACAAAAGGAGAAAGAAGATACTCGGACGTTTATTGAACGTTTCCGACAGGCTACTCTAAAGATGCCTCCTGGTATGCCAGATTCAGCGTTGATTGATACATGCAAGATGAATCTGCGACCATCCATTGCTGTCTTCACAGGTTCCCAATTCACAGATTGGGCTTCATTTATCATAGCAGCAGTTTCTGCCGAGACCAATGGTAGGTTGGCTCGTGAACACGGGATGATTTTTGCTTCAGAAGATAAAGGGAAGAAAAGTAATCCTGGTAATAATCCTGGCAATCGTAATGTGAAAGGAAAAGATACTCTTATGGTCAATCTTTCCAAGAACAAAACGACGCTAAATAATCAGGAATCTTCCAGGCCAAAGGAAGAATACTCTTTTGACGAAAGTGATATCCCAGGGATATTTCAATGTCTGGTGAAAAGTGGTAAACTTCAGATTCCAGAGCCAAAAAGGCCTAATGAGGTGAATCTGACTGACAATCCCAAATATTGTATCTATCATAGATACATTAATCATCCTACCAGTGCTTGCTATGTCTTGAAAAAGAAGATCCAAGAGCTGATAAATGGTGGCGCTATCGCTTTAACCAATGATGACCATACGGTTACGACCAATATGGTTTCTCTTCAGTTCGGGGATTTTTCTCCACAACAAGTCCCAGATGGAATTATCCCAATTCCGAAGGCGACGATGAAGATCGTGAATATCCCGCCTGCCAGGGAAGAAAATACAGGATTGCTGCCGCTCACATTGAAGAATGGTGAAATCATGTGGGTACATCCTGACTTAGTACCTGAATTGGAAAATGAAGGTAAAACTTTAAAATCCAAGAAAGGTAAAAAAGTCAAAACCTGCAACATGATTTCTCATGTTATTCTAAATCCTGATGACTTGGATCATCTATGGGATGGCCTTCCTCTAGAAGATAGACTGAAAGGACTAAACATCTGTCCTCCAAGTCTAGCTTCTCCTACCAAGCTCAAGCTTACTCATCAGCAGTGGCTAGCCATGAATAGTATTCTTTTATACCGGACACAACAAGTCTTTGCTGCTTATAAAAAAGCTCCAACAGGGATTTCTCCTCGTATCCCTAATCCTTCTCCTCCCTTAACTACAGAGACGTCTATGCTTCATTCTCCTGTAGTTGCAGAGGTTTCTTCCTCTTCCTGTGATGAAACACCTGTCCAAAGTTTACTGCCTATACACTTGTATAGTCAGCAATCTGTCCTTCTCATGAGGAAGATGGGTTACGACTTTCAAAAGGCAGAAGGTTTGAATTATGATAAAGGAATATGTCTTCCTTTATAAATTCAAAATCAGAATTCCACTGCTGGATTGGGTTCTGAAGTTCCTCGTAACAACCCTCACAAGAAGAAGGCTAAGGGAAGAAAGACTAAATCCTGTAATATGGTACTTTCTTCTCCTAAGTCTGAAGAAGAAACTTTTGCTGGTACAAGATCTGGAAAAGAGTACCACAAAGACTATGAGGGATCCTCCAAAGAAGCAGAAGATGTAGTGGAAACTCTACCAGTTCAACCTTCTCCTATTCCTGTTAAACCGTCTGTGGTTGAAAAGGGGAAACAGAAGGCAGTACGCTTTGATACCCCATTGAAGTCTGCTCCCAATCAGGGGGTGGTGATGAAGCCTTACAAGTTTGACATTCTAGCTCAGTTAGCCAATACTCTGGCTAGACTATCTATATTTGAACTACGTCGCCTTTCCAGAGAAAGCAGAGAGACTTTGAGCGAAGCTTTACTTCAAGCAGATTCATGCTTGACTCCTGATAATATACCAGTGTCATGTCCGCAATGTCATAGTGTGATGGAAGCAATTCCCAACATCACCTTTACACAAGAGGATATGCTATTGAAACACAACAAGCATGATAGGCCTCTGTGCTACACTGGATATATCGGATCCACTGAAATTGACAGGATTTACATTGATCCTGGGTCTTCAATTAGTATAATTCTTCAGAGTATGCTAAGACCCCTGAGGATTCCTACTAGTGAGCTGACTTACTGTCACGACCCGCACCCTAGAGTTAGGGCACGAGAACGTAACGACGCCCAGCCTACGCCGCAGTGTCGGCGGTAGAACGCTGTCCTAGGTCTCATGCATCTAACATTATAAGGCTAAACAGTTTATACTCCCCGAATGGGGGTGACATAGCAGATACAGACTCAATCACATCTAGGGTAGAGCATGATAAGGATAGATAAAACATGAAATCCAAAATAAATACAGGAGATAGAAGTCTAAGTGTCTAAGATACATGAACCCAGAAGTACATCTCAAAACTCAAATAAAGATACAGTAATCCCCAAAGTAAATACAACTCCAGACAAAAATGAAATAACTACCTAAACAAACCCTACTGTGTCTCCTCTAGGCTAGCAGGCACCTCCAGGCTATCTGTAAAATTTATCAACAGGTTCAGTCAGGATTGGAGCGAGCACAGTACATCTCAACATATCATAGCAGGTTAGAAAACATATAACATGCAGTGAAGTAAGATACAGGTACTGAGAAAAAAGTAGTATGTAAATAGGAGAGATGTAATAGAAATATCTACTATACATAAAGAGCTAGCATGTGACTAGTGAGTCAGAGTAAAACATGAACATGTAAATGGCCTGGAATGATTTAATGAAGACACTACGGAATGATTCAATGAAGATACTACTGGTGTATTATTCACATGTCCACTTTTACTCCCCCGTACCCCCAATCAATACACAAGGATCCAGCCAGGTTATGTTATATGATTCCATGCAAGGCCCGCGAAGGGTGATACATGGATGTCCCATAAATGGGGAGTCTGGGGGTTACCCAACTGTGTAAGATTCAAGAGACTCTGTGATCATGAGGGTACATGTCACAAGTAATCAAGTGAACCAAGAAGCATAGTGATACGCCATGTAAGTGAAACGTACAGAACACGTAGTACCCGATACTCCATAAGGATAACATCTCAAGAAAGGATCCATATAGTACCAATCCGTGTGACCGTCGTGACAGTACAAGTAAAGTAATCTACTGCAGGAAATAATTCTAAGCAGGATATGAAATGATCAGAGAATGTACTCGCCTCGATAACCTGAACAGCTGATAAGTAGAGAGGGTCCCACTGAAGCCACAGAGTCCTATTTAAAGCAACACAGGTTACAAGGTGTTTTAAGTTGAAATAAATGAATCCCTACAGGCAATCTATATTATTCTAGGTTCTTCTAAGTCAAATTAACTCTAGGTCGACTCCGGTCAATAATCTAGTTAAACTAGGTCAAGTGTTGACTTACAGTTGACTTTAGGTCAACTGGTCAACTCTGGTCAAACAGGGTAAATCTAATCTAATTATTAAAGTGTACTTCGTTATTTGTACGTCGAAACTTACGGCACGCAAATCGAGATAAGAAGATTATCGGTAAGGTTGATAATCTTATTATAGTGATCCACGTATCCAACTTGTCAATTTCAGCGATGTGAGATCACTGGAATTGACTGATCTCAGTTTCGTTATACTAATCCCGAAATACGAACATTATGTGAATTAATTATTAACTAATTATTAAAAGGTTAAACTCAGAGAAATTATCAACAAACATTGTCGGACGATGAAATGAACATCGCCAACGTGTCCAGAATGGTCAAATTAGCTAGGATAGTCTACCCAACGGTCCAATTTGGATACAAGGGCAAAAAGATAATTTTGGGTCAAAACGGTGTCCGTGTCGGAGCTGTTTTGCACCGAAAAACGTGCAAGAAAACAAGACTATAAAATATAACAAATTATATGTCCACGCAACCAGAATGTCGATACGAACCCAACGGTATCTCCAGAATTGGATTCCGTTGACCCGATCTCAATTTGGCCCGTTGACCAGAACTTGGAATTCCGGTTTGGACGGAAATGCGTGCCGGAGCCAAAGTTCTCAAAACTCAGCAAACTACCTGTCAACAAGTCCAGAATGATGATACGAACTCAACGGTATCTCCGGAATTGGATTCCGATGAGCCGATCTCAAAATGACCCGTTGGCCCGGATATTGGTATCCGACTTGCACCGAAATACGTGCCAGACCCAATGTCCACCAAAACCTAGCAAATTATATGTCAACGAGTCCAGAATGACGATACGAACTCAACAGTATCTTCGGAATTGGATTCCGATGAGCCGGCATCAAAAAGTCCCGTTGACCCAAAAAGTGGGACCCGCTTTGCACCGAAATGCGTGCCCGGGCCCACGTTCTCCAAATCTAACAAATTTTATATGAAAACATGCCAGAACGATACCACAAGTCTAATGGTGGTATCAGAAATGAAATCTGGAGTCCCGTGTTCAAAAATGGAATTTTACAAGTTGGAAATTACGAATTCGGACGACCAACTTTGGCGTCGAATTCAACCAATCAAACAAGCTCACAATGAAACGAAACTGGAGGGGTAGTAAGAGGGTTATACCAGCTTTGCACCGGAACTGGTAGCACGCCAAACGGAGCTACGGTGGAGTAGATACAAGCTGACGAAGATGGCCCCGCGAAACTGTCCAAATTTAATACAATTTAAACGGTCAACTTGGTGGCCGGTTTTCATGTATCAAACGATAAAATTAACGGACGAAATTTGACCGAAATAAAGGTGGATATATCGAGATTGCGACGGAGTGAAGAAATTGCCGATCCAACGGTCGGATCTCCGAGAAATCTTGCGCGAAGTTGCTGCGACGGTGTGCCAAAACGAACTGGATTTCGCGCGCGTCACGACGGAACGTCGTGCAAAACGCACGAATCGCCTCGACGGCGCGTCCCGGAGGACGTTGGCCGCCAGGGGAAGGCAGCCTAGGTGGTGCGTGCCCATGGGGGGGTCATCACCGCCGACCACGGCGGCGGTGGCACCGGCGGTGGCCGCTTGCACGCGCGCGGCCAAGCGGCGCTGCTGCCGCTGCTACCGCTGCTATGGTACGCTGCTGCTGTTGCAGCGAGCGGGGCGAGCAGCAAGCTGCGACGGAGGGCTCGCCTAGCCACGGCGACGCGGGGGCAAGGTCGGCCGGAGAGGGTGGTCGCAGATGGAGGTGGTGGCGGCGGTTTGATTGGAGGAGGAAGGAAGTAGGAGGAGGAGATAGGAGGTTGTGTGGTGGAGGAGGAGATCGGCCGGGGTGTTGGCCGACGGCCGACGGCCAGTTGAGGGGGGTCGGGACAGGTGGGAGGAGGAGGTAGTCGAGCTCGGCCCATGGGTGGTGCTCGGGAATGGAGTTGCTGTTGTGGTGAGTTTTGTTGTTGTTGTGTGTAGCAAAAAGAAAGGATAAGAGAGAGAGAAAGATATTTAATGAGAGAAGGAAGAGAGAGAGAAAAGATTCTTCCTACAAGAAAGTTAGGGCCGGCCTAGAGAAAATTGTGAGAGTGGGTGTTGGAAAAAAAATTGTAGGGTGAGGATTGATTGAGGAAAATCAAAGGTAGTAATTAATTATAGGAATAATTGGTCATCCCAATAGGGATAAAATCAATGGAAATTTCTATTAAATATAGAAAAGTATGTGGAAGAGTACTAATATTTTTGGGTAAGAAAAATATGAGGGTGTCCCGATGGAGGGCAACATGGAGCTGGACTGGGCTCGGTGGGGCCGGATTGGACGAAAATCGGACATTATGCAAAAATTGAATTAAAAATAGACGTTGATGATCATGTGTAAATAAGTTGCACATGGGGATTCCAATAAATGGGACACAAGTGGCGGACGGATAGTAGGCTCAAGGTGGGCCATGTCCATAGTTGGGGCTGACAGGTTTTGGTCGACAGGGGACCCACAAATCAAGTTGGAAAATAAATGTGACGCCGTGGCGTGAAATAAAATTGGATCACGTGTCGGGAAAGTTGTGCGAATCAAATGGAGCTCAAAATGACGTGTCTGAGTGGGACACAAGGGTCATGGGTGACGAACATCTCGAGTAGATCATCAATGAGGAGTTGGTTTCAAGAAAATGACTGGTCTAGCGCTCCCAATTTAAATGTCATGGTAACGCGCTGAAAATGATCAAGAAAAAGAGTGGGAAAATAAATAACAATCAATTGGTCTAAACCGACCCAAAGTTCAGCGAAGCAGAAAGAGCACAAGGGAACAAGTTTGGGTGGGACACCATATACCGTCATGAAGGTAATCGTGTCCACTCCAAAACTCGTGAAGAAGATTTCCTGGGTTGAACATCCCTGATACTCCAAATATCAATGGCATGAAAGAGTACACTTACAGATAAATAAATAAAATAAAATATTTATCAAAACCAAATAATCAGGAAAATAAAATAAAATGAAAAAAAATTCAACCCGAAATTCAGGGTGCTCACATCCTACCCACCTTATAAAAATTTCGTCCTCGAAATTAAAATGTCCATAGTCCCTCTAGGTCAAACCCCGACAATCAAAGTCCCAGATTAAAACAAAGCATACCATCAAAAGGACGACATACAGGGTCATGGCATACGATGACAATGAAGTCTCATCTAGGTATACTAGTCATGATAACCGGAAGGGTCATAGGGTATCAAACACACAAGCAGTCTAGGGTGCTGAACGAAAAAGTTACAGAAATAACAAATCATCAAACTGTAAGGCGGTCTACCATCCTATATGAAACTGGTACTCATCAAAAAAAATAAAATAAAGGTAACTACCAATTATCTGAAAATACTATTCCAGGAAAATCAAATCATTAGTTAAGGAATGAAAGTCAATTGCGTTGAAATTCAATTACAATATTTATAAAAATTTTAGTCTCGATACGATCTAAGTTGATCAAATTAGGAAAATCAAGATTTGGGCAATATGGAGGACAGGTTCAACAAAGTCTGAAAACGAGCCTACAAGGATAGAGATTCAGGTCACAATCAAATTTAATTCAATTAAGTACAAACCAAGATATAATTATGATAAGAAGGATAGTCGAAGTCGATTTGGTCGTGATTAAGGAAACTAGGATTCAATGATATTGAAAAACCCTTTTTGAGAAAACAGAAAAGGATTTCATACGAAGTCAGCAAATCATCCCTCTCTAATACTATCAGTTTATCATTTGCCAATCATATTTTTTCTCACAAACCCCAATATAAAATCAACCTTCATATGACTACCCTCGAAATTTTATAACCTTCAATCATCTAAACCTTTACCACAATCACCATAGACAAAATTTCAAACTTCCAAAACATTTTCCACGAAGCATACCCCTCTTAATTAAGTATCAACACTTACCCATTTAATCAAGTTTCCAAATTCTTTTACCTCGTTCTAAATTAGATCCGAAACCTCCAAATCCAGTTTATGGAATCCTCGTACTTGTTTAAATCAAGCCTCGCATTTACTAAACTCCAATACCACTATGTCACACAAAATTTTATTCTTGTTTATAAATCAACCTTCATAATTTCCTCAACGTTCACCTTCAATTATTTTCCTTTTGAATTCTACAATTTCTCCAATCATCTAAAACAATTCCTATAGCTTAAAATCCTTGTTTTCTCTGTCTCTAGTCACCCTCTTACAATATCTGGTTCAACTTCGCATAATCATAGAAAACAATCAAATTCTCATTTTCATCTCTAAATTTCACATAGCCTTGTAATAGTTCCCAAGAATCAATAACCAAGATTTCTAGTTCTCAAAACTAAGTTGACCTCTGATATTCTCATTAGTTTTGAAATACATCCATGAATTACTCATAACCAAATTTTCTGCAATTGTTTCTAAATTGATAACATTTATCACTCAATTCCATTCTAAACCTTTACCACATTTCTATCTCAAATTTTTTTTTTGACATCCAACATTTTGATTCCTACAAAATTATCATATGATAACCAATCACATCATTTCCGTACTAGATGATTTACGTCACTTCCTCAACATTTCTCAGGCAAAATGGTATGAAGGTTCAAGAGTTTTCAAGGTATAGCTGACAGAATTATATACGAGGCAGGGAATTGATGTAATCAGGATAGTTGTATAAGACAAGGAATGATGGTACTAAAATATTGGCAGGAAAAGAAATGGTAATAAAATATGTTCTGCTTATCCGTTTTAAAAGAGGAACCCATTTTGAAACCAGAACTATAATAACAAATCCAAAATAAGGTCTAGCAGAAATTATTGATTCATTTTATTAAAAAGAAATTCATAAAAGAAGTTACACAAAGGTTTATGAAAATAGCTAAAGTTACTCTTAAGTTAAATAATGAGAAGCAAGCAAAACAAAACAATTAATAATTCTTTTTTTTTGAAGGACTGAAGCAAGGTAGAGAAAACATGTTCAAAACATTTAAGGTACAAACTGATGATTATATGCGTCTATCCAAAATAATGGTACCCTAATTCTCGTCATACTAGTAAGCAAGGCTACGATAATCACAGAGTCCTCGACTTAGGCACATACGTCTAGAATCGTGGTATTTAACATTTTCGCGGTGACGCTAGCTTGGCTGCGAAAACCTTAAATTCCCACTCCCGAGAAATATATCCAAAGTCAGACTATATGTCCTCACCATGCTGGCTAATGTGACTATAGAAGACAAGATTTCCATAACATAGATGACCTAACCCATATAATTTCATCTTGCCAAAAATTAAATTAAATCAATAATGAATACTCAAAATCAAATCAATTTATTAACGAACATCAAAATTCAAAAATGGACAAAATCCATCAAAATACAAACTCGAATGCAACAGCTATCATCAAAATTCAAAATTCGACAATCATCCATCAAAATTAATAAATACAAACTCAAATTCAACAATAATCCAAAAAAAAAAATCAAATTTAACAACAAAAGTAAAAATGAATCAAATCAAGGGAAAAAGAGAGTCTTCAAATCGAAGTTAAATAAGATTCTCCAGGGTCGTCCCAGGAATCTCTCAAAGGTCCTAACTGTGATTGAGTACCTTCAAAATATATCCAAATCCTACTGCAGGCTGTAGTGGTACTCTAGTTCGAATACCTCTATACTTTTAGTCTAGACCTGCATGGGCCACCACTAAAACGTGTCACGACCCGCACCCTAGAGTTAGGGCACGAGAACGTAACGACGCCCAGCCTACGCCGCAGTGTCGGCGGTAGGACGCTGTCCTAGGTCTCATGCATCTAACATTATAATGCTAAACAGTTTATACTTCCCGAATGGGGGTGACATAGCAGATACAGACTCAATCACATCTAGGGTAGAGCATGATAAGGATAGATAAAACATGAAATCCAAAATAAATACAGGAGATAGAAGTCTAAGTGTCTAAGATACATGAACCCAGAAGTACATCTCAAAACTCAAATAAACATACAGTAATCCCCAAAGTAAATACAACTCCAGACAAAAATGAAATAACTACCTAAACAAACCCTACTGTGTCTCCTCTAGGCTAGCAGGCACCTCCAGGCTATCTTTAAAATTTATCAACAGGTCCAGTCAGGACTGGAGCGAGCACAGTACATCTCAACATATCATAGCAGGTTAGAAAACATATAACATGCAGTGAAGTAAGATACAGGTACTGAGGAAAAAGCAGTATGTAAATAGGAGAGCTGTAATAGAAATATCTACTATACATAAAGAGCTAGCATGTGACTAGTGAGTCAGAGTAAAACATGAACATGTAAATGGCCTGGGATGATTCAATGAAGACACTACGTAATGATTCAATGAAGATACTACTGGTGTATTATTCACATGTCCACTTCTACTCCCCCGTACCCCCAATCAATGCACAAGGATCCAGCCAGGTTATGTTATATGATTCCATGCAAGGCCCGCGAAGGGTGATACATGGATGTCCCATAAATGGGGAGTCTGGGGGTTACCCAACTGTGTAAGATTCAAGAGACTCTGTGATCATGAGGGTACATGTCACAAGTAATCAAGTGAACCAAGAAGCATAGTGATACGCCATGTAAGTGAAACGCACAGAACACGTAGTACCCGATGCTCCATAAGGATAACATCTCAAGAAAGGATCCATATAGTACCAATCCGTGTGACCGTCGTGACAGTACAAGTAAAGTAATTTACTGCAGGAAATAATTCTAAGCAGGATATGAAATGATCAGAGAATGTACTCGCCTCGATAACCTGAACAGCTGATAAGTAGAGAGGGTCCCACTGAAGCCACAGAGTCCTATTTAAAGCAACACAGGTTACAAGGTGTTTTAAGTTGAAATAAATGAATCCCTACAGGCAATCTATATTATTCTAGGTTCTTCTAAGTCAAATTAACTCTAGGTCGACTCCGGTCAATAATCTAGTCAAACTAGGTCAAGTGTTGACTTACAGTTGACTTTGGGTCAACTGGTCAACTCTGGTCAAACAGGGTAAATCTAATCTAATTATTAAAGTGTACTTCGTTATTTGTACGTCGAAACTTACGGCACGCAAATCGAGATAAGAAGATTATCGGTAAGGTTGATAATCTTATTATAGTCATCCACGTATCCAACTTGTCAATTTCAGCGATGTAAGAACACTGGAATTGACTGATCTCAGTTTCGTTGTACTAATCCCGAAATACGAACATTATGTGAATTAATTATTAACTAATTATTAAATGGTTAAACTCAGAGAAATTATCAACAAACATTGTCGGACGATGAAATGAACATCGCCAACGTGTCTAGAATGGTCAAATTAGCTAGAATAGTCTACCCAACGGTCCAATTTGGACACAAGGGCAAAAAGATAATTTTGGGTCAAAACGGTGTCCGTGTCGGAGCTGTTTTGCACCGAAAAATGTGCAAGAAAACAAGACTATAAAATATAACAAATTATATGTCCACACAACCAGAATGTCGATACGAACCCAACGGTATCTCCAGAATTGGATTCCGCTGACCCGATCTCAATTTGGCCCGTTGACCAGAACTTGGAATTCCGGTTTGCACGGAAATGCGTGCCGGAGCCAAAGTTCTCAAAACTCAGCAAACTACCTGTCAACAAGTCCAGAATGATGATACGAACTCAACGGTATCTCCGAAATTGGATTCCGATGAGCCGATCTCAAAATGATCCGTTGGCCCGGATATTGGTATCTGACTTGTACCGAAATGCGTGCCAGACCCAATGTCCACCAAAATCTAGCAAATTATATGTCAATGACTCCAGAATGACGATACGAACTCAACAGTATCTCCGGAATTGGATTCCGATGAGCCGGCGTCAAAAAGTCCCGTTGACCCAGAAAGTGGGACCCGCTTTGTACCGAAATACGTGCCCGGGCCCACGTTCTCCAAATCTAACAAATTTTATATGAAAACATGCCAGAACGACGCCACAAGTCTAATGGTGGTGTCAGAAATGAAATCTGGAGTCCCGTGTTCAAAAATAGAATTTTACAAGTTGGAAATTACGAATTCGGACGACCAACTTTGGCGTCGAATTCAACCAATCAAACAAGCTCACAATAAAACGAAACTAGAGGGGTAGTAAGAGGGTTATACCAGCTTTGCACCGGAACTGGTAGCACGCCAAACGGAGCTGCGGTGGAGTAGATACAAGCTGACGAAGTTGGTCCCGCGAAACTGTCCAAATTTAATACAATTTAAACGGTCAACTTGGTGGCCGGTTTTCATGTATCAAACGATAAAATTAACGGACGAAATTTGACAGGGATAAAGGTGGATATACCGAGATTGCGAAGGAGTGAAGAAATTGCCGATCCAACGGTCGGATCTCCAGGAAATCGTGCGCGAAGTTGCTGCGACGGGGCGCCAAAACGAACTGGATTTCGCGCGCGTCACGACGGAACGTCGTGCAAAACGCACGAATCGCCTCGACGGCGCGTCCCGGAGGACGTTGGCCGCCAGGGGAAGGCAGCCTAGGTGGTGCGCGCCCATGGGGGGTCGTCCCCGCCGACCACGGCGGCGGTGGCGCCGGCGGTGGCCGCTTGCACGCGCGCGGCCAAGCGGCGCTGCTGCCGCTGCTATGGTACGCTGCTGCTGTTGCAGCGAGCGGGGCGAGCAGCAAGCTGCGGCGGAGGGCTCGCCTAGCCATGGCGACGCAGGGGCAAGGTCGGCCGGAGAGGGTGGTCGCAGATGGAGGTGGTGGCGGCGGTTTGATTGGAGGAGGAAGGAAGTAGGAGGAGGAGATAGGAGGTTGTGTGGTGGAGGAGGAGATCGGCCAGGGTGTTGGCCGACGGCCGACGGCCAGTTGAAGGGGGTCGGGCCAGGTGGGAGGAGGAGGTAGTCGAGCTCGGCCCATGGGTGGTGGTCGGGAATAGAGTTGCTGTTGTGGTGAGTTTTGTTGTTGTTGTGTGTAGCAAAAAGAAAGGATAAGAGAGAGAGAAAGATATTAAATGAGAGAAGGAAGAGAGAGAGAAAAGATTCTTCCTACAAGAAAGTTAGGGCCGGCCCAGAGAAAATTGTGAGAGTGGGTGTTGGAAAAAAAATTGTAGGGTGAGGATTGATTGAGGAAAATCAAAGGTAGTAATTAATTATAGGAATAATTGGTCATCCCAATAGGGATAAAATCAATAGAAATTTCTATTAAATATAGAAAAGTATGTGGAAGAGTACTAATATTTTTGGGCAAGAAAAATATGAGGGTGTCCCGATGGAGGGCAACATGGAGCTGGACTGGGCTCGGTGGGGCCGGATTGGACGAAAATCGGACATTATACAAAAATCGAATTAAAAATAGACGTTGATGATCATGTGTAAATAAGTTGCACATGGGGATTCCAATAAATGGGACACAAGTGGCGGACGGATAGTAGGCTCAAGGTGGGCCATGTCCATAGTTGGGGCTGACAGGTTTTGGTCGACAGGGGACCCACAAATCAAGTTGAAAAATGAATGTGACGCCGTGGCGTGAAATAAAATTGGGTCACGTGTCAGAAAAGTTGTGCGAATCAAATGGAGCTCAAAATGACGTGTCTGAGTGGGACATAAAGGTCATGGGTGACGAGCATCTCGAGTAGATCATCAATGAGGAGTTGGTTTCAAGAAACTGACTGGTCTAGCGCTCCCAATTTAAATGTCATGGTAACGCGCTGAAAATGATCAAGAAAAAGAGTGGGAAAATAAATAACAATCAATTGGTCTAAACCGACCCAAAGTTCAGCGAAGCAGAAAGAGCACAAGGGAACAAGTTTGGGTGGGACACCATATACCGTCATGAAGGTAATCGTGTCCACTCCAAAACTCGTGAAGAAGATTTTCAGGGTTGAACATCCCTGATACTCCAAATATCAATGGCATGAAAGAGTACACTTACAGATAAATAAATAAAATAAAATATTTATCAAAACCAAATAATCAGGAAAATAAAATAAAATGAAAAAAATTCAACCCGAAATTCAGGGTGCTCACACTTACACTAGTACTACGATAGTTGGTTTTAACTCTGGCAAGAGCAAACCACTGGGGAAGATTCGTCTGCAGATTCAGATTGGTGATCTTCGAACTATGGTAACTTTCTATGTTATCAACTCGGACGTATCCTACAATATTCTTCTTGGAAGACCGTAGATTCATGAGCACAATATTGTGCCTTCAACTCTTCACCAATGTTTCAAGTATGTGGACTCCCAAGGAGTTGTGAAAACTGAGTTTGCTGATATTAATCCGTTCAAGGGTGTCGAAGCCTACTTCTCTGATTCAAGGCTTTATAAACCAGAGCATGTGAAAAAGATATCAGACATGGCTGAAGATCAATCATCATCTGAGGATCAGTCTATTAATGAAGATCCGCCAGAGGAGCAACCTTTGAAGATCATAGTCAAGGGACGAATCCAATTCCAACCTGTCAATGATCAACCTTTGATAATCAAGGTTAAAGGAAGAACTCAAACTTCATCTGAGGGATCAATAAATATTCCTGCTAAGAGCCAAGTTCAACCTGTTATGATCAAGGTTAAAGGGCGTACTTCTTGTACGAATGATCCAGAATCACCATTGATTGTCAATCTTGGCAAATCTACGCAGAAGACGGATAATGGTCCACTGTTGATTAATCTGAAGCGTAGCAATCAGATTGTAAATGATGTAAATATTGATCATTCTGTACTTTTTGATATCAATAAAGATTTCCTGTTCGAGTATATGGCTGTCAAGTTTATTGAGAGAATGACTTTATCTTCTGATAATCAAAGTCATCAATATAAAGACAACACAGAATCGGAAGAAACTTTATACATCGATCATAAGGAAAATTCTTTTCCTCCTCATGTCGATGTTGGACCTTATGCTCAAAAGTTCTTGACATCTTCTCCCTATCTGCTTCCTGTAGCCGCTTCATCACAAGCTTGCGTAACTTTCAGACGTCACGAAGAATCCTATTTCGTGGTCCCGTCTGATTAGAAAAACAAGCATCAAATTATGTTTGGCCTGGCTAGAAATATCCATATTACTCAGACAGATAATCTGAAGGATAAAGATAAAGGAAGAATCCGAATTGACAAATACAGTCAACAATCTATCAAGATCATCCAGAACATGGGATATGATTTGAAGACTATGCAAGGTCTCAATCAGGGCAAGGGCAGACGACTACCATTATGTGGTGATCCGTTTTACCAAAAGACTCGTCATGGGTTGGGATATGATCCGTTCCACATGTTTAATGACGATATACAAGAAGAATTATCTTCTAGCTCTTCGCAATTATCAGATTCGGAAGAAATTCTATTCATCGAATCCGATATGTCTCGTTCCTCATATTGTGAATCTGGGCAAATATTCTCAGTCAATATGGTTCAAGCCGATGATGAATCAGAACCATTTGAGAATGATCCTTGAGGATGATATTTTCTTTCTTGAAAGATATATTAATTCATTCATTCTTTTATCAATAATGGAGTATATCTTCAATGACACCTGTCTTCTTATTTCCCTGCTACCAAGGTTTGGTTAAGCTGATTACTCATCTCTTTCTTTTATCTTACCAGTTGGTATATGAATTTAGATTTGTTATTTATCATGTTATCAAGACCTCTGAATAAATGTCAAATCTAATTGCTTTTCTATCATGAGTTCTTACATGCTATCACGTCCATATTACCTCTGATAATATTGTATACTCGCAAACAGAAATTAATCTTCTATCATATCAGTCGATTAATTGGATTCATTATTTATCATGTTCTCAAGACCTCTGGATGAATATTAAAACCTACTTGTTTTTCCTATCTGTCATGTCCATTTGACCTCTGCATAGATATTAATCTACTTTTCTATGAGTTCTTACATACTATCACGTCCATATTACCTCTGATAGTATTGTATACTCTAAAAACAGAAAACACGATTTTATCATCTATCATGTTCATATTACCTCTGGATAGATAAAATACGTTGAGACTTATCACGTCCATATTACCTCTGATAAGTGCTTTCTACCTCTTACCTATTGTTTAAATTTCAAATAAATAATAGGATCACAAAATAAATCTTTCATTCATTTTTGGTGGAATTACTACAGAATGAATAAGACAAAAAGATGACAAAACACTCTCTTAAGGTGGAGTGGAAACATCTTAGAGCAACTTCTTTAATTCTTCTAACAGTCTGCCACGAGAACTCATAACCTTCTTGGTAGCCTCTGCACGTCGAGCCTCAGGGGTACAAATACAAAAAAGTTTGGCAAAGATAGTTATCAGACCCTCTTTGGCTTCATCAAGGGCCCTGATAGTCGATTCAGCTCCAAAGGCTTTCTCTTCTAAAATTGAGCTCTGGGTGAGGTGCAGATTTCGATCTTCGATCATCTTCTCCCTTTCAGCCTTCAAGCGAGCTAATTCAGCCTCGATTGCTCGGATTTCATCATTTTTGCTCTGAATATCTATGTTCAAAGCGTCATAAGCCACTCTGTGGCCATACAGTGCAGGTTTTATGCCAGTCAAAAAGGCTTTCTCTTTGGCAACCTTCAGACTGTGTTCATGGAGGGCTGTATTATATGTAGTCTCTCGAGCAAGATAATCAGCTGTTAAGGCTTCATACTCCTCCTGAATGAGGCCTTCAACATTCTCATTTGACAGCTTAAGATATTCTCTGGTTGGCTGTTTAAGGTCCTCCATAATTTTCTACAATGCGGCAGCTCTCTCAGTATCGTTGAACAAAGCAACGTTCTTGATGGTCGAAGCCATTGCCGTCTTCAGAGTTTCATAATTGAGGCCCTTATTTAGGACCATTATTATCAAGGTTGCCAGGCTCTTATAAAAGGTGTCAGTATAAATCTCAACGAGGAGATCCATTTCTGTGCTGGAACTTGGCGTGGCAACAATATCTAACAGATCTCTTTCTCGGAAATCGAAAACAGATGTTAGTGGTGCAACAGTAGGAAAAGACGAAGTCGTGGTTGCTACTACCGTTATAGCCAATTGATCCCTAGAAGCTTCAGGGATTATATCTCCAATCGGTGTAACAACAGACGGGGGTGGAGCTGGTGACGTTACTACTGTTATCTGGTTCCCAGGGACCTCAACAGCAACGTCTTCAATATTTGTCACTCCAGCCATTTCTGGAGTTATGGCGGCAGTAATTTTGGTGGATGTGGTGACAACTACAGGAGCTGGTTCAGATTCTGGCATTGGCTTGTCAGAAATTGGTACTGGATCAGTGCAGTTCCATCATCACCTACAGAGGGGTCGACTGTAGTCTTCTCTTTGTGTTGGTCCTCAGCGGGGGAGGACACTTCAGATTGTGTTTGTTGTGCCACAAATGATGGAGGATGCTCTTCTTGAGGCTCCATCTCATGCTTTCGCACTTCTTCCTCCTCGACGTCTGCGTCTTCTGAAGAAGAAGCTTCCTCTTCAGACTCCTCATTTTCTTCATAGATTTCTTCTTCTTGAGGAGGAGGAGCTACAGGCTTTGGTGCAATTATGACATCTGCAAAATGAACAAAAATAAGTTAGTATACAAAATCATGATATATGATTCCGTATAGGTTTTGTATAATACTTGGAATATGTGCATTTTTTCAAGATATGTATCATAATCACCATCCCAGTCATCATCCTCAAAGTCAAGAGCCGGTTCGTCTGATGGAATGCGATCTTGATCAGCAGTGGATACCGTAGTAGTACCCTCTGTAACCTGTGCCTTGGACGGCAAAGATAAATGGAGTGAGGTACTAAGACGTCCAGGAGACAAAAGTGTTATAGCTCCTGATCCAACTATCGGTGGAGGGGCTGAAGATCCTTCTCCAGGGTGGATTGAGGAAGAACCGACAAGAGGATCTTCTTCAATCAAAATGTCCTCTTCTGGAGTGTGGGCTCTTGGTTTGGAGGACCCTTTTGTGGTAGACCTCTTCCTCTTTCCCGGAGTTTTCATTGGAGATGTGACGGCTGCACTTTGTTTTGTTTTTCGGCCTTTGCCAATGATGATAGGTTCTGTAGCTGGTTCTCCAACTCCTGTTGGGATGACTTCTAAAAATGGATCTGGAATGCCAGTATCGTCAGGGATATCTGCTGGCACCCTGACCTGTTCCTCAATATCTCCTTCTTTAGGCCACCTCAGACTACCTTTCATATTGTAACCGTGGGCAAAAGAACGAATTGAAGCGTAAAAGTGGGCATACGTATGGAGTATACGTAGTTCTGTAGTGCTAGTGGCAGTCGAAATTCTAAATTTAGCACCAGTCCGAGCAGCACCGAAATACCTCCAACCCCTAGCTCCGTCAAGTAATTTCCCATAGTGACAGAAATTAGTCGAAGGATTTCCAACATGAAGTTGGTCGTACCCAAATTGGCGAGCAAACCTACTGGGTAAGTATGGTTCGAACGCATAATTATCTTCGTTTCTGTACATCAGATGAGAAGGTCTGATGCACTGAAGCCATCTAAAGACTGACTGTGGCAATACAACTCTTTCTTCAACTTTATCTTCAAACTGGACACCGAAGCAATCTGCTGGAACTTGCGGCCGGGTACAAAAGAAGTTCCAACCATAAGAATAGTTCAGAACTGCTCGGGTATCTGCCACAGTCGTAGCAATCCATGTAGCTTTGCTGAATTTTTGGAGGAAGACCTCCGCATCATCACCTGGGCCTGGCGGTAACAATCTGCAGTTGTGATGCAACAGCCAGCCCATCAGATAAGTGTAGGGCATCTCTACTCTAGGGAAAACATTTCGATGAGGGGCATTGTTGATTAACTCCTCGCCGAAGGTCCTTAAACCTGCATTTATTCGACACACCATGGCTGACAGCAGGTTAATCCTGACTTTAAAAACCAGACGTACTGCTGGCCATAGCACACTGCGGTAGATTCTGTCAACAGCACCAATACCCGGTACAACCCATCTTCTCAACCATAAAGAAAGAAAGCCTGCCAGCAAAGCTCTCCGAGAAATTTTCTGACTACCATATCTGAGGAAACTCAAGGCTTCAGTTCCGACAGGAAATTCCCCAGTCTTCGTAGACAGATATTTATTCGGGAACTTGTAAGTAATCATCATATCCCGAACCTTGTTAGAGGGGATTGTCGAATCTATGTTGATTACTGGAGATTTGTTTTTCTGAAACCTTTCTTTGTCTTCCTTGGATATCTTATCTTTATTGAAGAAGAGATAAGTCGTCCACTTGTTGATATACGCCAAATGGGATGTACTTTCATGCATCGTGGTACAAATCAGGTAGTGGCACATCAGTTCTTCGTATATCTCGATTAACTGAGGGTTAACTCCTCTGATTTCAGCAAGCTCCCTGTTGGAGGGAACGTATTCTTCATATGGGGCTTCCTCCATTGGCAGCTTCGAGATAAACTGTATCTCATGAAGGGCAAGACCCATCTCACCTTTCGGGGTGGCAAAAGTTCCAGTTGAACTTATATATATCTCCATCAAGGCCAAAAATAAGTTTCCATTCGGAGGAATACCCTGACTGGTGGAAGCTACCGCTTCATACAAGCCAATATCTTTCAACTCTGCCTCAAAGTTCTTCATCATCCAAAGATTTATCTGGATCCAACTCTGGTTGAATGGAGTCAACCATCCTGGCAGTCTGGGGTTTGTTTGGGGATATAATACATCATCCCTCATAAATTTGTTGACAAACATCTGGGTTTGTACTGGCTGTATTAAACTCGAATCTTCGCTAGGATTAGAGCCTGGCATAAGGCCAAAGATAGAAGTAACACCTCCATTGGGAACACTAGCAAAGTATCCCATATCATTGGCACGCTCTCTCTTGAAAACAATTCTACCCGGTCGTCCATGATTGCTGGGAGTCAAATTCCACAACATTTGTCGAGGATGAGTAGCATGGACGAATGCTGACAAAGGATAATCTCTGTCCATATCCGGAAGATACATGGCTCTATTTCCAAATTTGAAAACCCAAGACTCCTTCTTGGGGTGAGTCTGGGATTTAAAATCAATGGCATCTCCAAATAGAAAGGCTAGTTTTACAAAGTGTTGTCCATCTAGTGAACTCAACAATTCCCTATTTATCATGGATAGCAACAGCATATCCCCTTGAGCTGCTATCAACTGTGCCCTCTCTACCGGATATTCGGGGTTCGACTGAGGAAATTGGACATGAGATAAATCTTCCAAATAGTTCGAACCCACCATGCCAACTGACGATCCAAAAACTTCAGCGAGAGGGCGAACTTGCAAATCCACTGGTAAAATAACAAAAGAGATCAAGTTAGTTCAAAGTTTTTTATGATTACTAAAACTTGATGAAAAGCTTATGAAGTCTTTGTTCGACAAAATCTCTCAATGATTGATGAATTTTACGCTACCACATAGTAATATGAGCGTAATACAACTTTTTACGCTGGCATGTATAAACATGAGCGTAGTTAAGTTTTATACTAGCACATTAACTGTGTGCGTAAAACCAAATTTTATGCTGACACGTGTAACGTGGACGTAGTCTTTTTTATCTTTTACGCTGACACGAACAACGTGGGCGTATGATGTTGTTTCAGTTTTACGCTAACACGTACAACGTGGACGTAAAAAGCTAAAAGTTTGGTTTATCTTCTTCTTCCTCGACGGTCTTTTTCCAGCCAAAGAATAGGGTTTTACCCATCATAGGCGGAGCCACGGCCGGGTTGGGATTTCGTTGTGGTGTTGATGACTGAGTGGGGGTTTTCACATGATCAGTCGATGAGGAATCAATGGCTGGTTTCTTCCCCTTGCTACCGGCGGCGGATGATTTCTTAGGAGCCATCAGATCAGAGTTTCGAAGAAAAAAAGGGCAAAGAAATTCAAGAAGATGAGTAAAAGTGTTTTCTCTCTCTAAAAAGACCTATTTATAGAGAGATTCAAAACCGACTGTTGGATATCCCCGCTTTTACGCAGATGACGGTTGCGTATCCCAAATTTTACGCTGGCAGATCAAATCTCAACTTTTACGCTTCTGTTCAAAGTGTTTCAAATTTTGGAGATATTTGAAAACTTTGAAGGGGGTCTTGTAGGAGCGTAAAAAGTGCTTCAAAGAAAGAGTCATCTCATTCATAAGTGATCTACTTTACGCCTAGCAGAACGGGTAATTTCTTTACGCCCAAGACTAGGCTAATCAATTTACGCCTAAGAAGGCTGATCATTTTACGCTTGGGTCTACACCTATGATTTTACGCCAAGGACAGAGCAGCCACTTTTACGCTGGACAAAGCTGTCAAATCTTGCATTTAATGCAAACTCTGACATGAAGATATTAATGATGGCATATATCACAAAGGGATTTGTCTTTACACAGAGACCAATGTTGTCGTTTAGTGTGTGGATTGAGCTACTTTACGCTCACACTACGGCTTCTTTTACGCACGAAGATTATATGAGCCTTTACGCTCAACAGTCGACGTGTGCGTAAAGTCTATTTGAGCTAATTTTACGCTCAAGGTTATTTAATAACCACTTTACGCGGGAAGTCTATGTCAAGGCTATTTTACGCCAAATCCACTGCTTTACGCTCAGAGTACATTGGGCTATTTTTACGCCCTATCCTCCGCCACCAGTTTGGAACGTGGTTTGCTTACGTGGCTTTCATGCCACTCTTTTTGAAGAACGTGTGTACATGCATCCTATCCTTACTGAAGTGATGGGACACACGTCAACATATGCAGAGGATGGCTTCGATCATGGGTGGCAGTTGTTAGCGTAAAGATGGAACTTTTGCTGAGTTTTTACGTACAAGAGCCCAAGTCTATAAATAGACTTATTTTTCTCATAACAGGGGAGAGAAAAAAAGACAGAGAGACAGGAGAGAATACAGAGATCAGAACTTCGAGATTTTGATTCCCCAGAGCATTCTTCTTCAACTTTTCTTTCAGAATAGAGTGAAGCAAAGCAGGAAAGCATTCGGCCTCGCCATCAGTGCCCAAGTGCGTCGATACCTTTCTGGTGACTTAGTTCTTCCAAGTTGTTCTACTTCAAGTAGTGATCTTCATCATCATCGTATGGTCTAAGGAACAAAGTGATCATTTACAGATCAGACTTCCATAGCAATACTTTTCCAGAATCAAATTTGTACTTCTTGTACTTTTTCTCGTTTTATTTTCAAAAGCCAATTTCTCCAAAGCATTTTGTTAAGTGAAACACGGGTATGATATCATATTGGGGATGGACTGGCTTAGCTATGCCCATGCAGCTATAGGCTGTCATGAGGGTAGTATTCTGTTCAGTCTTCCAGGCACGGCACCATTCAGTGTCAGGAGGACAGGGCCGGAGATCAGCCTAGAGCCGAACTGTTGTGCGACAGTTGGGGAGATAGCACCGCCATACCCTATCATTAGGAAGTTTATGGATGTATTCCCAGAGGATCTTCCAGGACTTCTGCCTGACAGAGATGTGGAGTTCATTATAGATTTATACCGGGTTCATCACCAGTATTCCGAGCTTGCTATAGAGTGAACCCCAAGGAGGCCGTAGAGATGAAGGAGCAGATTGATGTCCTGTTGAAAAAGGGTTTCATTCAATCTAGTGCTTCTCCATGGGGAGCACCAGTTCTCTTTGTATCGAAAAAGGATGGTACAGTTCGGTTGTGTATTGACTACCGGGCGTTGAATACCATCACCATTAAGAACAAATATTCTCTACCCAGGATAGATGATTTGTTCGACCAATTGAGTGGGGCGAAGGTGTTTTCCAGGATGAAAGTCAGGGCTGCAGACATCCAGAAGACGGCGTTCAACACGAAGTACGGGCAGTACGAGTTTCTGGTGATACCATTTGGTCTCACAAATACGCCAGCTGTCTTTATGAACTTGATGAATAAGACATTTCACCAGTATTTGGATAAGCTCGTCATAGTATTCATCGACGACATCCTGATATACTCGAAGACGCCGGAGGAGCACGTAGAGCACTTGCGAACAGTTTTGGGGATTCAGAGGCAGGAGAGGTTGTTTGCCAAATTATCGAAGTGCGAGTTCTTTTTGTACCGAGTGGAGTTTCTCGGTCATATAGTTACTGGAGAGGGGATCTCGGTAGATCCCAGGAAGATTGCTGTCGTTGAGACATGGAAGGCTCCGACGTCAGTTTCAGAGATCATAAGCTTTCTGGGCTTAGCCGACTATTATAGGAAGTTCGTCCAGGACTTTGCTAGGATAGCTGAACCCATGACAAAGCTGACGTGGAAGGATGCAGAGTACATTTGGTCAGAGGACTTCCAGGCAGCATTTGAGGAGCTAAAGAGGCGGCTGACGACCGCTCCAGTTCTGACATTACCTTCAGGGTCTGGAGGTTTCACCATATACAGCAATGCTTCGGAAAAGGGGCTAGGATGTGTCCAACAGCAGCATGGGAAAGTGATTGCTTATGCATCTAGGCAATTACGAACTCATGAGCGGAATTATCCTACCCATGACCTAGAGTTAGCTGCGGTGATCTTTGCACTCAAGTTATGGAAACATTACTTATACAGAGAGCTTGTGGAAATCTTTACTGACCACAAGAGCTTGAAGTATGTGTTCACGCAGAAAAAGCTGAAGATGAGGCAAAGACGATGGTTGGAGTTGATGAACGACTTCGACATCGATTTACAATATCACCCCAGGATGACAAATGTGGTGGCGGATGCGCTGAACAGGCATCCGATGGCATGGCATCTGATGATAGATCGGCATTTGCGGGAAGATCTGGAGAAGCTCGGTATCGAGATAGTTCGGCCAGGATCAGTGATACAGATGATGACGCTTGACATTCAGTCAGGTTTGATGGAGCAGATCATAGAGGCACAGTCTACAGATGAGATCCTTCGCAAACTTCGAGCCCAGGCTTTAGCTGGATTGCTAGATGACTTCACCATAGCAGAGGATAGATCCTTGAGGCATGGCAGCCGGTTGTGCGTGCCGAAGGAAGAGCTGATAGAGGCAGTCTTGTAGGAGACGCACCGATCTCGATATTCTATTCACCCTGGTGCCAACAAGATGTACCGTGACTTGCGGGAACACCTTTGGTGGCACGGAATAAAGAGAGATGTATCACGTTTCATTTCGAGATACCTAGTTTGCCAGCAGGTCAAGGCAGAGCGCCAGAGGCCAGCCGGTCTATTACAGCCGTTACCCATTCCCGAGTGAAAGTGGGAACACATTACGATGGACTTCGTCTCAGGGCTTCCTCGTTCCCAAGGAAAGAAGGATGCCATTTGGGTCATCGTGGGCAGGCTGACGAAGTGTGTGCACTTCATACCCTTCAAGGTGGGGCTTTCCACAGAGAAGTTAGCAGAGCTATACATGCAGCAGATAGTTCGCTTACACGGAGTACCAGTGAGCATCGTGTCGGACCGAGACAGCAGATTCACGTCCCACTACTGGAGGAGCTTGCAGGAGAAGTTGGGCAGTCGGCTCAAGTTCAGTACGGCGTACCACCCGCAGACAGATAGGCAGTCCGAGAGGACGATACAGACACTAGAGGACATGCTGAGGACCTGTGTGCTGGACTTTGGCAGATCATGGAAGAGCCATCTGTACTTGGTAGACTTTTCATACAACAACAGCTACCAAGCCAGCATCGGTATGTCTCCTTTCGAGGCTCTATATGGACGACGACGCCATACACCGCTCTTTTGGGATGATGTTGGGGATAGAGTTATGCTTGGGCCAGAGATGATCACGGATGCAGCAGAGAAGGTCGGGATGATCAGAGACAGGCTCAGAGTAGCTCAGGACAGGCAGAAACACTGGGCCGATGCTAGTCGCAGACCGATGGAGTTCGCCGACGGAGATATGGTGCTAGTGAAGATATCACCTACTAGAGGGACGATCCGGTTCGGACGAGGAGGCAAGTTGAGCCCCAGATACATCGGGCCGTTCGAGATACTTGCCAGGATCGAAGAGGTAGCTTACAGGGTTGTACTTCCACCCAACCTAGCAGGAGTTTACGATGTCTTTCATGTGTCTCAGCTGAGGAGATATGTTCCGGACCCCAGCCATGTGCTAGATCATTCAGAGTTGGAGATCGGACCGAGCCTTACAGTCACTGAGCAGCCAGTGGAGATATTGGACAGGAGAGAGAAGAGGCTGAGGAACAAAGTTATACCCTTAGTACGAGTAGCTTGGAACCGTCACTCTCCGGGTGAATCTACTTGGGAGAGGGAGTCGGACATGAGGGAGAGATATCCTTGTTCGACCCAACAGCTGCGAGGGGAACCACCTGTTCCCGCTTGATACCTTAGAGGTTAGTTTTGATTGTAGCCTTAGTCATTTGTTGCATTGCCTGTTATGTTAGAATGTTTGTAGAGTTTTTTTATCCTTGTGAATTTCGAGCACAAAATTTTTCAAGAAGGGAAGACTTGTTAGCCCCTGTTTTTCAAATTTGGTTTAATTAGTGTTAATTATATGTTAATGACCTATTTAGCTTTAAAATGATTTATTATAATTATTGAGAATTTTTCTAGAATTTTTTTAATGATTTTAAATGAGTTTTAATTACTAAAAAATATAAGTTTGTAATTTTACAAAATGTTTTAAATTACTTTTGCAATTATTTAGATTGTTTAATTGCTGTTTGCAATTTTCTAAATGTTCTATACAAATTTATTTTGCATATAAATCGAGCGGGAGGGGATTTGCAAATTCATTTTTGCATTAGCTAATGGGAGGGACCAAACTGTTATTTCCTAAAATCTAGGGGCCTAGTTGCTAAACCGCCGTCACCTCCCCCCACGTTCTGGCCAACTGCCCTCGATGACCGGTGACTGCCACCGCACGGCCGACCTAGCCATTGAAACCGACCTCTCCCCCTACAAAAACCACCCCAGACTAAACCCTAAACCTAGAACACCACCGCGACCCCCCACAGCGCCGCCTCCACTCTTTCTTCCTCGACGAGAACCCTAACCCTAACCCTAACTCCGGCGACCCCTAGCGCCACCCCCACAGCCGCCTACACCACCATCAACAACCACCGAAGAGTTTGCCACGCCAAGCCGAGTGCAGCGCTACCCCAGCGCCGTGACGCCGACGCTTCCTCCGCCCTGTCGCCGTACCAACAGCCCGCTCGACTTGGACACGTACGTGTCAGTTCTGTTTCGTGTCGAATTTGTGTCTCATACTCACCTATGTGACTCGCCAGGACACGAGCAACGCGATGGTAAGTCAGGACACGGCTGACTTGGGTCGTACGTGTCGTACATGTCCAGGACACGGGGACTCAGCCGTTCTTCGTGTCCCTAACAGTCATGAAACGAAGTTTGGGCTATCAGGTTAAAACCCATTAACCTAAAAATCTAACCTAAAACTAACTCTAACCCATTCCCTAACACATGACTCGGGCTGACCCCCTGGCCAGCCCGAGCGCGCTGAGACCCGACCCCTTTGCCTGACCCGAGTTCGAGCCCCCCCTTTCCCTCTTCTTTTTGTTTTATTTTTGTTTTGGTTTTTATTTTATATGTATATATATATATTTTTTTATATGTATATATGTATATATGTATATATGTATATTATTTTATATGTATATATGTATATATGTATTTATATATATATGTATATATGTATATGTATATGTATTTATGTATATATATATTATTATATATATAATGTTATATATATATATACAGTATTTGTATATATATATATATATTATATTTAGTGTTTATATATATATATATATATATATATATATATATATAAAATATATATATATATATATATATATATATATATATATATATATATATATATATATATATATATATATATATATCATATTTAGTGTTTATATATATATATATATGTATATATATCCATTATATATATACGTATAAATATCTATATATTATATGTATATGTATAAATATTGTTGTTGTACATTTATATATGTATTTCAAATTCTACTTTGTACAAAATATTATTATGTAAAATTTTACAAGTTACTTTATTATATAACTTTGTGACTTGCATATTTTACCACTTTAAAAATATATTATTTATATTTAAATTTCTGTATTTTATTGATTTTGACCAATTGATGTCCAAGCCTAGCATGAGTTTTTGGACCCAATTGTGTCTAATACATTCAGAGTCTGTACAAGTTATATTGGACTTGATTTCATGGCTCTGGGTCCTGTATCTGGACTTCGGTTCAATTTTGAATACATGAAAAAAATAGTAAATAATTAATTAGTTATTTTCCAGAAAGTGTTACTTGCTGTTTTTGAATTTTTATATATATTTTAAGTGCTGTAAAAGTCTAGAAAAAAGTAATTTTGGTTTAATATAATTTAATATAATTTTGAATTTCTATTTAAATTTCTATTTAAATTCCTGTATTTTAGCTAATTTAATTTCTATTTAAATCCAGAAAGTATTACTTGCTATTTTTGAATTTCTATTTAAATTCCTGTATTTTAGCTAATTTAATATAATTTTTTCAGCATTTAATAAGTAATTTTGGTATTTTATAAAAATGGGAAAACAGAACTCATTTTCAGGATACATATGTTTGCTGATTTTTAATAAATATTTATGAAGGTTTATAAATTCCAAAAAAATTAGTATAAATTTCTATAATTAACAAGAATCATTTTGGTACTTTATTTTATGTAAAATTGAGCTTTTTGTCTATCTCAAAAATTGTTGGAATATAATGTACAGTTTGATTTATTTATTGAATAATTACGACTTTTAATGTTTTGTGTTGTTTTGAGTTATAGACGTATTGGACCTCACCCCGCACTAGTGTAAAGACCCTAGAAAGTTAGTTAGAGTATTGTGTCACCCCACATTGGTCTCCTATGCTAAAGTCACCATTTGGCTAGGTGTCCAGTCAGAAAGTCGTATCGCACAACTAGTGTCTTAGTGTTTAACTTAGTATAAAAACTAAGTTTATGTGTTATTTTTACAGTGACGAGTCACCAGGCATCTATAGTATTTTTATAGCTGCTTTGCTTTGTTGAAGGTAAGTACTTCTATAAACTTTACATACTGTTACAAAAATGAACTGTGATTCCAACCATGTTAAATGCTGATCCTTGGAGTAGCAAGTCAAATCTTCACATGTTGTATTATTTTCAGTCCCTACCATGTTTAGAACAGTTTTATATCTCTCACATGATTAGAATCTGGGTTATGGGGAAACTGATAGTTGAGTACGTGATCATGCCCCCTCTACAGTACCGAGCAAGGCCGTATTTTATATGCATATCTTGCCGTAGGCCATTACCCCGCATTTCTGTACGGATGTACACCTATGCTTGTACACTTGTACGTATGTACATTTTATTTATATGTGCCACAGCACATTGTATACCTATTGACGATCACGTACCTGCTACAGTTTTAAACATTACATATACATCTGTCTCTATGACATATGTGTCCTTGCCATGATAGATTATGATGTGCCATGATTCCAGTTCATTACTTTCCTGTTCATTTCATGTTTCATATATTTAGTTTGCTAGAATCAGTACTTGCTTTCGTCCTTACAGGATAACGTTGTAGGTATACTTACTGAGGAGGAGTTGCTCTGCGATTCCTATTATGGAGTTGCTGCCGAGGACCAGGCTTTATCTTACGAGGATGTACCTTCGGGAAAACTAGTCTAGTTGTCTATTTACTTTAGACTTTTGAGAGTAGTCATGTATTAGACTATGTATTTTGTGACTGGACCTGTATCCAGCTTTACATTATGGACATGTACTTGGGACTTACTATTATATGAGATGACTTTTGTGTTTGGAACTTTTCTGACTCTTTATTACATATAGAACTGTTAGCATATTTTAGTCTTACCTTGATATCTTTGGAACAGCTTACTATGCTTTATCTCAAGCGTAGGCTGGACATGACTCGGCCCGGCCCAACAATTTGGGTAGCGGATCGTGACAGCTATCATCCTTGCACGACTATACCTTGTTTCCTCCTAGGCCGGGTGGTCCCGTGGCACCGGGTTGCCGCTCGAGGAACCATCACCCTTGTCAACAAGTTGTCCATGATCATGCAAGACTTGACTCGAACTGACGTCTCACACAGTCATTCTTCTTCCAATGTTACCATCCTTTCAGGACCAAGTTCAAGACTTCTAACATTTGAGACCACCTCGATGACCCATGGTCGCGAGCATTCTTCCTTGTTATCCTATCATTTTACTCAACTCAGTAACGCCTATTTGATAGCCCTTTTCCAAACTCATCTGGAACCTACCGTGGTTCGTGCCTTAAACACTAAGTCCTTGACATCGTGCCCTAAGCCAACTTGTGTTCTGTGCGACACTACCATCCAAGTCATACTTTATATGACGGGCCTTACGATCGTGAAACCAAGTAATTTTGACAACCACAGAAAACTTGGTATAGTGCTTAGAATGACTTTGATATCCTAGCATAACTTAGCCTAACTTAATCACACAACAACTTGACGAGCGAAGGATGCGTCGAGCCTCGTATCGCAGGAACGTGTCGTGCATGCATTCGATTTTGAACAACCAAGCTATTTGGGTGCGTAGACTTATGCCACAAGCCATACAATGCAACTTAATCCGTGGGGCAAGAAAAGGCTATGCCAAGCCTTGGACGATGGGACCGTGCATGCATCAAGCGTTTATGCGGGCGACGCCTATGACTTAGACAAATTCTTAGCTTTATGGCAAAGACGAACTTTTTCTTCTCCCAAGCCATGGGACGAAGGACCGAGTGTCATTTTGAAAGCCATCGTGCATCATTTCTAAGCCGACCGTGAGACCTTTTTTTTATGTTCTAACTCAATTGACCCAACTTGGGATTATTCCCTTAGCTATGTGGATTCGTCTATTTTATCATCAAGCCTACGGTGCATTGAAAACTTTTGTTTCTTTTAGTGCGAAGGCCAAGCTGAGGCAAGTTCACCGAAGCCACCCATCTGAGTGAGGAGCCGCCTCAACCGAGCGGGTCTTCGAGCAAGCCGTTGCATGGCTAAGTCCGAATGCCATCGGCGTTTCGATTACTCCAATTAACTGAGCGGGACGGGGCACTACATCATACACCACTCAGAAAAAGTTTCATCCTCGAAACTAACTGAGTACTTACTTATTGACTCATAACTTGATTCAACATCCAATGATTCTTGCACACATTCTTACTATACGTTTCCTCAATTTGAGCCATGCTCGCGTTTACCATCAATCTTTCTTTGAAACTCACAACCACAAAATTCCCGACCATTTTGTTCATACAGTCTCACTTGAATTTAACGTATCACTTTGTTGGATCGTGCACATATTTTGGACGTCCCTAAAATACATACATTTCAACCAAGTCTCGTGATAGAAAATTCTGCCGTTTCCATTCGAGTCGGATCGTGCACATATTCAAACATCCCTGATATACATACATTTCAGCCGAGGCTCAAGAGTGGTATTATCATACTCTTGAATCATTCCATTCATCAACACCAACATCCAAACTAATCAATTCTCAAGATTATTCGTACCGATGCTAACTCTCGTAATATGGACATCTCGTCTAACCGCTAGGCCATCTCTCTAGGCTAAAGTCAATCCGTTAGTATTGGAATCATAGTTTCCAAACAATAATATCAACACTGACCCCATCCTAAGGTCAAACTAAATTTGATAGTACGGGATTTTCTACCCAAAGCATCACTCTGATGTCTAAACTTCGAGCATAGATTTTTTTACCTATTCGCACTCGCAGCGTTCAATTTTAGGGGTCTGAGTCATTCAGCAAAGCCATCCTACTTCAAGTTTTTCTCAACCAAGTTTCTTGCCTATCATTATCGCACGTCCAAATTTATAATTCACATAGTCTATCTCTTCAAACATGTTCGATATAATTCACCTATCCATTGTTTCCAAGTCAAGCACGCTATGACACGATTTGTTACTAGACCATAATTTTTATTCCATATTCCCTAAGTCGTTCTATCGTAATTCACGTATTCGATCATGAGGTCGTCTAACTTAACAATATGTCACGCCCCAATCTCACGCGAGTTCGATTATCCACGGTGGGTATGAAATCACCATGCAACCCACCGCAAGATAATCGTTTTTATCGGGACGTAACTCTTGCTTTATTCTAGACTAATTCATTCTTGATACGCAGATTGGAACTCAATCCTCAAGTTTACTTAATCATCAATCGCAAGTCTGATTAATCCTCAAATTCACCTTCGTATCTAGCCACAAGTCGAAGCATTTCAAATTGCCATGCCCTGATTTTTCTGAGCGCGATCATTCCCGCAACATGAATCACCATGTCAGCACTCACACGGAATGATCATCCCAAATCCGACGTGACACATGTGCAAGGCTAGAGTTGTGCTCGCACAAGATAAGTTCGTCGACGTTGTGGTTATCAGCATAACCACAAAAATATAATCATTTTATCCAACATTCATTTCAATCAAGATCATAAGTATAACATCCATCAAAACAATAACACTTTTGCACGATCGTCATTCTTCGAATTAGAGTGCCCCCGAGTTATCGTCTATCGATCTTTGATACGCCTCAATACCATCGATGATATACGTAACCTGACGATCTTCTTTTCCAACAAATTTTGAGTCGTGCAACTGATGTTATCATCTGAACCGGATATACAATATTTCCTCGATATTCAAGATCAATTCGATCGTTACCCCTCGAACTAGCTATATGTTCAATTCGTTCAAAATCTAAGATCAAGTATGTTCATCCGTCTACCTTAAGTCATCGAGCCACATATTTTCTCAAGTCGTATCGATCTATGCTAACTCAAATATTCGAATAATTTCCATGCACGTTATCATCCAATCGTGCTAAGTTTTTGTATACGATTTACATATCGATTTCCTCGATCGAGTCATCCGTTTGTTACCTTAACTTTTCCTCGATTCAATCTATCTACTCAACTATTTCTGGATTTTGTACTTGTACAATCCCAATCTCGTGCGCGTCATCTCTAGTTTTGTTCGAATCGACTCGTCCAAATCTTCAAGACCATAACTTCTCAATAATACTCAATCTAAGGCTTTGCATACATGCGACGCTTGTTGATAGACTCATTGGCAGCCCGCATCCTCAATCGACCAACATCCCCGAGGCTATCCCATACACCACTCAGGGATGAAGTCATTCAACAAATCCTTAAAACTATCATTCAATTCGTAATCGACTACATCGAATCTCCGTTCGAACCATTCCTCAAATTTCAAGCACGCTCTTCTATAGCACATCGATGATAACATTGTCGTTCGATAGCACTGCTATTGAAACTACCCAACACTCTTTGAATCGATTCTAACTCATTCTTGTCCGACGCAATTTTGGTGTATATGTCCAGTCCGACATAGCCAACCATGCTTATTGAAGTTAACTTTTGTTCAACCAAAATTTCTTTCATACGATTTTGCAAAAATATAGACTTATTGTATGGACATCTCGAGGGACATTTGAGAGAGAGTGCACCAACGACATCAATTTGCGAAAGCAACACAGAGTTAAAGAATTCAATCGAAAGTCCAAGGACGTAAAGTTGTACTCTGATACTGTTATGTCATGCCCCGCTCCCGTAGGAACGATCATCCTCGCTAAGGCGTGATGCTGCGTGAGCCTAGATTACGCTCACGCAAGACAGGTTTTATAACGGTCGATTACAGGCTAAGCGACGGGGTCGTCGCACAGAAGTCCCAAGCAGAAAAATTGAATAATAGCAGCAAAAATTTAAAACAAAACACAAGTCATTCAAAATTCTCTTTATTGATATTGAAACAAATATTACAATATGGCACGAGGCCGAGATTATAAACACTCAAGCTCACTCTTCTCACATTACAAGTCACTCTGCTCTCTCTCATCTCTCAATACAAATTGAGTAGGCCAGCAGAAGCTTCGGATAGGCAATGTCCATATATTACGTCCCGCATAAGTCCAGACTCCATGCGATCGCGTGCCTCGAAACGCCAAGGAAACTCCATGCCTCGACGCATCCAAATGAGCTTCGCGCCAACGAGCTTCTACCTGTTCCTGCACATAAAAACTGTGTGGGTGTCAGTACTCAACTATATATAAGCTTCTCGCCCATCCATACAAAACCAACACGGTCATTTACTTTGTGCAATATAATCCCTTTACGATTATCTTTCTACTCTTTCCTTAGGATCAGTTTTAGGACATAGACTCGCAGCCTATTTTGTGTCTCTAGACCATCCCGTGCCTTGCAACTAGCAACATACTGATACTTTGCCTCTAGACCCTTCTCGTGTCAACGACGTTAACTTATCAAGTCGTGCTTGCCTTTCGGCCCATACTCAGAGACATAACTACACGATAGTACCCAATTTACGAGTGACCGTGCTACAAATCCATATTGAGGCCGTGCCTACCATATTGTCGCCTCGTGGCCCTTACCACTTTAAACACCAACTGACCCAATCTAGACTTGTGAGCAAAGTGTCACTTAACCAACTTTGCCTTGCGGCGATTCCTGACTTAAACTCAAAATGACTCAATTCTAATTTATGTAACTATATGCCAACAACTTAAGACTCGACGTCACATCTTCGTGCCGAAGCATGATATCTACGTTGCAGCCAAATCTTAGGCCCCAAACATTGTCTTCTGATCGTGCACCTATTCAACTCGACTCATTCCAAAGGCACACCTGTGGATTATCGCCCGTGCCGACCCATCTATATGAAAGTTCACTAGTATCATAAGCTATCCTGGACGTATAGTTTTGTTAGTCGGGGTCCTTTCAATGCAAGTAGCTATCCCCGTTGCAAGTCCCTGCTTAACCTGTGCTATCATCCTTGCACGACTATACCCTGTTTCTTTCTAGGGCGAGTTGGTCCCGTAGTCCTGGGTTGCCGCTCGAGGAACCATCGCCCTTGTCGAAAAGTTGTCCATGACCATGCAAGACTCGACTCGAACTAACGTCTCACACAGTCATTCTTCTTCCAATGTTACCATCCTTTCGGGACAAAAGTTCAAGACTTCTGACATTTGAGACCGCTCCGATGACCCATGGTCGCAAGCATGCTTCCTTGTTGCCCTATCATTTTACTCAACTCAGTAACGCATATTTGATAGCCCTTTTCCAAACTCATCTTGAACCTACCGTAGTTCGTGCCTTAAATACTAAGTCCGTGACACCGTGCCTTAAGCCAATTTGTGTTCTGTGCGACACTATCATCCAAGTCATACTTTATATGACGGGCCTTACGATCGTGAAACCAAGTAATTTTGACAACCGCAAAAAATATGGGACAGTGCTTAGAATGTCTTTAATAGCCTATCATAACTTAGCCTAACTTAATCGTGCAACAACTTGATAAGCGAAGGCTGTGTCAAGCCTCGCATCGTAGGAACGTGCCGTGCACGCATTCAACTTTGAACAACCAAGCTATTTGGGTGCCTAGACTTATGCCACAAGCCGTGCAATAAAACTTAATCCATGGGGCGAGCAAAGGCTATGCCAGGCCTTGGACAATGGGACCGTGTACGCTTTATCAAGCGTTTATGCAGGAGACGCCTATAACTTAGGCAAATTCTTAGCTTTGTGACGAAGACGAACTTTTTCTTCTCCCAAGCCACGGGACGAAGAACCGAGTGTCATTTTGAAAGCCATCGTGCATCATTTCTAAGTCGACCGTGGGATATTTTTTCATGTTCTAACTCAATCGACCCAACTTAGGATTATTCCCTTAGCTATTTGGATTTGTCTCTTTTATTATCAAGCCTACGGTGCATTGAAAACTTTTGTTTCTATTAGTACGAAGGCCAAGCTGAGACAAGTTCACCGAAGCCACCCACCTGAGCGAGTAGTCGCCTCGACCGAGCGGGTCTTCGAACAAGCCATTGTATGGCTAAGTCCGAATGCCATCGGCATTTTGATTGCTCCAATTGACTGAGTGGTTACTCCAATTGACTGAGCAGGACGGGGCACTACACTTGCCGTCTATCTTCTCATGATTGTGCAGTAGCGCGTTGAAGTCCCCCATGAGGAGAAGCGGGGTGTTACCTCTGGCCTCTGCCAAAGCGCTCACATAATTAATATCTTGCCAAAGACCCAAACGGCAGTTCCTATCATTGTGCCTGTATAGCGCCAAAAAGGAAAGTGAGACCGCCTTTGTTCTTGAATTTGATCAGGATCATTTGTTCTCACTTATGAACCTCTTGTCCGTCCCAGCTGTTGACGTCCCATCGAACCCAAATTCTGGCCATGCTATATAAGTCCAGTTTATTGACTTGCTTCCATTTACTACTCGTCCTACGCTTCAAAAGCCCCTCAGATTTAATCTTCGATTACAGTAAGGCAATGATCGAACATTGATTCCTCCCGACTGTCTTACATATCTCCTTTCACCTCCCTAACACACAAGCCCCCCATACGTTCCATACGATGATTGACATTAATGTAAAGTCGAGTCACCCTCTATTACGCTCGACACAGCAGCGGGTGGGTTTCCTGTGTCTGTCCGTTCCATCAACTCATCATTACCTGTCTTCATCTGAGCATTCATATCTCCTCGAATTGGAGTCTCCCAAGCCGGGTTATCCTGGCATATGGCCTCTGCGTGTATGCCAGGTTAGGGCTCTGGTCTGTTGAACTCCTCCAGAGTTGGGCCTGTGTGGCACTTCCTGCTTATGTGGACTTCCTCGTGTGGACTGAGAGTCCCTCCGATCGGGTTCAGCTTCGTCGAGAGCAGGGACTCCCTCAATTTGGCAGCAGACTTGCCTCTCGTCACCATACTGTAGAACCCTAGAGGGGGGTGAATAGGGAAATAAAATAAAAACTACAACAATTGATGCAATAAAGGCAATTTAAAGAAAAGAGTAGAAAGATCAAACGCAAACGCAAGGATGTATCCTGGTATCCTCTTTTGAGGCAATCCAGTCCCAGAACTCTCTCCGGCTTTAATCCACTATTATCCAAATAGTACACACGAGTTTGGATCCGAAGAACTCGCCAACTTCAACACGAGTTTGGATCCGAAGACTCGCCAACTTCTACACACGAGTTTTCTTACGAAGGCTCGCCAACTTCAAATAACAGAGAAAGAAAGCTTGTTGATCTTCTAACACTTGAAGATCGAAAGTGTACAACTCTTTAATACTCTAGCACTTAGGGAGAGGATGACAATGAAAAGCTTTGGAGAGTATTAATGGTGGAGCTCTTGGTTGTCGGAAAATTTATGAAGGAGTTGGTAAAGAAGCTCAAGAGAGAGAGAGAGCTTCCTTTTATAAGAAAACCAAGAGTGGGTGGCATTTAATGCTTCTGAATGTACGCAGACCGGCATGCCGTCGGTATGCTGCGGCATACCGCCGGTATGCCGTCCAAATAGTAACGGTCATATTTATGACCGTTCAAGAGCATTAAATGCGGCCATTAATGCATGTCAGATTAAATTGAAAACTGAGTATTCAAAATTCGGTATACCGCCGGTATGCCGGAGCATACCGCCGGTATGCCGACAGAAGTCACAGAAAGTTTTTAGAGCTGCTAGAAACGGCATGCCGCCGGTATGCCGTAGCGTACCGTCGGTATGCCGACAAAAAATCACAGCAACTATTGTGTTGCTAAAAACGGCATGCCGCCGGTATGCCGCAGCATGCCGTCGGTATGCCGACATTTCGAGACAGCAACTTTCTGGAGTCCAAAAAGCGGTATGCCGCCGGTATGCCGAAGCATACCGTCGGTATGCCGCTTTTTGTCACAGAAACTTTTCTGGACGCGAAAACGGTATACCGCCGGTATGCCGGAGCATACCGCCGGTATGCCGCTTTTTGTCACAGAAACTTTTCTGGACGCGACAACGGTATACCGCCGGTATGCCGGAGCATACCGCCGGTATGCCGTTCTGAATGACTTGATTTTCGATTTATGCTTTAAGTTATCATCCATCCTTTAGTGATTACAGAAATACCTAGACCAGTACAGACTCGAAGACACTAAGCAGGAAGACGCCGACTTTATGCAGGGAACGCCGGTGACTGCTACAGTCTTCAAGAAGGAGGAAGCCCTTGATCTTCTGAGAGAAATGAATCTGAAGAACAGAAGACTAAACTACGAAGAAGCTGTTAATTACTCAAAATAAAATGTGCCAACAAACTCCCCCATTTTGATAATTGACAAAATAGAGAGAAAGCATCTTCAGGGAGTAGCTCCCCCGTAGGTAGACAGCTCCCCCTCAATGCGATTTCTCCCCCTTTGTCACTTAGTCAAAGATGGGGATAACTAAAGGAGACAGTGCATAAAAAAAGGGGATAACTAAAGCTGTTAATTCCTTGGATGTGAGACGGAAGTGGCGGTCATTGACCATGGATTGGATGGCGGTAGGGTCGTCGTCATCCCCTCGCATGTTGCAGTAAAAAAGGCGGACAGCAGCAGAGTAGACAGGAATTTGCCGTCGAAGAAGGGAGGAGACACCGGCATCGTCAAACAACGGGACGTGACCGGGGAAGAGGTTCCAGTTGATAGCCCGTCCTTTGAACACGTTCTGGTTGACGAAGTGCTGGAACCAAAGCTCAGCCGCCAAAGCGTTGGAGAAAATGCGTTGGTCAAAGCCGGAGGGTAGCGCCACCGGGACGAAAGGGTTGAAAGAGGAGGAAGAGGATCGGGGGCGCTTAGGGTTGAGGGGGAGCTGTCTCCTTTAGTTATCCCCTTTAGTTATCCCCATCTTTATGCACTGTCTCCTTTAGTTATGCACTGTCTCCTTTAGTTATCCCCTTTGTCACCGGGACAACAACCAGCCGCAATATATTCTGCCTCAGTGGTGGAAAGAGCAACAGAGTTTTGCTTCTTACTAAACCACGATACCAAGGACTTCCCGAGGAATTGACATGTGCCACTAGTACTTTTTCGGTCAATCTTGCATCCGGCAAAATCCGCATCCGAAAAGCCGTGAAGCTCAAAGGATGAGGATTTCGGATACCAAAGACCCATGTTAATGGTGCCTTTGAGATAACGAAAAATGCGCTTAACGGCACTCAAATGTGATTCCTTTGGATTGGCTTGATATCGTGCACACAAGCAAACACTAAACATGATATCCGGACGGCTAGCCGTTAAATAAAGTAAGCTACCGATCATACCTCTATACTTACGAATGTCGACCGATGTGCCATCTTCATCATTGTCAAGCTTGGTCGTTGTAGCCATAGGGGTCCTCATTGATTGGATGAGTCAAGGTCGAAACGCTTGAGGAGGTCCTTTGTATATTTTGCTTGATTGATGAAGGTTCCTTTAGGCCCTTGTTTGATTTGTAATCCCAAGAAGAAGGAGAGTTCACCCATCATACTCATTTCAAACTCTTCCTGCATAACTTTGGCAAATTCTACACAAAGAGTGTTGTTAGTAGAACCAAAAATAATATCATCAACATAAATTTGAACCAATAAGAGAGTCCCATCATGTGATTTAATAAAAAGTGTAGTGTCAACTTTTCCCTTTGAAAAATTGTGAGAGACAAGAAAAGAGCTAAGACGCTCATACCAAGCACGAGGAGCTTGTTTGAGGCCATAAAGGGCTTTATGGAGTTTGAAAACGTGGTTAGGAAATTGAAAATCTTCAAAACCGGGAGGTTGTTTAACATAAACTTCCTCCTTAATAATACCATTAAGAAAAGCACTCTTAACATCCATTTGAAATAGCTTAAAGTCATTAAAACAAGCAAATGCACAAAACATACGAATGGATTCAAGACGTGCAACCGGAGCATAGGTTTCGTCGTAGTCAATGCCTTCCTCTTGGTTATAGCCTTGAGCAACCAATCGGGCTTTGTTACGAGTCACTAACCCATCTTCATTTAGCTTGTTGCGAAACACCCATTTAGTTCCAATAATGGGATGATTGCTAGGTTTTGGAACAAGTTCCCAAACCTTGCTTCGCTCAAATTGATTAAGCTCCTCTTGCATAGCTATCATCAAAAATTCATCAAGAAAAGCATCATTAACATTTTTAGGCTCTATTTGAGAGATAAAAGCCACATTGGCACAAAGATCACGTGTGGCGGATCTTGTACTAACACTTGAGAAAGGATCCCCAATGATAAGCTCCTTAGGATGATTGGTGACAAATCTCCATTCTCTTGGGAGATCCTTTGGGGGAGGCTCGAGAGGAGGAGACTCTTTTGATGGGGTCACAACTTCATTGTTAGATGAAGAAGGACGATCCTCAATAGAGGAGTTCTCCAATCCAAACGAGATGTCATCAATATCCTCGGAAGAGGAGAATGTAGAAGAGTTGAGCTCATTAAAAGAGACATTGATTGACTCTTCGACAACAAGACTTCTTTTATTAAAAACACGAAAACCTTTGCTATGAGTAGAGTATCTAAGGAATATTTCTTCATAGGCTTTTTCTTCAAACTTGCCTAGGTTATCCTTGGTATTCAAAATAAAACAATTGCAACCAAAAACCTTGATATATTCAATAGAAGGAATTTTGTTAAACCAAAGCTCATAAGGAGTCTTCTTAGTAATAGGTCTAATTAAGACCCTATTAATAACATGACACGCCGTATTAACGGCTTCCGCCCAAAAATATTGGGGGAGCTTGTATTGGTTTAACATGACCCGGGCCATATCGCCAAGGGTTCTATTCTTTCTCTCCACAACACCATTTTGTTGAGGAGTACGGGGACAAGCAAAATCATGTCCAAAACCATTCTTTTCACAAAAACTTTTGAAATCAACATTATCAAATTTACCTCCATGATCACTCCTAATTTTGTTAATGGAAAAACCTTTCTCATTTTGAACACGTTTACAAAAAGCAACAAATTTACGAAAGGTATCACTTTTGCAAGCAAAAAAAATAACCCAAGTAAATCTTGAAAAATCATCAACTAAAACAAAAGCATAAAGTTTGCCACCAAGACTAGCTACTCTACTAGGCCCAAAGAGATCCATATGAATAAGTTAGAGGGGTCTAGAGGTACTCACAGAGTTGATGGATTTGAAGGATGACTTGGTCAACTTACTTTTCTCGTATTCTTCACATACCATATCCTTTTTGAAAGGGATGCTAGGAAGTCCTCGTACAAGCTTCTTGGAGGCGAGGCGAGAGATGGTATCCATGTTGGCGTGTCCAAGCCTCATGTGCCAAAGCCAACTCTCATCGTTCTTTGCAACTAGGCACCTGTCATTGTTAGTACCTTCAACAAGATAAAGAACATAAATATTGTTTTCTCTAATGCCTTCATACACAATAGTTCCATTGGAGCTATCGGTAATGTAGCATTTGAGTTTAACAAACTTGATATCATAACCATTATCGGTAAGGTGGCTAATACTTAAAAGATTATGCTTGAGATTAGTAACAAGACAGACATTATTAATACAAGGGTAAGGAGGAGAACCGATATTACCATTTCCAATAATATAACCTTTAAGATTGTTACCGAAGGAGACGTGTCCTTCTTTCTTCATCGATAGCATTGTAAAAAGTGAAGCATCACCGGTCATGTGCCGTGAACAACCGCTATCGAGAATCCATTTGCTTCTAGCATGAGAAGGATTCGTCACCTACAACATAAGTTGAAGATGAACATTTTGGTACCCATGATCTTATGGGTCTATGAGTGTTAGTCTTAGGAACCCACTTAAGAACTCTCATGTCAACTTGTTTTCTTGTATAACAAAAGTTAGAAGTGTGACCTACCAAACCACAATAATTGCACATCAAGGAAGATTTAGAAGAAGAAGTGTGAGTGTTGTGCATGTGTGAGTTACTAGTGTGAGAAGTTCTACCATGAGTGTTATGATGATAGTAAAAAGCATGATGAGAGGTGTTCTTCTTGACAAAGGGTCCTTTTCTTGTGTTAGAAAAGGAGTTGTGTGTAGTGTTCATGTAATGATTGTGCCTAGCATTGTGATGAGTGTGAGGGTGTCTTGGAGCATGCATGTGAGTGGTATTCTTATTACCTAAATTCTTACTTCGTGTAAGAAGATCATTATACTTAATAGAGGTGGAATATTCTCTTCTATTAGCATCTTGACATTTGCGCATGGCAAATTCATAGGATCTTCTCATGGATTGAATCTCATCATCCTTTTTCTTGATGGTGTCAAGAGATTCTTGAAATTTGAGTCACAAAGACTCCATTTCATCCGTGTCGGAAATAGAAGATTTTTCCTTCACATCAATGATGATGTTTGAGAGCCTCTCTACTTCAAGTTGAAGAGCCTCAACCTCCTTGAGAGATTTCTTGTATTTATTCCGAACACCTTTGTGTTCTTCATGTAATTCAAGAATGGCTTTCTCCAAATCATCATAGGTAAGAGTGTTTAAAGAGAAATCATCAAGTACCTCATCGGTTGCCATGAGACAGACGTTGGCATTGTGTTTGCACTCTTTGTCGTTGTCGGAGTCGCTTGTGTCGCTTTCACACCAAATGCTAGTGTTGGCAAACTTTCTAGAGGATGAGCTTCCCTTGCTAGGTTTCTCGTACTTGCTTGAGTCTTTTCGTATCATCGGACAATCCCTCTTGATGTGTCCGGGTCTTCTGCATTGATAGCATGTCGGGTCTTCTTCATTGTCCCGTCTAGAGCGGTTGGCCTTGTTGAACTTTAAGAACTTCCGGAAGTGCTTAGCTGTGAGAGCTATTTCTTCATCGTCATCCGACTCATTGTCGTCGGAGCTATCCTTGGAGTAGGACCTTGAAGCTTTGAGAGCGAGAGTCTTTTCCTTTTCTTTGGTCTTCTCCTTCTCCTTCTCTTGAATGGAGGATTCCTCTTGATCCTTCATGTCGTGCTCGTGAGTCATTAGCTTACCTATGAGGGTCTCTAGGTTCATGACGGTTAGATCGTTCCCCTCAATGATTGCGGTAGCTTTAGGACTCCAAGCTTTCGTCAATCCTCTAAGAATTTTCCTTATCTTTTCATGAGCGGGATATTCCTTTCCAAGAGAAGAGAGAGGGTTAATAATGTCACCAAAACGAGTAAACATGCTTGCAATAGATTCATCATGCTTCATTTTAAAAGACTCATATTCTTGCGTGAGTCTACTAATCTTGGATTCCTTCACTTGTGAAGTTCCCTCGTGAGTGACTTCAAGTAACTTCCAAATCTCATTGGAAGTCTTGCAAGTAGAGATCCGATTGAATTCACTATTGTCAAGGGCACAGTAAAGAGCATTCATTGCCTTGGCATCTCGACAAGCAAGCTTCTTAATATTTTCGGCAAGTATTTCCCGAAGGGTGTCAGAAGCAATATCCTCAATAGCTCTGGAAGGAGTAGGAAGGCCATTTATCACGCAATCCCATAAGTCAAAATCTATGGACTTGAGATAAATGCCCATCCTAATCTTCCAGTAGTTATAGTTGGTACCATCAAATAGGGGAGGCCTATTTGTGGAGTGTCCCTCATTGTGAAACGTGTTGACGCTAGGGTTAGAGGCCATGGATCACTCAAGGAAGTAAATCCAAATCAAGAGAACAAAGCTCTGATACCAATTGTAGAACCCTAGAGGGGGGGTGAATAGGGAAATAAAATAAAAACTACAACAATTGATGCAATAAAGGCAATTTAAAGAAAAGAGTAGAAAGATCAAACGCAAACGCAAGGATGTATCCTGGTATCCTCTTTTGAGGCAATCCAGTCCCGGAACTCTCTCCGGCTTTAATCCACTATTATCCAAATAGTACACACGAGTTTGGATCCGAAGAACTCGCCAACTTCAACACGAGTTTGGATCCAAAGACTCGCCAACTTCTACACACGAGTTTTCTTACGAAGGCTCGCCAACTTCAAACAACAGAGAAAGAAAGCTTGTTGATCTTCTAACACTTGAAGATCGAAAGTGTACAACTCTTTAATACTCTAGCACTTAGGGAGAGGATGACAATGAAAAGCTTTGGAGAGTATTAATGGTGGAGCTCTTGGTTGTTGGAAAATTTATGAAGGAGTTGGTAAAGAAGCTCAAGAGAGAGAGAGCTTCCTTTTATAAGAAAACCAAGAGTGGGTGGCATTTAATGCTTCTGAATGTACGCAGACCGGTATGCCGTCGGTATGCTGCGGCATACCGCCGGTATGCCGTCCAAATAGTAACGGTCATATTTATGACCGTTCAAGAGCATTAAATGCGGCCATTAATGCATGTCAGATTAAATTGAAAACTGAGTATTCAAAATTCGGTATACCGCCGGTATGCCGGAGCATACCGCCGGTATGCCGACAGAAGTCACAGAAAGTTTTTAGAGCTGCTAGAAATGGCATGCCGCCGGTATGTCGTAGCGTACCGTCGGTATGCCGACAAAAAATCACAGCAACTATTGTGTTGCTAAAAATGGCATACCGCCGGTATGCCGCAGCATGCCGTCGGTATGCCGACATTTCGAGACAGCAACTTTCTGGAGTCCAAAAAGCGGTATGCCGCCGGTATGCCAAAGCATACCGTCGGTATGCCGCTTTTTGTCACAGAAACTTTTCTGGACGCGAAAACGGTATACCGCCGGTATGCCGGAGCATACCGCCGGTATGCCGCTTTTTGTCACAGAAACTTTTCTGGACGCGACAACGGTATACCGCCGGTATGCCGGAGCATACCGCCGGTATGCCGTTCTGAATGACTTGATTTTCGATTTATGCTTTAAGTTATCATCCATCCTTTAGTGATTACAGAAATACCTAGACCAGTACAGACTCGAAGACACTAAGCAGGAAGACGCCGACTTTATGCAGGGAACGCCGGTGACTGCTACAGTCTTCAAGAAGGAGGAAGCCCTTGATCTTCTGAGAGAAATGAATCTGAAGAACAGAAGACTAAACTACGAAGAAGCTGTTAATTACTCAAAATAAAATGTGCCAACACATACCACCTTGTCCTTGAAAGATTACCATTTGGCCACTCTCCTTTCTTGACATAGATTGTTGCTCCTCTAACACTCCTTCCTCCTCTACAGTGGCATGATCCGTTCCCGGCTCCATGCCCTCTATGCCCACCTCCATATAGGTTTCATTTTTGCCTTCAACTGTTGTTGAGGCTCGATTGGCCACATCTGTAGTATTAGTTTGTCTAATTAGGTTACTTCCAGGGGCTTCTTTGTAAGACAATTCCATATCTACTCCTTCCATGTCTTCTCTGCTGACAATAGTCATCTTGTATTGGCTATCAAGGTGGCCGAAGCAGGTGCCACTATAAGAAAAATGGCCTTTCTTGATGGTTTATTTCTCGACGGTCGTGAAAAATCGTCAAAGAAATGGGTTATCTTGACGGTTTTAGCCTTACGTCAAGAAAGGACATGTTTAATGTTAATTTAACAAATTTATAGCGTAATAGTTGACGGTTTTAGATGATCCGTCAAGAAATATCATTTTATTTATTGACGGTTTGGGGATAACCGTCAACTAATATATGTGCAAAAAAGTTGGTAGGATTTTTTCAGCTGCCATTTTAGTAATTTTTTCAAATATTTTATATTTGTTGACGGTTATAGTTCTTTTTAATCGAGAAATCGAGCAAACTTTCTTCCGATCTTTCAGAATAAAATCTCAGAAAACCCTCTCATCCCTAACCTCTCAGAAAAACCTCTCATCACCCCCCATCCCTTTCCTCCTCCTCTCCCTGACCTTCTCCTCAAGAGAGAGAGAGCCCCCACTCCTCTCCTCTAAAGAGTATCCCATAGCTCCTCTTTCTTGACCAAAAAAATTCCCCTTCACCAAACCCTGACCCTAGTTTTCCACATAGACGACTCCGGCGACCATGGAGAACGGCACCTCTGACGAGGCCAACGCCATGATGAAGGCCATCATGCTTCTCCTTAACGACGAGTTCCTCGATGGGGCGGAGGAAGGGGTCGATTCGGGGCTCGATGTGGTCGAAGGAGGTCGAAGAACGGGTCGATTCGGGGCTCGAAGTGATTTTGTTGGATAGATTTTGAGGGAATAGAAAATGTCAGCGGAGGTTCGGCTGATGGAAAGGGTCATCAAAAGAGGGGTACTTCACCAACATAAGCTCGACGGGCCCAAGAACGCTGTGTTTGTGAAGTTTCAGGTGAAGTAAATGCCTTACTTGCGTTAGACTATTTCATTATGTTGCTTATGCTTACATATGTCTGTGATATTTGAATCGAGCCCCCATTTCCCATATGCCTTCTCATTCTGGTTCTTTCTGTTACGAGCAGCATGTTCGGATGCTAGCTAGGTTGGTGATTTCTACCTAGCTTGTCGGTAGAATCATAGCTTTAGTGTTTCCACATCATTTTGACGAATATGTCGTTGTTCATGATGATGCATACTTGGTCTTTGAATGGAAAGGTTGCAGTATTTGTCTCATCGACCAAAAAAGAGTGAACATTGACCACAACTTCCCAGCAAAAAGTTTTTGAATTTCTATGCATTTCTCCATAACCTTGAATAAAATATTTATAGGACCAAAAAAAACTAATTTTGAACTACAATTCCCACAGTGAATATAAATGGTTTATTAAGCTTGAAATTCTTAGAAGCCAGCAAAAAACTACTACTACTGACGAACACAAGCTTCAGGTCAGATTTTAGGTCCAACAGCAAAAAAATAAAAATAAAGAGTTACTTGACAACATTCAACTCTACAGCTTGTAAGCAAGAATACGGCCTCATCGACACATCCAAAAAAAAGAAGCACCACTTATTATGTACTTTAAAACAACCCTAGACATTTCTTCAGGATACAAATCTAATTTGCTAACCCAACTAGTTCAATCTAACATTTTCCTGCGTTAGATTGTTATAAATTGTCACTTTTTAAATAACTAGTTCAATCTAACATTTTTCTGTTAAGTACGTGCCTTAATTTTTTATAGAGTACCTTCATATCTTATAGAATTCATTACTTATTTCATGTTTATGTTGGGATGCAGCCTTCAATGGACGTTTTTAAGAACATGCTTTGTGAGCTGGATATTGGAAGAAAAAACCCAGATGGTGCTTATCAAGGCTTTCTTACCGGGTATTTTCTTGACAAGCAAATTTCTCTTTTCTATTATATTTTGATGTGTATCTAAATAATTCTAGATATTGTGTTGTATGTATTATATTTTAAGTCTTAGTAGATTCAGTAAAGTTGTATGTCCACAAAAAACTTGTGCTCTAGTTACATTTTAGGATTTGATTTCTTGATTTGGATAGGATTTGGTAAGACAAGGTTTCATTCAGGCATAAAACTTGGTCAATCTTTCCATTGAGCCTTCTTTTTTCGAAGTCCATTGCAAGCCCATGTTTGAAGTTATTTGTACAAATGCTGATTTTTGCGTCAACTAAACTGATACAATATGGTTGCAGGTTCTAGTTGTAAGACATGCCTAAGGATGGGACTTGGAAAGGTCGCATCTCAAAGTGCTCGTAAGATACATTAGTTACTTAGTCCAGATTAGTGCATTTTATTCATTTCTACGTGTAATCTGGCCACATCGTTACATTTTATTCATTTTCTACTATGGTATGAGTATACAGGTCTGCATGGATTAGTTACAACTTACATGTAACATCATGTTAAAATAAGCATTTGTTACACTAGTATTGAATCTCGTTTTCAGTCATCTTGATATTCTATTCAGTTCGTTGCTTTAACTTTTGTAGGCGGCTTCTCCTTCAACTGATGTACATGACAAATGATAAAGAAGATTAAGGGGTTTGATGGTCTTGTGAACAACTACGAGAACTTTGGAGGGAAGGGACAGTATGTCCAGTGGGCAAGGAGCCAAGGGTAGGCTATTGGATCTGAGGATGAGTTCTTCACCAACCCTGTTGTCAAGGGCTACTACAAGAATCATGTCAAGGTACACAATCATCATTCATTCTATATTATATATTATATATATCTTTTTTTCCTTCTTCTTCAAAATATATATAGCTACTCAATCTCTTTATTAATGTTGAAGACAATTGATAAGATTTTGTTTGATAATTGGTTGACTCTTTTAGAATCATTTTATTAGAGAGATTTATAAGGACGGAAATTTTGTGATCTTACTAAACCTCAATGAAGGGGCTTCCCCTGAATTATTTTGGGTGTATATGTGTGCATATGAATCTGTGAAGGGGTTCCCAGTCGGGAAAACAACCTCTCGTACATTGGGATTAAGGTTGCATACATCTTGAGTCCTCGACACTCTCCAGACTTTATATAAGTGTGAGTTCATGGCATCAATGGAAATTACAATTTTCCAAAGGAAAGAAGAGAGCAAAGAATTGATTTCCTTTCCTTTCCTTTACGTCCAAACGAGGTCTTATTGTATATTTGTGCAGTTTGTGTCTATTAAGGAAAATTTCTTTCTTCTAGCTACTTTCTTCACCGAGTCCCTTGAAATTTGATAAGTTTTTATTCTTTGCATAAAGGTTGTGCTCACTAGACGCTACTATTTGTTTGTAGAAATGCCACTGTTGAAGCTCCTATTTTTTGGTGTTTGAATGCTGCATTAGTTTGTTTAGGCTTGATGAGTGCTGGTTAATATTTAAGTTTAGAATTAAAATCTTATATTATATTTTTGGCACTTTCCTTTTTATCTACTTGTAATATACATGAGACATTCTAAGAAACTGAGCCTGGTGTCCGCCGACAGATTGACACATGCACCAGACATATCTTGTTGCTTTTTTGTTCTATTTCTTGTCCATTTTGTAAAAATAAGAATCCTAGAAAGTCACTAGTAAAGCTAAAGCCATATTTTGCTTCATCTGATATAGGGGTTTCACAAGAAACTGAGCCTGGTGTCCGCCAACAGTTATGTTGAGATGTATTAACATTGTAAGGACATTACAGTAATTCGTTCCTTGCATATATTTATAGAATTTATGGCAATGCATTATTCATTTTTAACAAAGTCAAGATTGTTGGTTCTCAACATGGACTAATTATATATACTGTGCATGTAGGAAACTTCCTTAGAGCTAATCAATTTTGTAGTTTTCCTTAGAGCTAATCAATTATAACATGCAGAAAACTTCCTCTTGTTGTTCTCCTATAATCCGTAAATTGGTTTAGCTAATCAATTTTGTAGTTTTCCTTAGAGCTTCTTAAGCACATTCAGGTTGATTGCTTTGACATACAGGAAAAAATGAACCTCAACCTTTTTTGAGTTTTGTAAAGCAAGAGAAGGGAATCCTCAAATGTTGCTGCACATGGGTTAAATATTCTTGATGTCGTTAGTATCGAGTGCATTATGGCGCTATTATTCAAAAGTTGCATTTTGGATGAAATTAACAAATGTATTGTTTTGTTTCTTCTCATGTAATATTAGATTATTCAGCAATATCCTACAGATGAACAAAAGGTGGTCGGTCAAATACACTGATATCTATTTATTACTTCTTCTTCAAACTATTTGACTTTGTAAGGGTGAACCTCTAACAGTCAAATTATTCGAAACACAAACATGAAGTTTCTGACATGATAATGACAGTTTATCATTTGTATTATTGGTACCATTATCTTTAGAAAACCTCATTATGTGATAGCTTACATTTTCGATTTGTGAAGGTTGATGGTCTTCTCTAGCTGATGGAAGGAGAGAACACTGGTCCTATCAACTTAGCAAACCCTAGGTAACAATCAAGTTTTTCATGACATCAATTTAGAGTTTTATAATATGTCAGTGTTGGATGTAATGTTTTGTGCTTGTCAGTGGTTGGCAGAAAAGAAAACATTGAACATATCAGTATACATGCATCATTTACATATAATGTGGACTTTTTGTTTGCTTCTATATTATATGAGAAACACACTACCACTTTGGTAGAAAGTAGTTGCTGACCAGATCGGAGGAATCGAAACGAAACGCTCAGTCAATCGGAGGAATCGAAACGCCAACGGCGTTCGGACTTAGCCTTGCAACGGCTTGCTCGGAGGCCCGCTCGGTCGAGGCGACTCCTCGCTCAGGTGAGATAGTTTCGGTGAACTTGTCTCATCTTAGCCTTCAGATAATAAATTACATGTTTTCAACTTGCACAAGTAGGCTTGATAATAAAAGAGACGAATCCACATAGCTAAGGAAATAATTCCGACGGGTCGAATTGAGTTAGAATATGGAAAGGTCCAACGGTCGGCTTAAAGTTGGTGCACGGCGTGCTTTGAAAATGACACTCGATCCTTCTTTACGTGGCTTGGGAGAAGGAAAGTTGGTATTCACCACAAAGCTAAGAGTTAGCCTAAGTCATAGGCGTCGCCCGCGTAAATGCTCGATAAAGCATACACACTTCCACGATGTAAGGCTTGGCATAGCCTTTGCTCGTCCCACGGGTTAAGTGGTATCGCATGGCTTGTGACATAAGTATAGGAACCCATAGAACTTGGTTGTTTAAGTCGAACGCGTGCACGGCACGTTCCTACGATGCAAGGCCTGATACAGTCTTTGCTCGTCAAGTTGTTGCACGATTAAGTTAGACAAAGTTATATTGGGCGGTAGTGTCGCACAAAACACAAGTTAGCTTAAAGCACGATGTCACAGACTTAGTATTTAAGGCACGAACCATGGTAGGTTCAAGATGAGTTGGAAATAGGGATATTAAATAGGCGTTCCTGAGTTGAGTAAAATGATAGGGCAACAAGGAAGAATGCTCGCGACCATGGGTCTTCGAGACGATCTCAAATGTTATAATTCATGAACTTGGTCCTGAAAGGATGGTAACATTAGAAGAAGAATGACTGTGTGAGACGTCAGTTCGAGTCGAGTATTGCATGGTCATGGACAACTTGTCAACAAGGGCGATGGTTCCTCGAGCGGCAACCCGAGGCCACGGGACCGACTCGGCATAGGAGGAAACAGGGTATAGTCGTGCATAAGGTTTTAGCACAGGTTAAGCGGGGACTTGCAACGGAGCTAGCTACTTGCGTTGAAAGGACACTGATTAATAAAACTATACGTCCAGGATAGCTTGTGATGCTAGTAACCTTTCATATAGATGGGTCGGCATGGCGGCAATCCGCGTATGTGCCTTTAGATTTAGTCAAGTTGATGTGTGTACAGTTAGAACAAAATGTTGGGCCTAAGATTTGGCTGCAACGTAGGCGACGTGCTTTGGTACGAGATGTGGCATCGAGTCTTAAGTTGTCAGCATATAAGTTGCATAGTTTGGATTTGAGTCATCTTGAGTTTAAGTCAGGAAACGCCGTAAGGCAAAGTCGGTCGAGTGACACTTAGCCCACAAGTCTTGATTTGGGCCAGTTGGTGATTAAAGTGGCAAGGGCCGCGAGGTAGCAATATGGTTAAGTCACATTGAGTTTACGAGGCACGACACAATGGACTTGTAGCACGGTCACATGGAAATAGAGTTTTACTGAGTAGTTGCGTCTTAATTGACGGGCCGAAAGGCAAACATGACTTGATAGGTTAACGTTGTAGGTACGAGAAGGGGTCTTAGGCAAAGTATGAATTAACGTTGTTGTTGCAAACACGGGATGGTCTAGAGACATAAAATAGGCCAAGGCGTCGGTCCTAAAAATTGATCCTAAGACAAGAGTAGAAAGACAATCAAAAGGGTTATGTTGTATAAAGTAAATGAACGTATCAGTTTTGTATGGGTAGGCGAGGAGCTCATTCTACCAATACAGTTGAGTACTGACACCCATACAGTTTTTATATGTAGGCACAGGTAGAAGCTCGTGGCACGGAGCTCACTTGGATGCGTCGAGGCATGGAGTTCCTTGGCGATTCGAGGCGTACGGCCGCGTGGAGTCTGAACTTATACGGGACATAATGTATGGACGTCACCTTCCGAAGCATCCGCTGGCTCAAGACTTGTATTGAGAGATGAGAGAGAGCTGAGTGACTTGTAATATGAGAAGAGTGAGCTTGAGTGATTGTAATCTTAGCCTTGTACCCATCTATGTAATCTTTGTTTCAATATCAATAAAGAGCCTCTTTTGAATGACTTGTGTTTGTAGAAGCATGAAAATTTCAGGCGCATCAACTACCCAAGTCAATATGCGCCAAAAATATCATAAAACAGTAAAAGAGTAGCAGCATAAATAGGCTTTTTTATTTCATAAAAGTCTGTTACATGACTAAAAACACTTTTTACATAGAAGACTCTTTTTACGAAGAAAAAATCAAAAAAGCCTAAAGTTATGCTTCATCCAGGCGCGTCTCAGCTAGACGTATCTCTTCAGCGTCTCAGCTAGGCGCATCTCTTCAGTGTCTCAGCTAGGCGCATCTCTTCGGCGTCTCAGTCAGGCGTATCTCCTCGGTGTCTCAGTCAGGCACATCTCTTCGACGTCGCAGTCAGGCGTATCTCTTCAGCGTCTTAGTCAGGTGCATCATAAAGTCTCAGCATATACGCTCTACTTCGACCCGATCAAGTGCTTCAGTTAATGAAGCAGTTATTGAGCATAACAAGGGTGGACAACCAACCCCACTCTAGCAGGAGGAAGAGCTCTCCAAAGCCCAAGGAAGATGGGAGCACCACAATTCCGATCTGGGGCTCTTCCAGCATAATAAAGATGGGACTCGAGCGTCCCGATCTTTGGATGCAACAGGCACCTTCGGCTTGCATCGGGACCCCACGATCCCGATTTTTGGATGTAACAGTCACCTTCACGAGTGCGTACGAAGATGACTCGACGCATCTTCACCAAGTGGCGGGCTCTCCGAATTCTGTGCAATGAATTTGCATTCATAGTAATGAACCTATCCCCTCGAATTCAGCCAGGTCAAAATGGCTATTTAAAGCACTGGAAGAACTCAATAGCCGGACCAATGAAGATGCGTCATGCAACAGACGTGCAGGTCAGATACCGCACATCATACAGACGCGTCCATCAGTACCAAGCGCCTCACAAGGATGGCCCCATGCGTTCCTATGCGCCTAGTAGAACGTAGATCAATGCGCCCACTCAAAAGCTCATCACCCGTCAAGAGCATTAAATGCTGAAGTCTGAGACGACAGCAGCCATGCCTCGATGACAGAGCGACAACAACTTTTACAAAAAATGAAGCGCCATTATTACTTTCCTCTGTCGGTTACAAGCCACGTGGCCGACCAACCACTCGCATGCGCCTCCGCAGCCATGCGCCCGAAGATTTGCATGCGCTTCTGACTTACTTCTGATCACAGAAGTCAAGTCACTGCATGCGCCTCCCTGGCCATGTGACCAAAACATATGCCTCAAAAGCCATGCGCCCAGACTGGTTCGTGACTCCTGAAGATTACGAGCCAAAGTCTCCTAATGCGCCGGATCCCGGGCGCAGCTCATCAAGATCTTTGAACCAAAAGCATGCGCCACGTTTCCTTTGACTCGATTCAGTCTACGAAGGGGTGCTAACCACCCAAGATCTCAGCTACAGAAGAATCCTCCCCACTGCCACGTGTCAGCCCATGATTGCAACAAGAAGGATTCATCCCACAAATCAGGACGTATCATCCATGAACCCTCCGCAACAACCACCACGTGGCGTTCCCACGCGTAGGCGCATCCTATATATGCGCGCATGAGCAGCCCCAACCTACTGCCTATAAAAAGAGGGATCATTCCTTCTTCCAAGACAGACACACACATAACAAAATCATCAGAGTTACAGAAGATGCATGTCCGCTCACAGAGATCGGAAGATGCACTCAATGTCTTCTTCTCCTCCGTAAGCACCGGCATCCAGAGCAGCCCAGACCTTCAGAGAACCTAAAATCGTCGTCAGATTGTCAACGGAGTCAACGCATTACCACTCGCTCTATCGACACAGGACCCAGATAAAAACAAAAGTAAACTCCTAGGACCACATCTGAGTCCTACATTGTAACACTGTTCTGTTTGTGATTGAAATTTCAACTCAAAGATTTTAATGGCAAACAAGCTGGCTACTCTGCTGGGGATGTCTTTTTCCTCCGATGAGAAAGCTGTGTCACAATCTGACGACATGAAGGTGGGCTCCTCCCACAAGACACTAGTCATACACCTCAATCAACAGGCATATGATGAGTTCATCTCTGAAGACGGAGCAAGTCCTTCGAAGCGGCTGCCGAAGCCGAAGAAGACTCGCTAAGCCTGGGTGCGCAAGGTGGAGGCTCCTTGCTTCATCACTGAAGCGGATGCGCCGATGCAGCCTACCCTTCCTGCTGACGTCCTCAGCTGCCAGGATGCGCCTACGGGTACAACATATCTCTTGGGGAAACGTGGGGCTGACTACATTCTCCAACCATCTCCTTCTCAGTCAAGGAAGATGCGCCGACGGAGCAGGAGCGCATCTAACGCCCTGTGCATTAACTCTAATGCGCCGCGGAAGGCTTCTGTCTTTGACAGACTCACTCGATGTCATGGCAAAAATAATTTGGATTCTGAGTACTATGTATCCCAGCGGGCTGGTACGAAGAAGTCCAAGGCGGCACGGGCCACGCGCCTCGAATGTGCTATACCGACAGTAAGTCAGAGGCATACGCTCACAATCATGCGCGCTGTCGATGGTAAGCTGTACAAGGTTGACTCGGGTGCTTCTGCACCACGAATGAGCCAACCTTCAAAGACCTCATTTCACTTGGGCGCATCCGCTGCGCTTGCAACCAATACGTTCGAGGCAAACTCTGTGGTCTTGAACCCCTGCGCCTACATTGGTTATACGTCTGAGGCTGGTTCAAACTACCCTAAATGTTGTTCCCCCACTACTGATCTGGGTACATTTTATGCGCTGGATCAGGGGGTACAGCATTCACTTGATCACCCCGGTGCTTGGCCTTGCCATGCGCCTGATGGGGGTGTAAAGGTGGCACTCTTCTCTAACGATTTGCGTAATATGATCATTCACAAATTCCAATCAAGAGAGTCGACCGACAAGTACAACGCGCCCCTCACAGGGCACACATGTGCTGTGGTCACCATCAACTGTTGTTGCAAGACAGCAGTACCACCACGAAGGCAGTCTATGTTCCAGCGACTGCAATAGTCAACACCCCTCCGACATCGCCTTGGGAAGAAGTTATCGATTGAAGAGGAGCCGAAATTAAAGATTGCTTATTGCAACGTAGTCTCTAACTCTTCGTCAATCCGAAAGGCGACTGGCAACTCCTCGACCTCGTCCTCATCCAAGAGCCAGCCGAGGAAGACCAAGGTGACTGTCCCATCCTCAGGAGTGTTTGAAGGCACCCGGGCGAGAAAGAAGATTTCAGAGGAAGTAATAGATGGGGGTAGTCAAGTCCTTGTTGATCCTCCTTCCGAAGATGAAGGTATCCTTCAGACTCTATGAAAACATCCCCGATGAGGTCCAAGAATCAAACATCACCGAAGAAAACTCCGTCTGGCGGGTATTTTTTGATGGTTCTTCGAGAACAGACCCCAAAGGCCAAATAATTTCTAGAGTGGGGGTGGTCTTAGTCTCCCCCGATCAGCTGGTCATCCAGCATGCTTACTTCCTTTTAAAGCCGTGCTCCAACAATATTGCCGAGTACAACGCTCTCATCATGGGACTCTAGCTGGCACAACAACTGGGGGTGGATCATCTGAAAGCTTACGGCGACTCAAAACTCGTCGTTAATCAAATTCGAGGGCAGTACAAAGTTCGTCATGAAGATCTGGTTCCTTACCATGAAGTTGTATTGAATATTATCTCAACCTTCACCAAGTTCTTCATATAACACGTACATCAGCTACAAAACCTGGAGGCTGACGCTCTAGCTGGCCTCGCAGCTTCATTAGTAGCACCCCTCGGGACTCAACACTACGTCACGGTAGTTGGTCGAGACTTGTTCTGTCCTAAAAATAACCTATGTACACAAATGTCCCATGTCATGACGACAAGTGCCGGTGTTAATGTCCGAGACTGGAGGTTTCCATTCATCGACTTCGCTGTCTACGAAATTCTCCCAGAAGACCCGAAAGAAGTCGTCTCGGTCAGAAGGCGTTCCCTTCGATTTTATTTTGATACAGCTACTAAAATGCTGTACTGACGTTCCTACTATGGACTTCTCCTTCAATGTCTATCCAGCGAAGAAGCAGCCGAAGCCCTTCGAGAAGCTCATGACGGAATGCGGGGCTCACCAACCCGGGCCTAAGTTGCAGGATCGACTGCGACGCATGGGTTACTACTGGCCAACCATGGCAGCCGACGTCGTCGACTATGCTAAAAAGTGCCATACTTGCCAGCTTCATGCCAACTTTATCTATACACCATCGGAACCACTACATCCTACGGTCGCCTCCTGGCCCTTTGAAGCTTGGGGCATGGACATTGTGGGACCTATCACCCCTCCTTCATCGAGGGGACACCGCTTCATCCTAGCCATCACCGACTACTTCTCCAAATGGGCAGAAGCAGTTCCACTGACGGAAGTAAAAAGCTCTAGGGTGATCAGCTTCATCAAGCATCATATCATCTACCATTTTGGGGTACCCCGTAGGATTATCCACGACAATGGCCCACAGTTCATCAGCCATGCTTTCAACAGATTCTGTGACAAGAATCGTATTCAGAACGTGACATCAACTCCCTATAATCCAACAGCGAACGGATTGGCTGAGGCTTTTAACAAGACTATCGTCAGGCTACTCAAAAAGTTCATGTCATCCAACAAACACGACTGGGATAAAAAGCTCGGCGAATGCCTTTGGGCCTACCGTACAACGGTACGGACTCCGACAGGCAATACACCATTCTCCTTAGTCTACGGGAGCGAAGCGGTACTGCCTCTCGAGATCCAGATACCCTCACTCCGTGTAGCGATAACAAACCAATTGACAAAAGAAGACAATCAACGTCGTCGTCTACGAGAATTGTAGGCACTTGACGAAAAACGTCTCCTAGCTTAGCAGCGTATTGAACTCTATCAAGCCCGTATATCACAGGCTTTCAACAAAAAGGTCAAGCAGAGGACTTTCCAAATAGGCGACCTGGTCCTGGCAGTCAGGAGGCCGATGGTTTTGACTCACAAAATACCAGGAAAGTTCGAGCCCAAGTGGGAGGGACCTTTCATCATAGAGACAGTATACTCAAACGGTGTTTACCGCCTCGTCCGACTAAACGGGGACATGTTCATGATGCCCATCAACGGTATGTTCCTAAAGAAGTACTACTCTTGACATCTTTCAGATATGTACTTCCATCTCTACCCAGCAAGGAAATCAGTGGACCTGATCATCAGAGCTCACATACACCTCCCTTTCACAAAATCTTATATTTTCGGAACCCAGTTGTTTCGTGGCATTCTATCCTCAGTAGAAGAACAACCACGTTCATATTTCCTCTGAGTTGCTCCTCTATACCTTACAAAGCAGAATCTTACACTACGTAGGATCGTGCTACTTATCATGTTTACCATGTCCACATTACCTTTGAGTAAATATCCCATACAGACAACCCCTGTGTTGCCGTACATCGATCGTAGAACTTTCATGTCCATATTACCTCTGAGTAGTTCCGCGTATCCCTCCAGAGTCACTCCTACCACGTCTATAACACCTCTGAGTAGGAAAATTCCGTCATTTGAATCCTATATTTGCCACGTCCACATTACCTCTGAGCAAACATGTCAGTCCTCTCAAACTTATTATCTGTACCTAAAAACCAAGGTACGCCAAAGATAATAGGTCTACACAAATCACTAGTTCATGACAGTAAAGATGAACACACCAGAAAATTCTTTATTTTGCATTCAAAAGTAAAGGATTGCATCCCCAACATAGTTGCCAAAAATAAAAAAGAAAGAAAAAAAGAGACTACAATCCCTAAGCATCACTGGGATTGGCAGAAAGCTCTTCGATCCGATGCTTCAAGTCTTCAGCCCGAGTCCCCACAGTCGCCAAGACTCGGCGTTCAGCTTCTTGATGCATCACCTCCACAGCCTCAGGAGCAGTATCATTCTCATACTTAGCGTCCAACTCTTGCCGCTGGCAGGTCAGAGAAAGAATATGGCGGGTAAAAGCTACTTCTTCCTCCTTGGATTATACGTGCTCAGCCTGGGCTCGCTCAGCATCTAACAAAAGTTGGGCTCGCTGGTCTTAAAGGAGGAGAATCTTGGCAGTGACCTCCGCTATGCTAGTATCCAATGAAGCCCGCAGCTCCACCTTCTCCTGCGCGGACTGAGATAGTCTCTCCGCTGCAGCCTTATCATCGGCCACCTCGCAGTCCCAGATGGCCACCGTGGCCTGGTAAGACGACTCAACATCAGCTATCAATTTCTTCTTTTCTGCTTCTATCAGAGCAGAAAAGTCATTTCGCTGAATACTCTAAAGTTCAGAAAGATGCTGGTCGAGCTCAGCCACCGACGCCTCCAGAATCTCAGCCATATGATCATGGCCCCGGTGGGATCATATCAGACCAATATAAGGGAGCGCCATGGCTTTTGCCGTCGCAAAACTCCCGTTCGCATTCAATACCATCGATACCCCTTTTTGTAGCATCTTGTAGACCGCCTCAACGGCAAACTGTACATATTCATCCGCGTCTGCCAACACCTGAGGCGTCATAACAGGGGTTGGAAGAGCTATCGTAGAGGTTGAGGAAGGTCCTCCGACGAGCCACAGAGCTGGAACCTCAACGTCAGTAGGTTCTTCTCCACCGGCAGTACGGATTTCGTCGCCAGCTGAGGAAGTTAGAGAAGGACGCAACAATTTCCTCCAAGTGGAAGGAGCAGGAGGAGTGTCCTCCATTACAGGGCCCTTGCCCTTATCAGAGTCAATGAAGGATGGTCCCCCGATATCCGGGTTGATGGTATTATCCCCGGCCGGGACAGGGCGGCTCTCTCTTTCGTTCGAAGCGACAAGGTCCGCCCCTGACAGTTCAACCTCCCTCGGAGTCGGGCTCGGAAAATGAATCTTATCACCCGCATCAGCTCTCCCTACAGGGACGGGTGTAGGGTTCGGCAGTGACGCCGACCCTACCGCATCAACCCCCACTTTCGAGGTAGGGGTAGGGCTTGGCCACGAGGCCTCATGTGCGACCAGTGCCTCGGCACCTGTCACTACCACTTTTCTAGCTTGAGGGTATTTTGGTCATTTTTAAAAGTTTGGAATTTATTTAGAATTATTAGTATTAATTATATTTATTAGAATTAATGTGATTTTTAGTGATTTTTAGTATAATTGATTTTGGTGTTTTAGTTGACTTTGACTAGTGTTGACTAGGAGACTAACCTAGAGGCTAACCTAGGTCATGACTATGTGATTAGGATATGGAACCCAAGCTTGACCTAAGTTAGTGATAATTAACCCATTAGAATTAATTTGGAGAAACTAGGATTTGAATTGATTTAGAAATGGCTTGTGATTTCACAAGTCATGACTTGTGACTTAAGGCTTAATAGCCCATAGGCCCAAACATGAACCAAACCTAACCCTAATCAGCCCATGGCAGCCACTATTGATCCCTTCCCTTCTATTTAAATGCTCCTAGAAATTAGGGCTAGCCTCCTTAGGAATTATTTGCTATTTTGGAAGAGGTGAGTCTCCATCTTCCCTAATCTATAGAAAATCCATTTTAATTCGTTTTTTTTCCCAAACCAATTGCAAAAGGATCTAATTATAGTCTACTTGCTGTTGGTATTGAGTATTTTCAGAAAGGAATCAATTTGGGGAAGTTTTGGTGGCTTGAGGAACCATTTCCATTTGGAGATTTTGAGCCTTTGCTCATCAATAGGTATATTTCAATCCCCTCCATAAAATTTTGTTTTTATTGCATTACTAGGATGCCCTAGCCCTAACCTAGCTGTAGGAATATCTAACCCTAAGTTTTGTGTCCAATTCATGTCCTATTTGGACACGTATCAGTGACATGGTGCATGTGTTCGACGAAATGCCCCAAAGGACATTTCGGTTGAGTTTTAGAAATGTATTTGAATAGGAAATTAGGATATAATCTCGCTTGTGTGATTCTTGTGTTCTGAACACATTTTTGTGTTGTGTCGTGTCGGATTTTGGACACGCACACGCTGTGCCCACACGCGCACGTGCAGGCTTCCTTGCCCTGCTACTCGGGCGGAACTGCTCTGTGCACACGCTGTTTTGGCTCTTGAAACTCAACACACACGTTGTGTCCATGACTGACACGAGGTTCCCCGAGTTGCACGAGTCTTCGTGTCATGTCGGACACGTATTCGTGTGTGCATGGGTTCGTCACTGTACAGTCCAGGACAGTACTGTGTATGTGTTGGTTCTCTGAGATTTGATTCAGTTTAATTTAGTTTAAATCATGATTTTAATTATTGTTTAGCTCCTAATTATAATGTATAACTATATTAGATTAGTTTACATTGTTTGGATTGGGTTTAATGTGGGACTTTGGTTTCGAATGGGGTTCGAACAGCTTATGACTGATACACTCTGATACATGTATTTCCAGTTTTTCCAAACCCATTAATTCCCTGTTCTAAATTGTGTTCCTCACTGATTAATGTCCCCACATATTACTGATATATGTTAGTGTATTGTTTCAATTTGAAAATAGACTTTTGTTTGTGAGAATAGGATTGGGCTTTGTGGTTGATATCAATGTAAAGGCTGATATATGAGTTCTAATATGAATATAGAGTTTTTGTTCAAAAACCTGAGATGGGTTTCAGTCCTTCATGGACTGATACCATTTCTTCTCGCAATGTCTCATTAACTTTCAAATACCTGAGATTGAATTTCAGGTAAACAGTAGACTGATTTCCAATTTTCCTTAAAACTTCCCTGAGCTGATTCCCTATTTCCCTATAGGCAAGTACAATGTTTACATTCGAAATTGGCTTTGGGTGTGAGAATGGAATTTTGGCACTTGTGTTGCATTTGAAATTGGCTTTAGTTTTTGAATGAGATTTTGGTTTGTGTGGTTTCGAAATATGAACTGAGATTAGTTCTTTTTCTTTATACTGTAAGTGAATGTTAAATTCTTGTTTAACAACCAATATTGCTTTCCCTTGAACTGATATGAACTGGAATTGATTTCCTTTTCTTTTTGCAATTGTAGTTAGTTCCCTGTAAACTAAATTGAATGCCATATATGTTGAACTGAGAAATGGGGGTATTGATTTGGTCTGTAACTGATTCCTTTTCCTGTTTGCTGAGATTTAAACCTCTTAAATACTGTAAACTATTTTCCTATTATTTCCTCCTCTTTTACCACACTGTTTTCCTCATGTATAACACACACACACCAATGTTTCATTATCACACACCATTTATCTGAATACACACACACACAAGTTGCCATTCACAGATTTCACATAGCTGTATGCTCACTGTTTTCATGGTTATTCCTGTTTTTCCCATTACCATATGTCTCACTAACCCCCCACACATTGAACTCTCATGTCTCACTCAGCACACACATGTCTCACCTCTCACACTTTTTCCTGCACACTGAATTCAGGATTCTCTCACTAACCCTCTAGCCTTCACTAACACACACACATGTATACCATATTCCCTTCCTATCCCTATATATATGTACATGTATATATTGTCTAATGTGTATATATGGGTAATAATGTGTATGTATGTTTAGATGTACTTCTATTTAGATTGTATAAATATATATGTGAGATGTAATATATGTATCCTATATATTAGATAATGTGGGTGTACTATCATTTTTATATAAATATAGTTGTATGGGTGATAGGTATATAGATAGCCTATATGTGTATATTCTAAGTTAGATTATAATACATATTATCATGTGTATCTGTGATTATGGGTTGGCCTATGGCATGGTATGCCTAGTATGGAGTCTAGAATAGACTGTTAAGCCTAGATTAGTCTTGTTAGAACCTAGAATAGACTAGTTAGCCTAGTGAGACTTGGTTAGACCTAGTTGACCATAGTTTGACTTAGGTTTGACTTTAGGGTTGACCAGAGTTGACCAAGAGTTGACTTTGGTCTAGATTGACCTAGATTCATGTAGAATGCGTTGATTTGCATCTTATTATCATTGTAGACTCATAGTGACTTGTACTGTTCTATAGGAGACAGACACCACTCCTCGGACAGTATATATTCTTCAGATTCACCGGATACAGGTGAGTACATTCTTTGATCATTTTATATCCTGTATTAGGAGTATATTTCCTGCTTTAGATTACTTTACATGATGCTGACACGTTAGAAAAACGGATTAGTACTATATGGATCTTGTTGTGCGATGTTATCCCCTTAGCAGATACATCGGGTATTCGTGTTCGTGTACTTTATCGTGAACATCGTGTACTCCTTGTATTTGTTACATTCGTGTACGAAACGTATGAAATCATGTATAATCATGTATTCACATGACCTTCGTGTACAATAACATAACTTAACTAGATCCTTGTGTATTGATTGGAGCGGGGGAGTAGAAGTGGTTATGTATTCAATCCAGTAGATTACTCGTGTACAACCTCTGTAGATTACTTGTGTACAATATCGTGCCGTCTACATAACCATCTTGTGCTCTGAATCACTAGTACTGTTAGTTCTCTATATAGTGTAGCTATTTATTTACAGTCTCTCTTTCTCTTTTTATCATGCATTTCTTTCAGTTTCTTGTATCTTACTCTATAGCATGATTATATATCCTGACCTGCTATAATTTGATGAGATGTACTGTGCTCGCTCCTGTCCTGACTGGACCTGTTGAAAATTTTACAGAGGACGAGGCTGAGACGTTCTGCCCTACCTACTACGGTGCTACTTTAGATGAGTGCCTGGACTTGGACTAGCAGCAGGATCCACTAGCAGTAGATGACACTCCCTTAGATTAGGATTGTCTTTACTTTGCTTGAATTACTGTATTTGGATTCTGGGATATTTCTGAGATATGTATTTATTCTAGACACTTAGAATTCTGGGTTTGTATCTCTGTGATGTTTCTCTCCTGGATATTATCTATCTTTTATATCATCATATCTTATCATGTTCTACCTTAGTTGTGATTGAGATATATTCTGTTATGTCACCCCCATTCGGGGAGTATAAGTGTTATTACCTTCAACTGTTAGATGTTGTGACCTAGGACAGCGTTTTACCGTCGATACTGCGGCGTAGGCTGGATGTACCCACGTCTCGTGCCCTTACTCTTGGGTGCGGGTCGTGACACGTTTTTAGTGGTGGCCCATGCAGGTCTAGGTTGGAAATGTAGTGGTATTCGTACTAGAATATTGCTGCAGCCTGCAGTAGGAATTAGTATGTTTTTGAAGGTACTCAATCACACTAGGAAATTCCTTATTAGATTTCGTATATCTAATTTGCTGCTTATTGTCTTCCTTAGAAATTTTAAACTGTCATCCTTTGATTTTTTTGACTCATTCTCTGTAATTGTTTCTTGTTTGATCTGTGTCTCCAGGATGGTTGAGACGCGATCGCATCGCCCTGAACTGGGAGACGCTGGAGAGGGGTCTAGCACCTCTCGACCTCAGCAGCAGCCTGCTCCCGGTGCCACAGGGCCAGTGCAGCCCTCAGGAGTCGGTGTTTCTGCCACTTTTGGAGGAGCACCTCCACCAGTCAGGAGGCTGGTTGTGATTCCTAAGATCCTTCCACCATAGCAGCCTCCGTCTGCGGGAATGGTAGATGTTGCACATCTCTTCTCCTTTGTGGAAAGGATTTTTGAGCCCCACCAGCAGCAGCAGACGAGGCAGACTGCAGATTTCAGGCAGGGGATCGATGAGGCACACCAGCTGGTCCGCACTACAGTCGAGATGATTACAGCTCAGGGGACCCAGCTGCAACCCCGTCGGAGGGAGAAGGACATTCAGGACTTCCAGAAGATGCATCCTCGGGAGTTCTTCGGCACAGAGGGTATCCACTATGTCGATGACTAGATAAAGCATATTGAGGAGATCTTTCGACTGGCGGAGATACCAGATCGACTCCAGATCGAGGCGGCGGGCAGTCAGATGCAGGACTTAGCCCGTGCGTGGTATCAGACAGATCCCAGGGTGGGAGTTGAGGACCAGACTTGGGCCCAGTTCAAGGAGCTATTTAAGGAGCAGTTCTTTCCTGATGTGGCCTTGGGAGGTATCGAGGCACAGTTCGAGGCTCTGGTTCAGGGGAACCAGACGGTAGCTGAGTATGCTGTAGAGTTTTGTAGACTGGCCCGTTTCATAGATGACTTGACAGAGAAGACGAAGGCGAGGAAGTTTTGCCGAGGTCTGATTAGAGAGATTCGGTCGCTGACTAAGAGCGACCGGAATGCCACATTTACTGAGATATTTTCTGGGGCTATGGCAGCGGAAGACGACCTAGGGCTGAAACAGAAGAGGGGTCGTAACTTCCAGGGTGGTAGCAGCAGTCAGGGGCAGGCCAAGAGGCCTCACATCCAGCATCAGCAGCCACAGAGGCCAGTTCAGCAGTATCAGCAGCAGCACCAGTATCAGGGCCGTACACCTTTTCAGCAGGTGCAGCAGAGGGGGCAGTAGGCACCCAGGCAGCAAGTTGTTAGTTGTACTTTCTGCAAGAAGCCTGGGCATAAGTGGGACGAGTGCAGGAAGAGACTCGATAGATGTTTGATGTGTGGGTCAGCAGACCACCAGATGCGAGAGTGTCCAGTTGTGTCGATGCGTCTGATACCAGGAGGAGCTGGGGCAGCCAAGGCTCCAGCAGGTCAGCCGAGGGGACCAGCCCTACAGACCCAGCAACAGAGGTTCCAGCAGCACCAGCAGCAGGCACGAGGTGGACAGCAGGGGCGAGCTTTCGCCATGGCAGCTGAGGATGCCGAGCCCATAGGAGAGCTGATAGCAGGTTCGGTTCTTCTCGACTTTCTTCCAGCATTTGTACTCTTTGATTCTGGGGCTTCCCACACCTTTGTATCAGTATCGTATGCTATTAGACACAGTCTGGTTTCTGAACTATTGCCTAGGACCTGCAAGATCACGACCGGGGGTGGGGTCATCCTCGTGAGTGATGTTTGCAGAGGGCGGAGCGTCTTATTGGGAGGCCGAGAGTTGGGAGTGAGTTTACTCGTCATGCCATTACCGAACTACGATATTGTATTAGGTATGGACTGGCTGAGTAGACACCACGCTCGCATTGATTACCGAAGGGGTAGAGTTTTGTTCGGGGCGCCAGGAGAGCCAAAGTTTGAGTACACCAGGCGGCAGACAGAGCAGGACGGCGAAGTCTTCTGTAGAGCATCAGTTGAGGAGCAGGTGGCTCTGTATCACTTGATCACAGAGTTTATGGATGTATTCCCAGAGGAGTTGCCAGGGCTTCTACCGGACAGAGATGTAGAGTTCTCGATAGACTTGGTTCCCGGCGCGGAGCCGATTTCCCTGCATGTCTATCGAGTAAACAACAGCGAGTAGTGGAGCTGAAGAAGCAGGTGGATGAGCTGCAGGACAAGGGCTTCATCCGTTCGAGTTCTTCACCTTGGGGTGCACCGGTACTTTTCGTACCCAAGAAGGATGGGTCGGTACGGATGTGTATCGACTATAGGGCACTTAACAACCTGACGATCTAGAACAGGTATCCACTGCCGCGGATCGATGATCTGTTTGATCAGTTGAGTGGAGCTCGGGTGTTCTCGAAGATTAATTTGAGGTCAGGTTATCACCTGGTAAAGGTGAAGAGGGAGGATATTCCTAAGACCGCTTTCAGGACACGGTACGGGCAGTTTGAGTTTTTGGTTATGCCGTTTGGGCTAACCAATGCACCAGCAGTGTTTATGAATCTAATGAACAAGGTGTTCCACCAGTACTTAGACAAGTTCGTGGTGGTGTTCATTGATGATATCTTGGTATATTCCAAGACAGAGAAGGAGCACGAGGAGCATCTGCGGATAGTGCTAGAGACTCTCAGGAGGGAGCAGCTTTATGGGAAACTCTCCAAGTATGAGTTTTTCTTGGACCGGGTGGACTTCTTGGGGCATGTGATGACTGGAGATGGTATCTCAGTTAACCCCAAGAAGATTGTAGCAGTTGAGGCTTGGACAGTGTCGACTTCAGTGGCAGAGATCAGGAGTTTCCTGGGGCTGGCAGGATATTATAGGAGATTTGTGCAATATTTCTCCCGGGTTGCAGAGCCATTGACACGGTTGACCCGGAAGGATACTGAGTTTGTTTGGTCAGAGGAGTGTCAGGCAGCTTTTGATGAGTTGAAGAAGCGGCTTACGACAGCTCCGATTCTGACATTGCCTTCAGGATCAGGTGGATTCACTATTTATAGTGATGCTTCAGGAAAGGGGCTGGGTTGTGTCTTACAGCAGCATGGAAAGGTGATTGCCTATGCTTCCAGGCAATTACGTCCCCATGAGAAGAACTACCCTACCCATGACCTGGAGCTGGCGACGGTGATTTTTGCTTTGAAGTTGTGGAAGCACTATCTGTATGGCGAGAGGGTGGAGATTTTCACAGATCACAAGAGCTTGAAGTATGTGTTTACACAGAAAGAGCTCAACATGAGGCAGCGCAGATGGATAGAGTTGATGAAGGACTTTGACATCTCACTTCAGTATCACCCAGGGAAGGCCAACGTGGTTGTCGATGCCTTGAGTAGGTATCTGACAGCCATGTGTTTGACTATGGATCAGCACTTGCTTGCAGACTTGGAGAGCCTTAGGATTGAAGTGATTATGCCAGGGGTGCAGATGTAGTTATAGGGCCTTCAGATACAGTCGGACTTGATAGACAGGATCAAGGCGACACAGTTCGAGGATGTGGCTCTGCGGTGTATCCGAGAGCAGGTTCGTGCAGGGTTGGTGGATGGCGAGTTTTTACTTGCAGAGGATGGTGCCCTGAGGCACGGTTCCCGGTTATGTGTGCCTAGCGGGGAGTTCAGAGAGCAGATCATGCAGGAGGCTCACAGATCGCAGTACTCTATACATCCTGGTGCCAACAAGATGTACAAGGATCTGCGAGAGCATGTCTGGTGGTACGGAATGAAGCGGGACGTGTCCCACTTCGTAGCTAGATGCTTAGTCTGTCAGCAGGTCAAGGCAGAAAGGCAGAGGCCCGGAGGATTATTGCAGCCGTTGCCCATTCCAGAGTAGAAGTGGGAACATATCACCATGGATTTTGTATCGGGGTTGCCGCGTACACCAGGAGGGAAAGATGCGATTTGGGTCATCGTTGACAGGTTGACCAAATCGGCCCACTTCTTGCCATTCAAGCTGGGTACGTCTACAGAGAGGCTTGCAGAGTTGTATATGAGGCAGATAGTCATGATTCACGGAGTTCCCGTCAGCATTATCTCAGATCGGGATAGTCGCTTTACTTTCCATTTCTGGAGGAGTCTACAGACTAGCTTAGGCACTCAGCTCAAGTTTAGTACTGCATACCACCCCCAGACGGACGGACAGTCAGAGAGGACTATTCAGACCCTTGAGGACATGCTGCGGACGTACGTCCTGGATTTTGGAGGTTCCTGGGAGGATCATCTACATTTGGTGGAGTTTGCTTACAACAGCAGTTATCAGGTCAGCATTGAGATGTCACCGTTTGAGGCTCTGTACGGGCGTAGGTGTCGTACACCCTTATCTTGGGATGATGTTGGAGAGCGAGCTTTACTGGGACCAGAGATGGTTTTTGACGCAGCCGAGAAGGTGAAGCTCATCAGGGACAGACTTCGCATAGCGCAGGACAGACATCGGCACTGGGCCGATCGCCACCGGAGGCCATTAGAGTTTGAGGTACAGATTTAGAGATAGGATTAGAAGTAGGTTGTATTTTTGTTTGTTGATTGATCGTATTTGTTTTTTTAGTAACTTAAGACCTTGCTTGTGATTGGGTTGGAGACATGGTTTTTCTGCAGATATCTCCGACTCGTGGTACGATACGCTTTGGTAGAGGTGGGAAGCTTAGCCCGCGCTTCATCGGCCATTTCGTTATCAGCGGGAGAGTCAGTAACGTGGCATACAGGCTAGACTTGCCACCTGCACTAGTGGGAGTTCACAACGTATTCTACGTATCACAGTTGAGACGGTACATGGCTGACCCTAGCCATGTGCTCGATCATTCGGAGATTGAGATTGGGCCTACTCTCAGTTATCCAGAGCAGCCTGTGGAGATTCTGGATCGCCGAGAGAAGGTATTGAGGAACCAGGTGATACCCTTGGTCCGCGTCACGTGGAGGCATCATTCTCCAGGAGAGTCTACCTGGGTGCAGGAGGATGAGATGCGCGAGCAGTACCCTATCTTTTTGGACCTTGAGGTATACTTTTCTATCCTTCTCAGCAGTTTAGTTTCGCCTTTAATTTCAAGGAGGAAATTATTTTAAGGAGGGTAGATTTGTCACTACCACTTTTCTAGCTTGAGGCTATTTTGGTCATTTTTAAAATTTTGGAATTTATTTGGAATTATTAGTATTAATTATATTTATTAGAATTAATGTGATTTTTAGTGATTTTTAGTATAATTGATTTTGGTGTTTTAGTTGACTTTGACTAGTGTTGACTAGGAGACTAACCTAGAGGCTAACCTAGGTCATGACTATGTGATTAGGATATGGAACCCTAGCTTGACCTAAGTTAGTGATAATTAATCCATTAGAATTAATTTGGAGAAACTAGGATTTGAATTGATTTAGAAATGGCTTATGATTTCACAAGTCATGACTTGTGACTTAAGGCTTAATAGCCCATAGGCCCACACATGAACCAAACCTAACCCTAATCAGCCCATGGCAGCCACTATTGATCCCTTCCCCTCTATTTAAATGCTCCTAGAAATTAGGGCTAGCCTCCTTAGGAATTATTTGCTATTTTGGAAGAGGTGAGTCTCCATCTTCCCTAATCTATAGAAAATCCATTTTAATTCATTTTTTCCCCAAACCAATTACAATAGGACCTAATTATAGTCTACTTGCTGTTGGTATTGAGTATTTTTAGGAAGGAATCAATTTGGGGAAGTTTTGGTGGCTTGAGGAACCATTTCCATTTGGAGATTTTGAGCCTTTGCTCATCAATAGGTATATTTCAATCCCCTCCATGAAATTTTATTTTTATTGCATTACTAGGATGCCCTAGCCCTAACCTAGCTGTAGGAATATCTAACCCTAAGTTTTGTGTCCAATTCGTGTCCTATTTGGACACGTATCAGTGACATGGTGCATGTGTTCGACGAAATGCCCCAAAGGACATTTCGGTTGAGTTTTAGAAATGTATTTGAATAGGAAATTAGGATTTGATCTCGCTTGTATGATTCTTGTATTCTGAACACGTTTTCGTGTTGTGTCGTGTCGGATTTTGGACACGCACACGCTGTGCCCACACGCGCGCGCGCAGGTTCCTTGCCCTGCTACTCGGGCGGAACTGCTCTGTGCACACGCCATTTTGGCTCTTGAAACTCAACACACATGTTGTGTCCATGACTGACACGAGGTTCCTCGAGTTGCACGAGTCCTCGTGTCGTGTCGAATACGTATTCGTGTGTGCATGGGTTCGTCACTGTACAGTCCAGGACAGTGCTGTGTATGTGTTGGTTCTCTGAGATTTGATTCAGTTTAATTTAGTTTAAATCATGATTTTAATTATTGTTTAGCTCCTAATTATAATGTATAACTATATTAGATTAGTTTACATTGTTTGGATTGGGTTTAATGTGGGAATTTAGTTTCGAATGGGGTTCGAACAGCTTATGGCTGATACACTCTGATACATGTATTTCCAGTTTTTCTAAACCCTTTAATTCCCTGTTTTAAATTGTGTTCCTCACTGATTAATGTCCCCACATATTACTGATATATGTTAGTGTAGTGTTTCAATTTGTAAATAGACTTTTGATTGTGAGAATGGGATTGGGCTTTGTGGTTGATATCAATGTAAAGGCTGATACATGAGTTCTATGAATATAGAGTTTTTGTTCAAAAACCTGAGATGGGTTTCAGTCCTTCATGGACTGATACCATTTTTTCTCGCAATGTCTCATTAACTTTCAAATACCTGAGATTGAATTTCAGGTAAACAGTGGACTGATTTCCAGTTTTCCTTAAAACTTCCCTGGGCTGATTCCCTATTTCCCTATAGGCAAGTACAATATTTACATTCGAAATTAGCTTTGGGTGTGAGAATGGAATTTTGGCACTTGTATTGCATTTGAAATTTGCTTTAGTTTTTGAATGAGATTTTGGTTTGTGTGGTTTCGAAATATGAACTGAGATTAGTTCTTTTTCTTTATACTGTAAGTGAATGTTAAATTCTTGTTTAACTGCCAATGTTGCTTTCCTTTGAACTGATATGAACTGGAATTGATTTCCTTTCCTTTTTGCAATTGTAGTTAGTTCCCTGTAAACTAAATTGAATGCCATATATGTTGAACTGAGAAATGGGGGTATTGATTTGGTCTGTAACTGATTCCTTTCCCTGTTTGCTGAGATTTAAACCTCTTAAATACTGTAAACTGTTTTCCTATTCTTTCCTCCTCTTTTACCACACTGTTTCCCTCATGTATAACACACACACACACACCAATGTTTCATTGTCACACACCATTTATCTGAATACACACACACACAAGTTGCCATTCACAGATTTCACATAGCTGTATGCTCACTGTTTTCATGGTTATTCCTGTTTTTCCCATTACCATATGTCTCACTAATTCCCCACACATTGAACTCTCATGTCTCACTCAGCACACACATGTCTCACCTCTCACACTTTTTCCTGCACACTGAATTCAGGATTCTCTCACTAACCCTCTAGCCTTCACTAACACACACACATGTATACCACATTCCCTTCCTATCCCTATATATATATATATGTACATGTATATATTGTCTAATGTGTATATATGGGTAATAATGTGTATGTATGTTTAGATGTACTTCTATTTAGATTGTATAAATATATATGTGAGATGTAATATATGTATCCTATATATTAGATAATGTGGGTGTACTATCATTTTTATATAAATATAGTTGTATGGGTGATAGGTATATAGATAGCCTATATGTGTATATTCTAAGTTAGATTATAATACATATTATCATGTGTATCTGTGATTATGGGTTGGCCTATGGCATGGTATGCCTAGTATGGAGTCTAGAATAGACTGTTAAGCCTAGATTAGTCTTGTTAGAACCTAGAATAGACTAGTTAGCCTAGCGAGACTTGGTTAGACCTAGTTGACCATAGTTTGACTTAGGTTTGACTTTAGGGTTGACCAGAGTTGACCAAGAGTTGACTTTGGTCTAGATTGACCTAGATTCATGTAGAATGCATTGATTTGCATCTTATTATCATTGTAGACTCATAGTGACTTGTACTGTTCTATAGGAGACAGACACCACTCCTCGGACAGTATATATTCTCCAGATTCACCGGATACAGGCGAGTACATTCTCTGATCATTTCATATCCTGCATTAGGAGTATATTTCCTGCTTTAGATTACTTTACATGATGCTGACACGTTGGAAACACGGATTAGTACTATATGGATCTTGTTGTGCGATGTTATCCCCTTAGCGGATACATCGGATATTCGTGTTCGTGTACTTTATCGTGAACATCGTGTACTCCTTGTATTTGTTACATTCGTGTACGAAACGTGTAAAATCGTGTATAATCATGTATTCACATGACCTTCGTGTACAATAACATAACTTAACTAGATCCTTGTGTATTGATTGGGGCGGGGGAGTAGAAGTGGTTATGTATTCAATCCAGTAGATTACTCGTGTACAACCTCTGTAGATTACTCGTGTACAACATCGTGTCGTCTACATAACCATCTTGTGCTCTGAATTACTAGCAATGTTAGTTCTCTATATACTGTAGCTATTTATTTACAGTCTCTCTCTTTTTATCATGCATTTCTTTTAGTTTCTTGTATCTTACTCTATAGCATGATTATATATCCTGACCTGCTATGATTTGATGAGATGTACTGTGTTCGCTCCTGTCCTGACTGGACCTGTTGAAAATTTTACAAAGGACGAGGCTGAGGCGTTCTTCCCTACCTACTACGGTGCTACTTTAGATGAGTGCCTGGACTTGGACCAGCAGCAGGATCCACTAGCAGTAGATGACACTCCCTTAGATTAGGATTGTCTTTACTTTACTTGGATTACTGTATTTAGATTCTGGGATATTTCTGAGATATGTATTTATTCTAGACACTTAGAATTCTGGGTTTGTATCTCTGTGATGTTTCTCTCCTGGATATTATCTATCTTTTATATCATTCTATCTTATCCTGTTCTACCTTAGTTGTGATTGAGATATATTCTGTTATGTCACCCCCATTCGGGGAGTATAACTGTTATTACCTTCAACTGTTAGATGTTGTGACCTAGGACAGCGTTCTACCGCCGATACTGTGGCGTAGGCTGGACGTACCCACGTCTCGTGCCCTTACTCTTGGGTGTGGGTCGTGACAGCACCACAATCGGGAAGAAGCCCGGCCGACAAATTCTTGTCGAAGACGTCTCCGCTAAACGCAATCTCTCTGACAGCTGGTTCAACATCTTCCTGCGAGCCATCGTCAGAAGAAGACGAGCTCCATTCTTTTTCCTCGTCTGGAAGGACTTTTTCCACAACTTCCTTTGGGGCCTTGACGCTTTCAGGCACCCCCTTAACGGTTGGTTCTACTCCCGGTCGAGGCTCCATGCCGCCCTCCTGATGGATCGACCGAAAGACCTCAACAACCTGAGCCGCTAGTACATCTTCAGCTTCCCTTCCAACATAATCTGGAGATACCAAAATCTCCACAGAAGTGACATCATCAACGCTCCCTTCCCTGGGAGATGCTGTAATCGGAGGAATGCGCTCGTCGGAAGAGCTCGCTACCTCCTTCGGTCTGTTAATACCCGGTTTCGAAACCCGGGGTTTCTTCTTCAGCACCCCCTACAAAAAAGAGTACATAAGTCACAGAAATCAAAGAATAGACCAGACTATGTGGGACGTCTTTACCTCTGCGGGATCTGATTCCGTTGGTACTACAGGTGGCACTCCCGGAGCTCCTACCTTCGGAGTCGTAGCTTTCCTCGGCCTCTTCGGCGCAGACGAACCGGCCTCCGCGTCAGCCCGCCTCTTTCCAGCTGGGGGCTCTTCCTGAGTACCCCCCGTTGATGCTGCAGCAGCAGCCCGATAACTTGCAATCTCTGGTGGACGATATGACCGGGACACCGCCAGCATGTTTTTTGTTGCCTCTAGCTGAGTGCCAACGATGAAACTAGTCTCACTGTCATATTCAGGGGACTCAGTGTTCATGGCACAATACAGCTTAACAGCCAAATACAAGATCTACGGCCGAGGTTTGTGAACTGGCGTAGTGAAACGAACTCCAGTGCATCTGGCATTGTAATATTGCCAACCTTGGGCTCCATCCAGTAAACTTTCGACAAACCCCAGACTATTACTGGGGTTCCTTAACATTAGCTGGGTGTAACCAAACTGACGTACAAACCGGCTCGGCAAATACGGCTCCAGATAACACTAATTCTTGTTGCGGTAGACCAAATAGGAAGGCCGAATACTCTGCAACCAGCGAAACCCCCATGTCGGCAGGGCCATCGCATCCTTACCAGAGTCTTCCAATTCTTGGTCAGCCTCAAAATCTATGAAGACGGGATTGACCTTGGTGATCTTCCACCCCTGAAGTTAAGACAAAACCCTCCTACAGACAGGGACACCGGTGTACAGCCATTTCCTCTTATAAAAGCGACGGATAAAGGCATCGTCTACAACATGATCGTCTTCAGGGCCCGGGCTCATCATATTTGGGTGATGCAGAATCAACCATCCCATCAGATAATGGAACGGTAGCTCATCTCGGGGAAAGTTGTCTTTCTTGTCCCTCTCATGGACCACATCGTCAGCAAAATCTCTTAAATCCTGCAGCAGGTTACACACCATCGTGGGAAGGAGAGCCAGAGGACGACCAAAAACTAGTTTTACCGCGGACAAAATGAGGTTCCTGCTCACTCTCTCTACAGATCCAGATCTGTCCGAGAACACATAGTCCCGGAGCCATATCATCAAGTATGCAGTCAACACTGCCTTGGAAGACATCCGGTGCATGCAATGCTAGAAACAACTGTATACGTCGTCACCACTCTCATTTGAACGAGGAGTCTTCTCGCCTAGTCGGTTCATTTCGGAGGTTACCTTCGCGTGACTCAGTCCCTGCGGAGTCACAAACCGAATCTTGGAAGGGTCCGTCAGGTCCAGCTTGAAGACATAATCCCTCTAAGCAGTTACATAGGGCTGTGACCCGCCCTTATCCTTTCGTTGCATCAGATAATGGTGGCTCGCCACCTCCTTGAAAATAGCCATCATCTCTGAGTCCTTGTCTTCCAGGATATGGATCTCTTCATTTGTCGGGAAATATTCCTCATACGGCTCCGAGCCCCAGGGAAGCTTGGACACCTCATACATCTCATGGAGGGCCAATCCCAACTCCCCCACCGGAGTAAAGAAAGTGCCAGTCTGGGTGTTAAATATTTCCAGGAGAGCAATAAACATATGCCGATTAAGGTCGACACCTGCTTGGGAGGCGCGAAGAGCGGCGGTCAGCCCAATCGCTTTGAGCTCAGTCTTGAACTTCGATAAAACCCAAAGGGTCAGCTTGTCCCACTTCGACACGTGGTGACACCAGCCTTCAACCCGAAAACCTAATTTTGGATACATGACCATCGATGTTAGCATCCGACTTGCAAAGGCCGAAGCACCAAAGGCGAAGGTGTCAGGAGGAACATCACTATAAATGCTCCCAGGGCACAAAGTTCGACAATGGTACGAAGTTCTGACTCGCGAGGCGGCCAAGGTATCCCTTTGATTCGAAGTAACATCAATATAAAGGGTACCCCCCCCCCCACTGCCCCTCCTTGAAAAGGAGTAAGTTCCCTTGGCATCCTCCTCTTGGAAGCCAAACGATAGAAAGCCGTCAGTGGCAATTGACGCTCAAACTGCCGCATGTACAGGGCCACGCCCTTCGCCGTGAAGAACCAATCTTCTTTGATCTTCAGTATCTTCGCCTCAGTGGAGGTCAAGTGGTCACCAAACAGAAAGGCAGGCTTCAAGAAAGTCATATTCTCGGATTCAGCAGATTTTAGTTTGCCGCTCTCTATCATACTTTGGAGAAAAATAGGCGACTGATCCCGAATTTGCAACATTCTCTCGGAAGGCTGATTCAGCATGATAGCAGCCTTTGCTGGGTTAATAACCTCCTCGTTGAAGTCAACCCCCATTTGGCAAAGGGAAGCATCCAGAAGGACTTCGTTTAGTAAGGGAATAGTCATCGACATTGATACAGCAAAAATAAAAGTCAGGCAGCAAGAAAAAATTTAGAGGCTTTAAAAAGGATAAAAGCATTTGGGGCGCATCAGCAGCCTGACGCATAATCAGGGTCCAAGCCCATGTGCGTCAGCAGTGAAGCTTCGGCGCATCATCAGGGCCCAAGCCCATGCACGTCAGCAGTAAAGCTTCGACGCATAATCAGGGCCCAAGCCCATGCACGCCAGCAGTAAAGCTTCGGTGCATAATCAAGGCCCAAGCCCATGCGCGTCAATAGTGAAGCTTCGGCGCATAATCAGGGCCCAAGCCCATGCGCGTCAGCAGTGAAACCTCGGCGCATAATCAGGGCCTAAACCTATGTACGTCAGCAGAATAGCCTCAGCGCATCATCAGGACAGAAGTCCATGTACGTCAGCAACAAAGAATTAGGGCACAACAATAGGATCCAACTCATCCGTGTGCCCCAAACTCGTCTAAAATGTTGGGAACCACAAAGACAGAAGACACCCACCCGTCATCGCTGGCCAAAAGTCGGCGGGAGTCACAGTGACGACGGGAGCATCCTCCTCGTCAAACTCCATCGGCTCCTTACCCCGGCCTTGTCCTCTGCCAGCGCCACTATGTGGGGTTTTGGGAGCCATCTCTTCAAAGAAGTTAGGTTTTTTTTGAAAGAATAACTCTAAAAGAAGGAAGCAAAGAGAGGAAGGACTCTCTCTCTCTCTTCACCAGCCGCCTATTTATAGGCTTAGGCATACGCAGAAATTGATGAAGGGTGACGTCAGCCATTGCTTTGGGTACCGCAAAAGGATTGCTGCGGATATCCAAAAGATCATCATTAATCTTTTCGTTTATTCCGAAGCATTATCATTTGCATTTAAAGCTGAGAGGGGCGTGCGTCTTATCACAGATGCGCAGAGCAATCATGCGCCCCGAACAGTCATGCGCCCCATTGAAGACACCACCATGCTTCTTATTCAAAGTATTCCAAAACTTCAGAAAGTTTTGAAAACTTTGAAGGGGGTTTTGTAGAAGCATGAAAATTTTAGGCACATCAACTACCCAAGTCAATATGCGCCAAAAATATCATAAAACAGTAAAAGAGTAGCAGCATAACTAAAGACTCTTTTTAAATAGAAGACTCTTTTTACGAAAAAGAAATCAAAAAAGCCTAAAGCTACGCTTCATCCAGGCGCGTCTCAGCTAGGCACATCTCTTCAGCGTCTCAGCTAGGCGCATCTCTTCAGCGTCTCAGTCAGGCGCATCTCTTCGGCATCTCAGTCAGGCGCATCTCTTCGGCATCGCAGTCAGGCGCATCTCTTCAGCGTCTCAGTCAGACGCATCATGAAGTCTCAGCATATGCGCTCTACTTCGACCCGATCAAGTGCTTCGGCTAATGAAGCAGTTATTGAGCATAACAAGGATGGGAAACCAACCCCACTCTAGCAGGAGGAAGAGCTCTCCAAAGTTCAAGGAAGATGGGAGCACCACAATTCCGATTTGGGGCTCTTCCAGCATAACGAAGACGGGACTCAAACGTCCCGATCTTTGGATGCAAAAGGTACCTTCGGCCTGCATCGGGACCCCGTGATCCCGACTTTTGGATGTAACAGCCACCTTCACGAGTGCATACGAAGACGACTCGACGCATCTTCACCCTCGGGGGCGTCTTGTCAACGGAATGTACTCGAGCGAAGAAGTTCATCTCCATTCGGGAAGACGGGAGAGAACGAGAAACAAACTCTCTTCTTGCTGCTATTTATAGGCCGGGCAAATCAAACCCACGCGCCAAGTGATGGGCTCTCCGAATCCCGTGCAATGAATTTGCATTCATGGTGATGAACCTATCCCCTCGAATTCAGCTAGGTCAAAACGGCTATTTAAAGCACTTGAAGAACTCAATAGCCAGACCAATGAAGATGCATCATGCAACAGATATGTCAGTCAGATACCGCACATTATACAGACGCGCCCATCAGTACCAAGCACCTCACATGGATGTGCCCCATGCGTCCCTATACGCCTAGTGGAACGCAGATCAATACGCCCACTTAAAAGCTCATCACCCGTCAAGAGCATTAAATGCTGAAGTCTGAGATGACAGTAGCCATACCTCGATGACAGAGCGACAACAGCTTTTACAGAAAATGAAGCACCATCATTACTTTCCTCTGTCGGTTACAAGCCACGTGGCCGACCAACCACTCGCATGCACCTCTGCAGCCATGCGCCCGAAGATTTGCATGCGCCTCAAAAGCCATGCACCTCTGACTTACTTCTGATCACAGAAGTCAAGTCGCTGCATGCGCCTCCCCGGCCATGTGACGAAAATATGCACTTCAAAAGCCATGCGCCCAGGCTGGTTCATGACTCCTGAAGATTACGAGCCAAAGTCTTCTCATGCGCCGGATCTCAGGAGCAGCTCATCAAGATCTTTGAACCAAAGGCATGCGCCACGTGTCCTTTGACTCGGTTCAGTCTACGAAGGGGTACTAACCACCCAAGATCTCAGCAGCCGAAGAATCCTCCCCACTGCCACGTGTCAGCCCACGATTGCAGCAAGAAGGATTCATCCCATAAATCAGGGCGCATCATCCATACACCCTCCGCAGCAACCACCACGTGGCGTTCCCACGCGTAGACACATCCTACATATGCGTACATGAGTAGCCCCAACCTGCTGCCTATAAAAAGAGGGATCATTTCTTCTTCTAGGATAGACACACACATAATGAGATCATCAGAGTTGCAGAAGATGCACGTCCGCTCACAGAGATCGGAAGAGACACTCAACGCCTTCTTTTCCTCCATAAGCTCTGGCATCCAGAGCAGCCCAGACCTTCAGAGAACCTAAAATCGTCGTCAGATCGTCAACGGAGTCAACGCATTACCACTCGCTCCATCGACATAGGACCCGGATAAAAACAAAAGTGTACTCCTATGACCACATCTGAGTCCTATATTGTAACACTATTTTGTTTGTGATTGAAATTTCAACTCACAGATTTTAATGGCAAACAGTGTTTTGTTCTAAATTTCTGCTGGCAAAATCAATGTCCTTGTTTGGGACTTCTGTGCGACGACCCCGTCGCAGTCCCTGTAATCGGCCATTATGGAACCCGCATTGCATGAGCGTAATCTAGGCTCGTACGACATCACGCCTTAGAGAGGATGATCGCTCCTACGGGAACGGAGCCTGACATAATAGTATTAGACCACGACTTTACGTCCTTGGACTATCAATTGAATTCTTTAACTCTGTTGCTTCCGCAAATTGATATCGTTGGTGCGCTCTCTCTCAAATGTCCTACGGGATGTCCATACAATAAGTCTAAGTAATTTACAAAATATAGAAGAACAGTTTTTGACAAAAAAAATGGTTCACGTAAGGCACGGTTGGCTAAGTCGGGCTGGACATATACACCAAAGTTGCGTCGACCTTGTTTGGGAACTATGATTTTAATACTGACGAATGACTTTAGCCTAAAGACAGCCTAGCAGTTAGGTAGATGTTCCGGTACGGAGCGATAAGAATTGTGGAGGCACCACTCATGAGGCTCGGTTGACATACACGTATATCAGGGATGCCCGAATATGTGCACGATCCGACTCGAGTGGTGAAGGCGGATTCTCTATCACGAGACTTGGCTGAAATGTATGTATTTTGGGAACGCCTAGAATATGTGCACGATCCAACTGAGTGATACGTTGAATTCAAATGAGACTTGAGGAACGAGAAAGTATCGAGGATTTTGAGATCGTGAGTTTTAAAGAAAAGATTGTAGGTAACACGAGTGTGGCTCGGATTTGAGAAATGTATAGGAGAAATGTGCGTGAGAGTCGTTAAACATTCGAGTGATAAGTCGATGAGTAAGTACTCAGTTAGTTTCGAGGATGAAATTTTTTTCTGACCGGTGTATGATGTAGTGCCCCGTCCCGCTCAGGCAATCGGAGAAATTGAAACGCCAACGGCGTTCGGACTTAGCCTTGCAACGGCTTGCTCGGAGGCCCGCTCGGTCGAGGCGACTCCTCACTTAGGTGGGGTAGTTTCGATGGACTTGCTTCATCTTAGCCTTTACATAATAAATTGCATATTTTCAACTTTCACAAATAGGCTTGATAATAAAAAAGACGAATCCACATAGCTAAGAGAATAATCTCGACGGGTCAAATTGAGTTAGAATGTGGAAAGGTCCAACGGTCGGCTTAGAGTTGGTGCACGGCGTGCTTTAAAAATGACACTCGATCCTTCTTCCCGTGGCTTGGGAGAAAAAAGTTGGTATTCGCCACAAAGCTAAGAGTTAGCCTAAGTCATAGGCGTCGCCCGCGTAAATGCTCGATAAAGCATGCACGCTTCCACGATGTAAGGCTTGGCATAACCTTTGCTCGGCCTGATGCAGTCTTTGCTCATCAAGTTGTTGCACGATTAAGTTAGGCAAAGTTATGTTTGGCGGTAGTGTCGTACAGAACACAAGTTGGCTTAAAGCACGATGTCAAGGACTTAGTGTTTAAGGCACGAACCACGGTAGGTTCAAGATGAGTTGGAAAAGGGCTATTAAATAGGCGTTCCTGAGTTGAGTAAAATGATAGGGCAACAAGAACGAATGCTCGCGAACATGGGTCGTCGAGGCGGTCTCAAATGTTAGAAGTCTTAAACTTGGTCCTGAAAGGATGGTAACATTAGAAAAAGAATGACTGTGTGATACGTCAATTCGAATCGAGTCTTGCATGGTCATGGACAACTTTCGACAAGGACGATGGTTCCTTGAGCGTCAACCCGGGGCCACGGGACCGACTCGGCCTAGGAGGAAACAGGGTATAGTCGTGCATAAGGTTTTAGCACAGGTTAAGCGAAGACTTGCAACGGGTAACAAAACTATACATCCAGGATAGCTTGTGATGCTAGTGATCTTTCATATAGATGGGTCGGCATGGCGGTAATCCGCATGTGTGCCTTTAGATTTAGTCGAGTTAATGTGTGTACAGCTAGAACAAAATGTTGGACCTAAGATTTGGCTACAACGTAGGCGACGTACTTCGGTACGAGATATGGTATCGAGTCTTAAGTTGTCGGCATATAAGTTGCATAGTTTAGATTTGAGTCGTCTTGAGTTTAAGTCAGGAAACGCCGCAACGTAAAGTCGGTCGAGTGACACTTAGCCCAGAAGTCTTGATTTGAGCCAGTTGGTAATTAAAGTAGCAAGGGCCACGAGGCGGCAATATGGTTAAGTCATATTGAGTTTGCGAGCACGGTACAATGGACTTGTAGCACTGTCACATGGAAACGGAGTCTTACCGAGTAGTTGCGTCTTGATTTACGGGCCGAAAGGCAAACACGACTTGATAGGTTAACGTTGTTCGTACGAGAAGGGGTCTAAGGCAAAGTATGAGTTGACGTTGCTGTTGCAAGCACGGGATGGTCTAGAGACACAAAATAGGCCAAGTCGTCGGTCCTAAAAACTGATCCTAAGACAAGAGTAGAAAGACAATCAAAAGGGTTATGTTGCATAAAGTAAATAAACGTATCGGTTTTGTATATATGGGTGGGCGAGGAGCTCATTCCACCAGTACAGTTGAGTACTGACACCCACACAGTTTTCATGTGCAGGCACAGGTAGAAACTCCTGGCGCGGAGCTCGCTTTGATGCGTTGAGGCATGGATTTCCTTGGAGATTCGAGGTGTACGGCCGCATGGAGTCTGGACTTATACGGAACATAATGTATGGACGTCACCTTCTGAAGCATCCGCTGGCTTAAGACTTGTATTGAGAGATGAGAGAGAGCTGAGTGACTTGTAATATGAGAAGAGTAAAATTGAAAGATTATAATCTTGGCCTCGTGTCCATCTATATAATCTTTGTTTCAATATCAATAAAGAGCCTCTTTTGAATGACTTGTGTTTTGTTCTAAATTTTAGCTGGCAAAATCAATATCGCTGTTTGGGACTTCTGTACGACGACCCCGTCGCAGCTGCTATAATCGGCCGTTATGGAACCCACCTTGCACGAGCGTAATCTAGGCTCGTGCGGTATCACGCCTTAGCGAGGACGATCGCTCCTACGGGAGCGGGACGTGACAAGTACGACCCTATACTTATTATTTTATCCTCGCTATTAGTCCGCTAAACATACCAGATTGACACAACCATAAAATTGGGCACTATAAAAGGCGACTGCAGGTATGTTATATAAAAAAGGTTACTGCAGGCATGATGATGATACAAAGACCCTATCGTAAGTGTTGTCCATGTAGCAACTATGTAGACTTATGTCTTCTTTACATATAAGTTGGACCTTTTTTTGTTTATATATTATATCATTATATGAAAAATATCCAACCACTTTGATAGAAAGTAACTACTAACCAGATTATACCTTATGATGCCTAAAGCCCCTGTTGAAATTGAGGATTATCATCAAAGTGACTTACTGCCCTATACTTATTACTTGATCCTCACTATTAGACACCCTTAATTGACACAACATAAAATTAGGCACTATAAAAGGCTATTGTTATCATCAAAGAATTGGACAAGGTTTTAATACCTGATAAAGACCTACTACTTCTTTAGTTTCTGAAGAGAGTTTATAATCAAACTTATCTGTATTTCTACTCCATTTAATGATGAAAGTTTTTAGCAGTATATCATCAATCACCAAGCACTTTCCTGTCTTCTCAATCTCTTGACACACAATCATAAGATGAGCATAAAAAAAGCTTGCTGGACTATTTCGAACATAATAGCCAAAAATATGGCGTAGTGTCACCACCATTTTCTAGAACAAAGGGTATTTTGGTCATTTGTGAATATTGGAATTATTTTGAATTTGTATTATTTAGTATTGTGCTAATTGATAAGTTAGGCCTTAACCTAGAATTGCCATAATCTAGATGTTGATCATGAACCTAGAGGCTTAGTTAGTAGAATTAAAAAAGTAATGCAAGTCCTAGAATATCTAGATATTATGTTAGGAGTAAGATATTTGTCTAACCGAAGATATTTGTAAGAAACCCTAATTTCCATGGGCCTTTACCTAGAAAGCCTTGATTTCAACCATAGGAAGCCCAATTACTTGAATTGGACTATGACCTAACCCTAGGCAACCCCTTGGCTGGCCACAACATGTCCCTTTGCCTATATAACATCATCTTAGCTTCCCTTGCCTTTTTTTCATTACACCTTCGAACCCTAATTTGTGTTCTTCCCCAAATTCATCCCCTTTCTCCAAATCAACTCCAAATTGAGCCTAATCAATTGCAATACACTCCCCTAGTGTAGAGGAAGCCTCTAGAAGCTAGCTAGCAAGGATTGGGAGTAATTTGACCATTGGAGCTTGGTGGAGATCTTGATCTAGAAGGTTTTATTGAGATTCCAACTCTCAATAGGTAATGATCTCTAAACCTATTAATTTTCTGATTTCTCTCCATAGATGCATTTATTTATTGTCCCCTAGCTGTAGATTAAGTTTGGGTTCAAATCGAATCCATTTGTTATGTGTATCGGAGGAGTATCAGAGAACTATTCAATGTGTTCGAAGAAATGCCTCATAGAAATGTTTGTTAATAATTGTTTAAATTAATTACATGATTTTCTAGCTAATGTACTGTAAATTACTTATCTCTGTTACTGAGTTGATCTTAGACACGATTTGTGTCAGTATTTAGACACAGGGACACGTGCACGAGGCTTCGTGCAGTATCCTACTACCAGAGAGTCTTTTCTCAGTGGACACGACACTTGGACACTTGAAACTTGGCCAGTAGGTGGGGGCAATGTCTGACAGCATGCCACCAAAGTTTTAAGAGGTTTGGTTTTGTATTTAGGGAGTTATCGAGTTTGCATTATTTTGTTCTGACACATAAATATGCGAATTTGGGCTCTGATACGGGCTAGGACACTACCAAAATATGGCATATTTGCAACGAATTTAGCGACTCCATGAACGGACGTCGCTAATTTTTATAAATTTAGCGACGTGGTAAAATGCCGTCGCTATGTGTCCCTGTTGGCGACTACTAGCGACGAATAGAAACATTAATTTATTAAATGGGAATCTGCGTTGCAATATCGTCGCTACACGTCTCTAATTTTCTAAATATAGCGACGCGTAGTGACGACTGTTATAGAACGTCGCCGTATATTACTGATCAGCGACGTTTAGCGACGTCGCATGCTGACATCGCTAAATGTTTCATATAGGGCAGGAGGGTTTTCTTTTCGATCATTCCACAAAATTTTTTCTTCTCCCCAATTTTCCCGCTCTCCCTACTCCGGCGCTCGCACCCTCCTCCGGCCTCCTTGTAACCCAGTTTTTCCTAAAAATTAATAGAACATGGTATTTTCATACTATTTTAAAATTGTAGAAATAACTATTTTAACTTATTAGCATAATTATGGAGTTGTATGATGGACAAATATTGTTATCCATTATTTGAAGTATAATTCTTTAATTTATTTTTACATTTTAAAACAAATCCTTTTCCATTTCTTTCCCTTCCAACTAAAGGAATACAAATCTGATCTTTAGTTTAAATTTCACCTTGCATTCTTTTCCATCCAATTGTTTTCCCTGGCCCAAGCTACTAACTGGTTTTCTAACCAACTGACAGCCTATAAAAACTATTCTTCAGTCTCCCTCCTCTCATTTTTCTCTGTTCATACGAATTTGAGCGGAGAAGTGAGCTCATCTTCTATCCACACTCTCTTCTCTCAATTGTACTCCACAAACCCTAATCCTAATTTCTTGGATGGAGATGGCGATGGCGTTGAGTTCTCGACGGCGTGAAAGCCAGTAGCGGCGGTTATTCCTCCATGGTGAGCGGTGCTCTATTGTACGAAGTCTTCTCTCTGGCCATGGTGGCCACTCAAGACGAGATCAACGACGGGCGTTCCTTCTCTGGTGAGTTGCATGGCTGTGATGATGGCGAAGAAGCGCCTCCTTCGCGCCAAGAGCTAGGCGCGTCTGGCTAGTTCTTCTCCGACGAACTCTTGGGAGCAGATCTCGGCACATACGACTATTCTCGACGATTCTTCTATTTTCAGCAGCAACTTTGACTTTGACTCTTCTTCCCCATGGCGGTAGACCTTCGTCTCCGTTGATCTAGGTCAGTAGATTTAATTCTTTGAGAATTTCTTCCTTGCTTCTCTTGAGATGGGATAAATCTTCGGATCTGTTTTTATTTCGTTTGAGCAGAGGATTCAATTCCCAGATCCAACACGAGTGGATCCTCGGATCGAGTTTCCTCCTGAGATTGTTCAAATCTGGTGAGAACCTCCAGTCCGATTTCTAAACTTGAATGAATTGACCTTTTTGGTCCTTGAATTCTGATCGGTGATTTCACGACAGAATGGTTCGTATTCGAATTCGGAGATTTCGTTGAATCAAGTTGTGATCAATCAACGAATTGGAGGACGATGCCACAGTGGAACGTTTGAGTACAGTGGAGCCCTGTAGCCGTGCCCGACACTTGGAAACGTGTCCTGTGGATTTCCTCGTTTAGTTATTGATGCTATCTTTCTGTTAATTCTTGAAATCTTACTTCTTCTCTTTGAGTCGGGTGTGTTGGCCAGGGTCGGTTGAGGCGTGGATAGTGTTAGCCGTGTCCGAGTATATGTTCATGACATTCGTATCGGAGTACATGTGTGTGTTCAGTGTACATGTCCAAGAAGTCTACTATGTCCGTGCCCGGTTAGGTGCAAGACCTGTAGTGGTGTCTGTTGATTAGTGGCATGTTCGTGACGGGGTTGCGTTTAAAAGACTATTGATTTGAAGTTGTACATTCTCTGTATTTTGACTTATCTTGATTTACTTATACTTCTCGACTCTACTTGTTCTGATTAAGATTTTGATTTTTGAATCAAATAAGTTAGTAAATTTCTGGGTTATGATTTTAAATGAATATTTCTTTTGCTATGTTCGATTTGGTTGTAAAATTATAGATTCAGCTTTTACACTTCTTATGAATTTATGTATACATCTTCTTAAGTTTTTTTGATGGGGAATTCAACTTGTGTGAGTACTGACAGAAGTTGGAAGAAATGAGTTCCTTGACACCCAGAGACGTTTCAAGAGACGTTTCAAGAGTTTCTTGACACCCAGAGGGAGCAGGCCATTCTTTTCCAAGCTAAACTTGCATATGCGTTTTTCGAGCTAGGAAGGACTTCTGATTTTCTGGCTCTCGGATCTTTGGGCTTCCACAACACCGAGCGCATATCTTACACTGAGAAGCAGATCGAGAACCTGGAGCCGCCACTGAAGATCATCCAAGTTTTCGAGGATCCAACTCCTCTGATTGAATTCACCAAGCAGGAGATCCAACACGTAGCACATACAACAAGACGAAAAGTTGAAGGCCTAGAGAGACATGAAGACTTATGACAGAGATACCAGCTACTTTGGATCCGCAAAGCGTCGCCACACTCAGACAACGCCTCTTCAGCCGCGTCATCAGATTCAAATGATGGCCATTTGTGCTTTCTACCGCCATCCAGACATCGCTTCGAGGAGTACCGCAAGAGACTTGGACTCTGCCTATCCTATGGATGTTCTGCCCACCGAATAAAAGATTGTCAGCAAGTTGCGGATCACAAGGCCGAAAAGCATCAGGATCTCAGCAGCCAGCACGCCAGCAGCCGTATATTCCCATCAGAGGCTCTGCACTCCAGCCCCAACAGGAGATCCAAATTCAGATTTAGACGACGATCACTTATAAATTTTGTCGTCGTCAGGACATCACTATGATGAGTGTCGCAAGAGACGGAGGCTATGTTTATTCTGCGGATCGCCTGCCCACTAAGTCAAGGACTGCCCGGAGGTCGCTGATCATACTGCCCAAGGATGAGCACAAGGAGCACCAGGACCGCAGCAGAAGGACCCGTCTCTCCAGATTCAGCAATAGCATGGAGCACTACCGTAGGGACCAACCTATGTCAGGATAGTTAAAGAAGTTGAAGTGATTCAAGTTCCGAAGGAATACTGAAGACATAAGACTTCTTTTGCATGGTTGGAGAAAATCATAGATCGTGATTCGTAATCCAGTCATCCCTTAGATTCCTCTTGGCACCTAGATCATTTTTTAAAACTCCTTGTTTCCTAATTGAGATTGTTAGACTTTATTCTGAAACCCTGATTGTTATTTGAGATGTATTTTAAGAGATTAATTCCTATTCTAGAATCTTGTTCGTAACTCTACTCTTATTCGAGATTTTTCTGTTTGATAACTTGTTTCATATTCATCATTCATGATGTTGTTTCCTAATTCAAGATTTGTTCTATTCGAAATGTTGCTCCCTATTCAGACCCTGCTGCTATTCAAGATTTTATTTCGAAAATTCATTCCTACTCAAACTTGTTCCCATTCAAACCTTGTTTGAGTCTCGCTTCTATTCGAGATTTCATTTGAAGACTTCGTTTCTATCTTTAAACTTTGGATCTTGTTCGAGATTTATTTCGAGTTAAAGTTTTCCATTCTAAAGATCTTGTTTCCTATTCGAAGCTCTGGTTTCTAATCAAGATTTTGCTTTTCCGTTCGAGACTTGCTTTATGTTCATTATTAGATACCCTGTTTTCATATTCACTATTCATGACTTTGTCTCCTATTTTTATCTTATATTCGAAATTTTGCTTCCTAATCAAACTTTGTGTTATTTGAGATTTTATTTCCTACTCGAGATTCCATTTCGAAACTTGCTACCATTCAAAACCATGTTGAATTTTTTTTTCACTTCTATTTGAGACTTGTTTGAAACTCTATCCTTATTCGAGACATTGATTGAAGATTTCGTTTTCTATTTGAGGTTCTGACTCGTTTCCTATATGAGATTTTATTTCCTATTTGTGACTGGTTTTCTATTCGAGAGTTGTTTTGTTCACGAATTTGTTGCGACCTTGTCTCCTATCCAAGATTTCGCTTGTTTTATGGATACTTGTTTCATATTCACTTATTGATACTTTGTTCTCTATTCACTGTCTTGCTTCCCGTTCGAGATTTTCTATTTGAGAATTGTTTCCATCCGCGACTTTGTTGAATTTTGATTTCTTAGTTGAGATTTTGTTCTTATTGAAAAATTTGCTTCGCAATTCGAAATTTTTGAAACCTCATTTGCTATTTGAGATTTGGTTGAACTTTGTTTCCGGTACGGGATTTATTCATTATTTTGAAACAATGTCTTTTATCTTATACTTTGCTTCTTTCACTATTCGAAACTCTGTTATCCCTTCGGGATAACTTTCTATATACGGAATCTTGTTACCATCCCAGATTTCATTTAAGATTCTGGTTACTATTTGAAACTTCTTTCCTTGTTCGAGATTCAAAATCTCTTTGTTTGCTCTTTTAGTACTCACTATACCTTGATTGGATCCCTTGTTGCTTCTTAGTACCTAATAAACCCTTGTATTCTAACAGACAGATAACCTCACCACTATCGTGACTTAGACTATTGAAACTCATTTTGGATTCCTTGGAACCCTTTTTTAAATTCCTATGGATAAGGTTGAAAGACTATTCAATGACCTACTAGGGTGTGGTAGTTACGCGCTGCAACCACTGCCTGGATTATGGAAACTGAGGGTTTACTGCAGCCAGCAGCGCACTGGCGAGCATGAACTCTAAGTTGAAGTGATTTCAGACATTCGTAGGTTTTCGGGTATTATTGAGACTTTGTCCTAAATTCTTCGTATTGTGATCTCTTGGTTGCTTCGTTAATAATTGCTGGAAAATGGATAAGTCGATAGAGTATTCGGTAACATGTCGTTATTCGAGTCACTGAGCCAAAAGTTCACTGTAGCCAGATATACACTAGCAGGGCAGGGATTCTAAGTAAAGTGACTTCAAATACCTATATGTTCTCGAATACCATGGAGACTATATTCCCTTTTCATTTGATTATTGATTTTCGAGAATCACAAATCCTTGCACGTTTTCCTTGATTTGATACTAATACCTCCTGGGAAGTTTCCATACGTTGCAATTTCCCTTCTTGCATCTTATTGTTGGACCATTTGATTTTCTCAATAAATATACATTGCTAGATTTTGATTCCATTCCACTAGATTTAAATCGTACTTATATTTTGATTGTGTTTTGTCTAAACCTCGATGTTAATCATGCCTATCTAACCGTGAGTGTGTCTGAACTATGGTTTTGGCTATAGCTATGTGTGTTTGAGTTGATTGAACCCTTGTCTATGTTGGGGTTACTGCCAAGTAAATTCCATATGGGAATTAGGCCTTGGGCCATGGTACAAATGTGGTTTGAGCTAAACTATAAGTTTCGGAGTATGAGCTTGGTTGATGGGTAGCAACAGTTACTTGGATTTATAGAATGTATTGTATTTTGTGACTTGTTGATTTAAGTCACTGAAGGTTTGGGGGTTTGCAGCATGGTAGAAGTTTAGTAAGGAGGAGTAGCTCTTTTGGAATTTTAGCTTGAACTTTTATCAAAGGCATTGTACCTCGTTTAAATAAAAAAATCATTTGATAGTAAGTCATTTAGTATTAACGAATCAAAACCTGGTTATTCTTTAATTTAATCCTATTTTGTTAGGAAATAAGTAATCTTTTGAATAAGGTTACCAGCTAATTATATAGTTAGACATTAGTATCCACAAAAGAATAGATTAGACATCGATAAACTAGCAACTAGTAATTGATCTTAATCAACTTATATCTTTAAACAGGTGGACAGCCAGATCTTTCCATTCTTGATTACCCGGAGCAAGGCAAGTACTTTCTATGGTTTTGTGCATTTACATATCTTGTACTTCTCTTGATGACATGATATAATATGATATCTTATACCCTTGTACTTCCTGTTCTTGTACTTACTTGTGTCGGGTGGAGAAATACACTAGCTATGTGACCAAACCTTGGTTACCATATTTATGTAGATAGCTTAGGCCTCGCATCGTGCATGCGGGTCCTAAGCCGTACCGATATTCATGTACTCCTGTACATGCTCCTGTACTCACCCCAGCCGGTCACATAGGCTAGTTGTATTTCAAACATTGTGCACATGTCATGTCTTATACTTCAGGTTTATGGTTTACATTCCTGTACTTTATTTTTTGTACTTTATATTCATGTGCTTTCCTGTTTATTTTCTGTATTTTATAGTTCATGTTCTCCTGTACTCATTTCCATATCATGATGTTCTTGTTCATTACCTAGAACTGTACTTTGCTCCGCTCTTGACTGGATATGTTGCAGGTGTACTTGCAGGATATTATTCTATCCTATGGGCCAGAGTCTGGGATCTTAGCTGAGTAGAATGGAGACATGACTTAGCTAGAGGCTTCAGGTTTAGACTACTTAGCTTTACTCCTAGATATTGTTTTTGGAGTTCATAGTATATTTTATTCCTGTTGACTTTGGTACCTTTATGATATATGGATTTTTGGATTATGGTGATCTTTCTGGGATCGTGTATAGATGTTGTGATTGTGCACATTTATGTTTATCTGGTTAGATTTTTCCTAGTTTGGTACAGCTTACTTCGTCGTGTCTAACGACGAAGGCTGGGCGTGTCTGACTCGTATCCGATTATTCGGGAGCGGGTCATGACACTCCTCCTCCTTCTCCCTTCTCCTCAGGTAGCCCCCCTCTCTCCCTCTATCTTTCTTCTTCTTCACTCAGATCTAGGGCCAGTGGCCTCTTTATCAGATGGATGCCTAAATGGCTCCTCTTCCTAGCCTTTACATTCTCTGATGTAAGTTTTTCATCTGCACAAGGCAAATTATGGCCTCAAGCAGGCCTCTGGGGCTCATTTTGTCAGATTTACATCAATTCATAATGATCTTGCCATGTTTATATCCCTTCGGGACTTTGCTTTTACTCTATGCTGATGAGTTTGAGTGTATCATAGGTTGTGTGAGGATAGTAGGCCATCTCCATTGGGGTTTGATTTTGAATTACATATTTGTCATGTGAGGGGTTTGTCTGGGTTTGGAAGTAACGTGAGGGGTTTATCTGTGTGGGGTTAGGTAGTTGATGTGAACATGTTGTGAATGAATGCACAGGGCATCCCTAATGATGTAGGCTATGTGATGGTGTTCAGGGTAGTTTATTTACACTGTGTAGTGATGACTAAGATGCAAGAAAAAATGTGATATGCAAAGTGATGCTGGACAGTGTTGGCAAAGTGCACAAAGCAGTGCATATAGGGCAGGGCAGAGTGCATGACTCAGAAAAATGTTCAGAACATGAGTAGTGGCTCTGCTGGCCATAGCCCACCAACTTGGACATTGAGTTATGCAAGACATGTCATATAAGGTGTGTGCAATGTGTCTATGGTGAATACAGGGCAGATAATTAAGGGACTAAACAATGGTTAGATGTAGTGAACTAAGAGAAGATAGGCAGAAACAAATGAGTATTCAGACTACTCATAAATGCATTAAGTGAAGTGAACCATGGTTATAGGCCAAGTTACCTGGATTTTCTAAGCTAACATAGGTAGGGCAGTTTCTAATACAATGTACAAAGTCAAGTGGGGTAGTGTAACAAGGGGATGCGGGACAATGTTGTGGTGAAGGATACAATGTGGCAAAATTAAGGTAATGACTGAACAGTACATGAAACATGTATAGGTTGATATTCCAACTTGTCGAGTAGGACATTCACCCATGGTCTGAACAAATGGAGATAGGGTTTTGGTCATAAACATTATTTGATATAAGGAAGTCCTGCCCCTATTCCAACTGATACATCAACAGAATATCAAATTCAGACCAGTTTGGTGTTAATTGTTCAAGTCATGACAGATATCAAGGAATGTGTATTAGAGTTAAATATGCAGGACACATGGAGAATGATGCATTGAACATATAAACATTTGCATTGAACATATGCATTGAATATTATATAATAAAGTATATATATGAATGAAAGTGCATCAAAAGTGAAATAAATTTTATTTATTAAATAACAAGTATGTATTTACTACTTAATATACATACATGTCGTAATGACCATCAATTTCTCGATAGACACTGGATTGGTACCAGCCAGACACTGTCCCTGCAGCCATTCGACTGGCGAGGCAGAAATCTATGTACGATATTTGCTATGAGGAATTTGCATTAATCTACGGTACGACATGGTGATCAGGACATAGTCCCTGCAGCCATTCGACTGGCGACAGAGAAACTATGTAGCCGTAGATAAAGTTGACTGTCCTCCGACCCCCATCCATCGGCAATGATGATACGACAACCTATCACTATATCTTTTAGTAGTAGATGATGTCTTAGTATTACATTATGTGGGTTCATCTTGATTCTGTTACATCCTTCAGATACTAGATTCGATAAGAACATATACTACACCATATGTACAGAACATAGATGATTAACACTAATGTATGCTAGAATGAATTTTGGGTTGTGTTCTGAGCCATCCGCTCTCACACTTGTCAAAAAATCAAATATAACCTTTTTATCTGCTTTCAAAAAAATCGAATATAACCTTTTTACCTGCTTATAAAAATGTGTTCTGAGCCATCCGTTCTCACACTTGTTTCTTTTCTGGAATTACAAAACATATATGAATTATACATTGAGTGTCAATCTTTGCAGAATTATCTTAAAATGGATATGAATTACTATCTGCGGAACCGTTTATGGATGTACAATCGTCATCCTGATGACATGTACGGTGTGTGGGATGAATTTATACAGGGTGTACAACAGTTCCTGCAATTTGCCAAGGCGTTCCCTCAGTACATGGACTGTACAAAAATTAAGTGTCCATGTGTAAGATATCGTAACTTGAAATATCATTCGAAAGTGGATGTGACATATCGTTTATATTTGAGGGGTTTCATGCCAAATTATTATCAGTGGACCACACACGGAGAACTTGTGCCTTTAGCATCCGAGCCGAAGCCTTATGTGGAGCCTTATGTAGATGTCCACGAGCATGCTGATTACGACCAAGGGTGGACGAACATGGTTTTCGATGCTGTCGGGCCTAGTTTCGATCCGAACAATCAATATGCAGCTGAGGAAGCACCGAATGCCGATGCTGCAAAGTTCATGGAGTTGCTGGAGAATGCAAGGACTCCTTTATATCCTAGTTGTGATGACCATTCACCGTTGGAGGTGATTACAAGACTGCTGAGCATAAAATCAGATTTCAACATGTCTCAAGAATGCTACAACCAAATCCTAGAGTTAATTAAAGATATATTGTCGGAGGGTGCCAAATTACCTAAAGACTTCTACCGATCCAAGAGAATGGTGAGATCGCTCTGGATGGGGTATGAAAAAATTGATGCATGTCGCAACGGATGCATGTTGTACTATAAGAATGCCAAGGATGAAGACGCCTGCAGATTTTGTGGTGCCGATCGCTTCAAGGCAACTAGTATAACAAGGACTTCTGGTGCACGCAAGCCAATAAATTCGATGCACTATTTGCCTTTGACGTCGCGGTTGCAGAGGTTGTTTATGGCAAAGAAGACAGCTGATAATATGAGTTGGCACAAGCAGGAACAAATAGATGGAGTACTGGATCATCCATCCGACGGAAAAGCATGGAAGCACTTTGATCGAGTGTATCCCGATTTTGCTTCGGAGCCACGTAATGTCAGATTGGGGATTTCCTCCGACGGTTTTATCCCATTTGGACTTTCGGGCTCACAATATTCTTGTTGGCCTGTGATTGTTACTCCGTACAACTTGCCGCCTTGGATGTGTATGAAGACTCCTTATATGTTCCTAACTATTATTATTCCAGGTCCGAAGAACCCGAAGAGGAACATCCATGTGTACTTACAGCCCTTGGTAGATGAGTTGAATCAGTTGTGGGAAGTAGGTGCAACCACATATGATGTTTCCAGAAAGCAGAACCTTCAGATGAGGGCCGCACTAATATGGACCATCAATGATTTCCCGGCCTATGGAATGTTATCGGGTTGGAGTACCCATGGTCGTCTCGCATGTCCGTATTGCATGGATCGCACTAAGGCTTTCCGTTTGAAATACAGAGGAAAACCGTGCTTCTTCGATTTTCATCGACAGTTCCTACCAAAGGATCATCCGTACCAGAGGAATAGGAATGCTTTTCATGCTGGCGTGGTAGAGAAGTCCAGTCCACCGCCACGGAGGTCCGGGGACACGATATGGAAGGAAGTTAAAAAATTGTCAAGTGTTATTAAAGAGCCAACAGGCCGAGTCGAGGATACCATTGCCCGCCAGATTGCTGAGCTGCACGACGATATGCTGAGGAGGATTTCTGAGCAGCCAGGGTCTCAGGCGCAAGAGGACGCTGCGTCGGTCACCCCACGCTTTGACGAGCTCGAACGCACCGTGAGGGGCGTACAGGGGACGCAGGAGTCCATTCACGGCACTGTTACTAGGATAGCGGCTTGCATAGAGCAATGCATTGCCAGACTGCTAGCCCTAGAGGAGACGTGGACGCACCCATCTCTAGCGGTTACATTGCCTCCTTCTCCAGCGGTTACACTGCCTCCTTTACAGCGGTTATATTGCCTCCTCCTTCATCGTCGTCGGTGGTTCTTACACCGGAGCAGTATGCTTACCTTCTTTCCAAGAGCGGTGATGCTTCTCCTGATCAGCCGTGGTCGATATATTGTTACGTGATGGCCCATTATTGGGTCTTTTATGTGTTTCTACATACATTGTTATTGTGTTTCATATTGATTGACACTATTGTTGAAATTTTTTCATATATCTGTATTGAGTGATGTGATTGTATTTCATATGTGTTCGTGATTGTGTTCGTGATTGTGTTTCATATTGTTTGATACTTTGTGTTCATGATGCTCATCCTGATCAGCCGGTGTTGAGTATTCCATCGAAGGGGTCGGCGAACCCAGGGAAATGCTGCTGTAGATGCTGCTATAAATGCTGCTGTAGGTGCTGCTGCAAATGCTGGAAATGCTGTATTTTTTTAATTTTTTCCCAAATTTAGCGACGTTCAGCGACGTTTAGCGACGTCCAGCGACGAAAAGAAACGTCATTAAATAAGTATCGGAACGTCGCTAAATATGTGTCATCACGTCGCTGATCGTCGCTAAACGTCGCTACCTTGCTGACTGGCATTTAGCTAAAGACATCGCCAAAACGTCGCTATGTGTCGGTAATATAGCGACGTACCAAGGTCGTAGAACGTCTCTAATGTCTTGATATGCCAGGTCAGCATAGCTGTAATAAACGTCGCAAGACGTCGCTAGGTGACATTATGTCACGCCCCGCTCCCGTAGGAGCGATCGTCCTCGCTAAGGCGTGATCCCGCACGAGCCTAGGTTGCGCTCGTACAAGGCAGGTTCCATAACGGCCGATTTCAGCGGCTGCGACGGGGTCGTCGCACAGAAGTCCCATGCAGAGACATTGAACATGTAGCAGAAATTTAGAACAAACACAAGTTATTCATCAGAAAGCTCTTTATTTATATTGATACAAAGATTACAATGGGCGCAAGGCCAATATTACAAGTCTCTCAAGCTCACTCAAGCTCACATTATAAGTCACTCATCTCTCTCTCTTCTCTCAAATACAAGTCTTGATCCAGCGAAAGCTTCGGAAGGCGACGTCCATACATTATGTCATGTATAAGTCTTTACTCCATGCGGCCGTGCACTTCGAATCGCCAAGGAACTCCGTGCCTCGACGCATCCAAGCGAGCTTCGCGCCACGAGCTTCTACCTGTGCCTACACATGTAAACTATGTGGGTGTCAGTACTCAACTGTACTGGTGGAATGAGCTCCTCGCCCACCCATACAAATCCGACACGTTTGATTTACTTTGTGCAACATAGTCACTTCTTACCAATTGTCTTTCTAGTCTTGCCTTAGGATTATTTTAGGACCGACGCCTTGGCCTATTCTGTGTCTCTAGACCATCTCGTGCTTGCAACGACAACGTTAACTCATGCCTTGCCTCAAGACCCTTCTCGTGCCAACAACGTTAACCTATCGAGTCGTGTTTGCCTTACGGTTTAAAATCAGAGACGCAAATACGCGATGAGGCTCCATTTTCGTGTGACCGTGCTACAAACCCATATTGAGGCCGTGCCTCGCAACTCAATGAGACTCGATCATATCGCCGTCTCGCGGCCCTTTGCTACTAGATCATCAACTGACCCATCCAACTTGTGAACTAAGGGTTACTCAACCAACTTTGCCTTGCGGCATCTCCTGACTTAAATTCATGACAACTCAAACCATAACTATGCAACTTATATGCCGACAACATAGGACTCAACTCCACATCTCGTGCCGAAGCACGGTGTCTTCGTTGCAGCCAAATCTTAGGCCCAAATATTGTCTTTTGACCGAGCACGTATTCGACTCGACTCTTGATTCACCTCACCTAATACTCGACTCAGTCCAAAGGCACACTCGCGGATTGTCGCCCGTGCCGACTCATCTATATGAGGTTACTAGCATGACAAGCTATTATGGACACATAGCTTGCGGTTGGCCGGGACCCTTCCAGTGCAAGGTAGCTAGCCCCCTGGAAGTCCACGACTAACCCGGTGCTATCGAGTCAGCACAGCTATCACCGTGTTTCCTTTTGGCCGAAACGGTCCCATGGCCCTGGGTTGCCGTTACGGAGAAACTCTACCTTGTCGACAAGTTGTCCAATGACCATGCAAGACCCTTCACTCAAACTGACGTCTCACAACTCTCAGTGTTATCCTCTCTTTCCAAAACCAAGTTCAAGTCTTCTATCCTTGAGATCCCTCGACGACCCACGGTCGTGAGCCTTCTCCCTTGTTGCTCCTTGAGATCCCTCGACGACCCACGGCCGCGAGCCTTCTCCCTGTTACCATATCATTTCATTCAACTCAATGCCTATTCGATAGTCCTTTCTCCAAAACTCATTAAATCAACCATGGTTCATGCCTTAAATACTAAGTCCGTGCATCGCACCTTAGGCCCATCGTGCTCTACGCGACGCTATCACCCAACTCATACTCCATACTGTCACGCCCCGACCCGGAATCACCCGAATCATCGTCCTCGCAGGGGGCGTAATGCCGCACAAGCCTGGAGTTGCGCTCGTGCAAGGCAAGATGACAAGTTCTCAAATGGTTATCTTTTGATTCTATATTAACAACGAAAGGAAACAGAGTATACAAAATAATTCTCTTTATTGATATCCGAAACTGAGGTTACAATGGCTTTCGATAGCCTAACAATATATGCCAGATTGGCTACAACACTCAGGTTCTCTCTTGCCCACAAAGGATTTCACCGTTCCATACATCATGCCTTCTATATCTCGGCCGCATCAATCCAGCTGCGTAGTCCGAGCGTCAATGCGATAGCACGCTTCAATGTGCTTCGGCATTCCAAGCCTTAACACGTTCAAGCAACGCTTCGCCGCAAGCAATCCATTCCCTGCACCCTGCACGAAGCTGGTGGGGGATCAGTACGTTCGTCCTCGCATGTACTGATTCAAAGATCATCTTTCCAACCCAACATCTTTAATATTTACGTTGAATCATGCAACTTAGCTTATGATCTTGCTATGTTCTCCTTAGGATCAATTTCATAGCATCTTTGAAAGCATAAAGCATATTATCATAGCATCATGTTATCGAATTGAATAGGCAAGCAACCAAGCAATCTCGTGTTTGATTCGTGGCGCGACTTACCAAGTCGACGCACTCGCCCTTGCGTCCCTTGCACTGACGCAAAGTGAATACGCCGCATTCCTTTCCTGTCATATTATAAGTGCATCTCTAAGTAGGATCTATATGCGGGACGCATATGCGCCTACACTTTCAATCCATCGTTCCTTAACTATATGAGGGTCGTTGGCATATCCGCGCCGGAATGGACTAAAGGAGTTCCTTTCTTTTCTCTCCTTCTTTTCTCACTATTTGGTTGGGCTGCCCGGCGTTTCACGGGTTGGGTTACAATCCCAAAACAACCGAAATGTTCCCGCTGCATACCATCATTTGCGGCATTTCCCATCTAGTTTTGATGTGCGCCTACAAAGATTATTCGAATCCCTCCGTGGCCAATCGGTTCCGGGGCGCATCCGGTATCTATCCGATTGGGGGAAACACCCGTGCACGGGCGGTATCACATTTTATCTCGAGCCCATTCCAATCGACCATGCAACGCCCTATCATTCAAGTATCAATTTCAAACAACCAAACATAGTCTTGAGTCCGAGACTCAGACTTATCGTCTCGTATTTCTTCCATTTAGCTTTCTATGTTCTTTCGTTTCGCACTTCGTTTCGATGATTCAATGGCATCGTGCCTCAACTCAATGCTCGTCAACCGAACGATCCGAAGGTCTCGAACACCTTTCGAGGCAACATGTCATATCCGACAGTTCCGCCACATTCATACCGTAACTGTATTCTCTCGCAACGAAGCCATCTTTTTATTATCCCGTGCACGTAGGCACGTTCCGACCATATTCCCATGTTCTACAACTTAGCATTCAATGTTCGGGGCTTGCGCGCTAGGGCGCTCGCCTATTGTCTTTCAATATTCTAGCCGTCTAACTCGTGCATCAAAGGCACGGTATGGTTCGTGCACTAAGGCACTCGCCAATTACAGTTATCCCATGTTCTTACGGCTTGTACACCGAGGCACTCGCCTTAGCGATATCCAATGTCCCATAGCGACTCGTGCATATTGATACACATTTCATTTCAATTGTTCTAACTTAGTGTTCGACTCACACTATGATTTTATCTCTTATCGGCCACGCCCGTGGCATCGATAGGTTAACTTTCAGCATACAAGAATATATTTGACTTATTGAATGAAGGAGTAAAAAAAAGTCAATCCTCCCACCTTGAGTCGATACGCCTTTGTCATTTCGCCGAGCCGATGCGGCTCGATTCCCTGACTTTGTTGTACGGCCACTCTCTTGACTTAGCCATTCGAGCACTTCGTGCTTTCATTGAATCATACGCCCGATTTGCCTTAGCGTGCCCAAGTCTCGGCCCGTCGCAAGGCGACGATTTGATTTCGTGGACCCCTTACTAAATATTGCAAAAGATCGACCTTTAATATTTTCCCGTCAAAGTATGACCTGCACACGAAACCAACTAAAATCAATACTTGCTTCGATTCGGACTTGCACCTTGGTCGATTCGATTTCTTAGAATCTTCGAGCCGATTCAATGCACTCATCCTTCGGGGCAACGCGGCGCTTCGCATCGATTCACTCGATGTATTCTTAGGGACAAGGCAACTCTTCGCATCGACTTAGTTCAATGCGTTGCTCGGGACAACTTAGCTCGCGTATCGTTTTGCATCGATACATTCCTTTGGGTCAACGCTACTCGCTGAGTCAACGTTTCAGCGTAATGCGCCGTGCGGAGCAGGGCATTACAGAATATACCACTCAAAACAAGGTTCGTCCTCGAACCAAAACCAACACTCCGACTAAGTGTTTTATAGATCGTTTCACGATCTCGCCCCACAAATGATGTTCGATTTCATAATATCTCGCAAGCTTTTCACTAGCATTTTAAAGTCATCCCTGCAGCTCGATTTGAATTTTGTATACAACTCGATTTGGATTCGTACCTATATTCAAGGCATCCCGAAGATATGTGTATTTCGACCAAGTCCAGTCGTAGCAAATTGGAATAAAGCTGACAGGTAAATTTCAATCCTATGCTTGCCATCTCGTACTCTCGATCGAACTTATCCATAGCACTTGTTCTCGCAATTTTATTGCATAACGCTATGCGATTCAAAATCGCATTTCTTATTTCGTATGTTTCATATGGACTACCAACTCTATGCGTCGCGTCAAGCCGTCGTGCATCCAATCACAACGAGTCTCCGCAACGCCTTGCGTTCGATGTCGCTGTCCAACTATTTCCGAAGTCTCGCTTGCAACTTGTCTCGATACGATTTTCTTTGTTGACTTGCAATTGCATCAACATTCAGGGCGACGCCCGCTAGGTTACTTTCCAAGGCACCGTGCTTAGATTCTCCCGACGCAAGTTTTAAATTGACATTGCACAAAGGCCATAATCTATCCGACACGAAAGTTTACATCAAGGCAATGGTGCTCAAGGCAACGATCGCCTTGACACGAATGTCTTAACGATGCGTCTTATATTCAATTTCCTAACGAGTAGGAATTCACTAGCCAAATTCCCAACTTATCCGTCTCGCAGCATCGAACATAATTTCGATTCACGCAAGCTCAATTGTAAGGTGAATTCGAATCTAATGATATGACTCGTAAGCCATTCCCTTATCGTTCCCTCTCGTGCATAGCACGTTGCTCGCAATCGCCTAGACTTATCATCAACATGCACCGTATTATATTTGTTATCGGTGCAATCCTATATGCGATATCGTATGGGTCATCTTACGGTCTGCAGCATTCAATTTGATTTGGTGGTCAAGTCTTCTAGGGTCAGCTGCCCCGAAGCTACGCTCGATAATTGTGGATCATTAACGAAGGACAGTTTAATACGAACCATGCTATATCTTTTTTCGGAGCCAAATCACGTTCCGACGATTCTATGCAAATACCCAATTTCGGACACAACCATTTCTATCGGCGCAACTGATGCACAACTATCCTCCGAGTCAAGTCATGCACTGCCGTCGATGACTTCGCAATTTACGAAACATCTACTCGTATTGAATTCGAGTCTATCTTATTCGCGGGTCGACACACGAGATGCTATACGCATCGAGCAATCGTCGATGACTTATAGTCTCGTCTTTGATCAATCACAAAATTTACGATCAACCAAGTTCGTTCATTCTCGTATCCTTACTTACAAAATTTTGATAGCGCAAGGCGTATTCCATTTTGTATTCTCACTTTGCTTACGTTTTCTTGCGTATCGATCTTGATAGTTCATATCAATTTCGATAGCAATTGGGTCGACTTCGAATCCGTTTCGACGTTAACTTAATTCGCATCACATACATCCAAGTTCGCAACGAGCTTTTCCATATGCATCAACTTGTTTTCCGATTCACCGCATCCCGCTATACTTTGATCGCGTAACCGAGTTACCGATTATCCAATATCGTGCCCTCGAGTTATACGATCTCACCCTCTAAGTTTCGTGTGTTTTCAATCGTACTCAAATGATTGTCGTCGTAACTTAACCAACTATTTCATAGGCACAGTTTTTCGCGTCAACCAACTTTCTTACCGAAGTCGCTCATCGTGCGATACGATTACAATTCACATCGCCCAACATTTCTATCGAGATCGCAAGTCGTACGATTCGATTCGTCTCGCCCAACGTTTCTACCGAGATCGCAAGTCGTGCGACTTATTTGTAAGCTCGAGTATTCCTTTTCCGTCGATCCGATTATTGCGTCAAGGCATAATCGTTTTGCTAGTCTCGGTCTTCCGACCGACTTATTATTCTCGTCCGACGTATCGTTCATTGATATGAGTCTCGCCTTATCGTCCCAACCGAATTTCGAAGAACACTTGCATCAACATACCGTCATACAAATTTTTAATCGAGTCTCGGTACTCCCCCGTCCGTTGCGGACAAACTTTTCGCAATTCTCACAAAGCGTCGATGCAATTTATCGCACAAGTGCTATACCATATACCACTCGAAATCGAGTCATTCATCGCCTACGTGGTATGGCATATACCACTCGGAATCAAGCCATTTCCCTCGCATTATACTTAGTATAGGCCAACGTTCTCTTTCGACTCACAATTTCCGCAGTGATCGTGCTTGATCACAACCGTAACTTTGATTCTATCAAAATCCGACACAACTCGGTCAATGTTCTCGCTTGCCAATATAAGTTTGGTGTGCAACCGAACGATTCGTTCTATCGATTTATGAATTCAATTCTTTCCTTACGTTGCATCTCGTGCAACACTTTATTTGATATACGTCGCACCCCGTGCAACAAATTTTACCTTCGATACGCGTTGCACATCGTGCTACGATTTATTCCCGACACTTTTATTTCACTTTATATAACGATTCATTTCCAATTTCCTTCGCACTTCGTGCAACGATTAATTTGATATGCGTTGCACCACGTGCAATAATTTTACTTTCAATATGCGTTGCACATCGTGCAACGATTATTTCCAACATTTCCCGTACCTCGTGCAACGAATTACTCTCGACTTTACAAGTCAATGCACAATCCGTTTAACACATCGGTATTGGCTATCACTTCTCACTTTCATTTTAACGCATATTCACATTAACTCGCTGCACATCGTGCATCATTTTATTTCTCATTCAACATGTTACATTGCCACAATATCTCAAATCGTATTTCATAATTCATTGCGCTTGCAGCAACTAACATTTTTACGGCTCGTTTGCATTCAATGCAATATACCCTTCGCGACTTTCTTAGCAAACATCATAAAATTTCTAAAACACATGCGGCAAAATTTCATGATTTGTATTAGACTTATTGTATGGAACATCCAATGCGGCATCGAGTAGAGTCAAGAGTGATATCAAGTGGTGGTGGGCAACTTTTCGAATTATAATGAAGCGAGCGTCCAGAGAAAATTGAGCCTAGAGCTCTGATACCAATTTATCACGCCCCGACCCGAAATCACCTGAATCATCGTCCTCGCAGGAGGCATGATGCCGCACGAGCCTGGAGTTGCGCTCGTGCAAGGCAAGATGACAAGTTCTCAAATGGTTATCTTTTGATTCTATATTAACAACGAAAGGAAACAGAGTATACAAAACAATTCTCTTTATTGATATCCGAAACTGAGGTTACAATGGCTTTCGATAGCCTAATAATATATGCTAGATTGGCTACAACACTCAGGTTCTCTCTTGCCCACAAAAGATTTTACCGTTCCATACATCATGCCTTCTATATCTCGGCCGCATCAATCCAGCTGCGTAGTCCGAGCGTCAATGCGATAGCACGCTTCAATGCGCTTCGGCATTCCAAGCCTTAACACGTTCAAGCAACGCTTCGCCGCAAGCAATCCATTCCCTGCACCCTGCACGAAGCTGGTGGGGGATCAGTACGTTCGTCCTCGCATGTACTGATTCAAAGATCATCTTTCCAACCCAACATCTTTAATATTTACGTTGAATCATGCAACTTAGCTTATGATCTTGCTATGTTCTCCTTAGGATCAATTTTATGGCATCTTTGAAAGCATAAAGCATATTATCATAGCATCATGTTATCGAATTGAATAGGCAAGCAACCAAGCAATCTCGTGTTTGATTCGTGGCGCGACTTACCAAGTCGATGCACTCGCCCTTGCGTCCCTTGCACTGACGCAAAGTGAATACGCCGCATTCCTTTCCTGTCATGTTATAAGTGCATCTCTAAGTAGGATCTATATGCGGGACGCATATGCGCCTACACTTTCAATCCATCGTTCCTTAACTATATGAGGGTCGTTGGCGTATCCGTGCCGGAATGGACTAAAGGAGTTCCTTTCTTTTCTCTCCTTCTTTTCTCACTATTTGGTTGGGCTGCCCGGTATTTCACGGGTTGGGTTACAATCCCAAAACAACCGAAACGTTCACGCTGTATACCATCATTTGCGGTATTTCCCATCTAGTTTTGATGTACGCCTACAAAGATTATTCGAATCCCTCCGTGGCCAATCGGTTCCGGGGCGCATCCGGTATCTATCCGATTGGGGGAAACACCCGTGCACGGGCGGTATCACACTTTATCTCGAGCCCATTCCAATCGACCATACAACGCCCTATCATTCAAGTATCAATTTCAAACAACCAAACATAGTCTTGAGTCCGAGACTCAGACTTATCGTCTCGCATTTCTTCCATTTAGCTTTCTATGTTCTTTCGTTTCGCACTTCGTTTCGATGATTCAATGGCATCGTGCCTCAACTCAATGCTCGTCAACCGAACGACCCGAAGGTCTCGAACACCTTTCGAGGCAACATGTCATATCTGACTGTTCCGCCACATTCATACCGCAACTGTATTCTCTCGCAACGAAGCCATCTTTTTATTATCCCGTACACGTAGGCACGTTCCGACCATATTCCCATGTTCTACAACTTAGCATTCAATGTTCGGGGCTTGCGCGCTAGGGCGCTCGCCTATTGTCTTTCAATGTTCTAGCCGTCTAACTCGTGCATCAAAGGCACGGTATGGTTCGTGCACTAAGGCACTCGCCGATTACAGTTATTCCATGTTCTTACGGCTTGCGCACCGAGGCGCTCGCCTTAGCGATATCCAATGTCCCATAGCGACTCGTGCATATTGATACACATTTCATTTCAATTGTTCTAACTTAGTGTTCGACTCACACTATGATTTTATCTCCGATCGGCCACGCCCGTGGCGTCGATAGGTTAACTTTCAGCATACAAGAATATATTTGACTTATCGAATGAAGGAGTAAAAAGAAGTCAATCCTCCCACCTTGAGTCGATACGCCTTTGTCATTTCGCCGAGCCGATGCGGCTCGATTCCCTGACTTTGTTGCACGGCCACTCTCCTGACTTAGCCATTCGAGCACTTCGTGCTTTCATTGAATCATACGCCCGATTTGCCTTAGCGTGCCCAAGTCTCGGCCCGTCGCAAGGCGACGATTTGATTTCGCGGACCCCTTACTAAATATTGCAAAAGATCGACCTCTAATATTTTCCCGTCAAAGTATGACCTGCACACGAAACCAACTAAAATCAATACTTGCTTCGATTCGGACTTGCGCCTTGGTCGATTCGATTTCTTAGAACCTTCGAGCCGATTCAATGCACTCATCCTTCGGGGCAACGCGGCGCTTCGTATCGATTCACTCGATGTATTCTTAGGGACAAGGCAACTCTTCGCATCGACTTAGTTCGATACGTTGCTCGGGACAACTTAGCTCGCGTATCATTTTGCATCGATACATTCTTTTGGGTCAACGCGACTCGCTGAGTCAACGTTTCAGCGTAATGTACCGTACGGAGCGGGGCATTACACATACGACTAGCTTTGAAACCGTAGGACTTCGTGGCTATACTCAGCCGTAGAACTCATAGGACCGTGCTTGGAATGTCTTAGGTCAACCACCATCCCTTTGCCCAACTAAATCAAGCCTACAACTTAACCCAAGGGACGAGCAAAGGCTATGTCTAGCCTTGCATCGTGGAAGCGTGCATGCTTTATCGAGCATTTACGCGGGCGACGCCTATGACTTAGGCTAATTCACAGTTTGTCTAAAAGACCAACTTTTCCTTCTCCCAAGCCGCGGGACGAAAGATCGAGTGTCATTTTCAAAGCACACCGTGCACCAACTCTAAGCCGACCGTTGGACCTTTCCATATTCTAACTCAATTCGATCCGTCGGGATTATTTCCTTTAGCTATGTGAATTCGTCTCTTTTATTATCAAGCCTACTTGTGCAAGTTGAAAACATGCAATTTATTATGTGAAGGCTAAGATGAGGTAAGTTCACCGAAACTATCCCATCTGAACGAGCGATGTCTTCGAGTAGCCATTGCAAGGCTAAGTCTGAACGCCGTCGGCGTTTCGATTCCTCCGATTGACTAAGCGGGACGGGGCACTACATCATACACCACTCAGAAAAAATTTTGTCCTCGAAACTAACTGAGTACTTACTTATTGACTTATCACCTTACTCAACATTCAAGAACTCTCGTACACACGCACTACGTCTATGCATTTTCTCAATTCGAGCCACGCTCGCACTACCTTCAATCTTTTCTTTGAAATATACGATCTCAAAATCCTCGACACTTTCCCATTCCTCAAGTCTCATTTGAATTCAACGTATCACTTAGTATGGATCGTGTATATATTTTAGGCGTCCCTAAAATACATACGTTTCAACCAAGCCTCGTGACAGAGAATCCACCATCACCACTCGAGTCGGATCGTGCACATATTCGGGCGTCCCTGATATACGTGTATGTCAACCGATACTCGTGAGTGGTGCCTCCACAATCCTACCACTTCGCACTCGAACGTCTGCCTAACCGCTAGGCTATGTCTTTCCATCAGTACTGGAATCATAGTTCCAAAACAATGATATTAACACTGACCCCATCCTAAAGTCAAACCAAATCGATGGTACGGGGTTTTCTACCCAAGCTCGCATCACTCCGATTTCTAAACATCGAGCATCGATTCCCTACCATATCCTAACATTCGTCGCACGGGGTCCGAGTCGTTCAGCAAAGCCATCCTACGATAACTTATGTTCAACCAATTCCACGACATCTTAATATCGCTCGTTCAACAAACTATTTCGCATAGTCTATCTCTTCGAACACGTTTGATATAGTTCGCCTATCAATCCTTCTCAATTCAAGCACGCTACGACACAATTCATCGCTAAACCATAATTCACATTTCATATTTCCTAAGTCATCTATTCCAATTCACGTAATCGATCATAAGGTCGTCTAGCTTAACAATACGTTGCGCCCCGATCTCACGCGAGTCCAATTATCCACGGTGGTTCATGAATCACCATGCAACGCTCCCGCGGAATAATTATTCTCATCGGGACGTAACCCTCGTTTGCGTCTAGACTAGTTCATTTTCGATGCACGAATTGGACCTACTCAATCTTCAAGTTTCATTCATTCGTCAATCACAAGTCCTAACATCTTCAAATTTTCCTTCGCATCAAACCGACAAGTCGAGACAATCAAAGTTGACGCATCCTAATTTTTTGAGTTCGATCATTCCCGCGACATGAATCACCATGTCAGCGCTTACGCGGAACAATCATCCCAAATCCGACGCGACGTATGTGCGAGACTAGAGTTGCGCTCGTACAAGATAAGATCGTCGACGTTGTGGCTATCAACGTAACCATCAAAACACAATCATTTTCATCCAACATTCATCTTGATCAAAATCCTAAGTATAGCATCCAACCGAACAATAACACTTGCCCGATCATCATTTGCCGAGTTAGAGTACCCCCGAGTTATCGCATAGCGATCTTTGATACGCCTCAATACCATCGATGATATGCGTAACCTGACGATCTTCGTTTGCAACGAATTTTGAGTCGTGCGAACGATGCTATCGTCCGACTGAATAGTCTCCTCGACATTCAAATTTAAGTTCGATCATTATCCCTCGAATCATTCACAACATCACTTTTCTCAAACCCGAATTCATGTATCGTTCATCTGTTTATCTTAAGTCATCGACCAACGTATTTCCTCAATTCGCAACATTCCTTGCTAACTCAAATCGTCGAGTAACATTCAATCCAATCCTTAGAGTCATTGCGTAACTTCAAAATTCAACTTTTCATGCACGCTATCGTCTCATCATGCTAAATTTTTCTATACGATCTGTATCAATTTCCACGATCAAGTCATCCATTTGTACACCCTAACTTTTTCTCAATTCGATTTTACCAACTCAATCATTCTCGTATTTTATACTCGCGTAATCCTCAATCCCGTGCACGTTCCGTGCGCGTCAATTCCTAGATTGTTTGAATCAACTTACCAAACTTCAAGACAATAACTCACTCCATCGTACACGATCTAAGGCTTTGCATATGTGTGATGCTTGCTGATAGACTCACCGACATCCCGCATCCTCAATTGATCGATCGACATTCCTGAGCCTATCGCATACACCACTCAGGAATGAAGCCATTCAACAAATTCTCAAAACTATCCTTTGAATCAAAATTGACTTCTTCAAATTTTCTGTTCGAACCATTCCTCGAATTCCAAGCACGCTCACCTTATATCGCACCGACAATAACATCGTGGTTCGATAGCACCCCTATCGATAGTCGTCTTATATTTACTCAATCGAGTTCAACTCATTCTAGCTCGAACATTACGAATCCCGCACTCGACTTTGCTAAGGTCGACACAATCCTTGGTGTATATGCCCAGCCCGACTTAGCCAACCGTGCTTACACAAACCATCTTTTTGGTTTATCAAAAACTGTTCTCCTACGTTTTACAAAATAGATAGACTTATTGTATGGACATCCCGTGGGACATTTGAGAGAGAGCGCACCAACGATATCAACTTGCGGAAGCACAATTCAGAGTTTGCAGAAATAACAGAGTTAAAGAATTCAATCGATAGTCCAAGGACGTAAAGCCGTGCTCTGATACCATTATGTCATGCCCCGCTCCCGTAGGAGCGATCGTCCTCGCTAAGGCGTGATGCCGCACGAGCCTAGATTGCGCTCGTGCAAGACAGGTTCCATAACGGCTGATTTCAGCGGCTGCGACGGGGTCGTCGCACAGAAGTCCCATGCAGAGACATTGAACATGCAGCGAAAATTTAGAACAAACACAAGTTATTCATCAGAAAGCTCTTTATTGATATTGATACAAAGATTACAATGGGCGCAAGGCCAATATTACAAGTCTCTCAAGCTCACTCAAGCTCACATTACAAGTCACTCAGCTCTCGCTCTTCTCTCAAATACAAGTCTTGATCCAGCGGAAGCTTCGGAAGGCGACGTCCATACATTATGTCCTATATAAGTCTTTACTCTATGCGGCCGCGTGCTTCGAATCGCCAAAGAACTCCGTACCTCGACGCATCCAAGCGAGCTTCGCGCCACGAGCTTCTATCTGTGCCTGCATATATAAACTATGTGGGTGTCAGTACTCAACTGTACTGGTGGAATGAGCTCCTCGCCCACCCATACAAACCTGACACGTTTGATTTACTTTGTGCAACATAGTCACTTCTTACCAATTATCTTTTTAGTCTTGTCTTAGGATTATTTTAGGACCGACGCCTTGGCCTATTCTGTGTCTCTAGACCATCTCATGCTTGCAACGACAACGTTAACTCATGCCTTGCCTCAAGACCCTTCTCGTGCCAACAACGTTAACCTATCGAGTCGTGTTTGCCTTACGGCTTAAAATCAGAGACGCAACTACGCGATGAGGCTCCATTTTTGTGTGATCGTGCTACAAACCCATGTTGAGGTCGTGCCTCGCAACTCAATGAGACTCGATCATATCGTCGCTTCGTGGCCCTTTGCTACTAGATCATCAACTGACCCATCCAACTTGTGAACTAAGGGTTACTCGACCAACTTTGCCTTGCGACATCTCCTGACTTAAACTCATGACAACTCAAACCATAACTATGCAAATTATATGCCGACAACATAGGACTCAACTCTACATCTCGTGCCGAAGCACGGTGTCTTCGTTGCAGCCAAATCTTAGGCCCAAACATTGTCTTTTGACCGAGCATGCATTTGACTCGACTTTTGATTCACCTCACCTAATACTCGACTCGGTCCAAAGGCACACTCGCGGATTGTCGCCCGTGCCGACTCATCTATATGAGGTCACTAGCATGACAAGCTATTATGGACACATAGCTTGCGGTTGGCCGGGACCCTTCCAGCGCAAGGTAGGTAGCCCCCTGGAAGTCCCCTACTAACCCGGTGCTATCGAGTCAGCACAGCTATCACCGTGTTTCCTTTTGGCCGAAACGGTCCCATGGCCCTGGGTTGCCGTTACGGGGAAACTCTACCTTGTCGACAAGTTGTCCAATGACCATGTAAGACCCTTCACTCAAACTGACATCTCACACAGTCATTGTACTCTCAGTGTTATCATCTCTTTCTAAAACAAAGTTCAAGTCTTCTATCCTTGAGATCCCTCGATGACCTACGGTCGCGAGCCTTCTCCCTTGTTGCTCCTTGAGACACCTCGACGACCCACGGCCGCGAGCCTTCTTCCTGTTACCATATCATTTCGTTCAACTCAATGCCTATTCGATAGTCCTTCCTCCAAAACTCATTAAATCAACCATGGTTCATGCCTTAAACACTAAGTCCGTGCATCGCGCCTTAGGCCCATCGTGCTCTACGCGACGCTATCGCCCAACTCATACTCCATACGGCTAGCTTTGAAACCGTAGGACTTCGTGGCTATACTCAGCCGTAGAACTCATAGGTCCGTGCTTGGAATGTCTTAGGTCGACCACCATCCCTTTGCCCAACTAAAATCAAGCCTACAACTTAACCCAAGGGACGAGCAAAGGCCATGTCAAGCCTTGCATCGTGGAAGCGTGCATTCTTTATCGAGCATTTACGCGGACGACGCCTATGACTTAGGCTAATTCACAGTTTGTGTCAAAGACCAACTTTTCTTTCTCCCAAGCCGCGGGACAAAGGACCGAGTGTCATTTTTAAAGCACACAGTGCACCAACTCTAAGTCGACCGTTGGACCTTTCCATATTCTAACTCAATTTGACCCGTCGGGATTATTCCCTTTAGCTATGTGAATTCGTCTCTTTTATTATCAAGCCTACTTGTGCAAGTTGAAAACATGCGATTTATTATGTGAAGGCTAAGATGAGGCAAGTTCACCGAAACTATCCCACCTGAGCGAACGGTTGTCTCGACCGAGCGATGTCTTCGAGTAGCCATTACAAGGCTAAGTCCAAACGCCGTCGGCATTTTGATTCCTCCGATTGACTGAGCGGGACGGGACACTACAGGTAAAGGCAGTCGTTGTACGTCGCTAGTAGTCGCTAAATTAGTGACGCATCTTTGTCGCTAATTTTTGTCGTAATAGCGATGTATTGCGACGTTTTGGTTTTTAGCGACTAGATAAATTGCGACTATGACTAAACGTCGCTAATTACGTCGCCAGTTGGATTTAGCGACGTATCCGCCCGATTTAGCGACGTTCTCCGGCATCGCTGATTGGACAGATTCTGGTAGTGGGACATGACACTGTGCGACACTTGGACACGATAGAGTGACATCAACACGTACCCCTAGACCTAGGCTACCTACTGATACGACCACGAGACACGTGGTTGGACACGCTGTGTCCTAGAGCACTTGACACATGTGCACGAGGCAGTATTCTGCCCAGTTTTGACACCAGTTCCTGACATTTGTGTTTCGACACAATTTTGACACATTTTGGACATAAATCTTAGATACATGTGTACACACACACCTCCTTGACATTACCTGACACTATTGACACTGGACACTCACCATTGCTTGACACAACCTTGTGACACTCTCACTGTCAAACATAGGTACACTGTACACACTTGACACTTGTTCACTTGTTGACACCTTAGACACTTTTTAGACACAGTGATACCTTCACTCTTGGACACAGATCACCTGCACACATGTGTTCACACACATACCCCCTTCTTCCTATTTTGGTATACCTATGTGTGGGTTCGAATGAATATAGTGTTTGATGCATACGTTGGGTTTTTGAATGCAAGACATGTCTGATACAAAGTATACTTGGTTCCAGTAATTTGGGTTCAGTTTGGTTTTGTCCAGGTTTAGGTTACATGTGTGATATAAGTTTTCAATTTCCAGATTCCTGAGTTGAAAGGTTATATAGGTTCAGTTTAGGGTATATTTTCAGTTGAGCTACATACTTATGAGTTGGGGTTGTACAGTAAGTATGGTGTTGATTCCAGGTTTAGATTTCTGAGTTTGGGTTTGATTCCAAGCATGGGGTTTACTTGATGAGCATATAGGTTAGTGTAGTTAGGTATTGTATAGATATGTATATATATTTGAGAGTTCACTTGATTTCTGTGATTGGTTCCAGGTTTGGGGTCTCCATATGTTGCAAAGTCCACCTAGGTTCAGTCATCAGTTGCATTGGCTATCATGCATCAACTATGTAGCATCTAGTGTATCAGTAATTAGAGGGTGGGGAATGTATTACCTATAGGAGGTGTATATTTTTATATACATGATATATATAGGTGGTCTTATAGTATGGTTGTTGAGGGGTTAAGTTATATTATGTAAGTATGATATAGGGATGAGACATATATGGGTGTTATATATATAAGCATTGGGTATAAGTTGTGGCTAGCTAATGAAGGGTATGTTTGAGTATGTGTTGAACTTAGGATAGTGTGGGTCCTATGGATTACATTTGATATATGACAATTAGAAGGTGTGATAGAAGAGGTTATGAGGTTTGCTAGATGCATACATGTTAGATTTTATATATATATATATATATATATATATATATATATATATATATATATATATATATATATATATATATGAGGTGATAGAGGGATGAGAGCTTCTGCTCTCTGGGCTCCTTGGGAACCCCGCGCATGGGGTCCCTTCTCCGACGAGCCCCGGCGCGCCGCCGGCGGTCCCCCCTGTCCCTGCGCAGCATGGCTGCCATGGCCGGCCTGGCCCCCTTGGTTCGTCTCCCCTACGTGGCTCGCCTCCCCCTCCGCTCGGACCCGCCGGCACTGGCGCCCCCGTCGCCCCCAGCGTCGTCCCCGGCGTCCTCCTCGGCGACCATCTCCTTCTCCCCCCGCTATCAGCCTCCTTCCCTCACTGCTGGGTCCTCCCCCTTTTCCCCTCTCCGCCCCCCCCCCCCCGGCAGTGCCCTACTGGCAGCCACCAGCTCCCGGCGACGCTGCCCTCCTCCTTTTTCTCATGGTGCGTCATCTCAGCAGCGACCACCTGGCCCCCTCCCCTCCGTCTCGTCCCAGCCGCCGCTTCAGGGCCTCCGGCTGACGTCTTTGCCGTCCTCCCCCACTTGGGACCGGCGCCCTCGCCGGGCCTCCCACTACCAAAATACACTCATTTAGCGACGGCTTTTTAGCGACAGAATTTTTTTGTCGGTATTAGCGACGGCTTCGTGGCCGCTCAGCGACTGATTTTCGACTACAAGCCTATGCCATTTTTATTTTAATTTTAGGAGGAGGAACAGTCGTGCCGCCGTCGCTAGACTGACGGTAATATAGCGACGGATTTACCGTCGTTGCAACGCAATCGTATATTTGGCAGAAATTGTGTAGAAAATTGGCGGGACATATTTTCGACGACTTAGCGACGGGTAGTCAGTCGGCACATATCAAAAAGGACGACTACCGGGCGACGGATGTATACCAGTCGCTAGTCCGTCGCTATATATACCTTCCAGACTTTAAATGAAACGGCGGGGGGAACTTTTCGCATTCCCCCAAATTCACTCTCTCTCCTCTCTCTCTCTCTCTCTCTCTCTCTCTCTCTCTCTCTCTCTCTCTCTCGCCGGTGTCGGCTTCGGTGATCGGGTCGGTGTCGTCGTCGGCGTCGGCGTCCTCTCCTCTCTCTCAACCGAAGGTAACCCCCTCTCTCTCTCTCGATCTCTCTCTCTCTCTCTCGCGGTGTCGTATAGGGGCTGGGCGGCGCGCTTGGGGCTGGGCCGTCCGGGGCTTGGCGGCTGGCTTGGGTCGGGGGCTGGGCGGCGGGCTTGGGGCTGGGGCGTCGGGGGCTGGGCGGTGGGCTTGGGGCGGGGGCGTCGGGGTTTGGGAGGCGGTCTTGGGGTTTTGGGGCGTCGGGGGCTGGGCGGCTTGCTTGGGTCGGGGTCTGGGCGGTGGGCTTGGGGCGGGGGCATCGGGGTCTGGGAGGCGGGGTTGGGGCATCGGGGACTGGACGGCTTGCTTGGGTCGGGGTCTGGGCGGCTGGCTTGGGGCGGGGGCGTCGGGGGCCGGGCGGCTGGCTTGGGTCGGGGGCTGGGCGGTGGGCTTGGGGCGGCGGCGTCGGGGCTGGGCGGCTGGCTTTGGTCGGGGGCTGGGCGGTGGGCTTGGGGCGGCGGCGTCGGGGACTGGGCGGCTGGCTTGGGGCGGGGGCGTCAGGGGCTGGGCGGCTGGCTTGGGTCGGGGGCTGGGCGGTGGGCTTGGGGCGGCGGCGTCGTGGGCTGGGCGGCTGGCTTGGGTCGGGGGCTGGGCGGTGGGATTGGGGCGGCGGCGTCGGGGGCTGGGCGGCTGGCTTGGGGCGGGGGCGTCGGGGGCTGGGCTGCTGGCTTGGGTCGGGGGCTGGGCGGTGGGCTTGGGGCGGCGGCGTCGGGGGCTGGGCAGCTGGCTTGAGGCGGCGGGCTTTGGTCGGGGGCGGCGGGTGGCTTTGCTTCTCAAATTCATCTGAGTTTATATATTGGCTAAATAATGTGTTATCCATATTGGGTGTTTCATTAGTTTGGTGGTGTTTGGATTAGTAAATGTGAATATATATGGGGTTTGGATTCATGGTGTATATGTTCACTGTCCCAAGGACAGTACGAGTTCTATCAGTTGTGTGCTTCTGTATAGATGTATATATCTATACATCTAGCTGTGATATACATATGTGTATATGACAATCTCAGTTAGCGACGGACTAGTTACCGGTTAGCGACGGATATTTCCAGCTCCATTAATTGCATTTATCTACGGTACGACATGGTGACGGATATTTCCTGCAGCCATTCGACTGGCGAGGCAGAAACTATGTTGCCGTAGATAAAGTTGCCTGTCCTCCGACCCTCATCCCTCGGCAATGATGATACGACAACCCATCACTATATCTTATATAGTAGTAGATGATGTCTTAGTATATTACATTAGTGAGTTCATCTTGATTCTGTTACGTACGTCCTTCAGATACTAGATACGATAAGGTTAACATATCATACACGATATGTATACAGAATATAGATGATTCACACTAATGTATGCTAGAATGAATCTTGGGTTGTGTTCTGAGCCATCCGTTCTCACACTTAAAACACATAGGAATTAGTAGTGTGAGAGCACCGGAGAAAGTGAGAGCGCCGGAGGGGGGGAGGAGAGAGAGAGAGTAAAATGGTACGACATGGTGAAGTAGTACTGTATTTTGGCTCCAGTTCCAGCTCTATTTGATCTACGGTACGACATGGTGATCAGGACATAGTCTCTGCAGCCATTCGACTGGCGAGGCAGAAACTATGTAGCCGTAGATAAAGTTGACTGTCTTCCGACCCTCATCCCTCGGCAATGATGATACGACAACCTATCACTATATCTTATATAGTAGTAGATGATGTCTTAGTATTACATTATGTGAGTTCATCTTGATTCTGTTACGTTCTTCAGATACTAGATACGATAAGAACATATACTACACCATATGTACAGAACATAGATGATTCACACTAATGTATGCTTGAATGAATCTTGGGTTGTCTTCTGAGCCATCCGTTCTCACACTTGGCAAAAAATCAAATTTTTTATACTTTATCGGCTTTCGAAAATGTACTCAAATTATATGATGGTTCCTTTAGTTAGCTTGCTTATGTTACAATTATATTATTTGTGACTATCGATCTTACCAGATGGCACCCATGACCCGAGGAGCGGCACGTCGTTTGAAGAAAACAGTGAATGCTGAGGTGGCTCCTCCTACAGTTGAGGAGGAAGTGGCACCGGTTGCTAGTGAGACCGGGAGTTCTATTCATCCAGCACCGGTAGCTAGTGAGACCGAGAGTTCTCTTCATGCAGTCCTTGCAAGGGACGATATCTCTCCTCGCGGCAAAAATCTCGCTTTTTCGAGGTGGATGCGTGAACGTATCACTGAGCGTTTGCGTGAGCAGCGTGGTTCTCATTAGCTATTAGTACTTATTTGTATTGGGCTATTGGTATTGGGTTATTTTTGTATTAGACTATTTGTATTGGACTACTTATTGAGTTGTTTTTGTATTAGACTATTTGTACTGTCCTCCGACGCTCATTCCTCGGCAATGATGATACGACAACCAACAAGAGAGAATATTAGATCCATCTCAGTATGACGTATACTCTGAGAGATCACTATTACAAGAATGATATCAGTAGTGAGATTGAGTGCTGGAGAAGATATTATCAGAGTATACGTCCTACTCAGATTGGTCTCCCACCGTTACTAATTTTTTCTGACAGCATGGTGGATGTGCTCCGTCAACAGAATCTTGCTCCGAACCAAAACTTTGCCCCGGAGCTCAAGTAGACATCCTTCGTGTAGAGCTCGAGTGAGAGGTTCCTGACAGCATGGTTGTCTCATTTGTCAAAGTATTCGTGCTCATCCCACATTGGTTGTGGGACGAGCACGGATACTTTGACAAAGGAGACCACCTTGCTGTCAGGAACCTCTCACTCGAGCTCTACACGAAGGATGTCCACTTGAGCTCCGGGGCAAAGTTTTGGCTCAGAGCCAGATTCTGTTGACGGAGCACATCCACCATGCTGTCAGAAAAAATAGTAACGGTGAGAGACCCATCTGAGTAGGACGTATACTCTGATAGTATCCCCTCCAGCACTCAATCCCACTACTGATATCATTCTTGTAAAGGTGATCTTTCAGAGTATACGTCCTACTCAGATGGATCTCCAGAGTATCCTCTCCGGTTGGTTGTGTTCTGAGCCATCCGTCCCAGGGATTTGATTCTGTATTTTGGTTTCTGTATAATTGGTCTATGTGATTCTTGGATAATTGGTGTGCATTATATATTGGTTTGGTTTATGCATATTTTTTCAGCTCCATTTGCATTAGTCTACGGTACGACATGGTGATCAGGACATAGTCCCTGCAGCCATTCGACTAGCGAGGCAGTAACTATGTAGCCGTAGATAAAGTTGCCTGTCCTCCGACCCTCATCCCTCGGCAATGATGATACGACAACCTATCACTATATCTTATATAGTAGTAGATGATGTCTTAGTATTACATTAGTGAGTTCATCTTGATTCTGTTTCGTCCTTCAGATACTATATACGATAAGAACATAGATGATTCACACTAATGTATGCTAGAATGAATCTTGACTTGTGTTCTGAGCCATCCGTTCTGATCAAGCATCTTCCTTCTCCTCTCCTCCACCATAGCTCTGAACCAATCTGCTCCTCCCTACTTCCCTTTTTTTTATTTGACTCTCTCAGCCACATATGACATCCAGCTCAAGTGTAGAGTCGGGGGAGAAAAAGTGGGCAGGAAGATGAGGGGGAAGCAGCACAGCCTGCAGCATGACCCGGAGGAAGTACAGAGGTTTTCTTCAACAGCCGTAGGAGAACTATTTCTTGAGCTGGATGTCATATGTTGCTGAGAGAGTCAAATAAAAAGAAGTGAAGTAGGGAGGAGCAGATTGGTTCAGAGCTATGGTGGAGGAGAGGAGAAGGAAGATGCTTGATCAGAACGGATGGCTCAGAACACAAGCCAAGATTCATTCTAGCATACATTAGTGTGAATCATCTATTTTCTTATCGTATATAGTATCTGAAGGACGTAACAGAATCAAGATGAACTCACTAATGTATGCTAGAATGAATCTTTGGTTGTGTTCTGAGCCATTCGTTCCGATACTTGGCAATTAAGTCATTCGACTGGTGAGGCAGCAACTATATATAAGGCAACTTGCATGTTCTTCCAACTTTAAATTACAAGATTACTACATTTGGTTACATAAATCACTAACCTCATCGCGGCCAATGTTTACAGTCCTGGTCTCAACTGTCTTCGATTCTATGATCCCATGCTTTCGGAAAATAGACAACGCAGACTCCATGGAATAGAATGGCCTTACATGCAAATCGTCTGTGATTATGTATCTTTTTCCTCCTTTCACAAACACGCCATCCTTGTTGCCTCCATCTGCAACCCTTCCATACAATATCCTCATCCATTGCCTTACCACAGGGACATCGAGCGCCAATAACCGAACTATACAGACGGTGAGTCTTGGTGTAGCACTCAAATGTGGGGCATCCGTAAATTCGTCGAGGTTTTAAATCATCGACATTGAGTTTTAAACCCTCACGTAGCCTTTCTGCTTCACTTCTAGGGTCGAGCAGCATCTTCTTACAAGCTTCGGTCTCCAGATACTTAGTGTCAAGATTCTGGACGCTTTCGTAGAGTATGTCAACGCATCCTAGCGTCAATTTCCTGCCGAGTAAATTGACGCTAGGATGCGTTGACATGCTCTACGAAAGCGTCCAGAATCTTGACACTAAGTATCTGGAGACCGAAGCTTGCAAGAAGATGCTGCTCGACCCTAGAAGTGAAGCAGAAAGGCTACGTGAGGGTTTAAAACTCAATGTCGATGATTTAAAACCTCAGCGAATTTACGGGTGCCCCACATTTGAGTGCTACACCAAGACTCACCGTGATGAGGTTAGTGATTTATTTAACCTAAGACATGGGATCATAGAATCGAAGACAGTTGAGACCAAGACTGTAAACATTATGTGAGTTCATCTAGAATGAATTTTGGGTTGTGTTCTGAGCTATTCGTTCCCATACTTGACAATTAAGCATGTGAAATAGAACTGATTATGTTTAGTTTGTCTTACGATACAGATTTTCACATCCAAATTGAAAAGGATCGTTACTTCGTTGTTCGTACATGGATATACTAGCGGATCAACCTCCTGGACCGTAGGTACTTATAAGTATTGACCGTGTCGGATTAGTATCGATCTATCGTTTTGGTATGGACCGTATCGGTTGGTATTGGCCTTAGCGAATTGGTATCGTCCTATCCGATATGTATCGGCTGTATAGCCATTAAGTCATATTGGCCTTATCGATTTGGTATCGGTCATATCCGATAGGTATCGGCCGTGTTGGATTATTATATACCATTTCGGATTAGTATCGTTGAAGGTTTAGTAACAAGTGTACTTGAATTTCTCTCTTCTGGAGCTAGATTACCATTGCAAGAGAGTCACGAGAGCGTAGATGGCCAGTTACAGAACATACATACTTCCTTTTTAATCTCGCTTTTTCTGATGGAAAATGAAGTATGTATGTTACTGTAACTGGCCAATCACGATCTGGTGATTCTCTTGTAATGGTATTCTAGCTCGAGAAGAGAGAAATCCAAGTACAGTTGTTACTAAACCTTCCACGATACTAATCCAAAATAGTCTATACTAATCCAGCACGGCCGATACCTATCGGATATGACCGATACCAAATCGATAAGACCAATATGAATCCTAGATATTCGGCCGATACATGTACATATCGGATATAGGACGATACCAATATGATACGTCCTATACTGAACCGATAGACCGATACTAATCTGATACACTAGATACTAAGTACATCTAGCATCTCTGTGGATCCACAAATTACTGCACGATAGTACCAACGACTCCAGTTACATCCGGTTATTGGTGAGTACATGATTACATAGTAATTCTGTTAGTCTTGTGATACAGATTTTTACTCTCTCATGCTACCAACGTCACAACTTTTCGAGTGCTGCTCCCTCTAATGATGATGAACGCAAAAAACCAACGTCATAACTTTTATAACTTGAGTAAATTTCTTTATCCTATATAAAAATTTCTGTTGTCAGAAAGATGGCTCCTAGGACTCGTCGAGGTGGTGCTGCTAGTCGAGGAAGGGGTCGAGGCAAGAAACCCTTGGAGGTCGACACGGAGGAAGTCTCCGTCGTCAAATAAGAGCCGGTGACTGTCAAGGAAGAACCGATGACCATCAGGGAAGAGATTGCTCCCAAGCTTGAAGCTAAGGAGGAGCCACCGTCAGAGAGTAGTAGCATCGGGACCGACCCTCCTATCCCTACAGAAGACCTCAACCAGATTGAGCCTTCGTATGCAAAGTGGCTGATAGAATGGTACATGCCTCAACGCAACTATCATCCCTGGCTGTGAGGATTCATCGTCTGACTTGTGGTCTTTGTTGAGGCCAAAGTCGATTTTCCTATGTGTTTTGGAATATTTGTAAAAATTTTGGAATATTTGTGCTATGATCGGTCGTCAGGATTGGATATTAGGTTACTGTAACTGGCCAACTCTTTCCTATGTGTTTTGGAATATTTGTGAAAATTTTGGAATATTTGTGCAATGATCGGATTATAACGATGGATATTAGGTTACTCTTCCGGATAACTGATGTCTATTTTATATTAATTTGGTTTGGTCTATATGATTCTTGGATAATTGGTGTGCATTAAATTCGTATGTGCATATTTTGGTCTATGTGATTCTTGGATAATTGGTGTACATAATATATTTGGTCTATGTGATTGTTGGATAATTGGTGTGCATTATATATTGGTTTGGTTTATGCAAATTTTTGCGAACAGCTAAAAAGCAGTAAATTTTTTTTTAAAATATTCTCAGTTAGCGACGGACTTGTGACCGTTTTGCGACGGATGTCTCCAGTTGCCGACTATTTTCGACGGTTATTCCGTCGCTACCTGGATATCTGAAAATTATTCCCAGGTAGCGACGGATGGTCGACGGACAATCCGTCGGCATGCTTCATTGTTCGACGGAATAGCGACGACATATTCGTCGCCCGTATTCTGGAAATAACAAGAATTTCCAGAACAAGGTCGACGGTTAATCCGTCGCTATGCGGTCGATATATTGCGACGGCATAGCGACGACTTATCCGTCGCCAAGTTGCTGGAAATGACATAAATTTCCAGAAGCTGGTCGACGGCTTTTCCGTCAGAAAACCGTCGCTAATCCGTCACTTGATATCGACGTTATCGACGGATTAGCGACGAAACGATACGATCTGATACGCTTTTGCGACGGGTTAGCGACAGAATTTACTTCGGTATTGTCTACACAGTTAAGTACTTAAAAGCTGAAGTGGACGACAGTCCGTCGGAAATGCGTCGCTAATGCTTCGTATTGTGACGTCGACTATCCGTCGCTATTCCGTCATGTGACGACAACTTAGCGACGGATGGTTATTAGCGACGAGCTGATTGCCGACGAATTTTTTTGGCCAATATCCGTCGGCAATCGGTCGCTAATATTTATTACCGTCGTCTTAGCGACGGATTCGGCCGTCGCTAAATCGATAAATTTTGGTAGTGTCCCCCCCCCGGCCGCGGCCCCCCCGGGGCTGACCCAACCCTCCCCGGACTCCCTTCTCCCTCTCTCGGGCCGCCGTGGTGATCTCCCCCCGCCGCTGTCCGGTCCCCTCGCTGTGTCCCTCTGTGCTCCGGCCGCCGCGGATCCCCCCTCTGGACGCCTCCGGCCACCGCGGCTCCTTCCAGGATCTCGGCGGTTCCACTCCCCCTCCTCCGCCTCCGGCCACCGTGGCTCCTTCCAGGCTCTCGGCAGTTCAGCTCCCCCTCTGGCCGCCTCCGCCCCCCCAGCCCCCCCCCCCCCCCCCCCCGCGCTCGATTGCGCTGGCTTAGCGTCTTCGCCATGCCGCGGCTCCCGCCGGCCATGGCTGTCGTCGCCTACCGGCGGCGTGTCCCCTCCCCCTCCGGTCCCGAGGCCCCCTCCCCTCGGGCCTCGTGCTTGGCCGGGTTCCCTGCGCCCCCCTCGGGTTGCGTCCCCCCTCGGTCACAGCGCCCGGAGCAGGCCCCCTCGGGCCCCGCGTCTGTACGCCACGTGCCCCCCCTCGGGATGCGGGCGGTTTCAAATTTCGAATTTTGGTTTTCGTGGGACCTGCTCTTTCGTCCTGTGTACTTCATTTCATGTTTCAATAAAATTTCCTTTATATATATATATATATATATATATATATATATATATATATATATATATATATATATATATATATATATATATATATATATATATATATACAATGGTTATGATAGATTACATGTTAAGGTATAGTAATAGGATATGTGGTATCTTAGAATATGGGTTTGTTTGGTAATAAAATATGTGATATAGGTTAGCTTGCATATATATAGACATGCTACATTTTTTTTATATGTTATAGTGTAAGGTATCCTAGATACATTGGCCTATGGACTTATGTGTTAGACTATAGACAACCTAGAAATAGACCCACTAGACCTATTTGGTCATGTAAACTATAGTTTGACCAAACCCTAGACAATTACCTTACAGTTTGACTAGAGTGTTGACCAGAATTGACCAAGAGTTGATTTTGACCTAGATTGACCTAGAATCATGTAAAATGTATTGTACACTTTCATTATTACATTTTAAACACATTATAACCTATATCTCATTAAATAGGACACTGTGACTCTGGTTCAGACATCTGTATTCATCAGTCATTCAGGGTATCAGGCGAGTACATTCTCTGATAGTTCTTTCATTTACTTGTCGATTACTGTATTTCAGTTCTAGCTAGTTCTATTTGATTCTATGTTACAAACACGGATTGGTATTGCTGAATTCATGTATGCGACACTCACATCTTTTATGTTTGGCCTCTATTTCTGGAATTACCCCCTGGCATCATATTGTCTGGCTAAAGATGTACTCTACTGTCGTATCGTTTTATGGATTTACTTATACCGTCGGGTGAGGAAATACTTGAGTAGACATGTAAATGGTCCCACTGGAAGCACTTCATCTGGTCTAAGCCCGGTCTAACCTGGGAGCATCTCATCCGGTCTCACCTGGAAGGATAGCAGTCGTACACTTGTGTGCGATGAGCTGTATTTACATCTATTGTTTACATGTCGAAAGCATTATTTCAAAACACACTGGCTAGTGTCATGTATAGGACTCACATTGGGATCACACTTGTCTATATTATACTGTCTGAACTTATATCACACCATTCTAGTTCAGCTAACTTTTATTTACAGTCTTCCATGCTATGCTTTCCTGTTTCGTCATATTACTTCTTCTGTTCTTTAAAATGTTGTTATACCTTATTACCTGTCTTAAACTTACCATGTTCATCAGTATAAATGTCTATAACTGCTTTATAGTCTTTGTCATTTACTTAAAATTTCTAGATGAGTTGTGCTCGTTCCAATCATGACTGGATACGTTGACAAAATATTACAAATTTTTGCCCTGAGGATACTTGTCCTACTTGCCTTGGATCTGGAGATGGTTTAGCTACCTTGGACCCCGAATCTCAGGAGTGATCGGGAGATTAGTTTAGTATACTTGTTTTAGATTTCATGTTTAGAACTTGAATTGTAATAAGTTGAGATATTGACTTGTATTTGAGATTGTTTGAGATATTATTATTTAGTAGTTTTATTTGGTTGTTGTTGTTTAGTCTTATTAGTTATAGACTTCGGTGTTATCTTATCGTGCTTAGTCTATGATTGAGTATTATCATATCTTATACTTGTCCTCCATTCGTAGTTGAGATCTATGACAGGTACATTATATATATTGGGTGAATTGTTAGTTAGTGACCTAGAAAAGCGTTCTATCGTCGATTCTGCAGCATAGGTTGCGCGCTGTTACGCACTTGTACCCTTATACCGGGTGCGGGTCGTGACACATAGATACAAGTACAACTTAGAACTGGCCCTTTTTATGTGATATACATAACTTATTTCCAGTATATCATCTATCATACTCTATTTATGTGATATAGATAACATAAATTACTATGTTGACTTGTAGGCCTTGTGGTCATTTCATTTTGTTCTCAGTTATCAATTTATACAACCATGTGCACATAAAAGATTACATATATTTTTCTTCTTCTCTCAGGATCTACATGAAAAATGAAGGTACTGTAAATATCGGAGGGATGTGCTCTGGCCGGGTTTGCTACATATTTTTATTTTACTTGTATAAATATCGGTTTTGGATGTTTAAGATGTTACGAAAACTACATACTTTGGTTGGATATGTTTATGGTTGGACATGTGTTGGATGTTTGTATTTGGACGTGTGTTGGATGTTTGTGGTGTATGAACAATACAGTTTGCTAATATAAAAATTGGGTATTATAGTTATTTGATGTATGTATATCTTCTGGATTATTGATATTATGTGTGTGTTCGATTCATAATAAATAAAATTTTGGCTATACAAAGTTTAGATTCTCTTAACGGTTATGAAATGTCAGCAATTAACTAAATTTTACTGCAAAATTTGCTTCTTATGACAGGTTTTATCCATCAAAAAAAAGTTTTCTTGACGGCTAATAGCCGTCATCTAGGTCGGAGTCAAGAAAAGTTTTCACCAACATTGACGGTTTCTCCAAACTGCTATCTTGACGGCTAAAAATAGTCAAAAAAATTATTTCATATGACGGCAAAAAACATCAAGAAAAGCCCTGTCAGTGACCGTCAAGAAAAATGGTGGACTTTTCTTGACTCTAGCCTACTTGACGGATTAGCAACCGTCAAGATACCCATTTCTTGACGGAAAAACCGGTCAAGAAAAGCCTTTTTTCTTGTAGTACGCATTTGCCACACGCAGGAGGGACCCACTCATATTCGACTATCTGGTGATACACCTCGCCAGTTGGAACTTCATATTCCAACCATCTAGGAAGCGGCTTCCCCGCCTCAATCTCAACGAATATTCTTGCATACATCAATCGTGTACGAGAGGCAGTAGCTTCATCCGCTTGCAATGGCTTCCCCACAATACTGGCTAGTTTCATTAGCATAGAGTTACTCCAGTATTGGATCGAAAGCCCCGGTAGTCGGATCCAGACAGGTATAGTATGAAGGACCTCCTTCTCACATCTGGATCGGAAGCCAAGGTCCGCCTTGCAGTATCCGTACCACGTCTTCCAACAGATTAAACTTGACGAAGTAGAACCCATTCTCTCGCGCGAACACTTCCATCCCGCCCTTCGGCTGCCATACTCTGTTGGCATATGTGCGTATTTGTCCGTAGAAAGGTTTGTCGCCTAGGACATACAATACCAACATGTTTTTCTAGTATCCCGCTGTCTCCCCGATCTTCCCCTCCGTGAAAGGAGCCTGATATCCTTCCCCCACCTTCTTCGGCTCTACAAACCACATGGCCGTGTTGTTCTTCAGAACACCAGGTCGACATAGATCTGCCCTGGATTTGCTCCCCCGGGTCACATTGGCGGAGTTTCCATTGTTAGGAGGTTGTGATTGCGCTCCCCTGCTCGTGCTAGTCCCTGCAGTATCTGCTGATCTGATAGGTTCCTTCCCTTTGTTGTTGGCACCTTCGTTTGTCCTCCTCATATTCGTCCGTCGATCTCCCGCATTTGATGGCCTGTTATCGGGCCGCACCTGCTCTCCTCCGACTCTTTGCCACGTGAGACCCCGGCCCTTTCTTTGTCCTCCCTTCCGTCTCCCCGCCGTTGTGGTCCGAGGGGGCAGAACGACGTGTCTTCCTCCCTTCCTCCACGTTATCATCGTCCAACGCCCCCCCCCCCCCCCTCCTTCCTTCAATAGGCCATCCTCTTCCCCCCCCCCCCCCCCCCCCCCCCCCCCCCCCCCCCTCGCCCCCCTGGCTCCTCCTCCTGCCGAAGAACCAGGGTCCCACGCCGGCGGGATGTTAAACCCTAGGTCGCCGCTCCTGGACATTGGAGGAGAAAAAATATTATATATATATATATATATATATATATATATATATATATATATATATATATATAATATATATATATATATATATATATATATATATATATATAATTTTTTTATTTATATATATATATATATATATATATATATATATATATATAGCAAATGATCTCCAGCCTAGTGGTTAAGAGAGATGCGTGCGGCCCAAGTGGTTGGAGTTCGAGCCCTAGTGGAGGCGAGGTCACCACAATTACCCATTGCTTCAAATATATATATATATATATATATATATATATATATATATATATATATATATATATATATATATATATATATATAGTTAGTTAGTTAGTTGGACTTTAAGCCTGATGAAACTAATCTAAAATATCATTAGTTTCTACTTACAGGTGAAACAAGGTTAATATATTTCTGATTAGAAACCTAATTTGTATATTCCACAAGGTATTATATAATTATTATCGACCTATCACCCATTAGCTCGATTTCCTCTAGTTCCAGCTTCCTACCATGTTAACTTTTTGATACCTTATCCTTTGGTTTCCAATACCTCAGAAAGATCACTGCAGGTTCATTGTCACAGGACCCAAAGATACTTCAAGTTGTACTAGCTAGACTTGTACAACCAGCTATTTATAAATAGATATCATAACATGGTCATCATATCATAGTGCATGAGTTTTGATAATGCAATGTCCAGTTCTCCACTAGTGCATCGAATGCCTAACTAAGGTTCGTCTTGCGGTTGATTTCATGGCACACGTTGCTTTGGTAGGCACATATATGAACAACTTAAACAATTGGGGGTGACTTTGTTACGTGCCCCACTTGCAATTAACCTTTAATTACAGTAGAAATATGTCGTTATCAAAACAACAACAAACACGAAGAGGTCGAGATCCTTGTTAGCAATCACCTGAATAAAACGCGTATTATACACGAATTTTTCCGTATCTTACATAAATGTACAATACTTATGTACTTTTGAAAAAATCATATTTGTACGCGAATTTTAAGCCAATGGCGTTTTAAACGCGTACCGTACAATTTTTTAAAAAATTTGGCCAAAAAAATGTGATCAAGAAACCCAACAGTCTTGACTTTCTTGACTCTTGCTACTATTAGATATTAAGACTGGCACAATTCTCAAAAATTATCAAAAGAAAAGAAGAAAAAGTCTCACAGTAACCAAAAAAAGAAACCCAAGAGTCTTTGCACATGTTGCTTGCAACAATCAGAGCATCTCCAACCCTATTGTCTTGTTAAGTGTTGTGAGTCTTAGATGGCTCCTATGTGGCATGAGCAACAAGACAATGTCTTGTTTATGTGGCAAAATTATATCTCAAAAGACAATGAGATAGAAAAACTCTCTCCAATGCAAAAGTATTGAGAAGATTATAAAAAGTATTTTTTCCAACTTCCAAGACAACTTTTAAGACAACTACTCATCTTCTTTCTTTTTTCTAATATTTTTTATTCATAATTGATGACATGGAAGAGAAGACATTGTCAAGTGCATTGTCTAGAACAAGACAATCAACTTCATAATGTCTTCTTTAATTTTTGCCACATAAGCTTCACAATTGACTTACAATTGCATTGGAGAAGAACTTTTGAATAAAATTTTGTCATTCCTATGTGGCATTAACTTTTTTTCAAAGTCACAATAGGGTTGGAGATGCTCTCAAAGAAAAATCTTTCGGTTTTCCATCATCCAACATCTTCTTATTCACACACTGAACCCTTATTTATGAAGGAGTAGAGGTGGGTGGGCCCTATATATATGCCGAATTTTTTAGTGCCGAATTTTTTAGTGCCGAATTGGTTCATATAAAACGTACTAAACACGGATTAAATCTGATCCGAATGTTTTTCGTTAGACGAATTTTTGACCGAATTTTACTTATATTATGCCGATTTATACTTTTTTCGTTTGCCGAATTGCTAAGAAGGGTCGAGATCATTGTATTCAGTAAAGATATTATTAAACGTACCGTTGTTTTTATTAAGGTTAACTTCTTATTTGCAGAAGTTTTGACCAATTGTATATATATATATTATCTAAAAATTAAACTCTACAAGTTTAACATTATAAATATTTAAAAAAAAAAAAAATCAAAAAGAATCAAAATAAAATTAGATCTATATTAAAAAAAACCTTCTGGGAATTCTTTTTTCATGTTTAGGGCTATTATTTTTCGTATCGAAATCGAGAGATGACTTTGTGAGTGGATTCGAAAAGAGTAGGCTTGCACGTATGTTTATAGATCTTTCATTTTATCTCCACTCAATCTTTTCTTTGAGTTTGTTCTTGGGTTTTGTTGTAAACCCTAGCCCTAACCTTCTTTGGGTTGGTTCTAGGATTCGAGAAGAGTAGACTTGCACGCATATTGTAAATCCTAACCCTCGTTCTATCTCATTTTTTATCTTTGTTTTTTCCTCTTTTTGATCAAATTTCTAAAATGACAATAAAACTATTTAAAAGATTTAAGAAATTAAAAAAATAGGAGGTAAAGTAATTTAAAACAAAAGGTAAATTGAATTAATTTTTAGAAGATAAATTTAACAGAGTCTAAAGTGAACAAAAAAAAGGGGTGCGGCTTCACTTCATCATCTGTGTCATGATCGCCCACAAAAACATCAAAATCCATTTCGAACCATAAAACATGAAAAATATAGTCACACTAGTTATTCATTCCGACGACAAACACTACGCCTAAACTCTTAAGATCAAGAGCTAGCATGCATAGCTAGGACAGGCTAGGAAGAGGAAACAACTGCATTATTCTTTTGTTCGTATGCATGTCGGCAAGCAAAAACTTCTCGTCTCCCTCTGATCATATATAAAGATCGCACGATGAGAGTACAAGCATTCCGAAAATTCTCGGGGGTCTAGAACGGAGTTTGAAAGTGAGACCTCTCGAACGAAGTCGAGTTAGAAACTGCGATCTCTTGAACGGGGTATAGGACGGAGTTTAAAAGTGACCCCTCTTGAACGGATAAATGCACCGTTTTTTCTAAATGAAATTTGTGAATTTTTTTTCTCGGATACCAAACGAATAAATCTTCTCAAAAAAAAAAAGCCGATAATAAATTAAAAAAATTAACTAGTTGAGTAAGCTTCTTGTCGTTTTTTCTAACACTCAAATAAGGAAAAAAAATATCATTTGGAGACAAAAACAGAAATTAACTGTTAGAATAGTAAAAAAATTTAAAAAAATAACAATTAAAATAATTGGTCTCATGATAATGGTTCTCTCAATTCTTTTTTTGATATTATTGTCGTTATGGTTACTAAAGCTTAATATGTATAAGTAGGTGTAGGTCCTATTTGGACCGCCTAGAGCTTAATTGTTTGGGCATTCTCATTGCAAGAATTGACTGGACTAGTATATAACTTTGGGTCATTTTGGAGTTCTTGCGGAACCTGGAACGGTCAACCATCTCGCCCACTCTCTGGGCTGGCCATGTCTCCCACCGAGGATATGTTGGGATGGAAAAGGAGATCCATGAGTCATATATAGTTGGATTCCATGCTCCTCCCTAAAGGAAAGATCATGGATTTGTCACATTTCTTTCTTGTTTGATTCTAGAGGTTGGACTTGAGTCGTGCAAAAGATCATGAGTGTTACCTATGTGAAAGCTCTGGATCACACCATAAAACACTTGAGAAAGTAAAGGTAAGCAGCAACACACAATGCACAAATGGACTTATTAATTCTATGTTCGTCATTGTCATCATCGGTGTCGTTACTCGAACAAGGTGATGGTGGTTAGAGCATAATCATCCAACCAACCGATCGACGTCCTCTTTTGACTCATCGATCCATTTTGCATCCAATCCCTAGCATACAAAATTGATCTGACCAGAGATCATGTGTTGCACGAACACGAGAAAATGATATCCGCATCTCTAGTCGTCTCTATATTTGTATCATGTCCCGTACCCACATCCATGTTTGTATTCATGAAACAACATACATGTACTTACTGAAGAAGTATACATATCCATTATGATATTTTGTGGCCTTATATATAAGAATATATGAATCTGTGTTTATAGACTGGATCCAATGTATTTCTTCAGTATAGGCGAGTACATTGTTCCTATTTGAGAACATTTATATTATGTTCTTATCCCTATCAATGTTCATGTACAAATAACATAGCTAAGTAAATGGTGGTAGATATGTAAATGAATTACTTGTTATTTGTTTATACTGATCAAGAATGCCAATAATATTATAAACTTTTCTACTTGAATAATATCGTATCGTCAAAGCACAGTATGACGTACATGATCCCATCTATTTTTTCTAGTGTTGCTCGTAGAATTAAGTATGACTATTTTTAAAGTTGGTGTTCTTACTTTTGTTTTCTACTTTTTAAAGTAGAGCCAACGACATGCAAATGGTTTTGTTCCTTTTCAATCTTCATAATCAATACAGATTTCACATGCCTAGCTATAGCTATAGAATACCGTTGCCATCTTCTTTTCTCGGCATTATCATTATATATATATATATATATAGGCATAAAGCTATACGAGCTTTGGTTCAAACTATCCGACAAGACCTAATGGTTGCATTCCAAAGATTAAAGCAGACGCAAAGAACTCACGGAACGCATAAAAACTTGTACAGTGCACTGTTAAGTTTCTATGAGTTCGCTGAAAGTTCCACAGCTTGAAATCAAACAAGAGAAACACGTTGGTTCTGTTAAAGTTTTCTTGGGTTCTGCTTTGGTTCAACAGCCCCTACGTTTCTTTATCAACCAGATCATATACGGACCGGTCCAGAGGATTGGATTGCTCTATCCAAAACTAATTTTGGCAGTCCCTTGACCTTATTGTAAGCCGGTCCTAGTGGTCATCCGTGAACCTGTCCTTTGATGGATCACGTCAGGCGCGGATCCAGAAACTATAGCTGTGGTAGGCTACCATAGTTTGGGTGGGCTGGAAGTAGATTAATCCTTATAAAATAAAATTATATGAAAAAAATGTAAATATTAAATAGTTGTTATCAAGTAGTTGAAGAAAAAAAATTAGGGTATCAAATTGAAAAATATTAATACTTGAGGGTATCAAATTGCAAAGAAAGTTGTGAACCACCGTGTCCCCATTCTAAAATGTTAGAAAGAAAGAAATTGCAAACAAAGTTGGAAAAAAAATTATGTGAAAATATAAAATAGTTGTTATCAAGTAGTTGAATATTAAAAAAAAAAGGGTATCAAGTTGAAAAATATTAATACTTGAGGGTATCAATTGCAAACAAAGTTGTGAACCACCATATCCCCATTCTAAAATGTCAGAAAGAAAGAAATTGCAAACAAAGTTGGAAAAAAAATTATATGACAACAAATTATACCAAAAAATTAAATAGTTGTTATCAAGTTGTTGAATAACAACTATTTACAAAGTTATTTTTAAGAGTCTGGCTTTTTTCTTCCCTAAAACTGAACACTGACAATATTTACAAAGTCTCTTTCTTTCTCTCTCTCTCTCTCTCTCTCTCTCTCTCTCTCTCTCTCTCTTATATATATATATATTTTTTTTCTCTCTTATATATATATATATATATATATATATATATATATATATATATATATATATATATATATATATATATATATATATATATATAATATATATATATATATTTTTTTTTCTCTCTTATATATATATATATATATATATATATATATATATATATGGGTAATTGTGGTGAGCTCGTCTTCACTGTGGCTCGAACCGATGGACCACATGCATCTCTCTTAACCACTAGGGGAGGTCACTTGCATATATATATATATATATATATATATATATATATATATATATATATATTGTTGGAATTATTCAATAATTAAGGGGCCACACATGTAAAATTAATTGTGTTTGGGCTATCTAAATAATTAAGCCAAATTAAAGTGGTCTATTTGGAAATTGGCTTAAGGGTATAATTGTCATAGAATTAATGTGTAGATACCGGAGATAATTCTAATTTGATGAGAGGCCAAATTAGAAATATCAACGCATATATAAATATGTGTATTCATTAGGGCTATGGTCCCCAACTTATACGGCCACCAAAAGAGAGATTTTCTCTTTTTCTCTTCTGCATCCCCATCAACAGAAAGAGAGGGACAAAGGATTCGGATTCTTCTTTGTCATTAAGGGTCGTAGCAAGTTGGAAGATCGAACCCCACAAAAGGACGACCGCTTCAAGATCCATCAAGCCTAGCAATAGATTCAGGTACGCTTCCGCAATTAAATTTATGTTCTTCATCTCATGAATCGACGTGGTACAATAAAATTCTAACAAGTGGTATCAGAGCCTCCCTGTTTGATTTATGAGTTTGAAGTTTTAAATTTAAGTTTTGTTGTTGTTTAGAAACCCTAAATCGTTAGATTTAATTTAAATTAGGGTTTCGATTGTTTCTGCATGACTTCCCAATGGCTTATGGTTTATGATTTATGAGTTAAGATATGGCGGCTTCTTTAATTAGAACATCTTCCGGCTCCATGTCCAAGCCGAACTGCCCCTATTGGTTATGTCATGATTTCTTCACAATTTCTGTGGTACATTTTTTGGTTCCATATGCAAGATTTGTTGTGCTAAGGAAGAAAGAAAGAAAGCAAGATGTTAAGGATGGATTATTAATGTGAGATTTTAACCATGACCTAGCATGTTGCATGTTCGGTGGTGTGTAATGCATGCTCGATGGTGGCTGTTTGTTTCTTTTGTGCTTTGAGTCAAGAGCTTCTTTTAGCATTATCTATTCTTTTCCTTTAGCAATGATATCAATGTACATGTTGGAACTTGGAGTAGTATTACTCGGTTGCTTTTAGAATATGCAAATATTTGGTCAATAGATTATCTTTTTTTTTAATATATTTCAGCACTCAAAAAAAATGTTTTTTAACAAAAGATTCACTTGCTTATTGCATATTTTAAGTCATTCAAAAGATTCAGAATTTACTTGTTGGACATGTGATAATATGGAATGCATATTTTAAGTTATTCAAAAGATTCACTTGCTTATTATGTAGCAGATAATTTTTTTGGTGTAATCTTTATAGATTATTTGATATAATCTTTTGATGCATGATATTCAGTGGAATCTAATCTGTTGATTATTGATTATTTATATTTTTTTAAATATACATGTACATAAAGTTTTGGACATGATTCAGTTTTGTAAAATTTAGTCAATATTCAAAAAAATTGGTACCTTTTGTGACTAGCAATAGTTGTCTAATATTCTAAGTAGGCTCATTGAAACAAGATGTCGCCAAAGTGACCTCTCTTGCGTAGATAGCCTATGAGGGATATCGGATGTTTGTGTGTGTATATTCATGCGGGTATTAGTCGGCCCAAAGGAAGGTTAATACTTGGCCGAATTGCACACATACTTGTGGTGATAAATGTGTGACAATTATACGGTTTACATGTGAATAATAACCCGATCCAAAGATAGGCTTATTATTTGACATGACTTATTGTCAACGTTTGATCACTACACCAAGAGTACCACTTGCAGTTAGTATCACTATCCAAAGACTTGATATTAATGATGCACTAGGTATCTTGAGATGTGGTTCACCATTATTTGAATTTGTTTGACTATCTTTTATTCTTTGGTTATTAATTAGAGCATATTTGTTTATTTATTTTTGTTCTCTTTTCAGTTAATATTGCTATCATATCTGCCAATACGAATTCAATTTCCATGCTTAATGGGATAAATTTTAAGGACAAAAAGAAAAAAAATACAGAAGCTGCTGAGGTCCTAGCTCAAAAGAAACAACAATATAAAACTAAGGGTTGTTTCTTTTGTGACAAGTCAGGACAGATAAGAAAAAGTACATTTCTCAATTTGGTCTGTTCTGAGGTTAATTTAGCTTCAGTACCTAGAAACACATGGTGGTTAGATTCTGGTGCTACTACCCACATTAGTGTTTCTAGACAAGGTTGTCTGAGCTACCGAAAGCCAATTGATGGTGAAAGATACATCTATGTGGGTGACGGCAAGTCGATAGAAGTGGAAGCAATAGGACATTTTAGGTTATTATTGGGAACCGGTTATTATTTGGATTTGATAGACACTTTTATTGTACCGTCTTTTAGACGGAATTCAGTTTCAGTTTCCTTAATGGACAAATCCGGTTATCATTGTTCATTTGGAAATAATAAGTTTAGTCTATCTTTAAATCCAAATATTATTGGTAACGGTTCCTTTAAGATTTATGATCACCTATATTCAGTTAAAACTATTGCAGCTTAAATGAAACCTTGCAAGTGGAGTCATGTGGTACTAAACACAAAATTAACAATAAATATTTTTAGCCGATTATGACATAAGCGATTAGGTCACATCTCTAGAAATAGAGTTGAACGACTTGTGTCTGATGAGATTTGGATTTTATTGACTCTATAGACTTTAATGTCTATATTAATGTGTAAAGGAAGTACAGACCAAAGTTCAATTGTAAGCAGCTACTTTATTGTCTATGCTGACAAATCAAGGGGTTAATAATTATACGGTCCCACACTAAGAAATTTTTTTGAGACGAGAAGTATAATATTTTTTGAGGATGTTGAGTTTGGGGGAGAAATAAAGTCAGGATCATTGTCTTTGAGAAGGAATCAATTACGATTCCTACTATCACTTTTGACGATGTGCAGGATTCTATATCTGTCATGATCAAGAAGTGAATTCGGAGCCTCAATAAGACAATGTCGAATTACCTCTATAAGTCGTTGTTGAGATACCTTAACAACGACAACGTAGCGGCACCCCATTCAAGATAAGGTAATTATTCATAAGGAACAAACTCAACAACCTCAAGAACCGGTAATGTTAAGAAGGTCCACAAGAGAAAGGAGAAATATAATTTCGGATTATATTGTCATATTTCTTTAGGAACGTGAGGAAGACCGTGGATACTGGAAGATGATCTATAATCATCTTCCGTCAGGCCATGTAAAGTTCTAGTTCTCAAAGTAGATTGATACAAAAAAAAATAAGGAGTATAAGTCCATGCAAGACAATAAAGTTTAAGAACTTGTCCCATTACCAAAAGGTATGAAGTCCATTGGTTGCAAATGGACATTTAGAACCAAGAATGATTCGAAGGGTCATGTGGAGAGGTATAAAGTGCGTCTTGTAGCTAGTGACTTTACTCAAAATTTTGGGATTGATTTTAAAGAGTTTTTCTCTTCTGTATATTTGAAAAACTCCTTTAAAATAATTATAGCACATGTTGCACATTTTGATCTTGAATTACATTAAATGGATGTCAAAACGACATTTCTCAATGGTAACATTGATGAAACAGTTTATATGGTGCAACCAGAAAACTTTGTGTCGAAAGACCAAAAGAATATCGTTTGCAAATTGACAAAATTTATTTATGAACTCAAGCAAGCTTCTCGTCAAAGGTACTTCAAGTGATTATCTCGTTTGGTTTTGAGATGAACACTGTTGAAGATTGTGTGTATCACAAGTTCAGTGGGAGTAGAAATAATTTTTTGGTTTTGTATATTGATTGAAGTGTTCAATGCAAACCAGGTGACACCTCTCGTTAAAGGAGACAAATTCGGTCTCGAATAAGTGCCCTAAGGTTAGCCTTAAAATTAAAAAAAATACAATAGATTTTTCCTTCATGATCAGTTGTAGGGAGTCTAATGTATACACAAGTATGCACGCGTCAGGATATTGCGTACATAATTCGGATGTTAGGCAGATATTTAAGCATATATGGATGGATCATTGGGTAGCAGCCAAACTACTTAAGTAATTAATAGAGAACAAGAAATTATATGCTCTTTGTAGGAGATGGAATAATTCTGGAGATCATAAGGTATTCCGACTCCGATTTTGTTGGATGCTAACACAACAGGAGATCCACATCAGGTTATGCTGACTAATGGAGATATATTTTGGATGAGTGTCAAACACGCACTCATAATTTCTTCCATCATGAAAGCAAGGTTTATAACATGTTGTGGGGTATCTATTCAGGGAATATGGTTGCGAAATTGTCACAAGACTGCGCCTACAGTACGGTGTTGAAAGACCACATAAAATTATGGTGTGACAATAAATCAGCAGTACTGTATTCCAAAAATAACAGAAACTTGTATAAGTCAAAGGATATTGACATAAAGTTTCTAGTTGTGAAGGAAAGAATTCAGAATGGTTATAGTGTTCATATAGCACATTAGGACAAACTCCATGTTAGCGGATCCGCTCACAAAAACATTATCACCCAGGGTCTTTCATGAGCATACTGCTCATATGGGTGTTAATTAAGAATATGACAATATAGTGGGAGTTTGTATTTTATGTATTTGGGTGCTATTTGGTTTTGGACACATTTATGTATTAAAGTATTTTGGATATTTATCTGATCAGATATATGGAAATTCAGTTCATTCTGCTTTCATTATGTTAAAGTATTGATCTCATTAAAGTTAAGGAGGACCAGTTGGAAATAGACATGTATTGATCACATTGCGTGTAATTTCCATGCTACGCATCCATGATTGATCTATGTCGTTTAGCTATATTGGTATATGTGACCATTGATGGTTTAGTTACGCTATATGTGACGAAGGCCGCTTTGATCCTATATTAATATGGTTAATGGACGAGATTGTCCGGATATACCCGAAGGATTAAGATAGCAATTTATGAGCTCACTAAGGTTAACACAATTATAAGGTTACATATGTAGCCCAGTGGGAGATTGTTGAAATTATTCAATAATTAAGGGACCACACATGTAAAATTAATTGTGTTTGGGCTATCTAAATAATTAAGCCAAATTAAAGTGGTCTATTTGAAAAATTGGCTTAAGGGTATAATTGTCATGGAATTAATGTGTAGATACCAGAGATAATTCTAATTTGATGAGGGGCCAAATTAGAAATATCAACGCATATATAAATATGTGTATTCATTAGGGTTATGGTCCCCAACTTATACGGCCACCAAAAGAGAGGTTTTCTCTTTTTCTCTTCTGCATCCCCATCAACAGAAAGAGAGGGACAAAGGATTCGGATTCTTCTTTGTCATTAAGGGTCGTAGCAAGTTGGAAGATCGAACCCCACAAAAGGACGACCGCTTCAAGATCCATCAAGCCTAGCAATGGATTCAGGTACGCTTCCGCAATTAAATTTATGTTCTTCATCTCATGAATCGACATGGTACAATAAAATTCTAATATATATATATATATATATATATATATATATATATATATATATATATATATATATATATATATATATATCTATTATACAAAACACAAAGGTTTTTGAATCCTAGGGCTGACTGTGCCAAGATAAAGAGTGGTTGGGATTTAATCTTGGTGAATCAACGGTTGTGGGGTTTTATGGGGAAGAGCATTATTGGGAGTGGGGTTTTATGGGGAAGAGCATTATTGGGAGTGGAGTTTTATGGGGAATCCAAAGATGGAAATTTAATATTTTGATGGTTGGGATTTAATATTTTGATGGGGGCCTCATAATGGCTGTGGATGAGCATTATTGAGAGTGGGATTTTATGGGGAATCTAAAAAAAATTCACATCCAGCAGTGGTTGGGATTTAATATTTTGATGGGGGCCTCAAAATTATTATTGTTCGTTTAAAATTGGGGGTCCAAGATTTTGAGGGAGAATACCTTAAATGAACCATGCCCTATGGGCACGGGTTATGACTAGTATATATATATATATATATATATATATATATATATATATATATATATATTGCTTTATGAAAGTTAGAAAAGGTGTTAGGTGATGTCATCAAAACCTTTTTACATATGGTAGTGTGCTTTCATCACAGTTCCTAATGGAATTATGGGACTGGAAGGATCTAATGTTCGGGGCCGGCCCTGGCCCAGGGCGACCGTTCAGGACCCCATAAAATTTGGGGACCCAAAAAAATTAATTTAAATGTATATATATATTAGTAATCTTATATTGAAAATAGAACTAATATATAATATGATCCTCCTTTATCACAAAATATTTGTGGTGTAGTGGTAGTTTGTTATACTTGTATACAAGAGGTTCTAGGTTCTAGTCTTGGCTGTATTATTTTTTACTTCAATTTTTTTTTATATATGGGTCCCATTTTAAAAATTTGCCTAGGGCCCCCATTAACTCAGGACCGGCCTTGCTAATGTTGTCAACCATTTTTATTATACTTTAAAAATAATTTCGAGATAATAACTAAATTTGTGAGTTAAGGTCCTCTATATTAGGCAATGAGCTAACCAACTGCGTATGCGTGGAATAGGTCTGCTTTGGTCAATTTACAAGTGAAAATTGATCATATGATTAGTCAAGTATCAAGTTTGCATCTCGTTCTCGTCTTTCTTGGCTAAAATCTTTCTTATCTTTCTCCTGCAAAGCCAATCATGCAGTTAAGTACGATATATCTTGATCTAGCATAGAACGAATCCAGAAATTGAAGCTGGAATAGACTAAAGTGGATTAGGATGAACTAGATGTGGACTAACCTATAAAAAAAATGAAAATGAAAATGAAAAAGCATATGTTAAAAAAAAAAAAAAAAAAAAATTACCATATAGTTGGATCCGCCCTGTGCTCTAGTCTTGTTTGAACATAAAACTAACTACCAAAAGAAGAGACTCAATCCGTTACCATGACAGATAGGATGACCAAACAAGATGAAAAGCCAGGGCCGACCCAAGGCACAGACGAGGTGGCCACTGGCCTGGATCTCCAATTTTGGAAGGACCCATAATTTTAAAATATAGTAGATATATCAAACAAATTTTAAAAAATAAAACAAAACAAAGACCCAATCTGGAAACAACAAAAAAGCCAGCGCAAAAATTCTAATTTGGAAACAAAACTAAAATTAGTAAACCTTATTTAAGATCAGCTATGTCACAAGATCAAATGTTAAATGGTTTAGCTCTGATATCTATTGAAAAAATTATGTTAGAAAATTTTGATTATGATAGCTTAATGATGATTTTGCTTGTAAAAATGCTAAAAAAAATTATTTATATGAGAAAAAGGGTCCAAATTTTAGATTTTGTCCTAGGTCCCATAAATTATAGGACCGACCCTGTGAAAAGCTACGTTATTCTTGCTGGAAGTGCTAGTTGACCATTAAAATTTGAAGGCTAAGGATGGATTCTCAGCCCATTTCTATCAACTATAATTTCCTGGATATGTTGAATGGCCTCAATTGAAATCCAACCTCTGATCATGTCCATTAATCAAAATGCTCGGTGATTCCAGGCCCATTAGCTTTTCCACCCCTCTTTCTCCTATCTATCACTTGCCTAGAACATCAAACTCCTCTTGCACTCATTTAAGGCTGTGGTTGATTGAAATTTTATTTTCATTGAAAAATATTTTCATCACAATCTTTTTTTATCAATTGTAGTATTTGATAACGTATTTTTTTCATGGAATTATTTTTCTAAAGTTTTATCATTTTCTCTATTTTCCTCCAAAATGATAAAAAATAAAACTGGTTCAGCACATAGAAAAATATCAATTCCATGTAAAATAACGATAATCAAACACCCAAATTAATTTCATAAAAAAAAATCATAGTATTTCTTTTCCTAGTATGATAATTCTACGAAATTAATTTCTTTCCTTTTTTTATACTTATTTTTCACATTGTAAGCCAACGTACTATAATCGTATTTCTATCAGGCTATATGGAGGAAGCACGTTTGCACGAACGGTCCATTTCTTGAATGTTCATTTGTCCGGCGCTCATATTTTAATTATGATTGTTAGATATATGTTTTTTATAATTTCAGATATGTGTTTAGTTGAATAATACAATGTACTTGGTTTAAATAATTTAAATATTAAATATATTTTAGGATTTGTTACACATTTATATAGTTAGAATGATTTTTATAATTTTTCTTCTTAACCACGTGAGAGATACATATTACATATGCTGTAGTTTTTTTTTCATATTTATATTAGAGATATTATAAAATTAAATAATACTGCAACTGTCTATACAGTTCCACAACCGCAGTTCAAATTAAGAATACAAATTGTTGACGACATATATATGTGTCGAAAAGTCGATTCCTTTAGGCCCAGTCCATGCAGACGTTTCACCTTGAATGAGGCCCAAGCCCAACTCACAGGTAGGTGGATGACTCACCTATGGGGGATCACTTATTTGGAAAAAAAGAAAAGGGAAATAAAACAAGTGGGTCCCACAAATTAGTGGGCGGATCTCATGGACAGCACCAATGTTTTAAAAATCGGACCGGTGGTTGACCCGGCCAAGACACTGGGTCGGGTCAAATTGGTTCAACCAGTGGTTCAACCACTGGATTAACTTAAGTGGTCTAAATTAATCTCTTATGGCCATTAATTTTTTACAAAAATACTAACTTTTAAACAAAATCGGGTCAATACTGAACCGGACCGAAAAATTGACCGGTTCACTGGTGAACCGGTTGAACCGGTCGGTCCGGTCCGGTTTTAAAAACATTGGACAACACTACTTTCTTCCACAAGCAACTTAAAATTCATGTTAATCAGTAATTTGTTACAATTATAGGAAAATACATATTTCTATTTAAACTGTAATTGCAATTACGACTAAATTATATTAATATTTAGGCAAAGGATTTTTATGCTTCATTTTTTGGCCTTCCTAGTACGAGATTAAGATTCTTGTTGATCTAGAATTATAGGATAAGAATATTCAGGACGATGCTTAGCTCTGACATCAGTTATCATAGGTGTTATTAGCCACATGGTTTATATTTATGGCTCTTAGTATTTTATTTTGGCCGGATTTGTTTTCGATATACACTTATGATTTGTATTGATTTATGGATTTGGATGATTATGTTTATGGGAGATGTTGTGTTGGATGTTTTAGTTAGACTATTTTTTGCTTTCATCATCAGTACGTATTAGTTTTAGGGGCTGGCTATACACATCCAAAGACTTGCTAAGGACACTCCACATAACTTAAATGTCATGTTAAAAGACCAATATACCCCCAAGACTTTCTAAGAACACCCAACCAAAAAAAAAAATCTGCGACAAGCACGACAAATACTTGTCGAACGGACAATGGTCTGTTCGACAAGTATTGGTCGAACATGTCTTATTCTGTTCGACAAACACTGGTCGAACGTGTCTTCTTGTGTTCGACAAACACTGGTCGAACATATTCTAATCGAACATGCCATCTTCTGTTCGACATATTCTGGTCGAACGTACACACTATAGTTCGACTGTCGTGGGTCGAGCATTGCTCTGTGAGTTCGACAAACCAGGGTCGAACCTACCCGTGAATACACCCAAATTTTTTTCTAATTTTTTTTTGTTTTAACAACAATTTATGGTCGACGGAGGGGGGATCGAAAAGCGGGGGGAGGAAGAGGAGGAGGAGGCGGGTCCGGTGGGGGGGGTCGGCGGAGGCGGGTCAGGGGAGGCGGCGGCGGCGGGTCGGGGGAGGAGGCGGGTCGGCGGAGGGGGGAAGGGAAGGGGAGGGGAGTATGGGGTGTGCTCAGCAGCAAGGGTAGAATAGGATTTTTTTTTTTTAAATGGGGTGTCCTTAGCAAGTCATGGGATGTGTATAGCCGGCCCCTTAGTTTTATCTGGGATTGAGTTGTTTAGTATTTTGTTATATTACATATCTGGATGTTGTATTTAGTAGATTATATACATATTGAGTTATATATAGTAGTATCGTCGATGCCACGACATAGCTTGCACGTACGTACTCGTACTCGATTATTCAGAAGTGGATTATAACACTGTCCTAATTCAAGCTCTCAAATTATAAACAACTTTTGTTGGATAAAACTTGTGAGAAGATCTGATCCAACAATCTGTCTCGAAATAACTTCTTTCTTTTTGAACAAGCACCAAGGAGGGTCATCCAAGGGGTAAGTATGTAAGCCCCTGAATTTAGGGCTTATTATTTTTTATTATTTTTATAAATCAATTATTTTGAATAAATATTATTAATTGATTATTATTTAATTTAATGCTCTTTGCCGTGACTTGGAATTCTATAGCATCAGGGATGCCAGTCTCTGGAAACTTCCTTCTTGGAGTTTGTAGTAGACGAGATAATCTTTATTTTGATATATCCTGTCCCACTTGAACTCGTTCCCTTGTGCTCTTTTTGCTTCGCGCAAGTTCGGGTCAATATTAGACCATTTAATTATTAATTGAATTCCCACTCTTTTCCTTGATCATCATATGCGCGTTACCATGACTTTTAATTTGGGAGCACCAGACTAGTCATTTTCTCGAAACCAACTTGTCATGTTTGATCTACTCGAGACGCTCTTCACCCATGACCTTCGTGTCCCACTCAGACACTCCATTTTGTGCTCCATTTCTTTCGCACAACTTTCGGGTCAATTTAGACCAATTTATTATTTACCGTAAATTGTGATTTAACTTTCAATTTAATTTTCGGGCCCGACATCGGTCCAATCTAGTTGACCCAATATATGGCCCTGGCCTGTTTTGAGTAAACTATGCCGGTGCCACTTGTGTGCCACAATTTCGATCCCCCTTGTGCTCCTATTTCATCCATGATTTAATTTGGTTTAATTTATAAATTTATTTAAATCTTGGCTTCGACCTTGTCCAAACTTGGCCCAACGCCCAACCCAGTTTAGTGTGGGCCCTGTCATGACTGCCCATACATCCCACTGGTGTTTTTCCATTTTTGCCTACTCGAAAATATAATTCTTTTATTTTATAAAATATCTCTACCTCTCTCTTTTATATATATATATACATATATATATAATGTAACTCTCTTTTCTCTCTCCTCCTAATAACACCTACACACACAAGTCACTCTCTCTCCTCTCTCCATGGCAGCCGAACACCTCACCCCTCCCTCTAAATATCTCTCTCTAATAATATCTATCCCTCTCTCTCTCTTTTTATATAATAAATACACATACACACATACATGTGTATATATTATATACTCTCTCTCTCTCTCTCACACCTCACCCACTCTCTCACCATCACCCCATCACTTCTCTCCCTCTCTCTCCCCTACCTGCCGAGAGCAGCACACCCCCTCCCCACAACTCCTTCTTCATCTTCTTATTCTTCTTAAGTCAACAACACCACCATCACCATTATTATCATCATCATTATCACCACCCTCACCATCTCCACAAGCTCTACCACCCTCACCATCTCCACGAGCTCCACCACCAACACCACCACGAGAACGGCCACCACCACCTCACGGCCACCACCACCCTGGCCATGCACCACCAGCCACCATCATTCATCACCATCACCATCATTCATCACCATCACCATGAACACCTCACCACCACCATCAACCTCCACCTCTTCTTCCTCTCCTCCGACCATCCGCCCCTAGCAACCGCCGCCGTGCGCCACCACGTGGCCGACGAGCCCACCGACCAGCAGCGCGGCCAGCACAGCAGCTACAAGAACAGCAGTGCGCGGCGCTGCAGCAGCAACCGCGCGTGCACGTGTGCCGCCGCGGCCGGCAGTCGCCGCCGGCGAGGTCCCCCGCCGCGTGGCTGGCCCCCGACCCTCTGGGCGTACCCTGGGCGACCACCCGGTGGCGGCCAACGTCCTCCGGGACGCGCCGTCTAGGCGATTTCAACGTTTTTCACGGAATCCCGTCGACGCGCGCGCGGGAAGTTTCAGAAATTGTGTTTCGGGACAGCGACTTCGCACGTATTTTTTGGGAGATCCGACCGTTGGATCGGCGAACGTTTTGCTCCGTCGTAATCTCGGTATATCCCTCTTCGCCTCTGTCAAGTTTGAACCGTTAATTTCGTCGTTTGATACATCAAAACTGGCCACCAAGTTGACGTTTTAAATTGAACTATTTTTGGACAGTTTCGTGATGCCAACTTCGCGGGTTCGTATATTCGTCGTCGCAGCTCCGTTTTACGCGCTATCAGTTCCGATGCACATCTAGTATAACCCTCTTCCTGTCCCCTTTAGATTTCATTTCAGTTTGAGCTTGTTAAGTCGGTCGAATTCGACGCCAAAGTTGGACGTTCGAATTCTTAGTATTGCACTTGTAAAATTCTATTTTTGAATCCGGGACTCCGAATTCAATTTCTGACACCACCATTAGACTCGTGGCGTCATTCTGACATGTTTTCATATAAAGTTTGCTTGATTTGGAGAACGTGGGCCCTGGCACGCATTTCGGTGCAAAGCGGGTCCCACTTTCTGAGTCAACGGGACTTTTTGACGCCGGCTCATCGAAATTCAATTCCGGATATACCGTTGAGTTCGTGTCGTCATTCTGGACTCGTTGACATATAATTTGCTGAGTTTTGAGGACATTAGTTCCGACACGCTTTTTCGTGCAAATCGGTTTCCAATGTCCGGGTCAACATACCAAATTGAGATCGGGTCAACGGAATCCAATTCTGGATATACCGTTGGGTTCGTATCGTCATTCTGGATTCGTGGACATATAATTTGTTAGGTTTTATGCACTTTTATTTTGGCACATTTTTCGGTGCAAAGTGTGTCCAACGGCGGACATCATTTTGGCCCGAAATTACCGTTTTGCCCCTGTGTCCAAATTGGACTTTTGGACAGGCTATCCTAGCTGATTTGACCATTCTGGACACGTTGGTGATATTTATTTTATCATCCGACAACATCTGTAGGTTTTTACCCTATTATTATAATCTTTCTCCTTTTGTGGTATTTTGGGATCCATCGATTCCAGTGATTTCACAACCACTGAAATCGAATGTGTTGACCCTGTAGATGGTTGTAGAGGCTAGCTTTAACCTAGTTTGACCGTGGTTGACTACTTTGACTGAACGTCGAAGTAGAGTCAACATTTGACCTAGGTTAGACTAGTTTTGACCTTGGTTGACCACAGTTGACTATTTTTGACCAAAGTCAACCAGAAGTCAACCGTAGCCTGAGATTGACCAGAACTTGACCAAAGTTGGCCAGTTGACCCAAAGTCAACTGTTAGTCAACGTTAGTCAAGTTTGACCTAGAGTTGACCTAGGGTTGACCAGAGTTGACCAGTTGACGAAAAGTCAACTGTAAGTCAACCCTTAACTTAGATTAACCTAGTTTGACTTGCCTTGAGCTAGTTTGACTTCTTTGTGACCTAGTTGACTTAGCATAACTTGATTTTACTTCCAAACCCTTATATTGATACAGTATTCCACCTATAGGTCCTCGAGGCACTGTTCTTGGACCAGTTGACATATTCCACCAGATCTCAGACGAGTACATTCTCTGATAATATTTCTGTTTTATGATATTGTTTATGTTTCTTGTATTTAGTGTAGATACCCTTGTTCTCTTGACACATCGTTCACACGGATTGGTATTTCCCTGGATCCCGTCATGAGATATTATTCCTCGCTTTCCTTGGTATATCTTGTGCAAGTCTTTCTTGTTCCTTGTGCATTGTATAGACACGATTCCTGCGAAGGCTAGCTACCCTCTCGGAGAATCGCGTGTCATGATGTGTCATGGTTGGATCCACTATACTAGTCGGGGATGGGGAGTATTAGTGTAGATGTGTGGTCATTATCCACTTTGTTTATTCTTGTAGACCTTGAATGCTACCAATCCTACACTCCACGTAGGATTGGCTGATCAGTAGACCTTGTGCAAACCCAAGCCGGCCACATGTTGAACTAGTACTCACACACTTAGACAGATAATTCTTGATTCTTGTACATGCCATGACCAGTCTTACTTACCTTGTTCCAGCTCTAGATTTACAGTTTACCTTGCCATGATACTCACATGTACATTTCATGATTACTTGTATATTCTCTCTATTTACTGCTACATTTTCAATATCGTCTAATTAGAACTGTTATTTGAGATTTGTGCTCGTTCCATCCTGACTGGATATGTTGACAAAATTTTAGGAGTAGTTGTGCCCTCAGTATTTGGAATTCATGATGTTGCTAGCTGAGGTGGATCTCACTATTCTTCTATGTGAGTTGCCTGGTAGTTATCCTTAGTTAGTTTTGTTATTCATTCTTTATTTTCCTGTCTTATGATCCTTGTAGATTATAGTTGTTCTAGTGATATCGTTATTATTTCTTGTCTTATCTTCCTTAGTTTTCGTGATGTGACATGAGTACATTTCTAGTTATGGATCTTTAGATGTTGTAGTTAGTATGGTATACTTGACAGCGTTCTACCGCCGATACCGCGGCGTAGGCTGGACGTGGCCCACGTATTCGTACCCGTATATCCGGGTGCGGGTCGTGACAAAGTATGACAAGACTTTGGACTTTGACACCCCCTCCGGCCTACGTAGTTTTGTTTAAGACGACACCGAATTTATAAAATATCATGACTTACTTTCTTGTTGTTATTTGTTGTAATCAAAAATTTATTATATAGTTCAAACAAACATAATATAATATTAATGTTACTAAAAAAATTATCTAAATACTTATTATTATTATTATTATTATTATTATTATTATTATTATTATTAATTTTCAACAAAATTTAAAGGACAATAAAAATTAGTTCCGGCTAAGACACCTGAAACCGCCGGACCGGCGGGCAAGTAATTAACTCTCCCGCATAAAAAAAAACAAATTCGCAGACTTTGATCTCTTCCCAAGCTCCTCCAATGGCGACTGCCCCCTACGAAAACCCTAACCCCGACGCCTCCACCACCGACGTAAAATCCCTAATCCTCTCATACTCGAAGCGGCTATGGCGGTCCTTCGTCGACCACCTTCCCTCTCCCGACTCCAACCTCCTCGCCAAGCTCTCCAACATCTACTCCTCGCCGAACCCTTCCAGCCACCGCCGGCGTCCCAGCCTCCCCCTCCCCCTCCGCCCTTCGGCACCGCGATCCGACGAAGCCTCGAAAGCAGTCGCCATTCTCGAGGACATCGTCGAGCACACCCTCTCCAATCTCCACAACATCCACAAGAGCCTCCTCTTCTGGCAGGAGCGCGCCGAGGTCGGCATTTCCCACTCTGCTATCTCTTCGACATTACGTCGATCACCAAAGGCGCATTCTTTATCATTATTATTTCTGTAGGGGACGAATGTGCAGAAGGTGTCTTTCATGGTGCTGGAGCGGGGCCCGAGGGCGTTCGTTGATGGGACGTTCCAGATCGTGACGAAGTTCGGTGCCGAGGGGTCGCCTTTCAAGAACATATCGAATACGGCGTCGGAGACGATATCGGCCAACATCACCGTCTTGACGAGCCTGCAGCGCTCGCTCGCAGCGTTCCTCGCGCAGGTCTACCTGGAGGTCGACAAGTACGGGCGGTTGTTGGAGGAGGATACGAAGAAGTCGCTGCCAATGTTGGTAGTCGCGATCAATGAGATTTTCTCGAAGTTGGAGGGTTCGATTGGGCATCTGCCGGAAATTTACAAGGTTGTATGAAAAATGTTTGATTTTATGAACTTTTGCTAATTTATGTTAGTTTTGTATTCGTCCAGATCGATAGTTCTTTTTACATAGAAGGGGGCAGCTTGTGTGCGCTACTGTTTGATAAGATACCTGAGATGGATCAGGAACGGTCACAGTGGTCGGTTACGGAAATGGGGGATGCTGCTAATCTGATCTATGAAAATCTTCAGAGACTAGATTCATATCTATCTTTCATAGTAAGTGGGCTGCTCTGTTTATTATTATTCAGATGTCCTATAATCGTAGCATTTTAGTGATCGTCTTAGAGACAATCTGGTCGCCTATAAGTAGTGCCGTTGTAGCATTTGCTGCAACATGTACAACATTTTCATTGTTTGGTTTGTTGTAAGTACTGCCAAATACTGCAACAAAAGTTGCAAGATCCCTCACAAATAATGCGACTTCTGTTGTGGCCAAAATGACCACATCACCACGTATAAAAACATTTATTACATCATTTCCTTTAAACGAATTTACAAAAACATTCTATTTAAAACACCAATGTTGCAACCCAATTATAATGAGAATTGGGTTCCTGTATTACATTAGCCGATGTTGCACTAATGAGACCGACCAATAAAAACTAAAACATAGATACACAATTCTCTCCTACACATCCTACTTGCACCATTCCAAACACTGGATTTGTAGATCCCGCAACAACATTTACAGGCAACCAAACACTGTATCTGCAATACATTTGCAGCAAAAAATGTTTCACACAACAGAAGTTGCATGATGTTTTCATTTACGTGCAACCTAACAGTTTCCGTTATGTTGCTAAGGTTTTATAGATACTACTGTTTCTTTGTTGCATTGTTGTGGCAAGACTTTAGGGGTGTACTCTTTACTGGATGAAAACAAGAAGTTTAGTTCTAGTTATACAACCCCTTACTCCAAAATGTGAACATTTGACCATATTGATATGCAGTTAGATAAACTAGAAGGCCGTCTCTTTGATTTGTGGAATAACGAATAACTATAAAAATTACAATAACAATAACAAATTCTTTATCCTAAATGCTTGTTGTTTGACGGTTATATAAACATCAAACTGAGAGAGAATGTATAAATAAAATATGGTGCACCTGGTACCTGTTGATGGCCCATTAATGCAGAAATCATAGTTACCAGGTACACCTAAACCCCCATCGAATCACGTTCCTGTACGAGTGTTCCAATTTGGGGTACATTTCCGATCCCTATCGTTATGGTACTCAATCCATATCCCTAAATTTGACGATCCGAATCAATTGTTACATCTCACTTTAAACTTTATGTTATGGTTTTAGTCTTTTGATTTGACTCCATTGTACAATTTTAATTTGGAATTTTTTGTTCCAATTGATGTATGACTATGAAAAGTCAAGTTTTACATCTTACTGAACTAAGTAAACTAGATTGAATTTTCTTATGTTCTACATAAGCTTTTCTTTCCATATATAACACAATATCCGAGTGAAATTTGAACTAGTAACTAGTATTGTCCCAATTAGTATTTTAAAGTGTATTGCGAACCGAATTTGCGAACCAACTCATCCTACCCCCTTTGTACCAAAATTATAGACAAGTAGTAGCGTACCTCATTCCCGAATCCATACCATGACCCAAGACGTACAACTTTCCAGGTAACTATGGTAGAAATCATGACTTACGAAGATACCATAAGGCTTATTAGGCTCTTTAAAAGAGCAGGTTCATCTTACTACTTCCAAGTCCTGAGGTAGTAAATAGAACTGTGATCATGATTTGGTAATGTCGATTTATTCTATTACTAGTGTTTGCACATTTTCTTAATAAACAAAAGTTATTTTTCAGTCAAAACAATTTGCTAAATTTCATAGCATAATTACATCAAAAGGTGTTGGAAGTTGATGCAACCTTCTGAGCTTAGAACATCTAAACCTCATGATTTTTATCGTCTATTTACTTTGCCACCAGTAATTACGCTGTCAATATTACATGCTATTGGATGAACTTCATAGTTTATCTCCTTAATCAGTATCTGAATTTAGTGGAAGATAAGTCAATGTTGTGAGCTAGGATATTTATGCTTCGTCTTTTCCCTCGTATTTCTTCCTTATTCAAAAATCTTTTGCAAGTGTTCCTATTAAGTTAGACGGACCCTTGATGCCTTTACTTAATAGTTACTAGTATGATCCTTGCTTTGGTGCAGTTGACATTGAATGAATCAATGAATCATGTGTTATCATCACACTTACAAAGCCTGGAATGATTTCCATTTTCATTGGTCCCCTCCTTTTAATTTGGTCCTGAAATGATCCCCACTCCAATCGATCTCCTTCTTTTGAAGTAGTACGTGGAGCATATATCAGATGTGGAATACATCTTTTGTATTCATTACATACCTGATGATCATAAACATGACCTATTGTTTCCTGACCAACTTAATATTGCCCTTATCATAAGTAGATGGCAAGTCAAGCTAATTTCCATAATTCCTCCTAATCAGAAGTTCTTTTTACCGTAGCTATTAGAGTCTTAGACCACTACTACAAATTTCCATGAAATTTAAGATTGAGGGCTACACTTAAGATTTCTTCTGTTTCTTGCTGCACCATATTATGAAACCCATGGCCACTTTTCTTCCATCTTACTGTTAGAATCATTTTTCAATGTACATATATGCTTGCTTTCTTTTGGTAAGGGTGGCTGTCAAGGGTTACTAGAATTCTTTCGAAATTTTTGTGGGTGCCTGCTGTCAAGGATTACTAGAATTCTTTCCGTACTGTCCCACATCCTAGAATTTTCATGAACAGTCATATCCAGATTATGCATTGTATGCCTAATCTGTGTGAATAGAAGGCGTTCATGTCCATGCCAAATCATTAACTCTACTAAATACTGAACTGTAATTGGAATATTGTATTGAAAGGGGTTTGAGGGCATACAATTGTAAAATTCTTAGCTTTGCTGTTTGCCACCTAGTTCTGTTATTTGTTTCTTGAGTACTACTTTTAGGCAACACCCTACACAGCCTGTTAAGGGTGTCATAGTTGGTATTTTTGTCATCTTTATGTACGAGTAACAATTTTCTGAAGGACTTTTGGGTATTAGTGCGTCAGTCTGGGCTGTCAAAACATCAAAATACAGCGACGAACAAAATAAACCATTCTCATATAAACACGTAATGTAAACAATTATAATGCAAGCATAATACCATAAAACAGTTCATATTTATCTCTCTGATGTCACATTGTCCTTGAAAAATCCCGCGATCAAACTCAGTATCTCTGACCATTCTCATGAATGGATACTAAATCCACAAAGCCACAAGCATCACATCTTGCTTCCGTTGCAAGGAGATGATTTCGTCAAGATTGGCCCAAATTATAGCTCATAAAACTTAGCCATAGTTACATAAAGTCCATTAAACCCTTATCACAATATACCTTACTCATAGTATAACTGGTTAGGGTGCAACCAAATCTTTTGAACATATGTCAGCACAAGATCTTAAATGATTTCATTGTGGAGCCATAATACATAATGGTCTAAGGTCTAGGGCACTTACAATTTGTTTTGTATAACCTACAAGCCGGTGGATGAATACTGAGATCCAACATGTCTGGACGTGTACTATTGCCATATCAATCAATCAGCACCCTTTTACTTGTTGACCTTCACATCAAGTAAAGCTGGCCAATAATACGCAAGGTTCTAAACGGCAGTAGGCGGATGCGCGGCGGAGAGAGTCCGCCTACCGTCTAGGCTGCCTAGACGTTTGATACATTTTTGGCGTTTTTACTATTTTACCAATATTTTTTTTCTTCCATAATACACATATTTTAAGGGTGTTTTATTCATGACTAAGATGTAGAACAAAGATTTATGAAGTTCCAGTCTCGTAAAAGTGAACCATAGGTCCATAATGCTTGCAAACTGTTTTGCCAAAATATCTAGTCAAGTATTACTCCGCCTAGGCGCCTGCCTACGCCACCTCACCTCCGCCTACACTGCCTCACTTCTGCCTATGCTGCCAAATCTCCGTTGGCCGCCTGCTTCACTGCGTACAACAAAAGTGGTGCAGAGAGCGGCCGCCCCTAGCCAGCTGCCTCGACCGCCATTTAGAACACTGATAATACGACCATGTTTGATAGAATAGTTCAAGCATGTGGATGAAGACAATTTAGTGTATTTCTTTTTGCTTGCACAAATACATATACACACGCACATACATATGTGTTGTTTTATACAGATCCTGCCGGCTCTTGCTCACAACAACCTTGGCTTGGAATTTGGCACCACCACAAAGGGTTGACGTCAGGTTCACGGTGAGTAGAAAAACATTGTTCACTTTTTCGTGCACCATACCCGATCCCATTTTGATTGGAGAAGGCTTAGATGATGATGATGGTGCTCATTTATAATTATTTGCACATCATGATCATGTGCAAAGATTTTTTTCCTTTAATAAAAATAACCTTATATGCATAGACTATTGCATTTAGATGGTTTCTTGTACATGTCTAACTACTTCAACTTAGTACATTTTTACTTCTTGGCATTGAGTCGTGTACCAAAATAACCTACATTTACCTAGGATTTTGAAATACTTGACTGTAGTTAAGTACATAATGTCCTCACAGATTATGATAGACTCCCTATCAAGAGGAGGTTAAATGTAACTTATTAGTTGGTTTCTTGACTTCTGATATGAAATTTAGCTGGTTGAATAAATTTGTGATTTATTTTGTTTTAACATGTTTTCGTTGAACATTTGTATTTGTAGAATGTATTACCTTATTGTAGTAGTTTGATATAACATCTGATAATCTGATTACATGTTATACCTCTGCTTGTAAGCTCTCCAGGTGTCAAAAACCAAGCAGAATGACCTTGTACTGGTTACATTACACTTGTGGAGCAGTTGGTCTCTCAGCATGTGCCATCTGGCTATTACGCCATAGCAGTATTATGGGTAGTTCTGATATTGATAACTGGATCCGTGAAGCGAAAGAATCATCAACAGGATTTTGGAAAGAGCATGTTGAACAACCAGTACAATTAATTTTTGACCTTTCTATATTCAACATTGTCATTTTCATTCATACTTTATAAAGTTTATATTATGTCAATGACTGGTCTTCTAGGTTATATTGCAAGGCCCTCTCTTGCTCATAGCTACCTTGGCTATGATTTGGCACCAGTACACACAATTGACAACTTGACATTCAGTCACAGAACTTTTTCGATTCATTTATGGAGCTTTCACATACAAATCTGGCCCCATTTTGATGGGGATGTTTTGGATGATGGTTATCTTAGTTTAGCTAGTAATCTATTGTTCCACTACTCAGTAAATTTAGTGCGATGAGAACATCACTTTGCAGATAATAGGAAAATCGAATGATTCACCTAGCCAAAGCCATGCAAAATTTCACCGAATTAAATCCTTTATGCCTAAAGTTGACCCCAATTCAGAACATGTGGAACTGGGACCCGTAAAATGACGTGCCTGCTAAAAGAATAATATGTTAATCTGAAGCAGCATCATCAGTCTGTGGATCTTTAACTAATTCAACAACATCAAAAGGGCTGATTTCTTTGAGTACTATCTGAATACATGGCAGTGGCTTCTTTATTATCTGATATGTCAACCTCAAACATGGTACTTGTAGAGCTGTTCAAGTGGGCCCTATGTAGATGTCATCAAATAAGCACATGCATAAGAAGAATATCAAGATCATTACTATTAGTTGGAGCATTTTGTCCTCTTCAGTGTTTTAAAAATGGGATTACGCGGTAAGTGGTATGTTGAGTAATCCTTTGGTTATTCCAATAAATCGGATAGCCAATTAGGCAAAATTTCCAAGTGACTGCATAATTGCAGTTATTTGGCTACATAATCCTGTCAATAACTAACAGACCTTGAACCGAACATGTACTGGAACTGTTTAATATAAAATTGATCTTTTCATGATTCAAATCCTCCATAACAAATTCAAATTTGTTGCCGGCATGATTAATCTCCTGATGCATGAACACACGAAAAGGAGAGCACGGGACGGGAGGGGGGATGAAATTGGGCAGTATTTGACCCAAATCCACACTTGATTAACCTTCTTTAATTAACCAGGCCAAGTGTTGGACTTTGAGCCAAACCCAACTGACAAAAATTAGGTTTTCCTGGATATTAGAATTGATTAAACACACACACACAGACAGAGCTGACCTCTTGTTCTTTTTTATCCCATATCTAGTCATTATATGCATGCGAGTTGATACCGATCTATATCATTGAGTTTTCAAGCCGTACCCTATGTTGGAGATAGAGATTTGTCCACAATAGACAATCAGAAAGAATAAAAAAGAAAGAAAAGGACAAGGACAGGGAGCTGAAAATAGCTCAAATATGCTGTTTTTTTCTTCTTCTTCAGATAAACACAATTTGATCACCAAATGTTTTTTTTGGCTATATTCAACATCTCTATTGTTCTTTGTGCCTCAATACTTGGTGCAGGCCCCTTCTCTCCTTGTAAGGCCATTGGTTAATTGTCATACATCAAGGAGTCTCCTGTTGCCTTTTAGATACTTGTAACAGAAACGAAGCAATAATTGTTATAATACACAATGGATTTTGTCAGACACATTGGTAGCAAACTATGATTGCACAGGTCCAAGTATCTTCCTAATTCCTTTTATATCAATATTTATATAACACTCCTTAAATTTCTCCTGCTTCTTTATTCATCACAAATCTCCTTCTCTACTATGTTCCCCTCTCTACCATGTACTGTCTGCCTCTCCGATCCTTCCTCCTCACATGCCTGACCTTCCAACCCTTCTACGTCACCCTTCTTCGATGCTCACGGCAGCTCACCCCTCCACTGCCACCTTCCTCATTGTCGCCCCCCTCTTTCTTTGATCCTTCCTTTTCACATTCAACTTTGCATTGTTTTTTAATGCCTCTTAGATAATTGTTCTGCTGGTGGAATCAATACTTAGCTATCCTTGTGGAAAGATTTACAAAATATATGTTGAGGTTGTGAAGGAAACAAGCTAATGTCTTTGAGGAAATAATTCCAAAATTGACGTTACCCGTGTGGTTAGAGGAATAAGCTTGTAGACAACACTTGTCCCCCATTGTTTCTTAGTGATTGGCCTGGTGTTATTAAAACTGGATTACTCGGCCGAGCAATTGGTAACTGTTAGGCCCAAGTACAAATTCATGTACTCAGATCCATTAGGTCACGGTGATTACTGGCCCGATAATGATCAATCTAGTCACAGTTTGTCAGTCACCCGTATAATTGGTTTGAGGGTTGGAATTAAAGTCGGGTGTGATAAAAACCCATAGATATGCAACTAAAGCCCATAAAAATTCAAAGGTAGCCATTACATCCCTCTTTCACTTCAACATTATTTTTGTTTTCATTTTCAAATAAAATAATAGTAATACGATATATATGTGTTCTCCTCTGCACTTCTTTTAATATTTTTATATATTTAAACTGCCATCTCTTTTATTTTTTGTCCCATGTTGGTGTTTTATTCTCAAATTTAAGTTCTTTCTATCAATGTTAATTCGTTGTTATTTATTTATGTTTGACATTGGTATTGGTACTCAAATTATGCTAGTGATTGTTGTTTCATAATTGTTGAACAGAGCTATGACCTATAGATATTTATAAACTTCTGCTTATATATAATGATTACAATCTTTCTATTTTTTTTCCTATTTATTAGAATTACTCATTATTGCTTGAAAACTGTGTAAATCCGATTATTTCATGAATAATCGATTACTCGTTCCAGGGTCCCAACTGAAACCAAGTAATTTAACCCATTCTCAACATTTAACTCTTCTCATGCTATTCTTCTCATCCTTGACTTGATGCCGTGGAACCTATTAGACTCCTTAGATGGGCTTTTGTGGTGGAGGATCGGGCATCGAGCATTGAAGAGTTCAAAGAAGGGGGTGGGCGCAGAAGAGGAAGCTGACAGTGGAGGGATGAGCATGTGCGGTGGGATTGGAGGGGCAGACAGCATGCAGTGGGACTGGGTGGGTGGGTGAGTTGGGGGTGGCAGCACGCAATGGAGGGAATTGGAGGGGGAGGCACAGTGGAGACTGCATTGGAGAAGGAAATGGAACATACAACTATTCTTTTGTTGGTCTTTGGTATATAACCTGCAATAATGGAAAATTGAATGGGTTAATATTAAAGATATGTAAAGCTGAAAATAGTGACAAATTGCTTGAACATGGGATGCAATGCTACCTGGTCACCTTGTTAAGATAATAAGCTAACATGAGTTGAAAATTATGGTGCATAAGTAATGCAGGTAAAGACTCACTTGCTATGATGGTAAGAGTCGACTTGACACTTGCTTCCTGGAAGATATGGGTTCAATTCACAGGAATAGCCCCTCAACTGACAGGGATAAGGCTGCATACACTTTAACCCTCCCCAGAATTGAAAGTAATAATGGGTCAATATGGTGTAATTGAAATCTCTTGGAGGGTTGTAAAATAAGCAAAGATTTTGGGTGATTTTATTAAAAGTCTAGTGGTATTAATGTTCAAGTACAAACACAGATACAGATTTATATAAAATTACAAGTGAAGTGGTAAATGAGTTATTCCGTATTGCTGATGTCATGGGGGTGAATATGGTGGAACATAAATATTTTGGGGGCACTATGGAGATTTGGGGGATTAGTATGAAAATATGCAGGAAACATTTGGACGAAGTATTTTAGGATATGCCATAATCAGCACCATGCCCAAGATGTGTTGTTGTCATGTTGTGGCATATTTGTGTCTGTGCGTAACTATGCCCGATTCAAAGGATTACATTGAACTCCTTTTTTTATACATGACTATATTTGTAAGTTGGAATGACACTAATTGAGACAGGGAACACATGATCTTTAGGAGACATGAGCAAATTCTGGGCAAACATCCCCATACGAGAATTGGAGAAGTTGGCAAAAGTTTTAGCATATAACTTATTCCCTGTGTTTTATCTCAAGGAAAAAACTTCCTGTATCTTCTAACTTTGTTGATTACTCATTCCTTACATCTTCCAACTTTGTACATAACCTGTTCCCTGTAATGTTGTAATATAAGTCTTGGTATGAAGTATTTAACATAACTTCCTCTACTAATAGAAAACTTCCAACATATTAAACTTTACATGTGCATTTGACACGCTAACAAATATAACTTCTGTCATTCCTTACATCTAGCTCTAACCTATGTTGCACGAAATTGTACATGACATAGAATGATATGGAACTGGCGACCAGTTTTGGCTTTCTTGAGTCATATCCGCCACAAATAGGAATGCCACATTTTGGAGTGTCTTCTCTAATCATCATTTGTTTGTTAACATATTCATTGCAGATATACACTTATAGACATCTATGGGAATGCCATTCCTTTCACTCTTGGCTTGATGTGCCATAGAGATGATGCAATTCCCTATAACAAATTGTATCATAAACCTATTTCTCTAGACTTTTTGTACTTCTAGTCTAGGGGAACTTGGAGGTGCTCCTTGGTTCCATGAGGTTAAAGTGCATAACCAAAATGTAGGTATACCTACCTACCAAATGACCGTCTAAGTTTTATGGTATGTGTTTGCTATTAAAATTCTTTGATTGCAAATTTCAATACAAACAGAACAGTGTTACAATATAGGACTTAGATGTAGTCCTAGGAGTACACTTTTGTTTATCTGGGTCCCTTGTGCCGATGGAGTGAGTGGTAATGCGTTGACTCCGTTGACGATCTGACGACGGTTATCGGTTCTCTGAAGGTCTGGATTGCTCTGGGTGCTGGAGCTTGCTGAGAGGAGGAAGACGTTGAGTGTCTGTATCTGCCTCTCTGGTGGTTGTGTGTTCTGTCCGTGTGTAGGTAGGTAGATGTGTACGTCCGGAAGAAGGAAATGATCCCTCTATTTATAGCTTTGCAGGCTGGCTGCTCATGCGCGCATATAGGATGCGCCTGTACGCGGGGACGCCACGTGTTGATTGCTGATGGAGGCGCATGAACGATGCACCCTGATCGAGGGGTTGAATTTTTCATACTGCTGTTGTGGACCGGTACGTAGCAGAGGAGAAGATCTTTCTGTTGCTGAGATCTTGGGTGAGTCGAGTCAAAGGACACGTGTCATCGACCCATGGCTCGGAGATCTCTGATTTGGTGGGGAATGATCTGGTAGGATGCACCTAGGATTTGGCGCATGAGGAGGCTTTGGCTCGTAACCTTTAGGAGTCACGAACCATTCGGGACGCATGGCTTTTGAGGCGCATACGAGGCTTCAGAAGTGACTTAACTCCTGTCTTTCGGGATCAGAGAGAAGTCTGGGACGCATGGCTTTTGAGGCGCATGCAGAGCTTTAATGGTGACTTTCCTTCTGTCTTTAGGGATCAGTGAAAAGTCTGAGGCGCATGGCTTTCGAGGCGCATGCAGATTTGGGCGCATGGCTGCAGAGGCGCATGCGAGTGGTTGAGTGGCCACGTGGCAGTAGCCGTCAGAGGAAAGTAATGATGATGCTGACGTTGGCGACGCTTCGTCTTCTGAACTGTTCAGACTTCGGGAGGCGTGCTGCCAACTCTGTCAGTTCAGCATTTAATGTTTGTGACATTCGATGGGCAGCTGAGTGGGCGCGTCGGTTGGCGTTCCACTAGGCATATGGGGACGCATGGGGGGCGCATCCCTGTGATGTGCTTGGTACTGAAGGGCGCGTCTGTGTGATGCGCTTGATGTTGAAGGGCGCGTCTGTGTGATGCGCGGTCTGGCCGGCGCATCTGCTTCGTGACACGTCTTTAATGGTGCGACTGTTACGATCTTCGAGTGCTTTAAATAGCTGTCTTGACTTAGCTAATTTCGAAGCGTCCGGTTCATCCATTTAATGCAAATTTATTGCACGGAATTCGGAGAGCCATCCACTTGGCGCATGGGTTTGATTTGCCCGGCCTATAAATAGTGGCATGGAGAGAGTTTGTTTCTCGTTCTTTCACGTCCTTCCGACATGAATTCGTTTACTCGGATGCATTCTGTTGATGAGATGCTCCCGAGGGTGAAGATGCGACGCAATGTCTTCATTAATGCACTTGAAGGTGACTGTTACATCCAAAAGTCGGAGTCGAGGGCTTCTGAGGCAGGCGGAAGGTGCCTGTTGCATCCAAAGATAGGGATGCTCGGGCCTCGTCTTCGTTGTGCAGGAAGAGCCGTAGATCGGAATTGCGGTGCTGCGGGTTTGGGGGCTCTTTCTTCCTTCAAAATGGGTGTAGCCCATTCTGGTTGTGTTGAAAGCTGCTCCTTTAGCCGCGGTTTCGATCACGGTCTTCCTTGGTGTTTGGAGGCTCTTTCGAAGCCTCCCCTGGCCACAGGTTGGCTTGTGGTTCTTTTCCCTTCCTCGGCTAAAGGGTTGATTGCCACCCTCGTTTTGCTCAATAAATGCTTCATTAGTCGAAGCATTTAGACGGCGGTGAGCCTGGCTGGAAGAGCGGCACATAACTGGACTGCTGAAGGGATGCACATAACTGGGATGCACATAACTGAGCTGCTGAAAAGGATGCGCCTTGCTGAGAGCGCATGGTGGGATGCGCCTAACTGGGGGCGCATGGTGATCGCTGCGCCTATTGGAGGGCGCATGATGGCTGCTGGCTGTAGACTTAGGATCTTTTCTCTGTAGAAATTCTCCTTTGTACAATCTTTTCTTAGACATGTAATAGACTTTTATATGTAATAAAAAGTCCATTTTCGCTGTCTATATTCGATGTTTTTGCTGTGAAGTACTCTGTCCGAGCTCTGGCGCATATAGTCTGGCGCATGGGCTTTCTGGTTCTGAAATACCATGCTTCTCCAAGACCCCCTTCAAAGTTTTCAAAACTTTTGGATAAGTTTTGGAATACTTTGAATAAGAAGCATGGTGGTAGAGGCGCACGACTGTCGGGGCGCATAGATACTCCGCGCATCAGTGATGGGGCGCATGCTCCGCTCAGTCAATGCAAATGATAACGCCTCGATAACCAAGAAAGATTAATGATGATCTTTTTGGTTTTATTTGCGGTTATCTCTTCACAGAACCCGAGGCGACGGCTGAGGTCACACTTCATCGGTTCACGCGTGCGACCATGCCTATAAATAGGCGAGAGGTGGAGAGAGAGAGTTCTTCTTCTCCTTGCTTATGCTTTTTAGAGTTCTTCCTCAAAACCCTAACCTTCTCTCAAAGAATGGCTCCCAAGACTCCTCGTGGTGGTGCTGGACGAGGCAAAGGGAAAGAGCCTGTAGAGGCTGCTGTGGAATTTGTCGAGGAGGATGCTCCTGTCACCATTGTGACTCCGGCCGACGTTCGACCCGCGGTGACGGGTGGGTGTCTTTTCCTCCACTATTTTCTTTGTTCAGACGAACTTTGGACTGAGTTGGCATGCTCTAATTCTCTGCTGCCGACGCGTCTGGATGCGCCGAGGTTTTGTCCCGCCGATGTGCATAGGTTTAGGCCTTTATCATGCACCGAGGTTTTAACTGCTGACGCGCATGGGTTTACACCCTGATGATGCGCCGAAGCCTCTGCTGACGCGCATGGGTTTACACCATGATGCGCCGAAGCCTCAGCTGACGCGCATGGGTTTACACCCTGATGATGCGCCGAAGCTTTTACTGAGGCGCATGGGTTGACACCCTGATGATGCGCCAGGTTGCTTTGACACACTTTGTCTTTTTGTCTGACTTTTTATTTTCGTTGTGCCAGTGTCGATGACAATTCCTTTGCTGAATGAGGTCCTTCTGGATGCTTCCCTTTGTCAGATGGGAGTTGATTTTGACGAGGCGGTTATCAACCCTGCGAAGGATGCTATCTTACAGAATCAACCTCCTGAGAGAGTGCTGCAGATCCAGAACCAGTTGCCGATTTTCCTTCAGAGTATGATGGAGAGCGGAAAACTGAAATCTGCTGAATCCGAGGATGTGACCTTCTTAAAACCTGCCTTTTTGTTTGGTGATCGCCTGATCTCCACTGAGGCGAAGATACTGAAGGTCAAAGAAGACTGGTTCTTCTCTGCAAAAGGCATGGTGCTGTACATGCGACAACTTGACCGCCAGTTGCCGCTGACGGCCTTCTATCGTTTAGCTTCCAAGAGAAGGATGCCCTGGGAGCTTACTCCTTCTCAAGGAGGGGCCTTGGGAGGTGCTCTTTCGATTGATGCTATCTCGAATCAGAGGGATACCCTGGCCGCTTCACGAACCGGTCCCTCATTTAGTTACCGAACTTTGCGTCCTGGGAGCCTCTACAGTGAAGTCCCTAATGACACTTTTGCCTTTAGTGCCTCAACCTTTGCAAGTCGGATGCTGACATCGAGGGTCACGTATCCGAAAGGTGGCTTTAGGGTTGAAGGTTGGTGTCATCACATGCCGAAGTGGGACGAGTTGACCATTTGGGTGCTTTCGAAGTTCAAGGCTGAGCTTAAGGAGATTGGGCTGACAGCCGCTATCCGTGCCACGCAGGCTGGCGTGGACCTCAATAAGCCTATGTTCCTTGCACTCTTGGAATTGTTCAATGTACAGACTGGCACCTTCTTTACTCCGGTGGGGGAGTTGGGGTTGGCTCTTCATGAGATGTACGAAGTGTCCAAGCTTCCTTGGGACTCGGTGTCACGCCCCAGAACCAGAATACTGGAGAGCGGGGGCAGACATAGCCAGCTACGTATATTGAAATAGAATACATCTCAACTATACGGTCACGGCTGTCTAGATATGAGGGTTTACTACAAGCCAAGAGTCTCTTAAGGTTAAGCCTATTGTCTCAATCTCAAGCAAGTAATATAATTACAAGATGTTTGACCACCAAATATACAATAAAAGGCGTCCCAAATATTACATATCAGCTGATCATGAAGCTAGTCGTACAAAAATACGAGGACTAGCAAGAGTTTAAGTCATACATGATCAACCCTAGGATTTGTTAATCATGTTTACAGCCCGTAGGCAGACGGTAAGTAAAGTGCATCGAGCTAACAGGTGCTCGTCGGCTAAACGCCTCAAAAGAATAGTTTTACAATAGAGTGAGCGAAACAAAATAGAAAAACCCACTCGTAGCCCGGGTTCCTTCTAGTCGCCACCATTGGGCTGGAAGCTTGGTAGATCCTCGGGAGCTGCTCCGAAATCTGGCCACACAAAACCAGCTGGGTCAACCCCAGAAAGAGCAAGTGCAACAAGGGGGCCACGAAATAAGAACAAAAGCCAGCATTAACACAAGAAGATATAATATTTAAAACTAGAATTTATGAAAAACATGGCAGGGTGATATACGACGAGATAACCATGGGACTATTCCGATAGCCAGGTTACAACCCGTAAACCAAACAAGGACCGGGATTGTAACCCTTCATCTGAACAGAACTTGGTTTTCCACCATTTATCGGCAAGATAATAATACAAGAAATCAAGACAGGGAGCAATCTTGTACTGGATCAAGACCTGGCTAGACTGGTTATACCTCATTCAATCAATCACGGCCAAGCAGATACTACGGCTTACTACTTTAACTAATTAGGGTTATCACAGGCCTAATTACTAACAAGATGCAGTGAGATTGTTCCACAGTCACAAGCCCTGTAGACCATCCAGGCTACCCAGGTCGAAGACTTAGGGGTTGAATTCAGGTGGGTACATTGCCCAGAAGACAAATGTACCCTTAGGTGACTTAGAGGGTGCAACACGCGACGGTGTGCTGGAAATGTGCCCTACTCGACGGCAGGCTACAGATCCCAAGAGCGCCCAGGTAACGGGATTGCCTGTAGCTGTGTCATCTCTTCATGACTACTGTGTTATTCTAGTTATTAACCTTAATCCATTTTAGTAGGAACTCCTGACCGTGGTACCCAGGAGTCCCATCCTAGACATGATGCAAGACAGGACAAGTGGATTTAACAAGCAAGCAAGAAAGAACCACCCACGGTGTCAAGGCAGGTCAAGTTAAGCTATCAGATAAATCATGTCAGGGTACTTGTCAGGAGTGCGCCACGACGGGCCACTATCATGTCAGGTTGGTCATGTCAGGAGTGCACCATTACGGGTCACTGTCGTGCTATGCTAGTTCCTTGTCATACCATGCCATGTACAATAGTCATTCCAAACATATTAAGTAAATCAAGTTCATGACAAAAGGCGTAAGGATATAAAATGGACATAAAATATCTAATAAAATATCAATATACTGGGCTATAGAAAAGCCAAGCTTAAAGAAATAAGACCACAACTCTAAGAGCCAATGGGTTAAGCAAGGAGGTCAGGGGAGCAGCGTAGGTGAAAAGTCACGCACGCTGAGAGAGCAGCGTAGGTGAAAAGTCACGCACACTCAAGGGGAGCAGTGTACGTGAAAGTCACGCACGCTGAAGGGAGCAGTGTACGTGAAAGTCACGCACACTCAAGGGGAGCAGTGTACGTGAAAGTCACGCACGCTGAAGGGAGCAGTGTACGTGAAAGTCACGCACGCTCAAGGGAGCAGTGTACGTGAAAGTCACGCACGCTCAAGGGGAGCAGTGTACGTGAAAGTCACGCACGCTCAAGGGAGCAGTGTACGTGAAAGTCACGCACACTCAAGGAGACACGCTTCCAACATGAAGCGTACTCAAGCCTGCGTACGCAGCGCTAAGGAGCGCGCGTAGCTCAGGGTGTGTAAGCTAAATAGCTCTGCACACTGCTCACTGTCTTCTCCAAACAGCAAGAACACCATGGATGAACCCAAGGCTTCAAAGCATCATAACTTGGCCATCCGAACTCCAAATCCAGATTTCCAAAGTTCCAACTTGGGTAGAATTGAATGCTCTTCCACTTGGAAACACCAAAACCCAAGAAAATTCATCTTAAAGAGATCAAACCATGCAAAATCCGAAAATAGAAATAACTTAGATCTAGAGCAAAGGAGACTTCAAATATCAAAACACCAAGTTCTAATGTTGATCACCATGTCCTAATCTAGCAAATGAACCAAGAAAATAGGGCTCTCATGAAGTGGCAAGGTGCACTTGCCTAGGGTTGGGAGAGTTGTGGAGGAAGGAGAAGAAGAAGAAGAAGGAAATTAATGGTGGAAGTTATGAGGAGAGAGAGTGGTAGGTGGGGATATAAAGAGGGGGGGGGGGGAGTTGTGATGGGTTGAGGGGTAGCATAGGTTAAGGTGATCCAACTCACATAAAATCGAACCAATCCAAATAAAACCGAGCCATGCCAAAACCCAAAATACGGGAAATACCGAAATCCCACAAGTTGAGAAAAATAAAAATACATGCCAAAAATCCAGATACGAGTAAAAATACGAAATACGGGAAAATACGGAAAATGAGGGTGACAACTCTACCCACCTTAAAAGAATTCCGTCCTCGGAATTTAATCAAGGAGCTAGAGATTGCCACGACAAGCTACACTAAGCACAGGCAAGTTACACTAAGCAGTTCAATCATACAATCATACAATGCAAGCAAGGAAGGGAATACGTAAGGCATAAGAAAGACATTATACCTCACGAGTCAAACAGGTAGGGATATCGCGATCGGATGTCGTCCTCACGCTCCCACGTTGACTCACCTAGAGAGTGATGACCCCAAGCAACACGGACTAATTTAATAGTCTTGTTCTTGAGTATCTTTTCCCTCCGGTCCAAAATAGACATGGGCCTCTCCTCATACGAAAGGTTGGTACCAACAACCAATTCCGAATGGTCTAGGATGTGGCTCGGGTCCGGAATATACCGTCGTAATTGGGACACATGGAATACATCATGTACCTCACTTAGCGACGGCGGAAGAGCGAGACGATATGATACATCTCCTACTCGCTCTAGAATATCGAACGGCCCTATATACCTAGGACTAAGCTTTCCCCGCACGTCAAAGCGAATGACGCCGCGGTTAGGCGAGATCCTAAGGAATACATGGTCGCCGACAGCAAATTCTAAGGGACGCCGATGAGCATCGGCCCAATGGCGCTGGCGGTCCTGGGCAACTCAGAGGTGATCTCTGACCTTCCTGACCACTTCAACCGTCTGGGAAATCAACTCGGGTCCGAGCATCTGCCTCTCTCCGACATCGTCCCGTGCTAGCGGGGATCTGCACTTCCTGCCATAGAGAGCCTCGAAGGGTGCCATCTGGATACTGGCCTGATAACTGTTGTTGTAGGAGAATTCCACCAGGTGCAAATGATTCTCCTATGAACCACCGAAGTCAAGGGTACAGGATCTTAACATATCTTCAAGAGTCTGGATTGTGCGCTCTGATTGACCATCCGTCTGCGGGTGATAAGCTGAGCTGAATTGAAGGCGAGTCTCCAAACTCTTCTGCAAGCTGCGCCAAAAGTGTGATGTGAATCTTGAATCCCTGTCCGAGGTGATGCTGACTGGCACACCGTGAAGCCTGACGATCTGTCTGAGATACATCTCTGCTAACTGCGCCGTCGACTGTCCAACTCTGAATGGGAGAAAGTGTGCCACCTTGGTAAGCCTGTCCACAATCACCCAAATAGCATCTCTGCCGGCCGGAGATCTGGGTAATCCGGTCACGAAATCCATGGTTATATGTTCCTATTTCCATTCTGGGATCGGTAAGGGTTGAAGAAGTCCAGCGGGCCTCTGATGTTCAGCTTTAACCTGTTGGCAAACCAAACACCGAGAGACAAACCGGGCTATCTCCCTCTTCATGCCATTCCACCAGAAATGCTGACGAATATCACGGTACATCTTCGTACCACCCGGATGAATAGAATACTGTGAACTGTTGGCTTCTGCCATGACTTCCTGTCTGATATCTTCACTGGGTACACAAAGACGAGTGCCGTGCCGAAGTGTACCGTCTTCATGGATACATAACTCTGGTCTTCTTCCTGCTTCACACTCTGCTCTGAGTCGCTGGATCTTGGAATCTGTCGACTGCGCCACCCGGATTCTCTCAACTATGCTGGACTGAACCTGTAGGCTGGCCATCAATGCCACGCTGGTTGGAAGAACCACTTCAATTCCCATCTTCTGAAGATCTGCCAATAATTCTGGTTGCGCCGTCAGGAAATAAACTCCGGCTCTCCTGCTCAATGCATCTGCTACAACGTTGGCCTTCCCGGGATGATACTACAAATCCACATCATAGTCCACTAGTAGCTCGAGCCATCTTCTCTGCCGCATATTAAGGTCCTTCTGGGTGAAAACATACTTCAGGCTCTTATGATCAGTAAAGATCTCCACTCTATCTCCGTACAAGTAGTGTCTCCACAACTTCAAAGCAAACACTACCGCCGCCAATTCCAGGTCGTGGGTCGGGTAATTCTTCTCATGATCACGTAGCTGACGTGACGCATAAGATATTACCTTCCCATGCTGCATCAAGACACACCCCAATCCTCTGCCTGAAGCGTCGCAATAAACTGTGAATCCTCCGGTCCCATCTGGAAGGGTGAGAATGGGAGCCGTTATCAAACCTCGCTTCAATTTCTCAAATGATTCCTGACACTCTGTTGTCCAAACAAACGGCACATCCTTGCGGGTCAACTGGGTCATCGGCGCTGAAATCCTTGCGAAATCTGAAACGAACCGCCGGTAGTAGCCGGCCAATCCAAGGAAGCTGTGAACCTCTGCCACTGAGCTGGGTACCGGCCATGACTCGATAGCCACAATCTTCTGGGGATCCACTTCCACTCCTCCTCGGGTAATGATGTGACCCAAGTACGAAATGCGATCGAGCCAGAACTCGCATTTACTGAACTTGGCGTACAATTGATGCTCCCTAAGCGTCTGAAGGACGACTCTGAGATGCTGCTCATGCTCTGCTTCACTCTTGCTGTAGACCAGGATGTCATCTGGGAACACGATCACAAATTGATCCAAGTAAGACATGAAAATGCGATTCATGAGGTCCATGAATACAGCCGGCGCATTGGTCGCTCCAAAGGGCATAACAAGGAACTCCCAATGCCCATACCTCGATCTGAATGCTGTCTTCGGGATGTCCTGCTCTCTGACTCTGATCTGGTGGTATCCCGACCGTAAGTCGATCTTCGAGAACACTGAAGCCCCTTTGAGCTGATCAAACAAGTCATCTATCCTCGGAAGAGGGTATCTGTTCTTGATTGTCACCGAATTCAAGGTACGATAATCAACACATAGCCTGGACGTACCATCCTTCTTTTTCACAAGAAGCACCGGGGCTCCCCAAGGCGATCCACTTGCACGGATGAATCCCTTGGTCCTCAGTTCTTCAATCATCTTGTATAAAATCTCCAATTCTGAAGGCGCCATCCTGTAGACTCGCTCTGATACTGGTGCTGTCCCGGGAATCAAGTCTATAGTGAACTCAATCTCCCGCTCTGGCGGCATCCCTGGAAGCTCCTCTGGAAAGACATCTGGAAACTCTTCAACTATCCGGGGTAACTGCACTGCTGCTACTGCCATCCGCAATGCTGGGGAAGATGGCTCCACTGCGCCGCCAGAAAACGAAAACTCTGGCTCGTCGGGGATACTAAAGACAACTCTGCCAATATGGCAGTCTATCCTAGCATACTGCTTCCTCAACCAATCCATGCCTAAGACTACATCATAGTCTGCCATAGGAAACTCTATGAATCTAGCGGGGAACTCCCTACCGCTAACTACGATCCGACACGAGGAAAACACTCGATCTACTCCCACAAGACCATTACCAGTAAGTATATTGAGCCTCACTGATAATGACTCGGATTCCAATCCTATCCGTGTCGCGAATCGTGCAGACATGAATGAATGCGATGCACCAGAATCAAACAATACCGAAGCTGGAAAGGAGTTGACGAGAATAGTACCTGCCACTACCTCACATGGTGCAACTTCTTCTTCCATAAGCCATCATCATGGCCTGACCTTGTCCTCTGGCTGCTGGTCCCCTCTGCTGGAAACCTCTCTGCCTATTCTGGGTCTGAGCTTGGGCTTGTGCATACTGCTGGGGGTGTTGTTGCTGTAATGCCTGAGACTGAGGCGGCAAGGGCCTCGAAGACTGATACTGCTGCTGCTGAACTGGTGCTGGGGCCGGTCCTCTCACCGAAGAGCTAGAAGGGTTGGATGCTGATGAACCACCCCTATTCGGGCAAGCCCCTATCCTATGATCTGCTGCTCCACAAGCCAGGCACAATCCCTGCGCCCTGCGACAGTCTGCCACCACATGCCCTGGCTTCCCACAATGAGAACATCCCATCGCGGAAGTCTGCTTCTGCTTCTGCTGCTGCGGGTACGTCGGGGTCGAATGCTGAACCGACGTTACTGAGGCCGCCCGCCTCGGAGTTCCAATGGTCAATCCCCTAGCTGCCGGGGCTGGAGCTGATAACTGGTGCATCTGACTATGGGACCGCTTCCTACTTCCGGTCCTATCCACGATCCTCTGGGAGGTGTACTCATGCCTCCTAGCTGCTCTCAAGACTGCATCGAACGTCTGGTGCTCGAACTGCTCAACCGCCAACAAGATCTCCAAATGCAGCCCCTGCTGAAATCGCTGGGCCCTATCAAACTCGGTCGCCACCAAGGTGGGGGCAAACCTACTGAGTCTAGAAAACTCCGATGCATAACTGTCGACTGTTCTGCCTCCTTGCTTCAAGTTGGTAAATCTGGTCTGCAGGTCGTACCGAGCCACAGCATCGAAATACTTCGTCTGGAATCTCTCCCTAAACACTGCCCAAGCAATGGGTGCCACTAATCCCATGGCCTGCGCCGCCCACCAATTGCGAGCTAAATCCAACAACTGCAGGCGTACCACCGCTACATTCTCATTCTCAGGTGTCCTGGCTGCTTCCAGAATCACCTCGGTATCCTGAAGCCATGCATCCGCGGCAATCGCATCCTCGCTGCCGTCGAAGAAAGGAGGGTTCAATCGCTTGAAACTGTTGGCCGCCTGGTTCCCTGGATGTCCGCCTCGGGTCAAAGCATCTTGAACTGTCTGGTGCAGGGCGTCGCTTCGACGATCCTGGGAAGCTGTCAAGGTTCTGATGAGGCCTACTAAGGTACCATCATCGGGCTCTGCGGGCTGGACGGGCCGAACTGGTGACTCTCCTCCAGTAGGTATCACTCTGGAGGCGACTCCGGAATGCTGGACTTGATCTCCAGGTTGCTGCTGGTCCACGGGAGGTGCTCCACCTCGCTGATCGGCAGGGTCAGGTACAGTGCCGCTGAGGAAGACGACACAGGGAAACAATAAGGAAGGACCAGGACAGATCAACGATACAAGCATGTAATCAGGGCAAGAATTTCAGGGATTTGAAAATACGGGCGGAGATCAAGGGCGAATACTGATTGAGACATCTATTCGGTAAACTCTCACATTTCTTGATTGACAAGACCTGCAAGGGCCACCACTTAAACCATGTCACGCCCCAGAACCAGAATACTGGAGAGCGGGGGCAGACATAGCCAGCTACGTATATTGAAATAGAATACATCTCAACTATACGGTCACGGCTGTCTAGATATGAGGGTTTACTACAAGCCAAGAGTCTCTTAAGGTTAAGCCTATTGTCTCAATCTCAAGCAAGTAATATAATTACAAGATGTTTGACCACCAAATATACAATAAAAGGCGTCCCAAATATTACATATCAGCTGATCATGAAGCTAGTCGTACAAAAATACGAGGACTAGCAAGAGTTTAAGTCATACATGATCAACCCTAGGATTTGTTAATCATGTTTACAGCCCGTAGGCAGACGGTAAGTAAAGTGCATCGAGCTAACAGGTGCTCGTCGGCTAAACGCCTCAAAAGAATAGTTTTACAATAGAGTGAGCGAAACAAAATAGAAAAACCCACTCGTAGCCCGGGTTCCTTCTAGTCGCCACCATTGGGCTGGAAGCTTGGTAGATCCTCGGGAGCTGCTCCGAAATCTGGCCACACAAAACCAGCTGGGTCAACCCCAGAAAGAGCAAGTGCCACAAGGGGGCCACGAAATAAGAACAAAAGCCAGCATTAACACAAGAAGATATAATATTTAAAACTAGAATTTATGAAAAACATGGCAGGGTGATATACGACGAGATAACCATGGGACTATTCCGATAGCCAGGTTACAACCCGTAAACCAAACAAGGACCGAGATTGTAACCCTTCATCTGAACAGAACTTGGTTTCCCACCATTTATCGGCAAGATAATAATACAAGAAATCAAGACAGGGAGCAATCTTGTACTGGATCAAGACCTGGCTAGACTGGTTATACCTCATTCAATCAATCACGGCCAAGCAGATACTACGGCTTACTACTTTAACTAACTAGGGTTATCACAGGCCTAATTACTAACAAGATGCAGTGAGATTATTCCACAGCCACAAGCCCTGCAGACCATCCAGGCTACCCAGGTCGAAGACTTAGGGGTTGAATTCAGGTGGGTACATTGCCCAGAAGACAAATGTACCCTTAGGTGACTTAGAGGGTGCAACACGCGACGGTGTGCTGGAAATGTGCCCTACTCGACGGCAGGCTACAGATCCCAAGAGCGCCCAGGTAACGGGATTGCCTGTAGCTGTGTCATCTCTTCATGACTACTGTGTTATTCTAGTTATTAACCTTAATCCATTTTAGTAGGAACTCCTGACCGTGGTACCCAGGAGTCCCATCCTAGACATGATGCAAGACAGGACAAGTGGATTTAACAAGCAAGCAAGAAAGAACCACCCACGGTGTCAAGGCAGGTCAAGTTAAGCTATCGGATAAATCATGTCAGGGTACTTGTCAGGAGTGCGCCACGACGGGCCACTATCATGTCAGGTTGGTCATGTCAGGAGTGCACCATTACGGGTCACTGTCGTGCTATGCTAGTTCCTTGTCATACCATGCCATGTACAATAGTCATTCCAAACATATTAAGTAAATCAAGTTCATGACAAAAGGCGTAAGGATATAAAATGGGCATAAAATATCTAATAAAATATCAATATACTGGGCTATAGAAAAGCCAAGCTTAAAGAAATAAGACCACAACTCTAAGAGCCAATGGGTTAAGCAAGGAGGTCAGGGGAGCAGCGTAGGTGAAAAGTCACGCACGCTGAGAGAGCAGCGTAGGTGAAAAGTCACGCACACTCAAGGGGAGCAATGTACGTGAAAGTCACGCACGCTGAAGGGAGCAGTGTACGTGAAAGTCACGCACACTCAAGGGGAGCAGTGTACGTGAAAGTCACGCACGCTGAAGGGAGCAGTGTACGTGAAAGTCACGCACGCTCAAGGGAGCAGTGTACGTGAAAGTCACGCACACTCAAGGGGAGCAGTGTACGTGAAAGTCACGCACGCTCAAGGGAGCAGTGTACGTGAAAGTCACGCACACTCAAGGGGAGCAGTGTACGTGAAAGTCACGCACACTCAAGGAGACACGCTTCCAACAGGAAGCGTACTCAAGCCTGCGTACGCAGCGCTAAGGAGCGCGCGTAAGCTAAATAGCTCTGCACACTGCTCACTGTCTTCTCCAAACAGCAAGAACACCATGGATGAACCCAAGGCTTCAAAGCATCATAACTTGGCCATCCGAACTCCAAATCCAGATTTCCAAAGTTCCAACTTGGGTAGAATTGAATGCTCTTCCACTTGGAAACACCAAAACCCAAGAAAATTCAACTTAAAGAGATCAAACCATGCAAAATCCGAAAATAGAAATAACTTAGATCTAGAGCAAAGGAGACTTCAAATCTCAAAACACCAAGTTCTAATGTTGATCACCATGTCCTAATCTAGCAAATGAACCAAGAAAATAGGGCTCTCATGAAGTGGCAAGGTGCACTTGCCTAGGGTTGGGAGAGTTGTGGAGGAAGGAGAAGAAGAAGAAGAAGGAAATTAATGGTGGAAGTTATGAGGAGAGAGAGTGGTAGGTGGGGATATAAAGAGGGGGGGGGAGTTGTGATGGGTTGAGGGGTAGCATAGGTTAAGGTGATCCAACTCACATAAAACCGAACCAATCCAAATAAAACCGAGCCATGCCAAAACCCAAAATACGGGAAATACCGAAATCCCACAAGTTGAGAAAAATAAAAATACATGCCAAAAATCCAGATACGAGTAAAAATACGAAATACGGAAAAATACGGGAAATGAGGGTGACACTCGGAACCGTACGAGGAATATTTCCCCTCAAATGAAGAGATCCAGGTTCTGGAAAATAAGGACCCGGAGATGATGGCTGTTTTCAAAGAGGTGGCGAGCCATCATTATCTGATGCACCGGAAGGACAAAGGCAAGACCCAGCCTCATGTGACTGCTTGGAGGGATTACGTCTTCAAGCAGGATTTGGTGGATTCCTCGAGGATTCGGTTTACGACTCCGCAAGGGTTGAAACCCGCGGAAGTGACTTCTGAAATAAGCCGGCTGGACGAGAGGACCCCTCGTTCCAATGAGAGCGGCGAGAACGCGTATAGTTGCTTCTGGCACTGTGCGCACCGGATGTCGTCTAAGGCGATAGTGACGGCATACTTGATGATATGGCTCCGGGATTGTGTGTTTGCGGGCGGATCTGGTGCAGTGGAGAGGGTACACCGGAACCTCATTTTGTCCGTCGTGAAATTGGTCTTTGGACGTCCTTTAGCTCTCCTCCCCGCGATGGTGTGTAACCTGTTGCGGGATTTGAGGACCTTTGCTGATGATGTAATCCACGGGAGAGGTAGAAATGACAACTTTTTCCGAGCCGAACTACCATTCCATTATCTTATGGGATGGTTGATTCTGCATCATCCGAACGTGATGAGTTCAGGTCCGGAGGAGGACCATGTTGAAGGAGATGCCTTTATCCGCCGCTTCTACAAGAGGAAGTGGTTACACACTGGCGTCCCCGTTTGCAGGAGAGTTTTGTCCTACCTTCAGGGGTGGGAGATTGTCAAGGTTGGCCCCATCTTCAAAGATTTCGAGGCTGACCAAGATTTAGTCGACTCTGGTGAAGACGCGATTACTCTGCCGAAATGGGGTTTCCGTTGGTTGCAAAGTATTCGGCTTTCTCACTTGGTCTACCGGAACCATAATATGTGTTATCTGGAGCCGTATCTGTCCAGCCGGTTTGCTCGCCAGTTTGGCTATACCCAGCTAATGCTACGGAATCCCAGTAACAGTCTGGGGTTCGTCGGGAGTTTGCTGGATGGAGCCCGGGGCTGGCAATATTACAATGCCGGGTGTACTGGTGTTCAGTTTACTACGCCCGTTCGCAACCCTCGGCCACAGATCCTGTATTCGGCAGCTAAGCTGTATTGCACAATGAATACTACGTCTCCCGGTTATGATAGGGAGACTAGTTTCATCATTGGAACTCAGCTGGAGGCCACGGCGAATATGTTGATAGTGGCTCGGTCATATCGTCCACCGGATTTGGCGGGATATTGGGCTGCTGCTGCAGCATCAGTGAGAGATCCTTCTGTTGGGAAGAGACGGGCCGACGCAGAAGCTGGTTCGTCTGTACCAAAAAGGCCGAGAAAAGCCACGACTCCAAAGGCTACGGGAATGCCGTCTGTAACGCCAGTGGAATCAGCTCTTGCCGAGGTAAAGAGTCCTCCGTAATTTTGGCTCATTTTGTCATTTTGGTGACTTGTGCTTTTCTTCTTGTAGGGATCACCGAAGAAGAGGACCCGTGTTTCGAAACCGGGTGTCAGTAAACCGAAGGAGGTGGCAAGCTCTTCTGACGAGCGCATTCCTCCGATGGTAATGTCTCCACTGGAGGAGAATCCGGAAGATGTTGCTCCTGCGGAGGTTTTAGTATCTCCAGACTTTGTTGAAAGAGGTGCGGAGGTTGCAGCAACCTCTGGGATGGTGCCAGCCGCCGTGGAGGCCTTGGACATTAAGGGTCCAGCGGACACGGGGCTTCGTGATGATGAAGTGGAGTGGAGTTCATCGTCTTCAGATGACGTCGCTCCAGAGTTGCAAGAGCCTGTTGCGGGAGCAACAGACATGGTTGGAACAGAGGAGAGGGTTGATTCCCCTCCTTGTCATGATGAGGGGAGGTCGGCTGTAACATTGCCGAGCCCTACCCCAGACTCAGCAGCAGAAGCTGAGGTGGCTACCGATCAGGAGGTAGCGACAGATCCTGTCCCTGTAGAGGGATTTGATGGGGAGACTCGTCTGGCGGTCCTGACTTCAGGGACGAGTCAGGAGGCAAGTGTTGATCTCTCCGTTCTGCCAGGGGAGGTACTGGCTGCTGATAGGACGTTGGGGGCTGAAGAGGTGGCCACTGACGTCGGTGGTTCTTCCGAGTTTGGGAAGGATAAGGGTGTGATGGAACCCTCTGTTGCTCCTTCCACTTGGGGTACTATCTCGACGCCTGTTTCGGCTTCTTCTGTTCCTGTGGCTCCTCGGGCTAGTAGTCAAGCCCCTGAAGAGCCTGTTGATATGCAGATGAATACGTGAAATTCATCGTCGAGGCAGTGTATAAAATGCTGCAGAGGGGGGTATCGGCAGTGATGGACGCCAACGGGAGCTTTGCGACGGCAAAGAACTCTGGCACTGCCTCATATCAACCTGATCCGTCTTCACCAGGGCCACGATCATATGGCCGTCATTCTGGAAGCCACGGTGGCTGAGTTGGACCAGCGGCTTTCCGAATTACAGCGCATCCAGCGAAATGACCTCTCCGTCCTGATAGATGCGGAGAAGGAGAAGCTGATCGCCGAGATTGAGTCTTCCTATCAGGCCACTGTGAGTGTCTGGGAACGTGAAGTGGCTGAGACTGAAGCTGCAGTGGAGCGGTTGTCTCAGTCTACGCGGGAGACAGTGGAGGCGCGAGCCGCATTGGACGCTAATATCACGGAGATTGACGCCCAGATCCGCCGCCTTAAGGACCAACGTGCCAGACTTCTATTAGACGCCGAACGTGTCCAGGCTGAACACGTAGCATTCAAGAAGGAGGAAGCAGCTTTCACCCACCGGGCTCTTGCTTTGGCTCAGCAGCGGCAGCAGCTGGATGAGAAGCATGAAAATGATACTTCTCCTGAGGCTATTGAAGCGATGCGTCAAGAAGCTGAACGTCGAGTCCTGGCGACTGTGGAGACTCGAGCGGCAGACTTGAGGCGTCGGATTGAAGAGCTTTCAGCCAACCCTGGGGATGTTTAGGGATTGTAATCTCTTCTTTTTTGCATTTTTGCAACTCTTGCTGGGGTTGTAAACTTTTACTCTCTATTAAAAATAAAGAATATAAAGTTTTTTTTTTGTGGTGTGTTCATTTTTGCTGTCATGAACTTGATGATTTGTGTGGACCTATTATCTTTTGCGCACCTTGGTTTTTAGGTACAGATAATAAGTTTGAGAGAACCCTCATGTTTGTTCAGAGGTGATGTGGACATGGCAAATATGGGATTCAAGTGGTGGAATCTTCCTACTCAGAGGTGTTATGGACGTGGTAGGAATGATCCTGGGGGATACGCGGAACTACTCAGAGGTAATGTGGACGTGGAAGTTCTGCGATCAATGTACGACAACGCAGGGGTTGTCTGTACGGGATGTTTACTCAGAGGTAATGTGGACGTGGTAAACATGGTGGGTAGCGTAGTCTTATGGGATGTAAGATTCCGCTTTGTAGGGTGTAGGGGGGACAACTCAGAGGTGATGTGGACGTGGTTGTCCTTCTACTGGAGGATGCTACGGAACAGCTGGGTTCCGGAAGCGTATGATTTTGTGAACGGGAATTGTCTGTGAGTCCTGATGATTTGGTCCACAGATCCCCGGGTGGAAGCACATGTCTGAAAGATGTCAAGAGTAGTACTTCTTTAGGAACTTGTCGTTGATGGACATCATGAACAAGTTCCCATTGGATTTGGCGAGGCGGTAAGCACCGTTTGAGTACACCGTCTCTATGATGAAAGGTCCTTCCCACTTGGGCTCGAACTTTCCTGGTGTCTTGTGAGTCAACACCATCGGCCTCCTGACTGCCAGAACTAGGGGTGAGCAAAACTCGGTTTAAAACCGAAAACCGATCCGAACCGAACCGAAATAAGGTTTCGGTTCGGTTTTTTTTTTAAACGGTTCGGTTGTCGGTTTAGAGGTTCGGTTTTTTTGGATTTTCGGTTCGGTTTTCGGTTTTTGGGTTCGGTTTTCGAACCGAACCGAAAACCGAACTTTAAAACCGGTTTATATATATATATATATATATATATATATATATATTTTATTTATTTTTATATATATATATATATATATATATATATATATATATATATATATATATATATATATATATATAAAACCGAAAAACCGATGAACCGAACCAATTCGGTTCGGTTCAGGTTCGGTTATGAACCAATTCGGTTCGGTTCGGTTTTGATTTGGTCGGTTCGGTTTTGAGTTCGGTTTTAATTTTTTCGGTTCGGTTCGGACCGAACCGAACCGATGCTCACCCCTAGCCAGAACCAGGTCGCCAACTTGGAAAGTCCTCTGCTTGACCTTCTTGTTGAAAGCCTGTGATATACGGGCTTGGTAGAGTTCGATGCGCTGTTGAGCTAGGAGACGCTTTTCGTCAAGTGCCTCCAGTTCCCGCAGACGACGACGTTGATTGTCCTCTTCTGTGAGTTGGTTTGTGATTGCTACGCGGAGTGAGGGTATCTGGATCTCGAGAGGCAGTACCGCTTCGCTCCCGTAGACCAAGGAGAATGGTGTGTTGCCTGTCGGGGTCCGTACCGTTGTGCGGTAGGCCCAAAGGCATTCGCCGAGCTTTTCGTCCCAGTCGCGTTTGTTAGATGACACGACCTTTTTGAGTAGCCTGACGATAGTTTTGTTGAACACCTCGGCCAATACGTTTGCTGCCGGATTGTAGGCGGTTGATGCCACGTTTTGAATGCGATTCTTGTCACAGAATCTGCTGAAAACATGGCTAATGAACTGAGGACCATTGTCGTGGATGATCCTACGGGGTACTTCGAAACGGTAGATGACGTGGTGCTTGATGAAGCTGATCACCCTGGAGCTTTTCACTTCTGCCAGCGGAACTGCTTCTGCCCATTTGGAGAAGTAGTCGGTGATTGCTAGGATGAAGCGGTGCTCTCTCGATGAAGGAGGGGTGATCGGTCCCACAATGTCCATGCCCCAAGCTTCGAAGGGCCAGGAGGCGACTGTAGGATGTAGTGGTTCTGACGGTGTATGAATGAAGTCTGCGTGAAGCTGGCACGCATGGCACTTCTTAGCATATTCGACAGCGTCAGTGGCCATGGTTGGCCAGTAGTAGTCCATGCGTCGCAGTCGGTCCTGCAACTTAGGACCAGGTTGATGGGCCCCGCAGGTTCCATCATGAGCTTCTCGAAGGGCTTCGGCTGCTTCTTCGTTGGACAAACATCGAAGGAGAAGTCCATCGTAGGAGCGTCGGTACAGCATTTTAGTAGCCGTATCGTAGTAGAATCGAAGGGAGCGCCTCCTGACTGAGACGGCTTCTTTCGGGTCCTCTGGGAGAATTCCGTAGACAGCGAAGTCGATGAACGGGAATCTCCAGTCTCGGACATTAACACCAGCACTCGTTGATATGGCATGGGCCACTTGTGAGCACAGGTTATTTCTAGGGCAGACCAGGTCTCGACCCACTACCGTGACATAGTGTTGAGTCCCGAGGGGTGCCGCTAATGAGGCTGCGAGGCCGGCCAGAGCATCAGCCTCCAGATTTTGTAGACGAGGTACATGTTCGATGAAGAACCCGGTGAATGTTGAAATGATGTTCAATGCAACTTCATGGTAGGGGATCAGATCTTCATGGCGAACCTCGTATTGCCCTCTGATCTGGTTTACGACGAGTTTTGAGTCGCCGTAGGCTTCCAGATGATTCACCCCCAGCTGTTGCGCCAGCTGGAGTCCCATAATGAGCGCGTTGTACTCGGCAACATTGTTGGAGCACGGCTTTGAAAGGGAGTAAGCACGCTGGATGACCAGCTGATGGGGGAGACTAATACTACCCCCACTCCAGCGATGATTTGGCCTTTGGGGCCTGTTCTTGAAGCGCCATCGAAAAACATCCGCCAGACGGGACTTTCTTCGGTGACGTTTGATTCTTGGACCTCATCCGGGATGTCTTCATAGAGTCTTGAGGACTCTGGGATGGGGTGTGTAGCTAAAAAGTCGGCCAGAGCTTGACCCTTAACAGCTTTTTGCGGAACGAACACCATGTTGTATGGTGTTAGTAAGATCGCCCATGTGGCTAGCCGGGAGTTCAATGATCCTGGCTTCGTCATGAGGACCCTGAGCGGATTGACTCGGGAAACGACATGAATTGTCTGTCCCGAGACATAATGTCGAGTCTTTTGGATGGCAAATACCAAAGCTAAGCACTCCTTTTCAACAGGGTTGTACCGGTGTTCGGCCCCGATCAGAGTTCGACTGAGGTAGTAGATTGCTTGCTCATAGCCTGTGTCATTGTTCTGAGCTAGCAGGGTGCCGAGGGAATGATCCATGGCACGGGCATAGAGGAGGAATGGTTTGCCGGCGACTGGTGCCACCAGGACTGGCGGGCTTGTCAAGTAAGCTTTGATGTCATCGAAAGCTTTCTGGCATTCCTCTGTCCAGACGTAAGAGACTCCTTTCTTCATGAGCTGAGTGAAGGGTCGACATTTGCCGGAAAGGTTTGCTATGAACCTCCGGATGTATGCCAGACGCCCCTGTAGGCCTCGAAGTTCTCGAAGATTCTTCGGAGGGTCCATATCAAGGATGGCTTTGGTCTTCTCGGGATCGACATGAATACCTTTCGCCGTGATGATGAAGTCCAAGAACTTTCCGCTAGAAACCCCTGGGAAGGATTTAGCGGGGTTCATCTTGAGTTGGTGCGTCCGCATGAGATCGAAGACTGTCTTGAGGTCTTGCAGGTGATCTCCTTTGAGACGACTCTTGACTGCGATGTCGTCAACATAGCATTCGACTGTCTTGCGAAGGTGTTGACGGAAAATGGTGCTCATAGCTCGTTGGTATGTCGCACCAGCATTCTTCAAGCCGAAGGGCATCACTGTGTAGCAGAAAACACCCTTTGGAGTCCTGAATGACGTGTGTTTTGCGTCATCAGGGAACATCTTGATCTGGTTGTAGCCCGAATACCCGTCCATGAAAGATATGCGCTCGAAGCCACATGTGTTGTCGATCATCACGTCGGTGATTGGAAGCGGGAACTCGTCCTTCGGGCAGGCAGAGTCGAGGTCCCTGAAGTCGATACAAACTCGTATCTTCCCATTCTTCTTGGTGACGGGGACAACGTTGGCTACCCAATCTGGGTGTTGTTCTTCACGGATGAAGCTGCTGGTCAAGAGCTTGTCCACCTCCTGATCGATGGCGTTCATGATGTCCGGACGGAAGCGTCGCTGTTGTTGTTTGATAGGCTTGGCATCAGGTAGGATGTTCAGCCTATGCATCGCGATCTGGGGATCAAGTCCCGGCATATCTTCGTAACTCCAGGCGAAGACGTCGATATACTCTTTAGCCAGCTGGATTAAAGATTCTCGATCTTCTCCTTTTAGGCTTTTGCTGATGAAGATGGGTTTGGAAGAAGATCCATCCCCAAGGTCGATCTGCTCGACTTCGTCTTCGGTGGGAGGTTCACGTAATTCAAAACGAGACTCCCATTGTTGTCTTAGGCGTTGAGCCCAGGGTTCTTCTTCGAAGAATTCCGGCGCTTGGTCTTCGCCTTCTTCTTGAGATTGTGCAGACGTCATGTTGGCTGAAAGCACCCTCTTGAAGACTGAGCCGATACTGGTATCGGAGTCCCACGTTGATGCTTCAGACGAGTGAGAATGTTCTACCTCTTCCGCGTCTGAACTCTCTGGAGTTGGCGGTGGCGTAACATAGCCTACCCCCCGTCGAGTTCGATTGTAATAGTCCTGCGGCTTTCCTTTAGGTGTTGGAAGCCGGAGAAGGAGACGTCGACCCTTGCCGTAGTTCAGGCCTTTGTCGCTTTTTAGGTCGTAACCCATCTTTTGGATGAGGTACTTTGCCTTGTCCTTGTACCGATAGAGTTGCATTCTGCCGGCATCTGGTTCTGGCTCGAGTGGCGGGAGGTCTTGATGACGCTCAACCTTGCCGAAGATGGTGGATTTTTTATCTCGACTTCGTGGTGGGACTATGTAACAGACCCCTTGGGACGGGACTACTCGATTTACATGATGGACGGTCGTTATTTGTGTTTGCAACGACCGTAGAGCGTTATTTAATGTATACATGGCATTCCAATGTGGAAGACTAGAATAATTAAAAGACACTCTGTTATTGATGAAATATGAGATTTTATCCCGCGGGATTACATTGTCCAGAGAAGGGGCATCTACATTAGCCGAGATATATTCCCCCAACTCTTCGTCTGTAAGCACTGGAGTAGGATCGGGAGAGTCCACCACAGCGTTGGCTTTGGAGTCCGAGAGGACTACGTGGGCCTTCTCTGGCGGCTGAGATGGCGGTGGCTTGCCCTTAAGACGCACCTTCAGAGGTGCCTCCGCTGTGCCTCCGGTGATTGGTGCCTTCCTTTGTAGTTTTGCCACAAGGGGAGCCGATGTCTGAGGCGGCTTTTCCTTGAGGCGTATCTTCAAGGGAGCTTCAGGAGCAGCTGGTGCTTTTCCGGGTAGCTTAATGCTCATGGAAGGCAACTTCTGAGGCGGTTTGCCTTTGAGTCGGATCTTCAAAGGAGCATCGGGAGTGACCTCAGGCTCCATGTCCGGCTCTGCTGCCGTTTCTGCTTCGTCGTCAGCATCATTGGCTTCCTCCCCGTCAAGTGATTTGTATAAGTCAGCATCGGTGAAGTAGGCTTCAATCCCTTTGAAAGGGTCTATGTCCGCGAACTCCGTACGGATGACGTTGTTGGTGGACACGTACATCATACATTGGTGGAGCATGGACGGCACCACCATGGATTCATGCAGCCATGGGCGACCCAACAGAAGGTTGTAGTTGACTTCAGCGTCCACGACATAACAAGTGACCTCGGTTCTGAGGTTACCGATGTGGCACTTTAGTCGTATTTTGCCCAGTGGTTCGCTTTTGCTGGCGTTGAAGCCGCTGATAGTTGTATTGGAAGGCGCCAACCGGTACATTGGGATCCCCAGTGTTGAGAGCAGCGTCTTCGGGATGATGCTGAGGGAAGATCCTGGATCGATCTGAATCCGCTTCACCTTGACTGAACCGATATACCCTGTATAGTACAGCGGCCTGTTGTGTTTGAGCAGCATGTCTTGTTGGGTGAAGGTTATATTGGGGATAACCTCATCCGCACAATGACAGTGCGTGCATACAGTCGGGAGATCTTCAGGCTGCTTGACCTGACTGAGAAAGGATTCAGCATCCTTCAGAGCTTCGCAGAGAGCTTCTCGGGAGTCCTTGGAAAGACGAAGGAGCTCGAACAAAGATAGGCGGGCAGGAGTACTGGCCAATTGTGCCAGTATGTCGAAATTGTGGGACTTAGCTAGCCCCGAAGCATTCTCCTTTCGTAGAGGCCTGTCGAAGCGGGCCTCTATCTGCTTCTGCTTATTGGCTGCTGGGGGCTTAGACGGGCCCTCGTCCTGGACAGCAGGGACGGTGCCAGGAGGCACCACCTCGACGGCAGCTTCGTCGGGTTGGACGTTCTGTTGCGAACGCGTCTGCACAGGAAGTGCCTCTTCCGCTGAAGAAGAGACCGTGCGGCAAGACTTGATCTTCCTGCCTTTGGATTTGGAGGTAGGGCGTACCTCCGGTTGAGTCACCTCGGAGACGAGATCGGGGTGAACCCATAGGATCTCTCCCCGAGATGTGGTGAGTGGGATGAGTCCACTCACGTTGTCACGGGTAGGTGGTAGGTTAACCACCTCCATTGTCGCCTTAGGGATGGGGACGACGCCATCTTGTGTTGTAGTCGGCGGCAGGGTGCCAAACTGGAGTGACACCACGTTGGCTGACACCGTCTTCTCTTCGTAGTCGACGGAGATTACATCCGCATTGATCATGCGCTGGATGTAATTCTTGAGGACATAGCAGTCCTTGGTTGGGTGTCCGACAAACCGATGGTAGTGACAGTACCTCGGGTTGTCCACTTTCCCAACCTCATCGGGACGCTTCGGGTCCGGAAGCTTGATCTTGTCACCCTGCTTCAGTATCTCAAAGAGTTGCAGGGTGTCTTCGTCGTTGATTGAATATACCTCCTTCGGCCTTGGTGCAAGTGGAGGTTTCTGAGCAGGTGCTGACGCACCTTTTGAGGCATTGACAATCAATGCCTGTTTCCCCTTTGTCTCTCGTCCGGGGTTGTTGGCTGCAGGCCGTTTCCCCTTGTCCTCGAAGGCAGGGAAACTGACTCCCAGAAGACGAGCATTGGCCGCCTTCTTCTCTGCGGCTTATGCTTCAATGATCAAGGAGCTCCAGTCGGGAGGAGTAGAGTTAAGCCAGAGTTTGACTGCGGGCAGCATGTTCATGCTGCAAGAGGAGAGAAGCGCATGTTCTGGCATGCCCGGGGGCAGTTTGAAGCAGGCCTGTCGGAAGCGTTCGATGAACACTCGGACTGTTTCCTTCTCTTTCTGGCGTATCTCTATAAGGGACGCCATTGTCATGTCCTTTCCGCCGTCGTATAAACGGTCGAGAAAAAGATGCGTCAGGTCGTCGAAGGAAGATATTGAATTGTCGGGGAGGCTGCAGTACCAGTCGTACGCTACTCCCTTCAGTGCCCCAACAAATATGCTGGTAAGTAGTGCGTCCTCCTTCGGAAGATGCCCCGTCTGAGACTGGAAATACGTCAGATAGCGACGCGGAGAGTCCTTCCCGTCATATGGCGTCAGTGTTTGTGGTTTATACTTAGGAGGATAAACCACCTTATTCCATTCGAGGGGATAAGGTTGGGGGATGCCCATCTTTTGGCGCTCCTCTTGTCTTGTCTTGGACTCAAAGCGTTCACGCAAGTCCCTGATCATCTCGACCACGTCTTCTGTGGAGCTGGGAGTCGGGGAAGGTGGTACCACCGGGAGTTGAGCACTTGAGGGCTCCGATGTCCGAGGTGCTTCGCGGCGATCTATGTCCGAGGATACCCGTTGAAGGGGTACACTCGATTCTCTATTGGCCCCTGGGTCGGGACCGGCAGAAGGTATCCTGGCCAATGCTGACCGTATCTCAAACACTGCTTGAGTCAGTGTTTGCATGGAGGCAGAGAGGGTTTTGAGTCCTCCCTCCACGGTATCCATGCGCTGGACGAGGTCTGTCGGCGGCGCATCAGACTCGATATCAGCCCCAGTCACGTTTACTGTCATGACGCGGCCGGGAGTGGATGGATGGGTTGCAGCTTCACTCTCGGCCTCACTCTCTTGTGGGGGAGTTGCCTCTTCTGGAGCCTCGTCTTGGCTACCCCCGGCTATGTTCGGGAGAACATTCACCACGGGCGTATCTGCAAGGGCCTGATTATCCTCAGCTCCGTCTTGAAGGGCCTCTGCGTCTCCGGAACAAGGGTCCGCAGATGCTAGACTACCCCCAGCTATGTTCTGGGGGATATCCTCATCTTCTGGGAGGCTGACAGGATCCGCCCCAAATGTGCTTTGGACACCCTCGTCTTCGGACTCGACAAGGGTCTGACTACCCCCAGCTTCTTCCAAGATCTTCTTCCTCCCCCGAGTGCCTTCGAACACCCCGGAGGACGCGACAGCGGTCTTAGTTTTCCTCGGCTGGCTTTTGGACGAGGAAGAGGAACTGCCGGTCGCCTTTCGGACTGACGAGGAGTTGGAGATCACGTTGCATGAAGCAACCCTTGGCTCTTCTTCTGTTGACACCTTCTTCCCGAGGCGACGTCGGAGGGGTGTCGATGATTGCAGCCGCTGGAACACCGACTGCCTTGGTGGGACTGCCGCTTTGCAACAACAGTTGATGGTGACCACAGCACAAGTATGTCCCGTGAGAGGCGCATCATGCTTGTCAGTCGACTCTCCTGATCGGCACTTGTGAGTGATCACGTTACGCAGATCGTTGGAGGAGAGTGCCACCTTCACACCCCCTTCAGGCGCATGGCAAGGCCAAGCGCCGGGGTGGTCAAGTGAGTGCTGCGCCCCCTGATCTAATACCAAACAGGCATCCCGATCAGTAGTGGGGGAACCACAACATTTGAAGTGACTTGAACGGACCTCAGACGCACAACCAGAGGAGGCGCGGGAGTTCAAGACCACTGGATTTGCCTTACTCGACTTGGTTGTGCACGCAATAGATGCGCCCCAGCGAGACAAGGACTTTGAAGGTCGGCTCGTTTCTGGCGCCGCAGCACTCGAGTCGACCTTGTACAGCTTACCATCAGCAGCGCGCATGATTGTGAGCGCATGCTTCTGGCTTGCTGCTGGCATAGCACGTTTGGGGCGCATAGCCCGTGCTGTCTTAGATTTCTTCGTACCAGTCCGCTGGGGAGCATAGTACTCAGAATCCAAATTCTCCTCGCCATTACAGTGAGTGAGTTTGTCAAAGACAGAGACCTTCTGTGGCGCATCAGAGGTGATGCGCGGGGCATTGGCTGCGCCCCTGCTCCGTCGACGCATCTTCCTCGCCTGAGAGGGAGATGGCTGGGGAACGTGGTTAGCCGCACGTTTTCCCGAGAGATGCGCTGCACCAGCGGGCGCATCTTGGTTGTTGAGGACGTCAGCAGGAAGGGAAGGCTGGATCGGCACATCCCCTTCGGTGGTGGTGCCCGAGGCGTCGACCTTGCGCACCCAGACTCGGCGGGCCTTCTTCGGCTTCGGCAGCCGCTTCGAAGGACTCGCACTGCCTTCAGAGATGAACTCCTCATACGCATGTTGATTGAGGCGTATGACCAGCGTCTTGTGGGAGGAGCCCACCTTCATGTCGTCGGATTGCGACACAGCTTTCTCGGTGGAGGAGAAAGAGGTCCCCAGCAGAGTCGCCAGCTTGTTTGCCATTAAAATTCTTTGATTGCAAATTTCAATACAAACAGAACAGTGTTACAATATAGGACTTAGATGTAGTCCTAGGAGTACACTTTTGTTTATCGGGGTCCCTTGTGCCGATGGAGTGAGTGGTAATGCGTTGACTCCGTTGACGATCTGACGACGGTTATCGGTTCTCTGAAGGTCTGGATTGCTCTGGGTGCTGGAGCTTGCTGAGAGGAGGAAGACGTTGAGTGTCTGTATCTGCCTCTCTGGTGGTTGTGTGTTCTGTCCGTGTGTAGGTAGGTAGATGTGTACGTCCGGAAGAAGGAAATGATCCCTCTATTTACAGCTTTGCAGGCTGGCTGCTCATGCGCGCATGCAGGATGCGCCTGTACGCGGGGACGCCACGTGTTGATTGCTGATGGAGGCGCATGAACGATGCGCCCTGATCGAGGGGTTGAATTCTTCATACTGCTGTTGTGGACCGGCACGTAGCAGAGGAGAAGATCTTTCTGTTGCTGAGATCTTGGGTGAGTCGAGTCAAAGGACACGTGTCATCGACCCATGGCTCGGAGATATCTGATTTGGTGGGGAATGATCTGGTAGGATGCGCCTAGGATTTGGCGCATGAGGAGGCTTTGGCTCGTAACCTTTAGGAGTCACGAACCATTCGGGGCGCATGGCTTTTGAGGCGCATGCGAGGCTTCAGAAGTGACTTAACTCCTGTCTTTCGGGATCAGAGAGAAGTTTGGGACGCATGGCTTTTGAGACGCATGCAGAGCTTTAATGGTGACTTTCCTTCTGTCTTTAGGGATCAGTGAAAAGTCTGAGGCGCATGGCTTTCGAGGCGCATGCAGATTTGGGCGCATGGCTGCAGAGGCGCATGCGAGTGGTTGAGTGGCCACGTGGCAGTAGCCGTCGGAGGAAAGTAATGATGATGCTGACGTTGGCGACGCTTCGTCTTTTGAACTGTTCAGACTTCGGGAGGCGTGCTGCCAACTCTGTCAGTTCAGCATTTAATGTTTGTGACATTCGATGGACAGCTAAGTGGGCGCGTCGGTTGGCGTTCCACAAGGCGTATGGGGACGCATGGGGGGCGCATCCCTGTGATGTGCTTGGTACTGAAGGGCGCGTCTGTGTGATGCGCTTGATGTTGAAGGACGCGTCTGTGTGATGCGCGGTCTGGCCGGCGCATCTGCTTCGTGACACGTCTTTAATGGTGCGACTGTTACGATCTTCGAGTGCTTTAAATAGCTGTCTTGACTTAGCTGATTTCGAAGCGTCCGGTTCATCTATTTAATGCAAATTCATTGCACGGAATTCAGAGAGCCATCCACTTGGCGCATGGGTTTGATTTGCCCGGCCTATAAATAGTGGCATGGAGAGAGTTTGTTTCTCATTCTCTCACGTCCTTCCGACATGAATTCGTTTACTCGGATGCATTCTGTTGATGAGATGCTCCCGAGGGTGAAGATGCGATGCAATGTCTTCATTGATGCACTTGAAGGTGACTGTTACATCCAAAAGTCGGAGTCGAGGGCTTCTGAGGCAGGCGGAAGGTGCCTGTTGCATCCAAAGATAGGGATGCTTGGGCCTCGTCTTCGTTGTGCAGGAAGAGCCGTAGATCGGAATTGCGGTGCTGCGGGTTTGGGAGCTCTTTCTTCCTTCAAAATGGGTGTAGCCCATTCTGGTTGTGTTGAAAGCTGCTCCTTTAGCCGCGGTTTCGATCACGGTCTTCCTTGGTGTTTGGAGGCTCTTTCGAAGCCTCCCCTGGCCACAGGTTGGCTTGTGGTTCTTTTCCCTTCCTCGGCTAGAGGGTTGATTGCCACCCTCGTTTTGCTCAATAAATGCTTCATTAGTCGAAGCATTTAGACGGCGGTGAGCCTGGCTGGAAGAGCGGCACATAACTGGACTGCTGAAGGGATGCACATAACTGGGATGCACATAACTGAGCTGCTGAAAAGGATGCGCCTTGCTGAGGGCGCATGGTGGGATGCGCCTAACTGGGGGCGCATGGTGATCGCTGCGCCTATTGGAGGGCGCATGATGGCTGCTGGCTGTAGACTTAGGATCTTTTCTCTGTAGAAATTCTCCTTTGTACAATCTTTTCTTAGACATGTAATAGACTTTTATATGTAATAAAAAGTCCATTTTCGCTGTCTATATTCGATGTTTTTGCTGTGAAGTACTCTGTCCGAGCTCTGGCGCATATAGTCTGGCGCATGGGCTTTCTGGTTCTGAAATTCCATGCTTCTACAATATGGTTCTCTCGTACTCATAGCTGCCTTGGCTAGGACACCAACATAGAGGGTTGGGACAATTGGTCTTAAAAACTTTGTCAATCTTTTGTGGAGCATTCTTATGCCCCATAGATGACCCCAATCTGATGGGAGAAGGCTTGGTTGATGATGATTATGATGTACACTTAATCACTTTAACATTTTTCCTTGTAAAGTTCTAATTTGAAGGTACCACTTCTCCTTGAAGTTTTCAATCAATATAAAACATAAAATGGACAAAAAACATTTTAAGAGGCCTTAACATGCTTCTCGACCTTCATATACTTTTTGTATATTGCACTTCTTCCAGGAAGCAACATATGGAGCTAAGAGAATCCTATCAAATTTTAACTGCTAGATGGAGAAGTGTATTTTATGTAGATTGTAGACACAAAAGCATCTTAATTCTATGATGTTCAAGATGATAATAGAGGTCACCAGTGAAGAAAATTACAAGGAGCACTAAATTTGTACTCAACATAGATCTTAGAGTAAATTGCTGACCCAAATTTTTTAGATAAGGTGTTCTGTTTGTTGTGTATGATCTTAAAGTTAAATTGATTTATTTATAAGTATGAGATTTGTTTTCTTTAATTTTGACTTACATTATATTGAATGTAATACAACTTGGTTTATAGCTCCTAGGTTAAATTGATGACAAACTTCTAATATATGCTTTTACATGGACTGTGCTTGTTTCATTTATTTCCGTAAGGCCTTTCTTTTTGGCTATGGTAAATAATTGCATTAAGAAAGGCTTGGTCATATTTCAATATTCTACATGGTGTCCTCCTGAAGATAATCTTCACTTGAACTATATATTTTATCTTTTAATTTCTGTTATTTTTATGTGATTTTTGTTGCTCTCCATGTTGTTCTGAGCTTATTTTACTTTTATCCTCTTGACTATTTATCTCGCCAACTTTTCTGTTACCTTTTTGTTGTATTATCTTCGTTACTGGAAAGAGCCGTTAAGTTACTTCTGCATAGTAAATGCATTAAGCTACTACTTGTTATCCAGATTTCCAAAAATGAAAACTTACTGTATATTATGCCATGAATCTCTTCTTCAGCTAATCTCCATCAGAGACGAACTTTTTGAGACATTCAGGAGGAGACACAAAGGAGTGATGGAAGTTGAAGAGGTTCAGTTGACTTCAAATTCTCTCCACAGGTCGGACTCTCCATTTTGCATGCCTGTATTCATTTGACTATCTCATTTGTAAGTGTGCAGTAAAATCCATTACTCTCATTTTTTCTTTTCGTAATGACTACTTAAGGTTCCAGATAATCTGGCAGCTTACCATACTACAGACTACAAACCAAGTGACCTTTCTGGGTGTAATTTTTTCTCAGAACATGAGTCAATTCAAACCTTTAGTATCTTTGAGTTTATTGTTCTTATTTTCTGATATTCTCGCTGTATATGTGCCTTTTCCTTTCCATTCGGATGCACAACTGTTACCACAGCTGTGTGTATTATTTTGAGATTAAAGGCCAGTTACTTTGTTGTTCCCCATGGGTATCGAACACTGGACTTCCCCTTCCATACCAAAACTCTCAACAATTGGTATACGGCCTTCAGTATCTATGTCTATTGTTATTGAAGCTCTCCATCATTTTAAAAATCTTTTCAGATCTCTTACACATGTTTTATAGGAACCCCTATGCTTTGGAAAATATGCTGGAATGCCATACATATGATTCTGAAAAATGTCGACCCTAATGTTCTTGTTGTACAGTTACCACAAGAATGGTTTCCATCCCAACATATTTTAATCGGCTTGACCTAGAACCAAGTCGATGACCTAGCAGCTTGTTCAACACTAATCATTGATGCCCTCACAAAGCATGATGCTGGGGTCAAGCTTCGTAAGACTTTGCAATTTGAGGTGTCATTAAGTAAAGGGAAGTAAAATGGGAACACTCTGTTCCATCGTTTTGTATCAACAGAAAGAAAGAAAATTTCCAATATAGCACTTTGAGAAATATTTGAAGGTTGAAACTTTAATAATTCTCTTTTTGGCAGCGGGGTGGGCTGGGCTGGGGTAGGGTGGGGTGTTTTTGGAATTTGAATCATTTGATAATATTTGGAAAGGTATAACAAGTGTGGGAAGTTGTCAAGTGAATAACCCCTTTCCTGGTCTCTGTGAACCTAGGTGAATCTATGAGATTGTAAAAAAAACCGATACGAGGCAAAACAATGAAATTCACAGCATTCAGGAAGTTAACTAGTTGAACCTGTTCAATGAACGTGTTTGAAAGGCAGTGGTAAGCCTCAAGAAGCATCCATCTCCGGCAGTGCCTTGGAATCCAATGATCTATGACTAGCAAAGTGCTAATCTAGATTGAGAGGGCACAATAACAGGCAAGGTACAACAACAACCGCAGGAACAGTGCTCAGACAAAATTCAACCTTGGGGCATGTGATAGTGTAAACAAGTGAGGATCAAGCCTATCTCAGGAACATCAAGAGTAACTGGGGACTTCTCAACATATTATGGTGCAAGCTTAAGAAGAATCCACAACTCCAAGCAAGAAAATAGTGTAAGCTATGTTTTTTTCTTAAGTTGCCACTGGCACATTATCTGCCTAAACAAACCTTTTAGGTTAGGAAGATCTTGAAGATCCAGAGTGGTTCATATGGCTAAGTGAAATTAACTTGGCTCTTTTTTAGTTAACCATAAATTATATTCTGTCTGCTCATCTAGTTTATGTATAATCCCAAATCTCGACTTTATTAAGAGAACCATTAGGTATCTATAAGGTGCTCTAAATGTGTATCTTGTACAAGACATGACCAACTGTTGAATATTATTTTATATATACTAGACGGTAAAAGTTCAACTACTTAAATGCTCTCCTTTGCAAGGGGAAATTGGATTTTGGATAACCAGAAACAACCAGTGGCAGCAAGGCTAAGTGCTGAAACTTTGTACAGGTCTGTAATTGTTGGCACAATACATAGGATATGGATTTCGTTATAGTGAGCACTCATAGATGACTACTGTAATGCCCATGAGGAATATTTGCTACTGTTCAAATTAAATGGCTATGAAAATTTAATATATCTCGACCCTGCAAAAGTGGGAGTCTGATGGCACTGGGACGCCACCTTTTTTATATTATAAACATTGCATTAAAAAATAACCCTTATTGAGTGCCATAATGTTCTTAAATTTAGTATTTCTTTAACACCAATAATGGTGTTTTTGGATGCACTAGTAAATCACCACAATTTGTGATATTTCCTGATATTAGGAAAAGATATTCCATGAACTTGAGAATTGGTGCTTGGAGGGAATCCAAAATCTTAAAATCGTGGATTTAAAATTCTACAATGAGTAGAATTTACCAAATATTATGAATTTACTCTTCTTATCTATAATAATATCCCTTTTTTTTTCTTTTGATCACATTTCAAGATTATATTTGTGGTTAAAATATTTCTGAATAAAGATATGTATCAACTCTTTAAATTGGATCTCGTCGTGCTAGATTTTTGATAAATCATGTAATGCACCAGTGTATTTTTCATCTCACTTCATTATTCCTTGTTCTGGAGTTTGCAGGATGTTGTTAGCATTTTGCGAGCAAACAAAAGGTCAGAAGCTCCCTGAGAACCTTTCGGATCAGGATATGATGGAAATAGTTGTGGCTAGGTAAAAGTTCTTGAACTGATTTATGGCTACTGGACGTGATATTTCCATTTAAGTGAACTGAAGGATTACTAATAAACAAGGTATACTCGTCGGTCATGATCTAGAGCACACATTTTCTTACGGAATTGCTCTATTTTATACTTCACTTTTGTTTTCTTCTCCTTTCAATTTCATCAATAATCTTTGAAGTCGAGAGTTTGCGATGAAAGTGCCTGTTCATATAATACAATAACATAGCGTTCTATCTTACTACTTTGCAGTCTTCAAATGTCTGTCTTTTGTATGTTTCTCTTTTACATTGTACTAAATTTTGGATTTTCTAGAGTTGTGCATTTCATACTTGTGCAGAGTACATCCTATTGTTATCCACACCATTCTGGTTTTATCAGATCTCTTAGAGATTCTTTATATGCATATTACTGACCTCATCCTTGCGAGGCCCTTACTAGATCCAAATTCTGCAGCTGTATTTTCATATAACTGTACTTGATTGCGTATGTATTTTTCAACTGCTTCTTTCTGTTTAGTGGCCTCTTTGACCTGTATTATATTTCTATATTAATGAGTAGTTTATACTTTATAGCTCTTATTCCTGCTTGCAGCCATGCTGAGTTTCACTATAATTGATTGATACTTCAAGTTTTGGTTATTTGGGGGTGTTTATATCTCCATTCTCATTCATTTTCTGTGTTCATACTTCATATGTTTGATGGGGAGAAACATGTATAGATTGGAGGGGTTATTCACAATTTTTTTATGCTAATTGCATATGCCTCGAGGAGAATTCTGTGCCTTAAGGCATCATGACTACAACTACAAGCCAATATAAAGTTAACATAATTAGATAGAGAACAGATATTTTCTATCCTTCCAAATAGTGGAAACTAATTGTTTAGTCGATATGATTCATAGTTTATTGATGTAATCATATTGCTAGACTTTTCTACACTGGCGCAATCCAGTAACATAATAACTAAATTCAATTACCATCTTTTGAGGCTATATGTAGCTCTCTTGGTCTTTGTTACTTCATCTCAGCATCATGGTATCTGGATTCTCATCCAAAGCACTATTGTTAGTGTTAAGTGTTATATTAGAGTTATTAGTTAGTGGGCTTTAGTCCCACATTGCTTAGAACAATAGGAGAGGGACTAGCCTCTCCTATATATATATGTAGTCTCTCATCATTAATAAAACAATACTATTATTTTCAACTCTACATGGTATCAAAGCCAAAACTCTAGCCGTCATCCACCACTCTCTCTCTCTCCACAAAATTCTAACCCTAATCACAGCCCCCCTCCAAAGTTACTTCAAGACGAAGGGGTCCTGATGACCAATCCTGATCAATATCGTCGAGTAGTTGGAAAGCTCAACTACTTGGCGGTCATGACTCGTTCGGACATTTCTTTTGCAGTGAGTGTTGCAAGTAGATTTATGGCTTCTCCAAGAGTTCTGCACTGGTAGACAGTTCTCAGAATCCTGTGTTATCTAGTTAAGAATCCTGTAAAAGGAATTCGAATGGAAAATAATGGACACACTCGTATTGGGTGTTTTACTGATGCTGACTGGAGAGCAAGTCTGACAGATAGACGATCTACATCTGGCTACTCAGTATTTATTGGCAAAAATTTAGTGTCATGGAATTGCAAGAAACAAAGTGTGATAGCACGCTCAAGCTCAGAAGCAGAATATCGAGCTATTGCTCATGGCACATCAGAGGTATTATATATGAAGCATCTCTTACAAGAACTGGAAGAAGACGCAGGATCTCAAGCGGCAGATCTATGGTGTTATAACCAATCTGCTATTCATATTGCCACCAATCAAGTATTTCATGAACGGACGAAGCATATTGAAATTGATATCTGTTATTGCCGGGGCACAATTTTTCGATGGAAAACTGAGAAAATGAAACAATTGTAAAAGCAATGTTTCAAATCAACACTTCAAGGAAGGTGATTCTGAATTACGAGAATCTAAAAAGATTTCGTAATCAACAGCAATCAGATTGTAGTACTTCTAAAAAGAAGATACAATCAGAATTACTGGCAGTAACGAAGAAGGTGACTGGCGAAAGATGGAACAATTCCTGCTGGGGTGAATAATCACCGTTGCTCAAAGCTTTATTCGTCCTACACGAACAGCTTCCAGGAACCAGCAAGTTCGTCGGAGAACTTGGAACACTCCTGCTCTTCTGACTCCTCGGATGGACACGAACTTGCGTGCAAAAGCAACGCTGGTGCGGCGCCTTTCCTCTCTCTCTCTCGAAGGCTACTGGAAGATCAGAACTGTGTTAAAGAACACGTCTGAAATCTCTGTTTACTTGTGTTAAAAAATACTTCGTAAACTTTCTGTGGTGGCTTCTCTTTCTCTTCTGTAAAATCAGCCTTGAGGGAGAGAGAGAGGATGCCTTATATAGGCCCTGCAGCAACTGTTCGGTTGCCACAAAGTTAGGGACGTGGTAAAAACTACCCCGAACATGTAGCAACCGCCAAGAACGTGCAAACTCACGTTCTGCTGCAAATTGCGCCAACTGCGCATACCCCGCGCTCCTTGCACTCTGTGCGACAGAGCGCGCACTGAACTGCGCACACTGCGCGCACTGCGCACACGGCGCACGCAGCGCAACCAGCGCGCCCGCGCAACCCGAGCAACCCGCGCAACTCAGCGCAACCCAGCGCAACCCAGCACAACCTGAGCGCAACCTGGGCGCGCACCTGGGCAGCGCAACTGGGCTTGCGCAACTGGCCATGCGCACCTGGGCAGCGCAACCGGGCTTGCGCAACGTGGCAGCGCAAATGGCTCGCGCAACTAAAGCGCACTATGCGCCTAGCGACGATGCTGACGTGCTAAGTGCAAAGTGCGCCAACAAAACGCCACATTACGCCTCATGAGCCCATGAGCCCGAGTTCGAGTTCGAGTCCGAGTCCGAGTCGCTAAGCCCCTACGGGGCTTAGCTCCCATGGAAATAAATTTCCTAAGAGCAAAAAGCATGAATGCTTTAATTGTTGATTTTAGCCTTTTTCCCATTAGAAAAATAACCCCACATGGCAAACCCATGTGCACCTCCACACCACATGTGCATCTCCAATAATAGCAAAGCTAATATATAGAGATACAATCTCTTTGTTTTTTCCGATGTGGGACTAAAGCTTTCTAAAGGAAAAACCAAAACTCCAACAATCTCCCACATATCTCTATATATATGGGTATAAGTGTTCCCTACAGTAACTGTCCATCATGCATTAGGAGAGATGTCGCTGACGACTTGAATCTTTCCGCATGGATCAAAAATCAGACTATAATACAAGAATGGACTAAGCCTTGAATTCTGCATCATAGCTGAAATTCTTTCCACTCACATAATGTAGTTACATGTGCTTCTGGCTACACATTAAAGGCCATGTGCCAGCCTAGTTTCAGTGTATAATTTTGGGCGTCTACAAGTTTACCCTCAAGAGACGGCCTGATATCTCTTTGTCCATACACTATAGGTGAGTTCATTATAAAGAGACATGGCATGAAGCGCTTTGCGCTTCCCTTGCGGTGCTACGCCGCCATGACATGGCTTAAAGCCGAGGCCTTACCCCGTACCGGGAACCTCATCGTAGTGTCATACTACTGTAGCATGAGACAACCGCCTCTTTGTAGTGCCAAACTATCCAGCATGAAGCCTTAGGCTCCTTTGCGGTGTTGCGCCGCAACGACATGGCTTGCAAGGCCGAGGCTTTATCCCTAACCGGGTACCTCATCGTGGTGTCGTGCCACTGTAACATGAGGAACTCCTCTTTGTAGTGCTGACTACACCCCTCTTTATTTTTAACATACAACATTAGGCTAACTGCCTATTTGCGGTGCTACGCCGCTGTGACTTGGCCTGCAAAGCCGAGGCTTTATCCTATTACTGGGCAACACCCCACATATAGGAACCTCATTGTGGAGTCACCCCACTGTAGCATGGAGTTTCACTCCTTGTAGTACTGCTCTACCATGCCTTCTGTAAAGCACACCAGGCATTCACTCTACCTGAGAACTCATTAAGGCAATTAAGCCAACCTTCCCACAGGAACCGTTTTTCGCAGAAAACAACAGTAGACAACAGTGGTTATAGGTCCGTAACCTCTCCATGCCCAATAGAACATTTACCCACCGTTCCTGATATTCTTCCGATTAGTGGTCCTCCCTTGAACCAAAAGCTAGATGCCTAGTAGATAAATCTTTGAACTAATAGCATAAAATTTTATGGTAGGAATACAATAATACAATATCAGAATGCCTTCAAGCCCATTTTACAAGCTGTGTCATAGACCAGCTGGCGCTTGAGGCCCTTGGTGAACGGATCCGCCAGGTTCTTCCGACTCCGAACATCAATTACCGCAATAACACCTCTCTTGATAAGATCGTGTACTGCCCTGTGCTTCAACCGCACAGTCCTCTTCTTCCCGTTGAAGAGGTCATTTGATGCCACCGCCGCAGTCGCCTGGTTGTCGCAGTATATCGGTATCGCCGGTATTTGCGCCCCAACCATTGGAAGATCATACATGAGCTCCCGAAGCCATTCTGCTTCCTCGGCTGCGGTATCAAGTGCAAAGAACTCAGATTCCATGGATGACCGCGAGAGCATAGTCCACTTCTTCGACTTCCACGATATAGCAGCTCCACCCATTGTGAAAATGAATCCACCTGTGGACCTCTCGCTCTCCACCTCTGAGCACCAGCTGGCATCACTGAAGCCTTCCACTACCGGCGGATCTCCGCTGTAGTTCAGTGCATATGTCTGAGTTTTCTTGAGATATCTCATAACCCGTTTCACAGCTTTCCAGTGTTCAGCACCTGGATTGCTTGTGAAACGACTCAGCATTCCCACGGCGAAAGCTATGTCAGGCCTTGTGGCATTAGTAGCATACATCAAACTTCCGATTACGCTTGCATACTCCAGCTGCCTGACGCTTTCCTCTGAATTAGGCTTCAGCTTCCGATCATACCTGTACGGCGTATCGATCCCTGGAAGATTCCGATACCCATAACGAGTGATCATTTTCTCAATATAATGAGATTGTGACAGCGCTAGTCCAGTGTCTGTCCGGATGATTTTGATCCCTAAGATCACATCAGCTTCCCCCAAGTCCTTCATACTGAACTTGCTTGAGATGAATTTCTTTGTCTCCGTGACACAGCTAATATCCGTACCTAGAATAAGCATGTCGTCCACGTACAGACAAACGATTACACCTCTTCCATCAGCGAACTTCGTGTAAACACACTTGTCCGTATCGCTGACCATGTAGCCATTTGACCTAATAACTTTGTCAAATTTCTTATGCCACATCTTGGGAGCTTGTTTAAGACCGTACAAGGATTTCACCAACTTGCAGACTTTGTCTTCAAGACCCCTGATGACAAATCCCTCTGGCTGTTGCATGTAAATCTCTTCGGTCAGCTCGCCATTTAGGAAAGCTGTATTCACATCCATCTGATGTATCACCATCTTATGTATTGCTGCGAGAGCAATCAACATTCTGATGGTGGTCATCTGGGCTACTGGAGCATACGTGTCAAAATAGTCAATCCCCTGCTTCTGAGAAAACCCCTTGGCTACCAACCTAGCCTTGAACTTGTCATTAGTTCCATCTGCTTTCATCTTCTTCTTGAAGATCCATTTGCATCCGATGGGTTTCGCTCCTTCAGGAAGATCAACCAACACCCAAGTGCTATTTGAGGTGATAGAATCAAATTCATTGTCAATTGCCTCCTTCCAGAAAATCGCGTCTCTGGTCTTCATCGCCTCATCATAGGTAAGCGGATCTGCTTCCACATGATAGGTGACAAAGTCACTTCCGAAGTCCTTCGGCCTCCTCACTCGCTTCGTTGACGGCTCAGCGAGATCTGGTTCAGCCGTTGTTTCAACAACATCTTCTTGGACCACATCTTCATTGAAGACCTGCGCACCCTCATTGTTCTCCGGAACATCCGCAAGAACAATATTCTTGTGCCTTGCAAATTTGTCTTCAAAATATTCTGCGTCGCGAGATTCAATGATATGATTTGACTCAATATCAAGAAATCTCCGAGCATCACTCTTCTCGGCATACCCCAAGAAGATCGTCTTAGTAGTCCTTGTCCCAAGTTTCTGAATCTTCAGATCTGGAAGCTTGACATATGCCAGGCACACCCACACTCGAATGACATTCAAGTTAGGTCTGACCTTGAGCCAGAGTTCATGAGGAGTAACGTCTGAAGTTACATGAGACACTCTATTTAGAATAAAAGTTGCCGTCATTGCAGCTTCTTCCCAGTAGCACTTAGGAAGACCAGCAGTCAACAACATAGAGTTAATCATTTCTGTTAACGTTCTGTTCTTCCTCTCTGCTACTCCGTTTGATTGAGGAGAGTACGGAGCCGTAGTCTCATTGACAATTCCATGTTCTTTGCAGAACGATGCGAATTCATGAGACCTGTACTCCCCACCTCGATCACTTCTTATCCTTTTGAGTTGTTGTCCAGTCTGCCGCTCAGCTTCGGCTCTGAACTCCTTGTACTTCTCGAATGCTTCGTCTTTAGCCTTCAGCAAGTAGACGAACGCATACTTTGAGAAGTCATCGATGAAAGTTATGAAATACTTCATCCCGGCCTTTGTAGAGAACTGTTTGAAGTCACAGATATCGGAGTGTACCAACTCCAGAAGATCTGTACTTCGATTAACCCGAGGAAAGGGTTTCCTTGTGATCTTTGTTTGAGCACAAACTTCACATTTCTCTACCTTACCCCCACACTTGGAGATAAGTCCTAGACTAGACATTCTGTTTATTCGTTTACAATGAACATGTCCTAGCCTATTATGCCACAACTCAAGAGTATAAGCAGAATGAGTGATTTCATTAATCACATTAATTACATTGGACTGATTTACAAGCTGAATTTTGAACATTCCTTCGGTATAAAAAGCTTTTCCGAAATATGTTCCCTTGATAGAAATCACCATATGGCCAGCATTGATGTCCATCCTGAGGCCTGCTTTGCAGAGTAGGCCTCCTGAGATCAGGTTCTTGGCGATAGCAGGTACGTGCTTCACGCCTTGAAGCGTCAGAGACTTCTCCGAAGTCAGCTTCAACACCACCGTCCCGATCCCGAGCACTTCAGCTTGTGCCTGGTTCGCCATCATAACCACTTCAGAAGTAGGTGTATAGGTGGTGAACCACTCCTTACTGGAGCAGACATGGCAGGAGGCTCCAGTGTCTACCCACCAGTCAGAGTCAGTCCTTACCGCATCAACCTGTGCAATCATAGCAACAATGTCAGTGATCATAGATACCTTACTAGGCTCTCCTTGCTCTGATTGCTTGGTCTTTACTTTGCACTCATTCTTAAAGTGGCCCTTCTTGCCACACTTGAAGCAAGGCATTTGAGACTTTGGCTTCTTTTTCTTGATAGAAGTTCCCTTGACTTTTAGATTGTCAGGGTCCTTCTTTTTGCTGTGGGAAGCCGCCTGCTTTCCCCTTGGTTCCTTCGTATGAACCATATTGGCGTTAGCCAATTGCTTGGACAGGGCGTCCACCTTCAGTTGAGCCTGCATCTGGTCCTCAACATAGATTTCCTGCAGGAGATCTTCAAGGGTGATCTCCAGCTTCTTCCTATGCATGTTTGCATAGAACTTGCTCCACCCAGCGGGGAGCTTTGAGACAATCCCTCCAACAACAAACTTGTCAGGGAGGGGCATTGCCTCGTCTTCCAACTTCTGTCGCAGTTTCAGGAACTCCTTCACCTGCGGCAGCATAGACTTTTCGTCCTCAAAGAACTACTTGTGATATTTTTCAACCACAAATATTTTACTGCGGTTCTTGTCTTCTTCGTAGAGTTTTTCTAGAGACTCCCATATGTCTCTAGCGATATTCTTTTTAGAATATGATTCTGCAAGGGAATCTTCCATAGCATTCAGGATAAGCAGCCTGCAAATACTATTTTTCCTTCTCCATTTTGCTTGCAGTTTAGTAGCCGCGGTGATTGCGACAGCAGATCCAACATCTGGAACAGTAGGTTCTTCCTCCAGAAGCACGTGATCTACGTCTTTGAGTTGAAGGGTGAGATATACCTTCCTCTTCCAGACTTGGTAATGTTCTCCATCAAACTTTTCTAACTTACAAAAGTCAGAATTGAAGAGTGAAACATTAACGTTTTCCATCGTAGCAATAAAGCTTTGAGATTGTTATTGCCGGGGCACAATTTTTCGATGGAAAACTGAGAAAATGAAACAATTGTAAAAACAGTGTTTCAAATCAACACTTCAAGGAAGGTGATTCTGAATTACGAGAATCTAAAAAGATTTCGTAATCAACAGCAATCAGATTGTAGTACTTCTAAAAAGAAGATACAATCAGAATTACTGGCAGTAACGAAGAAGGTGACTGGCGAAAGATGGAACAACTCCTGCTGGGGTGAATAATCACCGTTGCTCAAAGCTTTATTCGCCCTACACGAACAGCTTCCAGGAACCAGCAAGTTTGTCGGAGAACTTGGAACACTCCTGCTCTTCTGACTCCTCGGATGGACACGAACTTGCGTGCAAAAGCAACGCTGGTGCGGCGCCTTTCCTCTCTCTCTCGAAGGCTACTGGAAGATCAGAACTGTGTTAAAGAACACGTCTGAAATCTCTATTTACTTGTGTTAAAAAACACTTCGTAAACTTTCTGTGGTGGCTTCTCTTTCTCTTCTGTAAAATCAGCCTTGAGAGAGAGAGAGAGAGAGAGAGGATGCCTTATATAGGCTCTGCAGCAACTGTTCAGTTGCCACAAAGTTAGGGACGTGGTAAAAACTACCCCGAACATGTAGCAACCGCCCAGAACGTGCAAACGCACGTTCTGCTGCAAGTTGCGCCAACTGCGCACACCCCGCGCTCCTTGCACTCTGTGCGACAGAGCGCGCACTGAACTGCGCACACTGCGCGCACTGCACGCACTGCACGCACTGCGCACACGGCGCACGTAGCGCAACCAGCGCGCCCGCGCAACTCAGCGCAACCCAGCGTAACCTGAGCGCAACCTGGACGCGCACCTGGGCAGCGCAACTGGGCTTGCGCAACTGGGCTTGCGCAACTGGGCATGCGCACCTGGACAACGCAACTGGGCTTGCGCAACGTGGCAGCGCAAGTGGCTCGCGCAACGAGCGCAACTAAAGCGCACTATGCGCCTAGCGACGATGCTGACGTGCTAATGCAAAGTGCGCCAACAAAATGCCACATTACGCCTCATGAGCCTATGAGCCCGAGTCCGAGTTCGAGTCAGAGTCCGAGTCCGAGTCGCTAAGCCCCTACGGGGCTTAGCTCCCATGGAAATAAATTTCCCAAGAGCAAAAAGCATGAATGCTTTAATTGTTGATTTTAGCCTTTTTTCCATTAGAAAAATAACCCCACATGGCAAACCCATGTGCACCTCCACACCACATGTGCATCTCCAATAATAGCAAAGATAATATATAGAGATACAATCTCTTTGTTTTTTCCGATGTGGGACTAAAGCTTTCTAAAGGAAAAACCAAAACTCCAACAATATCCACTTTGTTCATGATGAGTATACAAAGGGAGTGATAAAATTTCAACATGTGAGGACCGGCGACCAGATAGCTGATATTTTCACAAAGTCTTTTTTGGGTCCTCGGGTTCAATTTCTATGTAACAAGCTGGACATGATTGACATCTATGCTCCAGTTTGGGGGAGGGTGTTAAGTGTTATATTAGAGTTATTAGTTAGTGGGCTTTAGTCCCACATTGCTTAGAACAATAGGAGAGGGGCTAGCCTCTCATATATATATGTAGTCTCTCATCATTAATAAAACAATTTTATTATTTCCAACTCTACAGTTAGGTTTTAGATTGATCTTGATCTGAGTGCAGGAGAGCACAATGATATATGTATCTCAGGCAAGTTAAACTTACATATCAGTAAGTTTTTGGTGTTCTTTCATGTTGGTTTATAGAGAGGAAGTTAGACTATTTATATAACCTTCTACTATGGAGTAATCACTTTTTTTTGTTATTTTGCATTTGCATTTACTTCTAAACCGTTTTGTACCTGTATGCAATTTGCAAGGTTTAAGAAGTTGAGATTCAGATATGATCTGTCGATACAGCTATTGAAAAGTTTCAGACCATTTCTGGCAGTTATGGTCCAAAACTGTCCAGAACTTGAGTAGTGTCCAATATTTTTTGATGTTGATTGAAATTTTACGGTGACTTTAATTGCCAATATTTTATGAAGTTTTTTGAAACTTTCTGACAACATTCGAAATTGTCCAGAAACCGGTCGAAATGAGTCAAACTTTTGGAATTGTGAGAAAAACTGGATTAACTTTCTACTTGTTTGGTTTACTTTCACGCACATGCTTTAAAATAACATTTTGAAGCCTATATATATGTATGGTAAATAGCCTATTGAATTATGTGATATGTATAGTTTACAATTATCATGAAAGTATGCACTTACCATACCGACATACAACAAAGCTTTTATCGCAAACATTTGAGGGGGTTGCTTTGGCGCAACGGAAAGCCTTATTGCTTGTATTCTGGAGGATGTGTGTTCAAGTTGCGGAAACAACCATCCCCATATATATGAGGGTATGGCTGCATACATCTTGACACTCCCAAGATCAGCCAGAAGCGGGAGCCTCATTACATTGGATTCCCTATTTAGCTGTGTTAATAATGCATAAATAATTTATGTTTGAATGTTAAACTGTAATTCCTATACATCATTTTAAATTTTTTAAATTTCTTATAATTTTTCTGAATTTTGAAAACTTAATACTTCTTATGCAATCTGGATCACCGTAACTACCAAAATATTGATTGAGAAGGTCCACTACCTATATCAATATCGTGTTTCTAAACCTTGATTTGAATGTAGCATGCTTGCTTTACAGTGGAGCAAATGTTCCACTTGACTGCTACAGCACTTTTAAGTTTTAACCTGTGAATTTATTTGATGTTTAGTTTTGCATATGAAAATAAATTTATTTCAGGATTTTCTATGTGATCATCTCTTAATGCCTGGCTGTCCATAATATTCATATATTATCATGTTTGATGAATGGATTCATATTCAGCTCATGCACATTTTTTTTTTTTTTGCAGATATGAGGAGGAGTTAATGCATCCTCTGACAAATCTTTTCAGTGGAGAACTCGCCAGAGCCATGCTTATACAGGTGTTTGCCATAAACTTTAGAATATTTTCTGCAACCTGCCTACCTTCTAGTGGCTTATAACCTTTGTGGATATGCAGATTCAAAAGCTAAAGCTGGATCTTGAGACGTGAGTTAGATCACTCTATTTGTAAGATTTTTCCCCCCATCTAGTGATGTAATCATGTTAGCTAATTTCTGTGGGCAGGGCTATGCTTGAACTGGGTCAGATTCTCAAGGCAAATGAAATCAATTTTGCCATACTTGCGGCTCTACCGGCCTTTTTCCTTTCCCTCCTTTTGCTCATATTAGTCCGGGCATGGGTTATGAAGGTAAGTGGACAGTATTATTGTCTATCTTGAATTTTCTTACCGACTAACTGGACCATTTAGAGTTCCTTAGCTTGTCAAGCAAATGTAAATTGAACCAAGTTGGCATCTTTGTCATCTTTTACATTTGGTTGCTTACGGGACAACCCCTCTTAACTGGCCAGTTTACGTGTTCGTAGTAGGGGCCAACACTACATAATACTGCATGGCAAGAGCCACTAAGTACCCTTTCAACTTCATCATGTAAATGGTATTCAAGGCATTTCCTTCAATTTATAGGAGCCAAGTATTGGCACAATTACAATCTTTATTCCACATTCTGTTCAGTAGCTTATTGTACGATACTCTGTTGCTATTGTTATTCAAAACTTTAAATCACGGGACATCCTTGAACATCCATTGGACTGACATGAGAAAGAGAAATAGATTTGTTATCTGTTTTGCTATGCAGTTGGCTGTTGGCTGAGTAATGCAAGAGCAATCTGATTTTGCTATATCTGTATAGTTCCCTGCCTAATGGTGAGAAATGATGTGCTTTGAACTCATTTAGTTTTGTACTAGTGTTGCATGAAATACGATAAGAGGTTAATAACAATGGGATTTAAGATCATGGCTCATCAGTTTTTTTTGGTAATCATGATATAGTTCTATAATTATCAGATGACTTTTACTGACCTTACGAACATCTGACCATCAAAAGAAAGCCTTAAGAATGTCTGACCACCAAACCGAAACCTTTATGAACATCTTACCACCAAACCTAAACCTTCTGAATGACTACCTTGTTCTTAAACTTATACCAGGGGTAGCAATTGCTCATGATGGATCGGTAAATTATATACTTGATCTATGTGCTTGAGCAATTGCTCATGATGGATCGATAAGTTATATACTTGATCTATGTGCTTGATTCATCGTTGACCTGATGCGACTTTAAGTTGGTTATTGCTGCTTCATCCATACCCACAGGTAGGCCAGATCCCTTTTTCTGCACCTACCAGTTTTCGAACCTCCTAGTCCTTTTTTTTTCCTTGTCAATTCCTTCCAAGATGCTTGAGGATAAAAAATGTGACTGTGCCAAGGTTGATTGAAAGAGATTTCGAAGGTATGCTAACATAATCTGATTTAAAGAGATTTGATGGTGGTTTGTGTGAATATTTTCATAGTTTCATGATTTCTTTCAAATTATAGCTTCAGGATTACTTAATAGGTATTTGCCATATACAGGCTTGAAAATGTATGTGAAGCATGCAGATTTAAGTATAACCAACAACAACAACAAAAGACCTTTATTCCAAAAATTTAAGTATAACCAAATCAAGTAGATATTTTTCATCATGTTTTGCAAGTTTTTTGAAGTTTCAACCAATTTTTTTTGGGGAACTTCAGCCAATTTAGGAAAATAGCCATTCTGGCCAACTCCGGTCTAGTACAGATCTTAGCCGACCCAAATTGATATAGAAATTCCAGTATTCCAATATAGCCATGCAGTTTCTTAATAGCTTGGCTCAAAATGGGATACTTTCCAAGCAATATGTATCAGTTTCCGGAGATCTTTTATACATGGGTTAAGATTAGCAATGATAAACACACAGGCACAAATCGCGTAAGACGGATCATGCAGTAAAAAAAGCCATATATTCTTGTGGTTATCTAGAGTCATTCATAAGTTGAAAACATTAGAACTACTCATGAAGACATCAGGCTGCTTTAGAAGAATAATGTATAATTACTTTGTTGGATCATCTTGAAATGTTGGTCGAACTTCGAATATTGATTTGAAAGCTATCATGCATACCTTTGAATCACAACATATAATGGTATCAACTCCTTTTTTTCATCTGCTTGATTTAACCATCATTTTCTTTAAAATTATCGGCCAAGGATTTTCCAGTCCTTGCTGAAATTCGTGTTCTGTTTATCAAGGGACTTGTCGTCCTCCTATCATAAAGGCATCTAGCTTTGTTCTTTGTCAAACAAATAAACCGGACTCATCATCATTCCTTCAGTTCTTAATTTTTATGTTAACTTCAATAAATGAACTTAATTTTGGTTTAGATTCAGGACAAAGGTGCAGAAGGTAGAGGTAGAGTTGCTCGTATCCAGAGGAGGCTTCTTGTCGTGGAAGTGGAGAAACGGATAATGCAATTTCAAACTTGCATGGATCAAGGAATGGTAAATCTAAACTCGTCTCTCATAGTTGCTTTACCTTTAACAGTTCATGTATGCATTCAAGATCCAACAGAACTTAATATGAAAATGCATTTTCCTTTGTTTCACAGACTTGAAAACAGCACAGAGATGTTCTCAAGAATTTCTTGTTATATCACTATAATGTGCTATATATAGTATAGCACTAGGGTAAGGGGCATCTATTGGTAAACACGAGTTGGCAGGGCGTATCGCATAGCCATGTGTTTGTCTAGAAACAACATGAATGTAGGACCCTTAGCCTTGTTTCGCATAAACTCTATAGGGTTTATGCTGTCAGATGATCCCTTAAAAATGAGTACGGTTATCACCCAAAAAATTGATTTCTAAATAGCTTACACTACATACTGGCTGTTATGCAGCACATAATGATCTCTATTTAGAATCATAGTCGATATGTGAACTTTTGAAGGAATAACAGTTCCTCGTTTTATTTACTTTATTCGAATCGAAGACGACACTTATTTTGCTAGTGTGTGAGTTTGATTTTAGTAATAGTGAAGTTATAAATTTTTTTTTTCCCATCAAGTGAATGCTTGATATGCTTTTGCGAGTTGAGATGCTACAAATTGTCATACATGTAGGAGGAAGATGCTCAATGCATGTTCGGGTTGGTGCTGTATAGCCTAGACCGCCTCTACAAGGCTGTGGAAAGGCATGCAAAACTAACTGGCGAGTGGAGAAGGTCAGTGTTGTTGTTTATGATCTTATAAATTTTCAATTTTTTGGCAATATGAGAAAATTGTGGCAAATGTACATCCGACACAAATGTTTCCTCTGTGCAACAGCTTGAGACAGGATTTAGTTGATATCGGGAAACCAGATCTGGGTAAAGGAGACAAGCTTGCTATTATCAGACGCATGGGATCGATGTATGATTGTCTGCTTCCTTCTTCAAACCGGCATTGATTATATCCATGGCCGGCCTAAGGGTTGGGTTGTCCTATCCGGAGCTAATTTTGGTTGTCCTTGACCCTTATTTGAGGGCCGGTACTGGGGGGTCACTCGTGAGCCCGGCCTATTGTACGGGCACGCTGGGTCTTGGGAGTTACCCTAGCAGAGGCGTCTTTTCAGGCTTACCCCTAAGTCGGCCTTGATTATATCCTTTACTTCAGAGGGTCACAACTATATTTCTGATGCAAATATTTTTGGGTAGATGTTTCAACAATTTTTTTTTTCCTATAACACTCACGTTGTAGGTTATCCTCTTCAATTGGGATGTAAATGACCTCCAGTTTTGGCCTCCAGTTACTAATCTATGGTAGGGGATTGTTTTTGCTACATATGTTCCTCGCGGAAGTTTAACTGGACTCTCGACTCTCGTCTTTGATGTAAATAAGTATCAGGTAATTTTATAAGAGGAGTGTGTGTGTGTGTGTTAAAGTTTAATGTATTTATAGAAAAGAGAAAAAGTTTGAAGAAATTATAAAAAAGAAGGTGATACGACATTATTGATGGCGCCAGACTGGAGCAATCCTCCAGGCGACATCAATGATGGCGCTAGCCGCCCCCATCAGTGATGTCGTCCCATATACTCCCACCCGGTTTTATTAGCACTCTTTATTCCCTATTCTACTTTCTCCCCCCCCCCCCCCACCCCCAATGTTGCTTTCACATCTTCCTATACCCTCTCTTTCCCCCATACTCTTTCTCTTTCCCCAATGTCACTTTTCCTTCCCCCAATGTCACTTTTCCTTCCCCCAATGTCACTTTTTCTCCTTCCAATGCAAGTTTTTTCATCCGGTTGTGGAAAAATGTTCTTGCAAAGGGTTTATAGGAGAGTGAAGAAGATGGATACATTCATTCAAATATCTGCTGCTGGAGCTTCTCCTGGACGACGTCGAGATAAGAGAGGAAGAAGATGAATGCAGGAAACGATGGTCGTATTCCCGGCGGACCGACCACTGAAAGAGAGGAACAAGAGCGAAAAAATCACATATCTCGACTGGTGTTTACAGGAGAGGTAATTTTTTAAAATTAATATTTATTCGTTATTTTATTATATATTAAATTTGAGTTTATTTATATACTTCGTTTCATTTGTAGTTATTTGATTACAAACCGGATGTACGGTTGGTGAACGTAGACAATGGCGTAAAGCTACAAACTACGCCACATGAGAGATAAATACATACCAAAAGGGCCTAGTTAACGTATTTGGTTTTGGATATATGGATGAGCTACGATTCTTGGTGCATGACAGAGATTTAATATTTTCTCTGGCGGAGCGTTGGTGGCCCCAACGCAACACTTTCCAATTGCCGGTAGGAGAAATGACCGTCACTCTACTGGATGTAGCCAACATTTTAGGGTTACCTATTACAGGTAAAATAATTGTTTAAATATCAATTTGTTCAGAAAATTTTATATAGATATCTAATTTAAAATTACAGGTGAGTCTATATTTTTTTGATAATCAACCAAGCGCTGCTACTACAATTAGACGTTATTTCAGTATTGATCTGCCCGAAGATACAAACAATAGATCCGACGTCACTATAAACTGGTTGCGCAAAAATTTCATGGATCTTGACCGTACAATTGACGGTCCAGTTAACGTAAACGAAGAGCGGGTATTTAACTTCACTCATTTATTTATGTATTTATATTTAGAATATGGATCTCATAATACCGTACGTTTACAGCTTATTTGTTGCACAAGGGCGTATTTACTCGCTCTATGTGGTTCAGTTCTCTTTTCGAACGTAACTGGATGTCGAATTACTGTTCGACTTCTTCATTTTTTAAAAATTTGGTTCAACCGACACGTTATGCATGGGAAGCCGCAGTCTTGGCTTATTTGTATGCTTCTCTGACAGAGTTTGTGTCTGCGACCTCTTTACAAGATATGAACAAGAATCTAACTAGATGCATGTCACTCGTATATGTATTTTATCATTCTAGAGAGATATAATATTTACTTAATATAATCTAATTTTGTAATGTTGTTTGTACTTAGATCTGGGCATATGAGCATTTTGCGATCGGTAGACCGGTGACTAGCATTAGCCGTGAATTAGGTGTCTTTCCAGTAGGTAGACGTTGGACGACTGATGTGGTAGACCAGGCACATTGTGGACATCCGGTTGTCTCGATCTATCGAACCGAATTTGACTCTATAACACATGACGAGGTAAGAATAATTTTACATTTGTGTTTATTTCTGCTTACGTATTCACTTGACAATATCTCATATAGGTTATGTGGATGCCGTATATTATACGTCTCGATGCTCCCAACATTCAAAGGATGTCGTATTCCAATAGTCATTATAAATTGGTCATCTTATATGATTATCGGACCATGTATCACCCTGCTAATCGTGTTCTTCGCCAGTTTGGTATCGTACAAATTATTCCTGATGCGCCCCCAATAAAAGTCAGAGCAAAAGTGGACGACTTTCTAGAATTCAACGTTATCTCCATGTATGGAATACGAGATCCGATCAATATAATATATTGAACATGTCAAGACACGTTCAATCCGCTGAAGAGTGTAAGTTCAAATTTTATAACTTATTTCTATTCAAGTTTGTAATTGTCGACTTATATGTCAGGTTCAAATGATACAGGGTTAGGTGATATTACATACAGACGTTGGTATGGAGCACCACGTATAGGTAACAGAGCCTACACATTTGAGGAGATACGATTCGCTAATAGAGCCGTGGATGACTGCAGTATGCGACGATTTATAGATAACCTAAGTCATTTAGTAAGTATTTATTTATTTGAACTCCGTCATGTTAGTTATCATTCATTAATTGGAACATTTTTAAATTTTAGCTCCCAGAAATGGTTCGAGCGATTATTGATAGAGATTATGCTAGCACTTTCCATCTAGTACAACGTATTTTGGAGGGTATGTAAAGAGATCGTAAGTATGGTCCTGCGCCCCATATGCCTCCTGTATATATAATCCTCCAGATTATCCAACCGGCAACGTTAGTCAGAGACGGAGCCGTAGGTCGTCTTTTCATCCTGGCGAGGAGGCACCCTATCATCCTCCGGAGGAGACATTTTATCATTCTGCAGATGAGGCGCCTTATGGAGAGGGAACATCTGGTCATCCTGGCGAGTGAACATCTGGTCATCCTGGCGAGGGAACATCTGGTCATGCCGGCGATAGCAGCTCCCAACCTACTTTTACCGATTGGTTCGAAGACATGGAACAATATACACAATTATTGTCGACTCCAAGCGCTCCCATGCCAAGTCAAGAGACCCAGCGCATTGTGAGTCCAAGGCTGTCACGCCCAGAACCAGAATACTGGAGAGCGGGGGAATGACTCAGCCAGCTACGTATTACGGGTAGATGAATACCGTATAATACGATCAATGCTGTCTAAAAGACTAGGGGGTGCATACTACATGAAAGTCTCACTATGGTCACTTCACATCTATTATCTCAATCATTCAAATAAGGAACAGAAATAGAGAACATGTAAGATAAAACAGTAAGGCGTCCCAAATGCTCAGTCAAAATGTTCTCGATATCTGGCTTTACAAAACATAGCGAGATGATGTAGCAAAGTATACACAATTATTATCAGCTGCAGTCTGACTTAATTACAATTATGTAAAAGTAAGTACAAGACAATCCGACTAACATGTCGGTGCCAAACGGCAAGGTATTAAGTAAATAACAAAACGAGTGGGGAAGTAAGGAATCCACTCGAGTCCTCCTACGATCATCCCTCTAGTATTGATCATCTTGGAGGTGGAAGTAAGCTGAGTCCTCAGGAACCGGCTCTAGATCTGGCCATACAAAACCAGAGAGGTTAGACCTCTAATAGCAAGTACCGCAAGGGAGCACGATATGAGGAATTTAAACCAGTAAATAAGAGAATATAATAATAGATCTCTGCTTGCTACTGGGATTCACATAACATCACGACACTTCGAACCAACTTCCCAACCAAACAAGGACAGAAGTTGGCCCGTCATGTCTCGACACTCTGATCATCTCAGTTAGTTAACAGAGTAGGTACAGTACACAACCAAATCAATTTAAACGGCCATGCAACTACTACGGCTTGCTATTGTGGGTTCCAAGTTATCTTGGAATTATGCGATAAAGGATTCCTCAGTTCTTACTATGTGCAAGCAAGGCTAGTCTATCCAGTCAATCAATTGCGTCAATCATGAATTAGACGAGTCCCAGCGGGACGCCCGTCATCAATCTATAATATACAATAAATAATATAAGCAGATATCGCTCCCTGCCCGTGTGGCAGATTTGCAGTATCTGTGGGAACCAGCCGGCCTGTCGGGCACTTAATAGTCCCAAAGAGGGCTGTCATGTAAGAACTCGGAATCCATTCCCTCCATGCAATTATTATTTTATTTAACTTAATAGTCTCTATGTTGAGTGAAATTCTATGCCGTGGATCATGGTCATTCAAAATAAGTACTTCCGTACGGGGTACGATATGCACAACTCTACAACGATACCCGTGTGGTTAGGTTGTAGATCTTACATAGCGTAATGCAACAATCAAAACTAACCACGGAATAATCATGCTTTGACCATAAAGTACACATGCTGCTTTAGTAAGATAAATAAATAAATAAATAAATTGTAGCCTGCATGTGCCTGTATACCAATATTCGGGATCGGTCAATCGATTACAATAGTTCATAATTAATATGAACGTGTCTCATTCATTCAATTTAAATAAGCCAGTCTCTTAGTTCCAACTAGGAACGCATGATCAATTATTAGTCAAGGTCACAATCAATATCAATCAATGTTAATTCGGGACAAGAATCAGTCAAAAGGCATCATGGGCTAGAGTTCATGCGGCCGAAAAATTATAGAAGTTCATGCGGCTGAGAATGCATATGTGGTCAGGATCTCATGTGGCCAGGAAGTGCCATACGGCCATGGAAAACAGCATGCGCCAGGAAACAGCATGCGTCAGGAAACAGCATGTGCCAGGACAGCATGCGCCAAGAAACAACATGTGCCAGAAAACAGCATGCACCAAGAAACAACATGTGCCAGGACAGCATGCGCCAAAAAAACAGCATGCGCCAGGACAGCATGCGCCAGGAAACAGCATGTGCCAGAAAACAGCATGCGCCAAGAAACAGCGTGTGCCAGGACAGCATGCGCCAAGAAACAGCATGCGCCAGGAAACAACATGCGCCAGGAAACAGCATGCGTCAAGAAACAGCATACGCCAAGAAACAACATGTGCCAGGACAGCATGCGCCAGCAAACAGCATGGCAACAGCTTTTTGCCAGCAAACAGCATGGCAACAGCTTTTTGCCAGCAAACAGCATGCCCTGCTCATCTTCTCCAACCAGCCTCCAATGGCCATGAAAATCCATGAACCAAAAGACCATAAATCACTCAAAATAAGTCGAAATCAGGACTTCCAATGGTCTAAATTGGGTAGAATCAAATTTCCTACAACATGGAACCATCAAAACTTCAAAAATAACAAAGTTACTAGATCAAAACCTAAAAATTTCGAAAATGTATTAAACTTAGATCTACATAAAATAAGCCATGGGAATTGAAAATGCTAAGTACTAAAGTGTCTAAGAATCTTGAGAGGAAGACAATGGAACAACAAAAATGGAAATCCATCAAGAAGCAAGTTGGCACTTGCCTATGCGGCTGGGTAGGTGGGGGAGAGTTATGGAGGATGAAGAAGAAGAGTAATGGAGAAGGAGTAAATGAAGAGAGAGAAAGGGTTTTGGGGTTTTAAATGGGGGTGGTGGTAGGTGGGTTCATGTTTAACCATCCAAGGCCGAAAAATAAACCAACTCAAGCCGAACCCAAAAGCAAAGCAGAAAGTAAATACAGAAAGTAAAAATACAGAAAAAATAATTAGCCGGAAATTAAAGGAATTTAAATACAGAACAATACATGATAAATATTAAATAAATACATTCCAGCAGTACATGTATTTAGAATACGTATTCCGGGAACGGGAAGTGACAAAGGCCAGCTCAGCGTATTGTGACTCTAAGGCCAGCTCAGGACCCCGATAGTCCAGAACCGGAGAATGCCCCAGAACCGGAGCGCCCGAGGCGTAAAGTCAGTCTTAGAAAAACTCTTTGGAAACATTTGGGTAGAAAATAACAAAATTTATTTTCATGTTAACTATATAAAATATAAATCATATTTCAGTTTGTTATTTGAGTACATCTTTGTTTATCAACTTGGAAACTTATTTGAGTACATCAGTTACTACATAGGTTGACTAGTACATTTTCATATGTTGTGTCCAACTCCATGGCAGTTACTGCAACGCAAATCTCTTGTAGATTCATTGGTTGATGGGATGCATTTCTTCTTGGGTCTTCCAGCTTTGCGTCTAACATCTGGTTCTCCAATTGGTCCTCGCGTCAGAGTAGCTTCAAGCTCGTATGATACTGGAATTGGTTCCATATGCAACATATACACACTTTTCAACTTGTTAGTAGAAAATATTAAAGAATAAAACATTTCAATATTGTAATTGGAAGACTTACAAGCATAACATGCATGTATACATGGCATAAGTGTATGAAACCACCTTAGACATGAACAATAGCTCTCGTTCAAGCGTACGACATAGGTTCGTCTTGTTTTACAATCTAACATTTCAAATAAGCAACTATCAATGCGTAACATTTGCAAGTAATATTTTTGCCTATTTATACTTGCCATTATTTTCATCATTCTTGGACAAAATTCTAATACTAGGTTTTGAGCATGGAGTATATTCTTCTCATGAAGAGTTATAATCTTGGCTCTAATTCCATCAAGTAGCATTGTTATCGGTTTATCACGTAGATTCTTAACCCAGCTATTGAAACATTTTGCAAGATTAGAAGTGTGAATATATAATCTAGGACGAGAAGAATAAGCAGCTATCCAGTGTTTAAAACTACGATTTTCATCATTCACCCAAATAATCCAGTTAAATATGTCAATATTTTCGGCTTTGATGATTTTAAATCTATAGTCAGCATCCGTTTTATTGTACGATCTAGCAAGAGAGTCTAACATTCGATGAAATTTCGTAATCCGGGTGGCAGATTTTAAATTCTGTTTAAAATTTAAATACAAAAAAAGTATGATGATTCTGGAAAAACAACACGCATAGCATTTATCAATCCCTTTTGTTTATCAGATATAAATAAAAATCTACTCCAATCATCTAAATATCTTTCGAAAGTATATCTTAAACAGTTTAGAAATCATGTCCATGAATCGGTATTCTCACCTTCAGCAACAACATAAGCAATTGGATATAACTGATAGTTAGGATCATGAGCACAAGCAATAAATAATGTACCTTGGTATCTAGATAAAAGAAATGTACCATCGATACTAATAATTGGTAAACAACCTCCTAAAAAACCATCAATACATGCTTTGAAACAAATAAAAATTCTTTCAAAGCCATTGTTTTCAGTTGTTTTTATACAGACTCTACTATCTGGATTTGTCTCCATAATTCTTAAACCATACTCTTCAAGACTAGCATAGGCATCGACATAACTACCGTTTATTTCAGCTAATGCCATCTCCCGAGCTCTCCAAGCTTTGGCATAAGAAATTTCTATCTGATGTTCTCTACGAATATCCTTTACTACTTGCGATGGACTATAGGACTGATTATCCATAATTATATGAATAATCTTATTTTTAATCCACTTAGCAGTAGCTAACAGATAACATCCTGTTGTTAGTCCACTTAAACAAGAATGCCGATTTTTTAATGTACTAATGAAATATTTGTCCTGTGCCAAGGGGTCTAGCATATACTCTCCAATTACAAGCTGGTTGATCGCAAGTATAAATAATTCTCCTAGAATTATTCATACTACCGGTTGAACATGTAAAGTTGTGTTCAATTGCTACATTACTTATAAAATTTCTAAACTCAAGCCGGGTAGCAAATTATTGTCCGACAAATAATTCATGTGTGGTACCATTACTAACAGTATCATCAAAATCATCAAATATATTTTCAATTAAATTATCACTATTTTTAATAGTTTGAAAATCATCAAAATCATCATTACTAGCTAGATCTACTGCTTGTTCTTCTTCATGAGTTGGAAGTGGTCGAGAAGAACTAGCACTCACTTGATAATTAGAAGCACGTGGACGTGAAAACATTTCAAGTGGTGTGGAAACTTGATCATAAATTGCGATTGCAAATTAACTTCAAGAACAAAATTTCATGCTTGATCAGTGTCACGACCCGCACCCTGAAGAGGGGCACGAGCACGTGGTTACGTCCAGCCTATGCCGCAGTATCGGCGGTAGAACGCTGTATATAGGGTCTGTAAATGCCTACGACTAACAGTTAAAATATACCTGTACAGTATATACTCTCCGAATGGAGGTGACATAACAATACAGTCTCAATCACAGAATAAAACTAAGGTAGATAGCTCAGAGGAAAGACATATGATAGATGAAAGAGTAGATAAGTGCAGAGTCCAATACAAGCCCAGATATATACATCACAGGGTATCAAAATAGAATATAGAACTACAGTCTGATAAGCTAGCTGGATCGCAGTCCAGACAAACCTAGCTAACCTATACTACTCTGAAAGTACAAAATCTAGTGGCTCTACTATAAGGCCACGATCTAAGGCTACTCCATCTGACTCGAGCCCATAATAGGTCGAGCAGTCCGCCTCAGAGTCATCTGTAATATATCATAACGGTATCCTGTCAGGAAAATGAGCAAGTACAAACACTAACAGCAGTTCCATGTGAATTGACAAATTCTATAAGAGACAGTATAATGAACTACAAGACAAAGATATATGAAAACTTGGAAACCGTTCGGAAGCCGAGTTACAACCCTTAAACCAAACAAGGACCGGGGTTGTAACTCTTCTCCCGAGCAGAACTTAGTCTCCAATCAAGGTACAATATAAAGGCAAGTAGAGCATGTGAGTAATTGTATATCATGGCATGGTGAGAAAATACGGAATGTAGAACAGAGCAGGATATACGATAAGATAAAGTAAATATAAAATGTGATTTGAATTATTAGAGCGTTATGTGATCGGCTTGGAAAACATGATCAACCTTTCCATCCGACCGGCTATGAACAATGAGTACAATAGAACGGTAAGGTCGGTCACCATGGAAAGCTATGAACGATGTAGGGTCAGGCTTTACCCGTCATGAGGCGAGGGTATAGCTATGAACAATGTATACAATAGAACAATGTGGGAATTTGATCACACAACCACTAATAACTCCCCATCCCCGAATAGTATAAAGGATCCGGACATAACACGTCATGACACGGGATTCAAAAGCAGGTGATCAGCCCACTCCCAAGTCCATGTCTATACAAGTACAAGTAACAAGTCGAGTCATGTACCAATATACCAAGTAACCCGGGAACAACATCTCATGACAGGATCCGACATATACTAGTCCGTGAACCATCATGTCAGGAATCAAGTAAGACACTACAACTGAATCGGATATAGCAGATATCAAGACAATAAAAACTATCAGTGAATGTACTCGCCTGCTGTCCTGAGCTGTATGGTATATCAATGCTCAGAGCGGTATCAGAAGACCTAAATATGAGATACTGTAAGTTAATTTAGGTTTAAACAAGTTTAGGAATGATTTACAATGAATGATATGCAATCTAGGTCAAACTAGGTCTCACTGAGTCACACTAAGTCCTGTCAAGTCAATCTAGGTCAAATCAAGTTATATCAAGTCAATCTAAGCCTAACCAAGTCAATCCTAGGTCATACCAGGCATCACGGGTCAAAACAAGTCGAAGGAAGTCAAACGGGATCAAGAGTTGGCCTACAGTTGACTTTTGGTCAACTGGTCAACTCTGGTCAACTCTAGGTCAACCATGGTCAACCCTAGGTCAATGGTGACTAATAGTTGACTTTTGGTCAACTACACAAGTCTAATGGAAATTGGGACTAATTTGGGTAAAGCGTTGACCCATAGTTGACTTTTGGTCCAAAAAGTCAACCGTGGTCAACCGAGGTCAAGACTAGGTCTAGGCGACTATTTCTAACTATTACCAACCTCTACAACCCATATCCAAGTCCATCTTGGACTTCGAAACTCATATCTTGGCCGTAGGCCAATATCCTATTTTACCCTTAAAAAGAGTAAAATTCTAGCTTCGGCAACTATCCAGTTAGCCTACCTACGCTTGGTATTTTGACCCGATCTCCCTAGGGTAGTATGATACTAGCCTATACATATAATATCTACCAAAATACCTAGGTATCGTGGACATTCGGTCCATGATACGACACGTTGTCAAAATCTTGAATATTTCAAGATACGCACCGATACGGCGCGATACGGGCGCCCTACAACCCCGAATTCCATCCGGAAGTCTATCCGCAAAATCTAAATCACGTATTCATGCCCCACGCCAAGTTTTAACTCAATCGGATACTCCGAGCTCCGTTTCGCCCTCTAACTCGGTTTTTTTTCTTTTTCTATTCTAGCCTTTTTCCTATTCTTCCAACTTCTTTCAATCTTTCCTCCCAACCTCAAATCCTTTTCTAACTTCTCATTCCATAATCTTTTTCTACTCTTTTCTACGATTCCAACCATATATAATACATATATATATATATATATCTATATATATATACATATACTAGGTGAAAAGGAGGGGGGGGGGGGGGTTTATAGGCCTTAAACCAAGGTGGGTGTGTGTGGGGGGGGGGGGGGGGGGGGGGGGGGTGCTGTTCAGTCCTGGCAGCAGCTTTGGCTGCTGCTGCTGCTGTTGTTGCTGGTCTTATTCTTCTTCTTCTATCTCCCTATATATATATACACTTTATATATATATATATATCTATATATATATATATCTATATATATATATATCTATCTATATATATATATATATAACTAGATATCTATCTAGATATCTATCCATCCCATCTAAATATATAGATAACACACACACATCCTCACACAACACAACACACACACACATCACTCTCCCAACACCACCATCCCCATGACACAAAATCACCCTCCTCTACACACACACAAATACATAAATAAACATACACACATAAATACACATGTATATATATATATATATATATATATATATATATATATATATATATATGTATATATATATATATACCCCTCACAAATGATTAAATCCTAAATAATCCTTAACCTATTTTTCTAGGGAAAATCTACAAATTTGTGGGCAAATGGAAGAGAATCTCCTCCTCTCCATTTAATGTGAAAGAACTTAATGAAAAAGAAGATTAAAAGGAGAGATTAAAGCTTACCTAATTTGTAGGTTGAAGAGGAAGAAGGAGGCTTTGAGAAGAAAGTAATTTGGAAGAGAGAGAGAGTGTGTGACTTAGTGGTGAAGGAAGAGAGGGGGGGGGGGGGGGGGGGGGGGGGGGGCTGTCATGGCCGGCCAAGCAAGCATGGTGGGTGAGGGGCACTTGTAAATTACAAGTTTGCCCCTCCCTAAGCCTAATATTAAATAAATTTCAAATTAGGTTTAGGAAGTTGCTAAAAATAAATAAAAATCATAATTAAACTAAATTACTCATGGGGAACTAGTCCAAACTCTTAAACCCTAATTTTTAGTGTGGTGGGCCATGGTTAGCTAACAGGCTAATTACAGCTCAAGTCGAAATTCACCGGGGTCCCGAATTAACTCGGAATGCGATAAAATTCGAACCCGACTCCTATAATAATTAAATAATAATATTCATGAAATAAAATTCCCAAAAATATTATAAAATAGAAAATTACCATTTTACCCCTAACTGGAAAAAGTGAGGGTGACAAGTTTTAGATAGATATCTAGTTATATAATATATAGATAACACACACACATCCTCACACAACACAACACACACACATCACTCTCCCAACACCACCATCCCCATGACACAAAATCACCCTCCTCTACACACACACAAATACATAAATAAACATACACACATAAATACACATGTATATATATATATATATATATATATATATATATATATATATATATATATATATATATATATATATATATATATATATATATATATATATATATATATATATATATACCCCTCACAAATGATTAAATCCTAAATAATCCTTAACCTATTTTTCTAGGAAAAATCTACAAATTTGTGGACAAATGGAAGAGAATCTCCTCCTCTCCATTTAATGTGAAAGAACTTAATGAAAAAGAAGATTAAAAGGAGAGATTAAGCTTACCTAATTTGTAGGTTGAAGAGGAAGAAGGAGGCTTTGAGAAGAAAGTAATTTGGAAGAGAGAGAGAGTGTGTGACTTAGTGGTGAAGGAAGAGAGGGGGGAGGGGGCTGTCATGGCCGGCCAAGCAAGCATGGTGGGTGAGGGGCACTTGTAAATTACAAGTTTGCCCCTCCCTAAGCCTAATATTAAATAAATTCCAAATTAGGTTTAGGAAGTTGCTAAAAATAAATAAAAATCATAATTAAACTAAATTACTCATGGGAAACTAGTCCAAACTCTTAAACCCTAATTTTTAGTGTGGTGGGCCATGGTTAGCTAACAGGCTAATTACAGCTCAAGTCGAAATTCACCGGGGTCCCGAATTAACTCGGAATACGATGAAATTCGAACCCGACTCCTATAATAATTAAATAATAATATTCATGAAATAAATATTCCAAAAATATTATAAAATGGAAAATTACCATTTTATCCCTAACTGGGAAAAGTGAGGGTGACAAGTCTATCCACCTTAAAAAATTTCGTCCTCGAAATTGAAACCAAACAATAGTAAATTATCAAAATCACAAGTCATGGCTTAAAATTTAAAATGGTTTAAAATCTCAAAAATCAAAGCATGAATTAAATGACTAAAATGATAAAATTTAAAATTACTCTCAACTAGGAACTGGGTGCTATAAGTCCCCATCCCCGAATAGTATAAAGGATCCGGACATAACACGTCATGACACGGGATTCAAAAGCAGGTGATCAGCCCACTCCCAAGTCCATGTCTATACAAGTACAAGTAACAAGTCGAGTCATGTACCAATATACCAAGTAACCCGGGAACAACATCTCATGACAGGATCCGACATATACTAGTCCGTGAACCATCGTGTCAGGAATCAAGTAAGACACTACAACTGAATCGGATATAGCAGATATCAAGACAATGAAAACTATCAGTGAATGTACTCGCCTGCTGTCCTGAGCTGTATGGTATATCAATGCTCAGAGCGGTATCAGAAGACCTAAATATGAGATACTGTATACATTGTTCATAGCTATACCCTGGTCTCACGACGGGTAAAGCCTGACCCTACATCGTTCATAGCTTTCCATGGTGACCGGCCTTACCGTTCTATTGTACTCATTGTTCATAGCCGGTCGGATGGAAAGCCTGATCATGTTTTCCAAGCCGATCACATAACGCTCTAATAATTCAAATCATATTTTATATTTACTTTATCTTATCGTATATCCTGCTCTGTTCTACATTCAGTATTTTCTCACCATGCCATGATATACAGTTACTCACATGCTCTACTTGCCTTTATATTGTACCTTGATTGGAGACTAAGTTCTGCTCGGGAGAAGAGTTACAACCCCGGTCCTTGTTTGGTTTAAGGGTTGTAACTCGGCTTCCGAACGGTTCCCAAGTTTTCATATATCTTTGTCTTGTAGTTCATTATACTGTCTCTTATAAAATTTGTCAATTCACATGGAACTGCTGTTAGTGTTTGTACTTGCTCATTTTCTTGACAGAATACCGTTATGATATATTACAGATGACTCTGAGGCGGACTGCTCGACCTATTATGGGTTCGAATCAGATGGAGTAGCCTTAGATCGTGGCCTTATAGTAGAGCCACTAGATTTTGTACTTTCAGAGTAGTATAGGTTAGCTAGGTTTGTCTGGACTGCGATCCAGCTAGCTTATCAGACTGTAGTTCAATATTCTATTTTGATACCCTGTGATGTATATATCTGGGCTTGTATTGGACTCTGCACTTATCTACTCTTTCATCTATCATATGTCTTTCCTCTGAGCTATCTACCTTAGTTTTATTCTGTGATTGAGACTGTATTGTTATGTCACCTCCATTCGGAGAGTATATACTGTACAGGTACATTTAACTGTTAGTCGTAGGCATTTACAGACCCTATATACAGCGTTCTACCGCCGATACTGCGGCGTAGGCTGGACGTAACCACGTGCTCTTGCCCCTCTTCAGGGTGCGGGTCGTGATACGTTTTTGTGGTGGCCCATGCAGGTCCACCGTCGCAATTATGCGATCTCGTAATGGTGTTCGACTTAGAGTACTAATTACGAGCCTGCGATTAGGACGTAGGACCAAGGATATGATAGGAGTTTCTCAATCACACCTAGGAAAATTTTCCGATCTTTGATCATCATGATACCCAGAATCTCCGCAAGTCATGGCTTAAAATTTAAAATGGTTTAAAATCTCAAAATCAAAGCATGAATTAAATGACTAAAATGATAAAATTTAAAATTACTCTCAACTAGGAACTGGGTGCTATAAGTCTATCCACCTTAAAAGAATTCATCCTCCAAAAATTAAAACAAGTAAACACAGAAAAATTATGCAGTTCGATAATCGTATACGTCTGTCCAATCATCATGATACTCAGAATCTCCGTCATGCCAGTGAGCAAGGCTACGATACTCACAGAGTCCTCGACTAAGGTACATACCTCTAGAATTATGGTATTTAAAATTTTCGCATTGCCGCTAGCTTGGCAGCGAAAACCTTAAATTTCCACACCCAAGAAATACGACCATAATCCGACTATATGTCTTCACTATGCCTGCTAGCATGACCCTAGAGTATTCTAAAATCTCATAATCGAGACGACCTAGCCCATACGACTTATCTCAGAAGGAAATCACATCACAAGAACAATTTTCATCCAACGATCAAAGAACAGATAGAATCGAATTTCAAGACAGTTTATAAGAAGGCAAATGCGGAAAGGAGATCGAAAGATTGGAACCTGCTATCTTCTCTGCTACTGCCTGAGTGGGCTTAACTGTTATGGCGAAAGCACGCCCTTGCTGGCCTCCTCTAGCCTGCTGCACTCCGTCCTGGCCTGCCTGTCTGGCTGCACGGACAGCACAGTTCTTCACCTGGTGGTCTGGAGCTCCACAGAATAAACAAACTCCCTGTTTCATCCTACAATCCTCTCGGGTGTGCCCCATCTTCTTGCAGAAGGCACACTGGATGGCCTGCCTCTGGCCCTATCCCTGTCCCTGGTGCTGCTGGGCACGCGCTGGTGCCTGCTGAATCTGCAACAGAGGCTGCTGCTGAAACGGCCTCTGCTGCTGCTGCTGAATGTGTGGGCGCTTGGCCGGTCCCGTACTGGAACTTGCCCCCATAGTATCTCCGCTCCTCTTCGGCTTGAGGCCGAAGTCCTCTTCTGCGATCTGCGCGTCCATCAATATCTGATCGAACGTCGCGTCACGGCGACCTGAGGTGCGGGTGCGCACTGCATGAATAAGTCCCCTGCGGAACTTACGAGCCTTCTGCCCCTCATCCTGGATCATATCGGGAGCAAACCTGCTAAGGCGGAAGAACTCAGCTGCATACTCGTCCACCGACGAGTTTCCCTGAACTAGACCCACGAACTAGCCCTCCAATGCTGTAAGAGCCACGTCCGGGAAGAACTTCTCCTTGAAGAGCCTCCGGAAGTTCTCCCAAGTCAGCCCTCTCACCGACGCACGAGGATCCGTGCGGTACCATGTCAGCGCAATGTCGAAGAATCGGCTGGCTGCGGCCGAAACCCAAAGCGCTCTAGGAAGCTCTGCCAGCTCCATGCTCCGCTGTACATCCTCTAGCCAGTCGTCTGCATAGAGGATGCCCTCCGTGCCTGTGAAGTCCCTGGAGCTCATCTTCCTGAAGTCCAATACTGTCCCCGGCCTGGACTGCTGCTGGTACGGCTGCTGGCCAGTAGGGCCCTGCACCGTACCCGGTGCCACTCTCTCTACTGCTGCTAGGGCAAGCTGATGCGAGTTCTCCATACTCTACCTCAGCATCTCGATCTGTCGGTGTGACGCCTCCGACTGGCGCTGCGACGCCTCTGCCTGGGCCCGCTGTGTCTCCATCATCTGCTGAAGGAGAAGGAACATGTGATGCGTATCCGTCGGTACCGGTGGTGATGGCGGCAGTATCTCCGGAACAACGGCCGTAACCCTCTGGGGTGGAGGTGGTTGACCTCCCTGTGCAACTGCCTGGGTCTCCAGAATAGTAGAATCACTGGGGGCAGTCTCGTGAACCTCCTCCTCTGCCTGATCAGATCTCTCAGGCAAACTACTCGATCCAGTGGCCTGCGGGTGCGTCTTCGTCATCCTGGAGACGAATTGAAACAAAGAGATCAATATGGTACATGAGTAGATTATCAAAGAAGGACAGTTAATTTAATACAAGGGGAGTAATCATGATAATCAAAGATCGGAAAATTTTCCTAGGTCTGATTGAGAAACTCCTATCATATCCTTGGTCCTACGTCCTAATCGCAGGCTCGTAATTAGTACTCTAAGTCGAGCACCATTACGAGATCGTACTAATTGCGACACTGGACCTGCGTGGGCCACCACAAAAACGTGTCACGACCCGCACCCTGAAGAGGGGCACGAGCACGTGGTTACGTCCAGCCTACGCCGCAGTATCGGCGGTAGAATGCTGTATATAGGGTCTGTAAATGCCTACGACTAACAGTTAAAATGTACCTGTACAGTATATACTCTCCGAATGGAGGTGACATAACAATACAGTCTCAATCACAGAATAAAACTAAGATAGATAGCTCAGAGGAAAGACATATGATAGATGAAAGAGTAGATAAGTGCAGAGTCCAATACAAGCCCAAATATATACATCACAGGGTATCAAAATAGAATATAGAACTACAGTCTGATAAGCTAGCTGGATCGCAGTCCAGACAAACCTAGCTAACCTATACTACTCTGAAAGTACAAAATCTAGTGGCTCTACTATAAGGCCACGATCTAAGGCTACTCCATCTGACTCGAGCCCATAATAGGTCGAGCAGTCCGCCTCAGAGTCATCTGTAGTATATCATAACGGTATCCTGTCAGGAAAATGAGCAAGTACAAACACTAACAGCAGTTCCATGTGAATTGACAAATTCTATAAGAGACAGTATAATGAACTACAAGACAAAGATATATGAAAACTTGGGAACCGTTCGGAAGCCGAGTTACAACCCTTAAACCAAACATGGACCGGGGTTGTAACTCTTCTCCCGAGCAGAACTTAGTCTCCAATCAAGGTACAATGTAAAGGCAAGTAGAGCATGTGAGTAACTGTATATCATGGCATGGTGAGAAAATACTGAATGTAGAACAGAACAGGATATACGATAAGATAAAGTAAATATAAAATATGATTTGAATTATTAGAGCGTTATGTGATCGGCTTGGGAAACATGATCAGGCTTTCCATCCGACCGGCTATGAACAATGAGTACAATAGAACGGTAAGGCCGGTCACCATGGAAAGCTATGAACGATGTAGGGTCAGGCTTTACCCGTCGTGAGGCGAGGGTATAGCTATGAACAATGCATACAGTAGAACAATGTGGGAATTTGATCACACAACCACTAATAACTCCCTATCCCCGAATAGTATAAAGGATCCGGACATAACACGTCATGACACGGGATTCAAAAGCAGGTGATCAGCCCACTCCCAAGTCCATGTCTATACAAGTACAAGTAACAAGTCGAGTCATGTACCAATATACCAAGTAACCCGGGAACAACATCTCATGACAGGATCCGACATATACTAGTCCGTGAACCATCGTGTCAGGAATCAAGTAAGACACTACAACTGAATCGGATATAGCAGATATCAAGACAATAAAAACTATCAGTGAATGTACTCGCCTGCTATCCTGAGCTGTATGATATATCAATGCTCAGAGCGGTATCAAAAGACCTAAATATGAGATACTGTAAGTTAATTTAGGTTTAAACAAGTTTAGGAATGATTTACAATGAATGATATGCAATCTAGGTCAAACTAGGTCTCACTGAGTCACACTAAGTTCTGTCAAGTCAATCTAGGTCAAATCAAGTTATATCAAGTCAATCTAAGCCTAACCAAGTCAATCCTAGGTCATACCAGGCATCACGGGTCAAAACAAGTCGAAGGAAGTCAAACGAGATCAAGAGTTGGCCTACAGTTGACTTTTGGTCAACTGGTCAACTCTGGTCAACTCTGGTCAACTCTAGGTCAACCATGGTCAACCCTAGGTCAATGGTGACTAATAGTTGACTTTTGGTCAACTACACAAGTCTAATGGAAATTAGGACTAATTTGGGTAAAGCGTTGACCCATAGTTGACTTTTGGTCCAAAAAGTCAACCGTGGTCAACCGGGGTCAAGACTAGGTCTAGGCGACTATTTCTAACTATTACCAACCTCTACAACCCATATCCAAGTCCATCTTGGACTTCGAAACTCATATCTTGGCCGTAGGCCAATATCCTATTTTACCCTTAAAAAGGGTAAAATTCTAGCTTCGGCAACTATCCAGTTTGCCTACCTACGCTTGGTATTTTGACCCGATCTCCCTAGGGTAGTATGATACTAGCCTATATATATAATATCTACCAAAATACCTAGGTATCGTGGACATTCGGTCCATGATACGGCCCGTTGTCAAAATCTTGAATATTTCAAGATACGCACCGATACGGCACGATACGGGCGCCCTACAACCCCGAATTCCATCCGGAAGTCTACCCACAAAATCTAAATCACGTATTCATGCCCCACGCCAAGTTTCAACTCAATCGGATACTCCGAGCTCCGTTTCGTCCTCTAACTCGGTTTTTCCCTTTTTCTATTCTAGCCTTTTTCCTATTCTTCCAACTTCTTTCAATCTTTCCTCCCAACCTCAAATCCTTTTCTAACTTCTCATTCCATAATCTTTTTCTACTCTTCTCTACGATTCCAACCATATATATATATATATATATATATATATATATATATATATATATATATATATATATATATATATATATATATATATATACATATACTAGGTGAAAAGGGGGGGGGGGGGGGTTTATAGGCCTTAAACCAAGGTGGGGGGGGGGGGGGGGGGGGCTGTTCAGTCCTGGCAGCAGCTTTGCCTGCTGCTGCTGCTGTTGTTGCTGGTCTTCTTCTTCTTCTTCTATCTCCCTATATATATACACTTCATATATATATATATATATATATATATATATATATATATATATATATATATATATATAAAACTAGATATCTATCTAAAATCTATCTAGATATCTATCCATCCCATCTAAATATATAGATAACACACACACATCCTCACACAACACAACACACACACATCACTCTCCCAACACCACCATCCCCATGACACAAAATCACCCTCCTCTACACACACACAAATACATAAATAAACATACACACATAAATACACATGTATATATATATGTATATATATATATATATATATATATATATATATATATATATATATATATATATATATATATATATATATATACCCCTCACAAATGATTAAATCCTAAATAATCCTTAACCTATTTTTCTAGGAAAAATCTACAAATTTGTGGGCAAATGGAAGAAAATCTCCTCCTCTCCATTTAATGTGAAAGAACTTAATGAAAAAGAAGATTAAAAGGAGAGATTAAAGCTTACCTAATTTGTAGGTTGAAGAGGAAGAAGGAGGCTTTGAGAAGAAAGTAATTTGGAAGAGAGAGAGAGAGTGTGTGACTTAGTGGTGAAGGAAAAGAGGGGGGGGGGGGCTGTCATGGCCGGCCAAGCAAGCATGGTGGGTGAGGGGCACTTGTAAATTACAAGTTTGCCCTTCCCTAAGCCTAATATTAAATAAATTCCAAATTAGGTTTAGGAAGTTGCTAAAAATAAATAAAAATCATAATTAAACTAAATTACTCATGGAGAACTAGTCCAAACTCTTAAACCCTAATTTTTAGTGTGGTGGGCCATGGTTAGCTAACAGGCTAATTACAGCTCAAGTCGAATTCACCGGGGTCCCGAATTAACTCGGAATGCGATGAAATTCGAACCCGACTCCTATAATAATTAAATAATAATATTCATGAAATAAAATTCCCAAAAATATTATAAAATAAAAAATTACCATTTTATCCCTAACTGGGAAAAGTGAGGGTGACAATCAGAATCTATTAACAAACAATGAGAAACGAAAACATGTCTTAACATAAATTCATATCGAATAGAAAAAGAGTTAATAATCAGAGTTTGTAGATTATCTAATGTACTACTACAATCGGTTAAAAGAAGTTGCGTAAAATCCCTTTCGTATGATAGTCCATTTACTGAACCTCCATGTGAGCACAATATTCTTAGGCTCTGATCCATATCGAAAGATGTACAACTTCAAATCTGTAGAAAATATTGAAGAATGTAGAGTGATGAACAATAGAAAGTGTAAGGAAGAATAGAAAGTGTGAAGTGGGAATGAAACTCTCTTACATCCACGGTTTATATAGATTCAATCTCCAACGGATAGAAATACGACCGTTGCAGAAAAATGAAACGTTGGATGGCAAAATAGGGGCAAAGAGTGGAGCGACATCACTGATGGCGCCGCGGGGGGGGGGAGGAGGCTGGCGCCATCACTGATGTCGTATGGGGGGGGGGGGGCGCTCTAGTATGGCGCCATCATCTATGTCGTATCACCCTCTTCTTTGTAATTTTTTCAAACTTTTGCTCTTTTCTATAAATATACTAAACTTTACCCCCCTATAAAATTACCTGAATAAGTGTTGAACATATCGAAAGTCTTGCGAAAAATATATTGCTAATATTGACTCTATTGTCTTTCCCGTTTCCAACCAAAAACAAAATAAAAATCATGATGATTGAACTAAAGGCTTTTTATATGGGCACATCCAATTGTTATCAAGGCTAGCCCATTTTTTTTTTTTTGGATTTATCTACAAGTTTGCCATTGGAAAAAGTTATCATGGCTATCCCACTCTTTGGTATAAAAGTCAATTTTTCTAATTTTGTTCTTCTTCTTCCTCAACTCATCCAAGAAGAAGAAGAAGAACAAGAAGAACAAGAAGAACAAGAAAAAAGAAGAAGAGGAAGAAGAAGAACAACAAAAACAACAAAAATGAGAATTCTGATGGGGTTTAAATCCTAATTTTCTTTGTCAACTCATTCTCACTATCTCCAAGTATAATGGGGGTTTAAACCCTACTTTTCTTTCCATTTCAAATTTCAATTTTCAATCGACGGAGAAGAAGAAAATGAGAAGAAAACATCCAAAAATTAAACCCTAATTTTTTTCTCATTTCCAATTTTGATGCACCCAAAGGCTCCTCATAATGCACAAACCCTAATATTTTTGGAAACCATAATATTGTTGTTCAACTAGTGTAAACAAGGACTGCCCAATTTTCTGGCAGTCCTATAAACTGAATGGACTGCCAGAAAACTGGACAGTCCTAAGTCACAGCATGTGAAACAAAGGACTGCCCATTTTTCTGGCAGTCCTTACTGTATGTTGGACTGCCAGAAGAATGGGCAGTCCAACTCACAACATGTGTAACTTTGGACTGCTCAACTATCTGGCAGTCCAGTCTGTATGTTGGACTGCCAGAAGAATGGACAGTCCAACTCACAACATGTGTAACTTTGGACTGCCCAACTATCTGGCAGTCCAATCTGTATGTTGGACTGCCAGAAGAATGGGCAGTCCAAAGTTACACATGTTGTGAGTTGGACTGCCCATTCTTCTGACAGTCCATTCAGTTTGTAGGACTGCCAGAAAATTGGGCAGTCCTTGTCGACGCGGAGTTTTCTCGTTCGTTCATACTTGGGTTTAATTTAAATGGGTCATTTCCTACTCCGTATGTAGTTTAATTCATTCAAATGGGCTACAAAGAATTGAAATAAACAATGTAATTGATGCTTGAATTTTTTAATTAATTTCTAGGGTTTTGGAAATAAATTGAGAAAGAATTTGTGTGCTTGAATTAATTTCTTCAAAAGAGGAGGATGGTGGAGGAGAAGTGGAAGATGTTGGAAATTTAGGAGTTGTGGATGAGAAGAGGAAGATGTTGGGGATTGAGGAGAGGTGGAGGAGAAGAGGAAGAAGAAGAAGAAGAAGAAGAAGAAGAAGAAGAAGAAGAAGAAAGGGGTGAGGATTTTGGAAGAGAGAGAAGGGATTTTGCAAATGAAGGAAAAAAAAAAGTTTTGGGGGGGGGGGGGAGAATTTGAGATAGCCATGATCAAAAATTTGGACTAGCCTTGTGAAAAACAAAAAAAATTTGGGCTAGCCACAATCCGGACTAGCCATGATCATATTTGGTTGTGCCCATATAAAAAGTCGAACTAAATTGTAGAATTTTACTATACACAATTACAAGCCACAACCACAATAGTACATAAACACAAAAAAAGAGAAAATTTGACTTGCACCCCACTTTATTTATCCATATTTAAGGTGCACCCCACACAATTACAAGAATGTAAGGTACCCCCCAGTTTTGGCGAAAATTGTCCATAGCTGACGGTCAACCCATTTGACCGACATTTTTGACGAAAATATCCTTCCTATCTATTCTTCCCAAACTCCTATCCAACCCCCACCGGCCCTTCTCCGGTTAACAGCCGACCCCCCTCCCCTTCGGCCGCCGCCAACGCCCCACCCCCCCTTCTCTGGCCGCACGACGAGGCTGGCGGCCGCTGCTGCTGCCGCGCGCCGCTGCTACTCCCTTTTTTTTCCTGTATATTTCAGCAATTCAAAATTTCGCATTACCATGCATGCATGATGCGTATGCATACATACTTATGGCAAACAAAAGACAACATTAGTGAATAGTGGAAGTTTTAATTTAGGAAAATGCTACAAGCGAGAAAGTAGCAAGAGGCATCAGACAATTGCATGATTTGGAGGTTGGAGTCAAGCACACTCAAAGCCAGTGGGGACAGGCCTGCTACAGGAACTGAGGACGAGACCGAGGGCGAGGGGGATGTCGAGGTCGACGCGAGCACGTTCAGCTTGATGGCGTTGCAGACACAAATGGCAGACTCGAAATCGAGTAGACTGCTGAGAGGAGAGTAGCAGGGCTCCGCTGCCGCAGAACCAATGGTCGGGTCGAGAAGGAGAGCAGCAGCGGAGTGAAGGGGGGAGCGTACACACGCGGCGGGAAGGGGGGGTAGCAAAGGGGGCACGGAAAAGAAAACGAGAATATTTTGGTCAAAAAAATTTGGTCGAAGGAGTTGACCGTAAGTTGGAGACTGTTTCCGTCAAAAGTGGGAGGCACCTTACATTCTATAATTGTGTGGGGTGCACCTTAAATATGGATAAATAAAGTAGAGTGCAGGTCAAATTTTCTTTAAAATTTTTTTTACATGGAAACCCAATGTGGAAAAGAAATCACTGGAGGCCAACCTAGAAAAGCACCACTACTGGATTAAAAAAGAGACTTTTTTTTACAACTTTTACCACTGATCAAGAGACGGATCACCATAACTACTCAAATGAACAAAAATAAATACATTTTTGTCTTTTTACTTAAAAAGAGAAAAATAGTAAACCATCTTAAAAGACATTTGTCCTTAGTTTAGCGGAAGGTAGCAAGTTGTTAACGCTCTATAGTTCAGTGTATATAGATGCTAATAAAAAAATTCAGAATATTTAGTTACAAAACCTCAATGTTAAATGTCTTTAGTTACAAATTAGCCAAAATAAATGTCACAAACATCTCCTTTGACACAAGCAGCATCTGTAGTCAGTTGAGAATATCACCCCAAAAAAACTTCTAATGAGTTAATACAAAACAAACTAATTCCACTCTACAGGGATGCTAGATCCCAATTATTCATCATTTCATTCTACTTATGCAAGTAAAGGTACAAAAGTAGATAAGCTAAGCATGTTATTTGCTGGAAAAAAGGGATATTTAGTTTTAGGGTCTCACATATACATGGATATTATGATTTGTATTTCGAAACTGATCGGTATTATAGTTTGGATTTCGAAATCACTGTTCACGTAGGTTAATGAACAGTGATTTCGAGATCCAAATTCTAACATCAGTCAATTTTGAATCATAAACTCTAATATATATATATATATATATATATATATATATATATATATATATATATATATATATATATATGTGAGACCGTAAAACTGAATAACAAAAAAAAAAGCATTGAGCTACAGATATATACAATTTACATCTAACTGATATTTACTGGAAAAGACATGACACAAGCTAGTGACATATATTATATGACAGTATGCAAATATACAATAAGGTTTTTTTTGTTGACACTAAAAGAGTTGCACCATATTTGTTTTATCATAAATCAAAGTGCATCCCTTGAAAGAAAAAAATTTGAGTTAAACCCCACTTGTTTTACCATAATGCATAAAATCTTTCACTTTTAGCAAAAATCGTCAATGATTAACAATCAACTCATTTGACCCCTCCCTCCCCCATGTGGACATTTTTGAGATCAAAATACCCTCAGTGAGTTGTAACCACTTGGCATCTATCTATGCATATATGAGTAGGAAGCTATCTGGGACCAAAGGAGTTTTGGTCTCAAAAGTGTCCGAATAGATTTGTCAAATGGGTTGGTCTGGTCCAGCCCGGCACGAGTCCGGTCCAGAAAAATTATCCATGTGTCGGTCCGGTCCGATCAGTTTTAGGCCCACTGGCCTGGCCCAGTATATCGAGACGTGACGGATCTCATATCTCGGCCCATAAGACGGCCCGACCCGACCTGCGGTCCGGCCAGATATAGTTACACATTTTCCTGGGTTCATATTTGAGTCAGCGAGTGGTCCCGACCCGGTCCGAATGCATGATATTTGCAGCTGACTACAAAAATGAAGTCGAAGTTGGTGAGGCTCTTGCAAAGGCCTTTCAGATTCGCCTTGTCAAAAGAGAGGAACTTTTTAATTACCACTAAAGTTGGTGCACAATTGAGCCAATAAACTTGATAATATTTTAGAAGTTTGTATCTTATATTCTTGTATTATATCATTCCGCATGAGTGACCTCTATATTGGAACTCAGATCATGGATACGTGCTTGATGCTTGCAAGGGCAGTTCGTCGAAACTCCAGCTAGAGTATCTTGTTCATTACTTGTACACTTTCCAGTTGCTACAAAACACACCAGATTATTATTTTCCAGTTGGCTAATACAGTATAGTCATCGAGGCCTGTCCCGGCCCGGTATGGTCCGGTTCGAAATTTATCTGTGTCGTGGGCCACATGTCAGACTGGGCTCATATTTCTACCCTTAGGGTTCGGCTCGACCCGGCCCAATATAATGCATGGGTCTGAGAGGTCCTGTCCAGGTCCGGCTCGGCTCACTTGACAGCTCTACATGTGAGGATATTTTGGTCTCAAAAGTGTCCACGACAGTTTTTTCGTTAAAAGTGGATGTTTCATGCATTATGATAAAAACAAGTGGGATGCAATTCAAAGTTTTACTTTTTTGTGGGGTGCACATTGAATTATGATATAATAAGTAGGGTATAACTCAAAATTTCTCAAAATATTGTCCAACTAGCATGGGAGGACTACTCACGTACTTCACATGGAAAGGAAAATGAAGCTGCTCCTGTCCTCTATCCCAAGTTCCATAAGCATGTGAGCTCAAGCTTATCCCTGTAAAGATTATTTATAAAGGCACAACTCCCATATCCAGAGAACGTCACAAAGTTTAAAAAATTTACTCTCCAAAATATTCTTTTAAAATTATTAGGAGATATCACATGTTCTAATACAAAAATTCTCTATCAAATGACTGATAAGATTTTGACAATAGTTAGGAATGCCATAATTCGGACAGCCTTTTGACATAGAATTCTGTCTTAGGAAATTCATGATCATGGCAGTACTGACTATTGTTATAACTTTCATGATCCCAACAATTCTGTATCGTCCCCAATGGGACTATGTCTTGAAAATCCTAATTGTGGGTACTAAATTTTGAAAAAAAAACATTCATTAAGAAATCATTAACCTAAAAGCTAATAAGTAATGTTTAAAAACACATGAATCACATATAAACTAAAATTAAAAAAAAAATCTAGAATTGGAAGAGGAAAAAAATTGTTCAAAAATAGAGAAGAAGAGAAATAGAAAAGTTATCTTGATTGTGAAGTAGCCTTTGGTGTGTGCCATCTTCTAAAGTTGAAAGAAAATGATGAAGTGAATTGGAAAGAAGGAAGTAGGAAGAAGAAAAAGAAGAGTGGAATGTTAGAACAGAAAGAGGTGAATGTGTTATCTCTAATCAATTTTGTGGCTAGTCCTTAATAAAAATTCAAAAAAGCTATAATAGTCCAGTAGGGTTTAGGGGTGAGCAAATACCGACCGCTACCAAAAAATTAATCGAATATCGATTAAAAATATTTCAAAAAATCGAACCGAAATTATGTACTGATACCGAATTACTGAACCGACTAAAATATTGTATAGCGGTAGTGGTATATATATATATATATATATATATATATATATATATATATATATATAGAGAGAGAGAGAGAGAGAGAGACAGAGAGCGAATATATATATATATATATATATATATATATATATATATATATATATATATATATATATATATATATAGAGAGAGAGAGAGAGAGAGAGAGAATAAGGGAGGTGAGGTGCCACCCTATGGGTGGCGGCTATGTGTCACCCCTCCCATGCTATATATATATATATATATATATATATATAGAGAGAGAGAGAGAGAGAGAGGAGAGAGAGAGAGAGAGAGAGAGAGAGAATAAGGGGGAGAGAGAGAGAGAGTGTCCATGGTCATAGCCTAACGGGAGGACGAGGGCTACCTGAGGGTTAGTCTTGGGTTCAAGCCCTCATCCGCTCGAGATGGCTGGATGGCTGCGCCACTGTCCCGGGAGGCCCATTGAACATAAATAATATATTTTCTTAGAATGTTGTTCATGATTAATTTTATTGTACTTATTTTTATTTTATCTTTTTTAAATGTTAAGAAGGCTAAGAATTGAGTTTTGATTTTTTGAGCTTATGTTTTTATATTTTTATAGAATTTTGAAGTGAATTTTGGTGTACTTAAATTTATACTAAGGATTAAATTTAGTGATCGTGTTTGATCATTTAAGCTCGTTTTTAGGTGTTTGCGATTTGTTACATATTGTTCTAATAAATTTGATTAATTGTTTGGTTAGTAGATGCTTGGCTTTGAAAATCAATGTTTCAAAAAAAGTGAAAATATATATTTTTAGGTTAAGAGGTTCTATAATATTAACTGTGTTGATTGATCAAATGTTAATTGGTAAAATACAGATACCGAACAAAAATCGACCGAATACCGATTTAAACGAAACCGAAAAATTGATTCTAAATGGTACAATATTGGTATTAATTTTTTAAATACCGACTAAAAAAGGTACAAAAAATTCCGACCAAATACCAACCGATTATACCGACGCTCAACCCTAGTAGGGATTGTCTTTATTTTTATTTATTTATTATTACAACCTATTTTTATTTTATTTTTATTACAATCCACACACACCTACAACGACTTCTTCTTGTAACATTTGTAACGACCCGCTCCGCCCTAACGGAATGCCGATTCAAACGGCAAGTGCAATGACTCATTTGAATCATTGACTCGAAGAGTTGCTTTGACCCGATGAAGTATCGATGTGAATCGATGCAAGAGTTACGTTAGCCCAAGAGAAAGCATTGAGTCAGTTCGAAGATTCTAAGAAATCGAATCGATGCAAGACACAAGTCCGAGTTGATCGAGTATTGATTTAGTTGGTTTCGTATGCAGGCTACGATTTTATGCTGAATTATAAGAGGTCGACATTTTGCCTTATTCGCAAAATTATCCGCGAAACCAAAGTATTGCATTGCAAAGAACTAAGGCAAAAGTCAATGGACTTAGCCCTTCAGAAGAATCCAGACTTAGACTTTAAAAGCGCGCTCGGAGTCTCGCTCCGCCGATGCAATCATCGCTAATGTTAGTAGCTCCGATGAACCTGTTTTTGTTTAGCCTGGACACATAATAATACAGACAATATTACTAGATCACTAGACGATAACCCTGCATGCTAATAAGAGAACTCAATGCACCTAGCTAAGGGAATAATCCCATCTTGTATGCTTGTGTAGAACATGGAAATGAACTTAAAAAATTACTTGACTCACACTGCAGTCCACGCTCGTGCCAAGACACAACTTACTTTTCGAGTAGAATTGTTTATGCGTTCACTTATGAACGAAATGCTTGTCACCTAGATCTTACCACAACCTTAGGCACAAAACAATTAATAGTCCACTAAAATGAGGTAGGAAGACTATCAAAATAGTCATTCTGAAAGAATAATAGAAACATCGAAAGGCTTCGGGACCGTTGGGTCGCCAAGGCGGTTCCCGTACAGGGAGCTGCATAATGAATGAATGAATAAGTGAATGAACGAATGAATGAATATGAATGAATGAAAGAAAGCAAAGAATGATTAGCGATAGGTATGGCGGGGACGTGCAACGCGGCTCGCTACCCACGCTGTACGGATGCCACCGTCAACCTAGTCGATAATCCACTATGGCTCAAGACAGTCCGATGAGAAACTCCATTATGGCTCAATAACAGCCCGATAAGTTAATCACTATGGCTCAAGACAGCTCGATAAGTTTAAAACTAAAAATGAGAATACGAAATGGTCGCGGACAACTCGTGCACGAGGGACGGGATGAAGGATTCCAAGGAACGATCAGAGATATCATGCCGATCATGGTTTACGGGTGGCTTGTGTGCGGGCTCGGTCACACAACACTACCAAAATACAGCCATTTGGCGATGGACCATTAGCGACGGATAACGTCCGTCGCTACTAGCGACGGACTACCGACTAAGTACTGATTGATTGCCGTCGAAAAGCTGACAATTTTTTTTATTTTAAGGGCTAGCAAAGGTCGCCATTCCATCGTTAAGTAGTCGGAGATATAGCGACGATCATGAAGCCGTCGCTACGCCGTTACTTAGTTGTCAAAAGTTGGCAGAAAATGTTGAAAAAAATTGGCGGAAATTTATCGACTTCATAGCGACGGATATTCCGTCGGCCAGCTAGGATGGATAGCACCGGACTAGCGTCGGCCTTCTATCCGTCGCCAGTCCGTCGCTATATGTCCATCCCTAACTAAATTTAACCGACGGGGGCGGGAGGGGGGGGATGTTTTCATTGCCCCCAAATTTCTCACGTCTCTCTCTCTCTCTCTCTCTCCGGCACGTGCAGGGCTCTCTCGCTCTCTCCAGGTAATCCTCTCTCTCTCTTTCGGTGGTCGGGGCGGCGGGGGGCTGGTGGTGGTGGGGGTGGGGGTCGGCGGTGGTAGGGGTGGGGTCACGGTAGTGGGGGTGGGGGTCGCTGGGGGGAGGGGTAGGGGGGTGGAGGTCGACGGTGGTGGGGGTGGGGGTCGCCGGGGGGGGTAGGGCAGCAGGGGGTTGGGAAGCGGAGGGGGGTTTCGGGGTGGGGGTATTGGGGGTCGGCGGTGGGGGGGTGGGTAGGGCAGCGGAGGGGTGTCGTGGGTGGGGGTGGTGGTGGTTGGCGGTGGTGGGGATGGGGGTCGGGGGGGATGTATAAGGGCAGCAGAGGGGGGCCGCGGGGGGAGGGGGCGTTGGTGGAGGGATGGCGGTCGGCGGTGGTGGGGGTGGGGGTTGGGGGCCGGGGGTGGGAGTTGGGGTCGGCGGTGTTGGGGGTGGGGATCGGCAGTGGTGGGAGTGGGGAGTTGGGGGTCGGCGGTAGTAACACACACACACACACACACACACACACACACACACACACACACACCGAAACGGAATTTTTTTTTAAAATCGAACTGTATTGAATTGACAAGAACTCCCAAAAACAAATTTAACTGCAAAGCAGTAACACACACACATACACAAATTGATAATATTAGAAAGAATAAAGTTTATTTTACCACAAAGCACGTGCATCTACTAGTGTTTGTATATGGAGGTAAATATGTATGAAGCGTATTGAATTGACAAGAACTCCCAAAAATAAATTTAATTCAAAATAAAATATGTTTTCAAAAAAAGAAGGCCTACTTTTATTCTCCTAAGTTTCTAGCCCACGAACACCCCCACTCCACTCCACCCCACACCACCCACACCATCAAGCCGAGCTAACTTTTAATTGTTAATTAGCTTTTTCACCTGTACAGAGTTCACCAGAGATGAGTCCTAAACATGAAAATGGAGTTCTAATTTTCAAACTCGATGGATTGATTGGATGATACGTTTGAAATAGTACGAACGTCTATATTCGTCCAAACTTGACGTAAGGAGAACTAAACATGCACTAACAGTCTACTTGAATTGAGGGTTAACAGAGTTAAGTAAGAAAAAATTAAATAAGAAAAAGTGCTTGGAGAATAAGTTTCGACATCGTTCATAGAGAGCTGCTTGGGTGGGAACGAGTGGTGGTACTGGTAAGTAGCATAGTTAGGAGAGACGTAGTACCAGAACTCAAGCTGAGGCTGAGAAAGGACTGGAGCACATGCATAGTATATGTTGGTCTGGGCTAGGCTTTGGTTAGCTGAGAGTGAGGAGCGAGAAGAAGGGAAGTAGGAAGGAGTAGATGGGTCCAAAAAATATTATTGATATTTACGAGAGTGATTGGCCAGTTACAGGAGATTTAACTGGCCAATCACTCTCGTAAACATCAATATTTAGGAGATTGTTTACTCTCTCGTGACTCTCTTGCAATGGTATTCTACGTTTACGAGAGTGATTGGCCAGTTACGAGAGTGATTGGAAGTAGGTTTGTACGTGATAGGTACAAATTTCGTGTTTGTGGTCTGGATTAAGATTCTTCTTGTGTTCTCGAATCTGAACTGTTTCTAAAGTGTGTTTTTATGGATAATTCAATACTCGAGACTATGCAAAATTAAATCGTCAAACGAAGCTGAGTTGAATTTTGTATATACGTGCTCTCATTGATATTTAATGGTCTTATCAGATGGCACCCAAGACCCGAGGATCTCGCTTGAAAGAGGCACAGATGGTTGCTAAGGAGGTAGTGGTACCTCTTGCTACTGAGGAGATAGTGGGACCTCCTGCTGCTGAGGAGATCAAGGAAGAATTTTCTCCTACTATTAAGGAGGAAGTGATTCCTAAAGCCGAGATAGCTGTGAAGGAGGAGGTGGCACCAGAGGGCAGTTGCACCGAGAGTTCCAGTCATCCATCTCCTCTGGATATTGATCTTGCTGGCGTGGATCCTACTTATGCGTGCTGGCTGAGGGAGTTCTATCTGCCCCAGCATAGACAACAATATATATATATAATTTTTGACTGGATTTGTTTCCAGTAGACTTATTAATTCTGACAACCGACTTGTATGATTTTACAACTCTTCATGTTTCTCATTTTCTAAACATGGTTTTATCTAGACTTTGATGTTTTTAGATGCTATTATCTAGACTTGGTAGATATAAATATATGATATGATATGATTTTTATATTGGTGTGTGTTGTATGTTGGTTTGTGTGATGTATTTGTGATGTGTATTTATTTTTTGCTGTGTGATGTATATTGGTTTGTGTGATGCATATTGTGATGTTTCGATATGTTGGATGTTGTGGGAACAGGGAATGCTCTTTTTTGTGGAATTTTTTTTCAAAAATTTTTCAGTTAGCGACGGACTAGCGACGGCTCTCGACAACCAAGCGACGGATTATCCGTCGCTAACCTGGAGAATTTCAATTTAGCGACAGACGACGACAACCAAACGATAGATAATCCGTCGATTAGGTTCTGGAAATGTGAAAGATTTCCAGAGCCTTAGCAACGGATAAGCCGTCACCAATCCGTCGCTGGTTTGCGACTATACGTGATGGAATAGTGATGGAGGTTGCGTATCAAAAACTCTCTGATACGCGTTCACCGACAAGTTGCCGACGGATGATCGACGGATTGACCCCGTCGCTAAGATGATGTATTACTAACTTTCTGATACTTGATTTGACGGAAACCCGTCGGCCAGTCGTCGCTAATTTTACGAATATGGCTGCCGAAAATTCGTCGCTCGATCATCGCTTGACGACAACTTGGTGACAGATTGTTTTTAGCGACGAGTCATATCCCGACGGATGTATTTGACCCAAATCCGTCGGCAAACCGTCGGTAAACTGATCTACCGACGGTTTGGCGACGGATAAGGCCGTCGTGAAAACGTTAAATTTTGGTAGTGCAAGCGACATGATGTCGAGTATTGCATAGCTTATCAGGGTGTACCAGCCATCACGTTTGATAGGTAACATCACTACGAATACCATAAGTATAAGTTCAAATGGCTTGTGATGCCAGCGACCGGTGCATATAGACTAAGTGGGCTCGCTGGTGGCAATCCACGTGCGAGTCCTTGTATTAAAATAAGAAATCTGAGTAAGCTGAACAACTGAGTGAACATCAGAATGAAAACTTGAATACTTCGTCCACCTGAGGCAGGAACACGCCCTTGACACTCCTGAATGCTTATACAAATCTGTTAAGTCTTTACGTATAATATGTTGGCTAACTTGGTTTACCTTGGACATGGAAGATCGTATGGTTAGTTTGGTAAGTTGCGCATGTTATTCTTACGAGATATGTTTTGTAATATATGCCATGAAACTAATCCTAAACAAGATAGAACGATGATCAATTGATAGATGGTGCATGAAAGTAAATCGAACATGTTTGGCTATGATAGTGAGCGGACGAGCTAGCCTCTCCACCAGTGCATGCAATGTACTGATAACCACCCAGATTGCTTGAGGGTACGAGAGAACCTCGTCAGGTGCGGAGTCTTTCCTCGAACGTGCTAAGGCACGAAGCTAATTCTGGAGCCTTGGAGCGTTGCAAGGGAGCTGAAGCAACATATACAAGATATAATGTATTGGAACAATGCCATGAATCATTCCATGTTGTAAGCCACTTGGCACATCTTTTATGTTTTGAGAGAAAGAGCTTAAGCAAATTGTAACCTCGGTCTAGAGCCGCTTGTAATACTTCTTGAATATCAATAAAGACTCTTGAATTCGTTTCAACTTGTGTTTAATTACTTTTTGCTGCAAATGGGAACACTTTGTACGACTCTATGGCCTAGCTTCAATCGACCGTTTCTAGACTTGGCCTTGCACGAGCGCAACCTAGGCTCATGCAACATCACGGCTTAGCGAGGACGATCGCTCCTCCGAGAGCGGGGCATGATAAATTGGTATCAGAGCACGGATTTACGTCCTTGGACTTCATGTCGATTCTCTCAGTTTTGAAAGCTTGTTAATGGATTAAAGAAGTGTATGCTCTTGCTCGTTGTTCCTTCGGATGTTTTATACAATAAATCTAATATTTTCAAAAAGTTCGTACAAATATTTGGTTGAATGAGATCGAGATGCGAAGACCTTTGTGCCGAACTGTGTTTGACTCGAGTTGAAAGGAACCCATGCTAAAGTTAGCAAGTGGTGTGCATGCCTGAATAACCTTGTGCTGACAATAGCAAACGAGTGTACGAGACCGAAGTATAGTTTGAACGGGACGGCTATGCACACAGCCTTTTGGCTAAGTTGTGCCGAGTATCGCGCACCTAGACCTTCTGGTGCAAGCGAGTTTGCGAGCGAGATTGAATATCGCTCGGACAAGAATAAGTTAGACTTATAGTCTATATCGATGGAGATGCTATCGGACCAACGCTAAGGCGAACACGGAAAATAGTTCTTCGATTTTGAGGAACGGACGAACGTATATTCGAATGTGTCGATTGTGAATCTAATGATCATTTGATCTGTAGAATGACTTGACCCGAGTGGTGTATGTAATAGTCTCGAAGAAGAATAAGGATGAGTTTTGACAATTGGTCGAGTGGCTCGAACTCTGAGTGGTGTATGGACTGTCTTGGAAACTGTTCGAGTAAAATTAAGAATTTACGTGTAGCAACGAGTATATCCTCAAGCGATGATATCATACGAAGCCTTAGAACGAGTAACGCTTAGTTGGTCGTGATTTCGAGAGTCTCGAACGAGATATCGTTCGGATGATTTGTGAATGTGTAGTGCAAATTATAAAATAGTTGAATAGAGATTTGGAATGATGAAATAAATGGATGTCTTTGTCAAAAAAAACTTGGTGGATCGTACATGCAATTTTGGATATAGTCAAATGGATTGAAACTTGAGTTGAGATGAAATACTCATAGACGAGATCGAAGATACCACGATTGGAAGATAGCGTGCATGAAAACGTTGGTTTGAAGATACGAGAATGATTCTAAGGGTTTGGGATAGATGTTGCTCAATGACCCGAGTTAGCATAGAACGTTGCGAATTGAGGAATTATATTGCACGACTCGGATTTTGTTGCAAAAGAAAGATCATCAGGTTACGTACATCATCGATGGTATTAAGGCGTATCAAAGATTGATATACGATAACTCGGGGGTACTCTGGTTCGAAGAATGATGATCGTGTAAAGTGTTATTGTTTTGATGGATGCTAAACTAGAGATTTGAATGAAATGAATGCTTGAATGAAAATAAGAGTGTCCTGATTGTTTCGAAGATAACCACAACGTTGACGTTCTTGTCTTGTGCGAGCGCAACTCCAACCTCACACATGCGTCACGTCGAATTTGGGACTATCATTTCGCGTGAGTTCTGACATGGTGATTCATGTCCAGTGGGAATGATCGAACTCGGGAGATCAAGACATGGCAATTTAGATTGCTTCGACTTATGGTTTGATGCGAAGGTGAATTCGAGGATTGTTCGGACTTGTGATTGACGATTAAATAAACTTGAGGATTGAGTAGATCCAATCTGCGTATCGAGAATGAATTAGTCTAGACTCAATACAAAAGTTACGTCCCGATGAGGATGATTAGCCTGAGGGAGCGTTGGCATGGTGATTTCATGTCCACCGTAGATAATCAGACTTGCGTGAGATTGGGGTTGAAATTCTTTGTACTTGTTTTTCACCACTTAGTTTTTGATCAAACGCTTTGTGTTATGTTACATTGGTTGTAGTTAATTATTGAGATTGCAGACAATTTGCATGGGTAATTTGAAAAGTATAACTGATTCAAAGACTAAACTTTTTTATATATGGAGAATTGGATCTCCTAATATCAATAACTTAATAACTTATAATCTTCCGTAATATCAATTCAAATAGAAAAAATGCATGGTTTAAAATTTCTTGTGAATAATTCAAGCTAGGGTCTGAATTAGAACCATGTTTTTATATTAAATAGGAGTGTGGTACAATTCTCGTGTAAATATTGGGATACATTATTTTTGAAACTATTGGTTGGAGTATAGTTTATTTTTGAAACTATTGGTTGGAGTATAAATTTTCAAATACAGCATGGAAGAACAATTCTAAACAAATATGCTAAAATGGAAGGTATTTATGACAAGTTTCTCAATATATCCATCTCGAAGACACCAAACAATTAGCATATTTTTTATTACGAAAAACTTCAAAGTATATGCTGATAATAAAATCTTTATATTGCATCAATCACCATCCATACCATCTTATTTATGCCAAAGGGATTACAACAATTTTTCTAAACTGCACACGTGCAGAAACACTTGTGCCCAATGCAATTGGCGAAGGGGCAGCCATTGCACAGAGGCTTGCACTGTGCATCAGTTTGGCAAGATGAAGCCGCCTGGACCGAGACTGCCATAGCTGCAATATGCAACAACAAAAATATAAAATATGGTATCATGTACGTAGAATTGATTATAATTGTAGCTTAATGTTAATTTCATACATTTCACTATTTCAGTTTTTTAAATTAATAATTTATCTTTTTTATTCAACAACTTGTTACCATCAACTATTGAATATTATTAATTTGATACAAAAAATGACAAAATTATTTCTCCGTTTCATCCAACTCCCACCCCCACCTCCGGGTGCCCCTCCACCCCCGTGTGCGGCTCCCCCACCCCCTGCACCACCCCTCTCTTTCTCTCTCTACGTGCAGCAGCAACGTCAACAACGCCAGCGTGCACGGAGAGAGAGAGAGAGAGGGGCGTTGTGGTGTAGGCAAGGTAGGTGGGGCGGTGGTAGGACAGCGGAGGGAGGGGAGGGGGCGGTGGTGCAGCCGGGAGGGTGGAGGTGGGGCGGTGGTGGGGTTTCCAATGTTGGGGGGGGGGGGGGAAGGCGCGGTGGTGCAGCCGGAGGGGTGGACGTGGTGGGGCAGCCGATTTGGAGGGGGGAGGGAGAGAGAGATTTAGGATATCAGGTTGATGTATATTAAAGTTTATTGTATCAAGTTTAAAATATTCAATGGTTGAAGATATTAAGTTAAAATTAAGCCTAATTTGTATATATAATAATTATATGTTAGTGATTTTGGACTCCACAGAGAATGTATAAAGAAAATGGAAAACTCACAGGCTGCCATGACGAAGAGTACCACGAGGAGAGCAAGCATAAGAGTCATCTTCTGTGCCATTTTTCTTTGTGCTGGGAAATTAGTTGGAGATGCGGGTGTTGAAAATACTTGTAGGTAGCACTGGTGGCTTGCTACTTGTTTAAATAGGAGAGGATCATAATTGTTGTACTATATTCATGCATCAAAACTAATTGCATGCGTATTCTAATTCATAGCCTTTAGCCTGCATATTTGGGATAGTTCATGCACGAAAATCTTTCCAGAGGAAGAATCTTAGGGGACGTTTGGTATGTGGAATATTATATACCCGAGAATTATATATTCCCGAAATTAAATTTCAAGTAATTAAAATTTCTTAGGGGACGTTTGGTATGTGGAATATTATATACCCGAGAATTATATATTCCCGAAATTAAATTTCAAGTAATTAAAATTTCTGAAAAATTATATTACCATGGTTTTTGGAATATTATATACCCGAGAATTATATATTATCAAAAGAAAAATCGACAAAAACAAAAACAAAAAAACAAAAAATAAAATAAAACGACAAAAAAAACTCAAAAATGACAAAAAAAAAAAAAAAAAAAAAAAACCAAAACCATCAAAAAAAAAACGACAAAAGCGACAAAAAGCAAAAAATACAAAAAAAGGACAAAAAAGGATAAAACTAAAATATGACAAAAAAACCAAAAAAACCAAAAACGGCAAAAAACTAAAAACGTAAAAACGACAAAAAATGACAAAAAAAAAACAAACAAAAAAGATAGAGAAAGATAACAAATTACCAAAAAGCGACAAAGAAACGACAAAAAGAATAAAAAATGACAAAAACTACTAAAAAGACCAAAAAACAACAAAAAAAAGATGAAAAAGATAATAAATTACCAAAAACCGACAAAAAGACTAAAAAATGACAAATAACTTCTAAAAAACGACAAAAAGAACATAAACCGACAAAAAAAAAATTAAAAAAGGAAAAAAAAATGACCAAAAGCGGCAAAAACCGATAAAAATGACAAAAGACGACAAAAAGAATTAAAAATATGACTAAAAAAAAACTATAAAAAACGAAAAAGACCAAAAAGCGATAAAAACAACAAAAGACGACAAAAAGGAATTAAAAATGACAAAAAAATACTAAAAAACGATAAATACGGCGAAATGACCAAAAAGCGATAAAAACGACAAAAGACGACAACAAAGACCAAAAAATAATTTCAAAAATGATAAAAATGACAAAAAACTACTACAAAAGGGACAAAAAAGCGACAAAACAATAAAAATCGACAAAAATACCAAAAAGCGGTAAAAAATGATAAAAACGACAAAAGACTACCAAATGTCCAAAAATGACAAAAAAACTACTTAAAAACGACAAAAGAGAAAAAAACGACAAAAAGACAAAAAAAAGACCAAAACGCGGCAAGAAACGATAAAAAAGGGAAAATAAATGATAAAAACGCAAATAACGTCCAAAAATGATCAAAAAAAGAAGAAAAAAAATTAAAAAAAAAATTGTTTTGCCCGAGAAAAAAAAAAACCCCTATTTTTAAGGGATATGATTCTCATGTTTTATGGGTAAACTATTTACTCGGATATTTCTAATTCCCGGAAATAATTTTTTTATGGCCCAAACAAGCATGGTAATAGGTTCTCACCATAAATTTTTTCAGGAATAAAAAAGAAATACCGCATACCAAACGTCCCCTTAGGGTCTTCTTGGCAATTATGGGGATAGCGGTTATGAGGTATTTTTAGAGTAGCGGAAATGAACGGTTATGAGGAGTCCGATTTTTGGTGGTTTTAAGTAGCAACTTTTAAACGAGTCCAATCCATGCTTGGTAGTTCATTAACCAGCGATTTTGAAAGTTTTTTTCATAATAATAAATTACCTTTATTTTCATATATAAATAAAAGTTATTCTTGATAAAAATGGGTTTATGGACATGAATGTAACTTTTACATCAAAAATCCTCTCATGCATTCTTGTCTCAGAAAACAACTCTGTATCCAATGGAACTCCAAAGACAAGTACAAGGTAAGTTCTTGAATTTTTCTTTAATTGGGAAGAAAAGAGCGGTCACGGGAAGGAAAGAAAGAGAAATGCAGAAAGAAAAAATATAGGATTTAGTTATTAGTAGTTATATTTATATATTTTTGACGAGGATATAAATAGAATAAAATAATAAAGTCACCCAAAATCCAAGGGTGTTTACAAAGCCACCCAAAAATATATTACATCGATTTTGGGAGATTTTTGAGCCGACCAAATCTAGTGGTTAAAAAAAATTAACAAGCATAGATTTTCATAAACGGTTGGTTTAAAAACACCCCAAAACCGATAAAAACACCATTACCAAGCAGACCCTTAGAGAAGGCGCAGTCTCTCGGATTCAGTACTGAAACCCTTCCTAATCCAGGCTTTAGAGACAAGATATATTGTACTAGGGGTGAGCGTTAGGTTGGTTAGCAGTAGCGGTGTTTGGCTAGAAATTTTGTTTAGGGATAAAGTATATTTTTAGAAGGATAAATTATATTTTGGAGAAATTTTATTTTTGAAGATGTAAGTAATATATAAATTTTAATTTTTTATAAGAAAAAATACTAGGGAGTGGGAAACTAGGGGGAGGGCTGGCCCATGTCCCCCCTTAATCCTCACTAAGCTCCGCCACAGTTGTTTCGGTTCAACCGAACAAAAATTTATGAAAACTTCAACCGAATCGTTTTATTGAATATTGTACAGGATTGTAATTTTGTATTACCGAACCGAATCGAACTTAACCTAATCAAAACAGTTTAGTTATTTTGATTTTTGCATATTATACCATTAAGGATTAATTGGTTTTGACGTTTCCTTTTGCGAGTCGGTCTAGGATTTACAATAAATTTTTTCACAACAAAAAATTTTAGTTAAATTTTACAACAAATTTTGACAGTCAAAGTGTATATAAAGTAACAAAATATACAAATATAACAAAGCCAAATAAATATAATTTTACAAATGTTAAACACAGCTACAAGCAGGTCCAGACTTTATATGAGGCCCATGAGATAGCTGCTTGGGTCCAAAATTTTAGAGGACACCAATCTTTATATATTATTTAATATATGTTAGTCCAATTCTGAACAAAAGTCCAATACACTCATTCTTATATTCTGATATTGATGGATCATATCTATTATTAGAACACTCATTAATAAAAGAAGCAAAAAGAGCACCATACGTGCTTAATTATTTGAAAAACTGGACGATTGTTATCCAAATGCTAATGTTGCATACAATTTTTTTTTGAATATACCAATTACAGTTGTATCTGCATAAAGAAGTTTTTTCATGTTAAAGTTGGTCAAAACTTATCCGGTGAATTATGTCACAAGAGAGATTGAATGTCTTGTCTATGTTAGCCATCGAGAAAAATTGATAATGTAAATTTAATCAGTCTTTTGCCTACAATACATCAAGCACTACCAAAATAAGTCGTTTTAGCGACGCCAAAAGACGTCGCTAAAACAACAATTTTCGTCGCTAAAAAAATGTAGCGACCAAATTACCGATGTTTTGTGATAGTCGCTGAAATGTAAGTCGCTAATCTTCTAAACGTCGCCAAACGTCGCAATTACCGACGTTTGCCGACGTATTTATACGTTGGTATATTGCCGACGTCTACCGTCGTGTCGTCGGTGGATTTGCGACGTATTACTTCGTGTCGCTATGCGTCGGTAATTTACCGACGGATTACCATCGAATCGTCGGTGGTTTAGTGACATGTTCAAAGTCGCTAAACGTCGGTAAGTCCTGGAAATTCCTGGGGATGATTACCGACATGCACCGACGTTTACCGACGTCCTCCGACATATATTGACGTCGCTAAATGTCGGTACCCTGAATAATATCGCATATTTAGCGACGTTTACTGACGTAATATTACGTCGGTGGCCGTCGGTAAACGTCGCTAAATCTGCAAAAAAAATAAAAAAAATAAAATACAGAATGTCCATTTCTTCCTGCAGTTTAAAATGATAACCATTTCTCACTGTAGAATAGGATCCAAACAATCACAGAATGTCCATTTCTCGCTGTACACAGGTTTCAGTCCCTATAACCACGTCTACAACAATCACTCAATGTCCAGTTCTCAGAATGTCCATTTCTCACTGTACACAGATTTTAGTCCCTATAACGAAGTTTACAACAATCACACAATAACTAACCAAATAACCAAATATCCAAATAACCAAGTATCCAAATAACCAATTCTACACCAAATAACAAAGTCTACAACCAAATAACCAAAGTCTACACACAACCAACAAATAGAATAGGATCCAAAAATCCAAATCTACACAACCAACAAATATCCAAGTCACAAACAAAGAATAAAAAAACACAAAGAAACAGTCCTAACTAGGACTACTAGGAATCTGGTGCAGAAGGGGCACCGCCGCGACGAAGGGATAAGAACAACTCATACTCCTCCAGTGAAATCGATACCAATGGAGGAGGCAGTGACGTCGGTGGAGTCGGTGTCGAAGAAGAAGGCGATGTAGGCGGCAGAGTCGACGACGATGAAGGCGCACCCGGAAGACCAGCACGCTCCAACGCTGTAAGTCGCTGGTGGTATGCATCCATGATAGATAACATTCTATCACTGCTCTGGACCATCGACTCCTGTGCCAATCTTATCCTCTCGGCCATGGTCACCTGTCCTGTCTGCAGCTCCGTCACCGTGCGCTCTAATCCTCCAATGGTGCGCTCTGTCCTCTCAGTCGTCTCCCTGAGGTCCATAATGTCGCGGTCGAGTGCATCCAATCGTGCTAGCAGCGCAGGATCCTCCGTAGGGTGCTGAGACTGCTCCTCGATCCGTCGTAGCAGGTTGTCACGGAGAGACTCCATCATCTGGTGGACTTGGGCAGACTCCTGGGACGGCTGTGGACTATGCACACTAGCAGGAGATGTCCTAGAGGACTGGGTCGCAACTAGGGCGCCGTAGGATCCCGTACCGTAGTACGTACCCCTACAGAGTCAACCAGCGACGGCCATCCACAGCTCGTCCGTCGATGGTGCTTGAGTGGGCTGCAAGGAAGTACCGGCCTCTCCTGCATCAGGTGCACTAGCAGCCGCCAGTCCCCGCAGCCTCTGATACTCGGCCTAGAAAGTACTTATTATTACTAACTTCTAATTTCTAATTAATGTACTTATTATTACTAATTTCTAATTAATGTACTTATTATTTCTAATTTCTAATTAATGTACTTATTATTACTAACTACATGAATATTTATTTGCATCATATTTACTAAGTTATATTAAAATTGACACGAAGTATTAAATTAAGATAACGTATTGTAATACTTACATAAGTCTGCTCGGCCCTCTCGTCAATAAGGTCACCGCCGCGACGATGGGTGGCCAGGAAGACGGTCACCATGTCGTCGTTACCGACCCTCCTTACCTGTAATTAAATGTATTATCTTAGTAATAATTTATCGGTTTTGCATTAAAATAATATTTTTATAAGAGGAAGACATACCAGACGACGGAAATGTTCCGTCATCGAAATTGACCCACCGCACCACTTCGAGGCATGTTGCCTAGCCGCCTTTGTAACCCTTCTCCCCGGAATTTTGATAATATATTTTATTTATTTATTTAGATTAAATGGTGATTTTTTAAAGTTATATAGTTAATCACTACGGTAGATGATTTTAGCCATGATAGAGTTTTGGATGTACACGGTGACTAGAAATCGTGGCACGGATAGTGCCATGACGGGCTTTGGCTAGTGTATTAGTCCTGGTAGGGAAGACCGAGCCATAGCGATATCCTAACTAGGAAAAACCAAGCCAAGTTACGACTTAACCCTTACCGAATGTTTATTTATTCATTATTTATATTATTGAATTTTAAGGAAACCGGTTATACCATTTTAGCAGGACTGGACCCAAACCAAGCCCAAGTCCAGGTAGTCGGACAGTGCGTCCAGAGACGCCCATGTCGACGTAATTTGGGAGGTATACCTGTACCTTACTTTAATTGTGATAAATAAATAGTTCCTAAAATAATTATATATACGAATAATATTAATATCATTAATATTGATATAGTATCTTAGATTATTTATAGGACTATTTCCGTAGACCAATGTATGTGGAAGCATGGCAGGCTCACCCAAATTTACTATGTTCACCATTAATATTTTTAGTTGTCAGCCAGACTCTATTATTATTATTATTATTTATGGTTGTTGTAGAATCATTGGTTATTATTGGCTTTAATATAAACTGATTTATAGAACTTTATTATATATAATGGGATTTATATATTGTTAATAATATATTAAATATTTTAGATAAATTTTGAGAGTATATTGTATCCTTTTATTTACTACAAAATATTTATCAATGGATTTTGGTGATGCATATATATAATATATATATATATATATATATATATATATATATATATATATATATATATATATATATATATATATATATATATATATATATATATATATATATATATATATATATATATATATATATATATATATATATATATACATATCTAAATAAAATATATATATATATATATTATATATATATATATATATATATATATATATATATATATATATATATAATATATATATACATATCTAATAAGTTACTATATATTAAAAGAAAAAAAAGGAATTAATTCTTTTCTTCCCACTGACCGCAGCAACATTCAAAGTAGGGGACACTGCAACATAAATTTCAATGGACCAAGTCCGAGCCTGCGCATATAGCTCCCTGCTAACCCCAAACAGCCGAGTTACAATGATACCCGACCTATATATATATATAGGAAAACAGAGCCACGAGGAAAACTCCATAAACCCTAACCTACGCCCACGACCCCTGGCCTCAGGCGCGCGCCGCCGCTGGCCGGAGAGCCATCGGAGTCGGCCGGGAACGCGTGAACACAGTGCGCCAAAGCAAAGGAGTTGGCAGCGACAGCAATTGCAACACCCGTTTTCGCGAGAGGATTTCTCCGTCTCCGACACGTGGTTTTTCAAATCGTCTTCACCGATACGTCACCAACCTATCCCCCTCCAATACCCTTCATTCACTTATTTTTATTTCACAATGAACACGGCGCAAATCGATTCAAAATTGATGAAAAATCTATCGAAACAGGACACGTGAACCAGTCCAAATACCCTAGTTTGCGGCCAGTTTTATCCCAAACCATGCACGGTTTTGAAAATCTATTTGAAGGCATTTATTGACACCATATAGGGCTTCCTGACCACTTTTGTAGTTTTAATTTTCATGAAGTATACGCAGAGGAAACAGATTTCAAAATTAAGAATTTATCATTAAAAAAACTGTTTTGAAAACCTTAAAAAACCATACACGCGATGTGCATCCCGCCAAACCGGGCGACATGGTCGCGAACTGAAGGTATCAAAAGATGTGTAATGGCTTCGTGGTCGTGTGGGCTTTGACGGAATTCAAATTGGTCGCGTGTGCGCGACGAATTTGATACGTATCCGTCAAAATTCACCGTATCGTGCACTTTACAAATTTCTCAATTATTTTGTGCACGCTCGTCAGATCGAGACGAAACTTACGCCAGCAGGACCGTATCATTTTTCTGGTCCTGTATGCCAAGTTTGGTCTAATTCTGAGACAGTTGAATCGTACGTCGTTTTGCGGGTCCCACGGTCTCACTTAACGGGCGATTTTGTGCACGGTCCGCCGAAATCCAACTTTGGACATACGGTTGGGTTCGTATCAGAAAACTGGATCCGTAGACATGTAGTTTGATGACTTTAGAGACCGTTGACTCTGGCACATTTTTCGGTGCAAAGTGGGTCCAACGGCGGACATCGTTTTGGCCCGAAATTACCGTTTTGTCCCTGTATTCAGAATTGGACTTAAGGACAGGCAATCCTAGCTAATTTGACTATTCTAAGAACATTGATAATATTTATTTCAGCTTTCGGGGACTGTTGTACGGGTTTTAACTATTGTGGCACATTGAGTAGTTCAGACTGTCGGTTTCACCAGCAGAGGACCACAGGCGAGTACAGTTTATTGTCTGCATTTCGATATTAATTTTCACTATATTTCATTGGTTGGTCATTGGTTATGTGATTATTTCCTATTATAAATTGTTGAGTCGGGAATAAGAAGTACCAAGGATGTGTGATCTGACCTTAGACCGTGTAGATCGTGTAGACCGTGTTGCATTTATTTCTTGTAGACAGTGTAGACAGTGATTTATTTATTTCTTGTAGATAGTGTAGACAATGATTTATTTATTACAAAGTAGACAGTGTAGACCGTGATTATTACTGCATTTAAACTGTGTAGATCGTGATTATTATTTTGTAGACAGTGTTTCTTTACTGTAATATTTTCTGTAGACCGTGTAACTGTAGACCGTGTAATTGTAGACCGTATAACTGTAGACCGTGTAACTTTAGATCGTGTAGACCGTGTCGCATAATTGTCCCGAGACCGATCACATGTCAAAGGTACTTCTAACAGTTGGGGAAAGTATTTTGTGTCTATTTATTTATTACTGATTTTTCCGTCTTTACTGTTTATTTTCAAAACTCATGATTGATGTCTGACCTTTGTTTTATATCATTTTCTTTATTTGAAATTGCATTCAGTGGATTGTGCTCATTCCATTCCTGACTGAAAATCAACATTTTTCAGGTTAGTCGTGGATTCACTTAGCCTGGGGAGTGACGGGAATACTTGTAGACAAAAGCTTAGAGACTAGCTAGATAGTGGAGTTATAGTCATTCAATATTTGTACAAGTTTATATTTTCTGCAAATGTAAAACTTGGGATCATTGTAAGTTAAATTAATTTTGTGAATGAGCAATATTTGTGATTTTTGATCTTCATGGCCATGACAGCGTTCTACCGCCGATACTGCGGCGTAGGCTGGCTTGGATACGTCTCGTATCCGTTTAAAAAAAAATGGGTACAGGTCGTGACAAGTTTTTGTGGTGGCCCATGCAGGTCTGTCTTCGCAAATCATGCGAACTCGTGATTGTACTTAAGTTAGCCGTACTATTGCGAGCATGCGACCAGGAAATGCTCATTTCACGAATTAGAATTAATTTAATTTACAAGAATGACTAGAACTAGGAGTCCCTTATACAAATTTATCGATGGGTAGTCAAGGCCATGCAATTTAGATGAGGAGTTATTAATTGTCTAGTTTTCCAGAACCCCATAGGTACACTATTACCTCTTGATTGGATGATATGGTCCAGTGTAGATAGATTATTCACTTGGTGAGACCAGGGCTTCCTAGGATTAATATTTTAACCTAGATGAATTATTCGATTCCTTCTCCTTGCCTCTAGATATCATCCTCACATCTTAGTCCAAATTGCCTATTTAGTTCCTATTTTTTGTCCTAAGAATTATTATTTTATATAATTTTGATTATGTTACCCATATAGGAACCTCAAGTTAGTTTCGATCCAAAGGTTTTCCTCTGTGGTTCGAATACAGATGGAATAGATATTAGAATGTTGTATTTTTTTGTCCTCAAATATTTTTTTCCTGTGCAACCTTTTATTTTAAAGATTGTGACTGATAGGACAAATATTTATGCCTTATTACATAGTCGACTAGTTTGAATCCCTAGAAGCCCAAGAATTTTACAGATATAGTTAAAGGAATGATGGTTGACTCATAATAGCAGGACAGCAGCGCACTGTCGCCATTTATTTGAATTAGGGAGACTATGTATTCACTGCAGCCAGCAGCGCACTGGCGAGGCACGACCCCTAGAGTAGAAATGGGTTTAAGAAAATATAGGTTATAGAATATTCCTAAAACTATAGCTAGTAGTCCTTTTGATCATAGTTACCCTTGAGTCAATATTTAAGAGGTGTTCAACTTTGTATCATATTTGAGTTACGAAACCAAGGGTTTTTTTTCACAGTCCGAGTATACGGGCGAGGCGTGACTCTCGGTGAAATGACTTCAAACGTGATTACAAGTTTAGGATACTATGGAGGATAGGACAATACCTGTATGTCCCAGGAGACCCGAAACCAATATTAGTGGAAGTTTATAAGTTGGATAACACGTCTCCCGAACTAGCATTCCGTGATCCTTGTGACCTATTGACGAGGATATCGACTGACACTAATAGGTTTTCCTAGAATATGGAATTTAGAATGTCCATAACCCATTAGTCGACCAAGTCCTTGTGGATAAGGAGATAGTAGGAAGACTGTATAAGCAAGAACACCGGGTAAGGTTTGATTCTCACAAAACTCGAACTACTTGTGCCTCTTTTCAAAAATCTCGCGTACTTGTATCTTGACTATCTTGACCAACGCTGCCATTACAGCCTAGTTTTTGCAAGCTTACTCTGTTCTCGAGCTTGATCCGAGGCATATGTTTAGTGGGGACGCCTACTAACTTATTGTCTAATCAGAATCAGTGTATTATGGTCTGATCAACCATGATGCATTCGGTTCGCACTTTTGAATCACGAAATTGTATTCAGTAACACCTTCCTTGAATTCTTTATTGCTTTTGTCTTTTACCGATTTGGAAAGACGAAAGCTCGTGAATGGTAGAGAGAGACAGAGTATTTTCCCTGGCTATGATAGTTGTATACGCAAGTGTAGCTACCATCGGCCAGCTCTGTGACTGCAACCTTGCCTTGAGTTACTCGTCCTCCCTTCGACAATAAACCTGCTATTTTGATCTTCTAGTCATTGGAGTCCGAGAATGATTAGGATCTTTCCCTTGATCAAATGCCAACCTAGGGACCATCTCTTCTCAAAAACCCAATTGTCGTGAGTCTCTAACTATCTGCTTGAAGCTTGCTTCAACTATCAACCCTTAAGCCTTGAACCAACCCTTCCTCGACCGAAGCCCACAGTTAGACATGAGATGAGTGGACAATAGGGTAATCATGTACCGTGACACTCATTCCGAGATTGGTTTCCAACAAATATTACTCTAGTTATGTAAATTTTGTTATTAAGACCTAACTAGTGTTGGAACACCACAGTCACTAGCTTAGCCAATACCATAGCTTAAATACCCTGTCATATTATGATCTACCAGTTGTCAACAGCAATACACGATCACTACAACTCTTGTGACGATAGTCTGGCAGGTTGACACAAATAGAAATTCACGAGTTGTTAGAAATCTTGTGCCTTAGAGTTGGTTACCCCGTCGATAACTCTAGTATACTATAGACGAGTAGATTATCCTATTTTATTGACCATGTATTATTGTACACACTCGTTCTCCATTTATTGAGGAACGATCCTTGACCTGACTTATATCTACCGTATTCCGATACACCGTGCCTTACTCCCTATTAACAAAGAGTCGAGGTACAATATCCAGACTTTGAAATTTTTCTAACCTCATTATTTCCTAAGACCATGTCCTAACTTCTAAGGAGGGTAGACAATAATCCTTCTAAATTTTTGGGATATTCGAGGATTACCGATCGATTAGAATAATTTTATTAGAATGATAGTTAGTGCCCTATGGACTCCCACTTTCTATTTAGAACATTTTGTGTCCCCGGCCGTGACATTAATATTCGGAGCACGAGACCAACTGTTATCTTCCAACAAACTGCATATGCAAGGCCTAGACGAGTTCACCTTCATCTAGGCATATCATGTCCCACTCAAACACGTCCCCTTACACCCTATTTTTATGATACGATTTTCAGGATGAAAGGACTAGCTATAACCCTTACCATGAAACCAGTATACTTCCCTACTACAACTAGAGTCTCAACTTCGACTCGAATCTTTCGACCCAATATATGGTGTGATCGACTCGAAGCCACTGTGCACATGTCACCAGTGTGCCACTCAATTGTGCCTTCTCGTGTTACTTAAACACAAAAGTCACGGAAGGCGCATCTTCAGGGCTTACAAAACCTATTTAACCAATCAGACTGCCCTACTAGCTCAACCCTTTGAGTGAAAACCTATTCTAGGTTACCCTAACCTAGTAGGAATAATTTTACTATCGGGATCTTGTCCAGTCCATATAGATTGAATTCCAGGGTTCATCCAACCAACGATTGATGTCCAAACACAGAACCCAGTAAAACCATCCATACATACCACCATATTTGGACTATAAAAACCGAACTATTTGAGATAGGTCCCTATACCTATTATGTAGTAGTCTTCACTCTTAGAATGTGAAGTATTTTTTTTAACCCTTATCCCATCTACCTGGAAGTCGCGATACGAGCTCGTATTGCAATTGCTCGCGTGTTTAAATAACCACGAAAAATTATAATTTTGATTCCTCAAATTCCTATTCTATTACGGAAACTGTTTAGAATTTCGAGAACAAAATTTCTGTATTGCACGGAGTACAAGCCCTCTAAGAAAAAGGGTTCTTCGATTTAGCAAGTGACTGGACTAGAGTAGCCCACTCTAGCAAATAAGTCATTGGTTCATAAACCTTCATTCCATCTGCATCATTAGATACCCTCTACCGCTCATGAAACTTCATAATTGCTCTCGATTATTCTTTCCTATCTTCCTGTCCTTCCTATTGCAGAGCGACGTGTGGTCATGCTTATTAGAATTTACCAATATTTTGGCTACCTGTATAAATTTGTTACTTGTTAAATTTTGGATTGCTTGGTAGATGGAAGAGGATTATAGATGCAATAAGCAGTAGATATCTATTGATAGGAATTTCAGCAAGTAGTTGGATGATTATAAAGTTTAGCGGCATGAGAATGGAGGGAGTAGTGTGACCAAAGGTGGGTAGAAGTCCTCGCAGTTCGAAATTGCAAGATGGCTAGGAGGATGACATAAACTGTTTTTGAGGAATTAAATTAGGGAGATTAAGGTAGCAGCAGATCCCTTTTTTGAATTTAAGAAATAGTTGTGAATTAGAATTTCGAGGACGAAATTATTTTTAAGGTGGGTAGATTTGTAACCCTTCTCCCCAGAATTTTGATAATATATTTTATTTATTTATTTAGATTAAATGGTGATTTTTTAGAGTTATATAGTTAATCACTACGGTAGATGATTTTAGCCATGATGGAGTTTTGGATGTACACGGTGACTAGAAATCGTGGCACGGATAGTGCCATGACGGGCTTTGGCTAGTGTATTAGTCCTGGTAGGGAAGACCGAGCCATAGCGATGTCCTAACTAGGAAAAACTAAGCCAAGTTACGACTTAACCCTTACCGAATGTTTATTTATTCATTATTTATATTATTGAATTTTAAGGAAACCGGTTATACCATTTTAGCCGGACTGGACCCAAACCAAGCCCAAGTCCAGGTAGTCGGACAGTGCGTCCAGAGACGCCCTTGTCGACGTAATTTGGGAGGTATACCTCTACCTTACTTTAATTGTGATAAATAAATAGTTCCTAAAATAATTATATATACGAATAATATTAATATCATTAATATTGATATAGTATCTTAGATTATTTATAAGGAATGTTTCTGTAGACCAATGTATGTGGAAGCATGGCAGGCTCACCCAAATTTACTATGTTCACCATTAATATTTTTAGTTGTCAGCCAGACTCTATTATTATTATTATTTATGGTTGTTGTAGAATCATTGGTTATTATTGGCTTTAATATAAACTGATTTATAGAACTTTATTATATATAATGGGATTTATATATTGTTAATAATATATTAAATATTTTAGATAAATTTTGAGAGTATATTGTATCCTTTTATTTACTACAAAATATTTATCAATGGATTTTGGTGATGCATATACATATCCATGTATTAGTATATATATATATATATATATATATATATATATATATATATATATATATATAAGTTACTATATATTAAAAGAAAAAAAAGGAATTAATTCTTTTCTCCCCACTGACCGCAGCAACATTCAAAGTAGGGGACACAGCAACATAAATTTCAATGGACCAAGTCCGAGCCTGCGCATATAGCTCCCTGCTAACCCAAACAGCCGAGTTACAATGATACCCGACCTATATATATATATAGGAAAACAGTGCCACGAGGAAAACTCCATAAACCCTAACCTACGCCCACGACCCCTGGCCTCAGGCGCGCGCCGCCACCGTGCCGCCGCTGGCCGGAGAGCCGTCGGAGTCGGCCGGGAACGCGTGAACAAAGCGCGCCAAAGCAAAGGAGTTGGCAGCGACAGCAGATGCAACACCCGTTTTCGCTGAGAGGATTTCTCCGTCTCCGAGACGTAGTTTTTCAAATCGTCTTCACCGGTACGTCACCAACCTATCCCCCTCCAATACCCTTCATTCACTTCTTTTTATTTCACAATGAACACGGCGCAAATCGATTCAGAAATCGATGAAAAACCTGTCGAAACAGGACACGTGAACTAGTCCAAATACCCTAGTTTGCGGCCAGTTTTATCCCAAACCATGCACGGTTTCGAAAATCTATTTGAAGGCATTTATTGACACCATGTAGGGCTTCTTGGCCACTTTTGTAGTTTTAATTTTCATGAAGTATACGCAGAGGAAACAGATTTCAAAATTGAGAATTTATCATTAAAAAAATTATTTTGAAAACCTTAAAAAACCATCCATGCGACGTGCGTCCCGCCAAACCGGGCGACGTGGTCACGAACCGAAGGCATCGAAAGCTGCGTAACGGCTTTCGTGGTCGTGTGGGCTTTGACGGAATTCAAATTGGTCGCGTGTGCGCGACGAATTTGATGCGTATCCGTCAAAATTCACCCGTATCGTGTCACTTTGTAAATTTCTTAATTATTTTAGTGCACGCTCGTCAGATCGAGACAAAACTTACGCCAGCAGGACCGTATCATTTTTCTGGTCCTGTATGCCAAGTTTGGTCCAATTCTGAGACAGTTGAATCGTACGTCGTTTTGCGGGCCCTACGGTCCCACTCAACGGGCGATTTTGTGCACGGCCCGCCGAAATCCAACTTTGGACATACGGTTGGGTTCATATCAGAAAACTGGATCCGTAGACATGTAGTTAGATGACTTTAGAGACCGTTGACACTGGCACACTTTTCGGTACAAAGCGGGTCCAACGGCGAACATCGTTTTGGCCCAAAATTACCGTTTTGCCCCTGTGTCCAGAATTGGACTTAAGGACAGGCAATCCTAGCTAATTTGACTATTCTAAGAACATTGGTAATGTTTATTTCAGCTTTCGGGGACTGTTGTACGGGTTTTGACTATTGTGGCACATTGAGTAGTTCAGACTGTCGGTTTCACCAGCAGAGGACCACAGGCGAGTACAGTTTATTGTCTGTATTTCGATATTGATTTTCACTATATTTCATTGGTTGGTCATTGGTTATGTGATTATTTCCTATTATAAATTGTTGAGTCGGGAATGAGAAGTACCAAGGATGTGTGAATCTGACCTTAGACCGTGTAGATCGTGTAGACCGTGTTGCATTTATTTCTTGTAGACAGTATAGACAGTGATTTATTTATTTCTTGTAGACAGTGTAGACAGTGATTTATTTATTGCAAAGTAGACAGTGTAGACCGTGATTATTACTGCATTTAAACTGTGTAGATCGTGATTATTATTTTGTAGACAGTATTTCTTTACTGCAATATTTTCTGTAGACCGTGTAACTGTAGACCGTGTAATTGTAGACCGTGTAACTGTAGACCGTGTAACTTTAGACCGAGTAGACCGTGTCGCATAATTATCCCGAGATCGATCACATGTCAAAGGTACTTCTAACAGTTGGAGAAAGTATTTTGTGTCTATTTATTTATTACTGATTTTTCCGTCTTTACTGTTTATTTTCAAAACTCATGATTGATGTCTGACCTTTGTTTTATAGTCATTTTCTTTATTTGAAATTGTATTCATTGGATTGTGCTCGTTCCATTCCTGACTGGAAACCAACATTTTTCAGGTTAGTCGTGGATTCACTTAGCCTGGGGAGTGACGGGAATACTTGTAGACAAAAGCTTAGAGACTAGCTAGATAGTGGAGTTATAGTCATTCAATATTTGTACAAGTTTATATTTTCTGCAAATATAAAACTTGGGATCATTGTATGTTAAATTAATTTTGTGAATGAGCAATATTTGTGATTTTTGATCTTCATGGCCATGACAGCGTTCTACCGCCGATACTGCGGCGTAGGCTGGCTTGGACACGTCTCGTATCCGTTTTAAAAAAACGGGTGCGGGTCGTGACAGCCTTGGCCTTCTCCGACTTCTCCTTGTACATTGGCTCCTCGAATCGAGCCTTCATCGTATTCCATTGATCAGGGGTGATCCAACCTTGGATCGGCTTTCCGGCACGATCACGATCCTCCTGATCATTGATAGAGTCGCGGATCAGCTTGGCAGCGACGGCAGGAAACATCTCCTCAATAAGCTCGGTCCGGTGCGGTGGATAGAAAAATATATCCTAGAAGAGCGCAAACCAAATATTTATCAGTTATATATAATATACAAAAATTATATGATTCATGTTAAAAGCAAATATATTTTACCTTGAAGCGCGCAAACCAGAAGGCCTTCCTCTCGTCCGGAGCCTCAGAGTAGTTAATCCAAGCACCACCATAATTATGCCTCAGCATGTGGCCTAGACGTCTCTGTACCTCTGGGGGACGATATCTATACAAACATATTATATTCATGAAAAAAGTCAAATTATGATAAAAACAGAAAGAAAAAAATTATAAACCAAAACACCTACTTTGTACCGTCGGCCCAGATCTCCGTCCTCCTCTCCTCCGGAGGTGCGTACGCATCATCTGTATGATGCTGGTCGGTCGTCGGCGCCGCCGCCTCGGCCGTCGCCGCAGCCTCCTCTATCTGCTCATCCGTCTCCATCGTCGTATCAGCAGTAGGAACGCTAGACGGGCGAGCACTCTCAACAGGCCTGGAACTACTCGTCCCAGGAGATATGCCATGTGACGTCGTCCCACCAGGCCCACCTACTGTCCGATATAGAGGAGTAATCGACGACGAGGATCCAGAGCCGATACCAGAATGAGGTACCGAAGGAAAACTCCGTCCTCTAGCAGTACCTGTAGGAAGTACCGGAGGAGAGTGACCTCGTTGTCCCCTTCGGAACGCTCCGTGACGACCTACCATACCTGATAACAGCATATGATAATACAACAAATAATAGAGACTAGAAATATGAAAGTACAACAAATAATCGGCAAATGCTCCATAGAGTCGAAGAATCCAGGAGGGAACACCCTCTCTAGCTTGTACAGTGTTACCGCAATGTCCTTCTCTTGCTTTTCTAGACGTTCAACGAGCAATTTCTTAGAACAAAGGTCCCTGAAGAATATGCTAAGCTCCGTCAATGGATCCCAAACTGCCTGCGGTAAGAATTCCCGAAATATAATCGGAATTAACCGCTCCATGAATACGTGACAATCATGGCTCTTCATACCTGTCAGTTTGTTCTCCTTGAGGTCGATGCATCTTCTCAAGTTCGAAACATACCCATCTGGAAATTTCAGACCTTGAATCCACCTACAAAGCCTCACTTTATCCTCCTTCTCCAGTGAGAAAATTGCCTTAGGTTGCTTCAACTTCCCATTCCCGTCCTCTATCAAATGCAATTCAGGACGTCTACATATTTCTTCCAAGTCCAATCTAGCCTTTGGATTGTCTTTCGTCTTCCCCTTTACGTCCATTACAGTATTAATTATGTTGTCAAACACATTCTTCTCGATATGTATGACATCAAGGTTATGTCTAATCAGATTGGTGCTCCAATATGGAAGATCCCAGAATATACTCCTCTTCGTCCAGTTATGAGTGCGACCAAATCCGTCACACTTGTAGCCCGTAGCAGGCTGCTCAATAGCTCTTGGTAAATCTTTTATCCTCTTTCCATATCGTGTATCCGGTCCACCTTGGTGGGAGATTAGCCTTCTCTACAACGCCAGCACGAAAAGCATTCATGTTCCTCCGGTACGGATGATCCTTCGGCAGGAATTGTCGATGATAATCGAAAAAGCACGGTTTGCCTCCATGTTTCAAACGGAAAGCCTTAGTGCTGTCCATGCAATACGGAATGAAAGACGACCATGCGTGCTCCATCCAGATAATATTTCATAGGCCGGAAAGTCGTTGATGGTCCACATAAGTGCTGTCCGCATCCGAAAATTTTGTTTTCTAGATACATCGTACGTGTTGGAACCTACTTCCCACAACTGATTCAACTCATCAATCAACGGCTGTAAATACACATCGATGTTCCTTTTCGGATTGTTCGGACCTGGGATAATAACGGTGAAAAACATATACGGAGTCTTCATGCACATCCAAGGCGATAGATTGTACGGGGTGACGATCACAGGCCAACACGAATACCGGGATCCCGAAAGTCCGAATGGGGTAAAACCGTCGGAGCAGTGACCCAATCTGACATTACGCGAATCAGAAGCAAAATCTGGATACTCTCGATCAAAGTGCTTCCATGCTTCTCCATCAGATGGGTGATCCAACACTCCTTCGGTATGTTTCCGCTTATGCCAACTCATGTTTTCTGCAGTTTCCTTCACCATAAACAACCGCTGCAACCGCGACGTCAACGGCAAGTAGTGCATCGAAGAGGTAGGCTTCCTGGCACCGACAAACTTTTCTCTACCACATGCCTTGTAGCGATCGACACCATAAAATCTGCAGGCGTCTTTATCCTTATCGTCTTTGTAGTACAACATGCACCCGTTGCGACAGGCATCGATTTTTTTGTATCCCATCCAGAGCGATCTAACCATCCTCTTAGATCGATAGAAGTCTTTAGGCAACTTCGCACCCTCAGGCAATATTTCTATAAGCAACTTCATAAGACGGTTGTAGCAATCTTGCGACATGTTAAAATTGGACTTGATGCTCAACAATCATGTAACCACCTCCAACGGTGAATAATCCTCACAACCAGGATATAATGGAGTCATTGCATTCTCCAGCAACTCCATGAACTGTGCAGCATCTGGGTTCGGTGCCTCCTCAGGTGCATCATGATCATCCGGATCGAAACTAGGCCCGGCCGCATCGAAAACCATGTTCACCAACCCATCGTCGTAAGGAGCGTTGTTGTGGACATCCACATAAGGCTCGTACTCTGATGCTAAAGACACAAGTTCTCCGTGCTCGCTCCACTGATAGTAATTCAGCGTGAAAATCCTTCGAGTATAAATGATACGTGACATCCACTTCTGGATGATATTTCAAGTTGCGACATCTCACACACGGATACTTAATTTTGGTACCGTCCATGTACTGAGGGAACGCCTTGACAAACTGCAGGAACTGGTGTACACCCTCTATGAATTCATCCCGCACATCGCACATATCATCAGGATGACGGTTGTACATCCAAGTACGATTCCGCATATAGTAATTCAGCTCCATTATTCTGTAAGATAGATACATCAAGGTAGTGAATGATATGCAATTGTCAGTTCATGCGGTCTACACTTTCCGCAGTATATGTACACATGACATTTTACGTTAAATGGTCAGAGATTATCTGTCATTTTCTTTTCGCATTGCTAACTTTTTTTCGCGTGTTTGTGCGTGCGGTGGTCAGAGATTATCGTGGCGGTATATCACCCGTGTCTACAATATTTCATATAGGCTGAGTTGTAGAAGTCAAGTTTTAGGATATTAGTCTATATATTATGTATAGTCCAACCGAGTCAACTCTAAGCTAAACTAGTCCAACTTGGTCAAACTAGCCATTTCTAAGTTGTATAAGTCAAGTTTTAGGATATTAGTCTATATATACTAGTATAAACTCTCCCTCCTCTCCAAATACCTGGTACTAGTTAACCCTCCCCCTTTCTCCCACTAGACACACACATACATATACATGATGTATACAACCACACCATAGTTTCCAGGTTCTTTTAACCTAACTTTCCAGTTGGTACTAACTTCTGTCGATGACAAACACTCTCACAGCTCAAAATACTAACACATGCTCACGCCTTACTCTTGTGACACTCCCTTTCAAACACAAACACACACCTATATGTTCCCTTACACATGTTGCCATGTTACCTGTAAAAATAGGAAACCCTTGTTGTCTATAATAAGACACAATTCTACAAAGAGAACCATACTGTAGAACTCACACTTTAAGACAATAGATAAAGGAAGACTTGTATGGAGGATCGATAGGGTTGAGCGATGTCATTTTATTCTACAAAGAGAACCATACTGTAGAACTCATACTGTAGAACTCATACTTTAACACAATTCTACAAAGAGTTGTCATAGGGTGTTGAGCGATGTCATTTTATTCTTTTCTTCTTCTTCTTCTTGGGATTTTTGAGTATTGGATCTTGAGACATATATAGCTAGAACTTACGAAGAATGGAGTACCATACTTCAACAAATAGATGTTGACTAATTGGTTCATATACTTGTTGTCTAAAATAAGTGTAGGAATGTTGCAAGGTGAAACAATGTATCAAACACTATATCGAAACCCAAACCCAATATGTAAATCCAAATTAATACGAAAATACACAAGTGTATGTCGGGGATTAAGTGTACAGAGGTGAAATACATATATATGCATGCTTGGGGGTGTCCACGTGTCCAACAAATGGACACAAAGTGTCCAAAACCTCACGAACACACTTTATCAGTGAACACACGGTCGTAATGTGTCTCCGTGTCCATTTTGGACACAAAAAATACCTCAATTAGGGTTAGGATTTACCTTCAGTCTCCTCGCGGTGGTGGAGGAGGAGGAGGAGGAGGACAAGTTCGGTGGTGGAGGAGGAGGGGATTAAGTGTACAGAGGTGAAATACATATATATACAAGCTTGGGGGTGTCCACGTGTCCAACAAATGGACACAAAGTGTCCAAAACCTCACGAACACACTGTATCAGTGAACACATGGTCGTAATGTGTCTCCGTGTCCATTTTGGACACGAAAAACACCTCAATTAGGGTTAGGGTTTACCTTCAGTCTCCTCGCGGTGGTGGAGGAGGAGGAGGAGGAGGATCTAGCGGTGGAGGAGGAGAAGGGGCTCGCGGTAGTGGAGGAGGAGGAGAAGGGGCTCGCCGGAGGGAGGAGAAGGGGCTCGCGGTGGAGGAGGAGGATGAGCGGCGCCGGAGGGAAGGGGGTCGGGCTGTCGTCGAGGTCGGGGGAAGAGGGGCGGGAACAAAAAATTTGGGGAGAGGGAGAAATGAAAAGTGGAACCGAGAAATCCTATTTAGCAGAAGTTAGCGACGTCCGTAAATACGTTGCAAAGCGTCGGTATTCCTTTAATATTCGGCAACGTAATAATCTTTGCGACGCTAAACGTCGCTGAACTAATAAAACTGGCGACGTTTTCGACAAATCAACGACGTTGGTTTTTATTACACTAAATGTAGTCACAATATGTCGCTGTTTGTCGCTATCAGCGACGTATTGTGACGCATACTTTTGGAGTCGCTAAATCCAAAAATATTAGCGACATTTTAAGTCGGCGTCGCTAATTTCGTCGCTGATATGACTTATTTTGGTAGTGGAGACAAGCAATATTTAAGTGACTTTGTGATGCATTTGAGGATGAGTTTGATGGCCAAAGAGTTTCTTTTTCTTTTACATTTTATTATTATCATTATGAACTACCCAAAACATTGTTAGCTTTTTTTTGTCTTAACATTAGCTTTTTTTTAACATCTTCAGTTTTTTAGTATTTTATTATAATATATATTATATTATATTTTGTTTATTATTTTATTTATTGAATTTTGTGTTGATAATACTATTGTACGATCATTGATGAGAAAAAAACAATTATATGAACATTAAGTTTTTATCACACCACATTTAGATTTTGTCTCAAATATCAAAATCTAAAGTCCTGTCACTGACTACATGCCTACATCATAGATCAATAAATCAATTCTATTTTGAAAATATAAATATGGAACTGTAGGTGATGTTAGATAATTAATTGTAATTCGATTTTCGGTCGGGATTGATTTTCAAAGCCTAAAAGTAAAATTCAAATTAAATAACCAAAAAAATTTCATAGTCAAAATCGAAACCGAACATAAATTGGAAAATTAAATTAAATAGCTTAATCCGGTTCGGTTCGGTTTTTAGGTTTGGATCAAGATATACTCAGTCCTAGAATTATGCTTGCGTTCACTACAAATTTTGCACTAGGTCCTGGCTCAGGTCTAGGTTGGGTAGGATTTATTTAGTTTGGACACTTCTATCAATGTCTACTTTTGATATATATATATATATATATATATATATATATATATATATATATATATATATATATATATATATATATATAAGTCTATTTTTGAGTAGCGGATCTACTTTTTGCAGTGGTCAAAATTACAAAACTTTTAAGCAGCAGAGGTCTAGCGCCGCTTGTAATACTTCTTGAATATCAATAAAGACTCTTGAATTCGTTTCAACTTGTGTTTAATTACTTTCCGCTGCAAATGGGAACACTTTGTACGACTCTGTGGCCTAGCTTCAATCGACCGTTTCTGGACTTGGCCTTGCACGAGCGCAACCTAGGCTCATGCGACATCACAGCCTTAGCGAGAACGATCGCTCCTCCGAGAGCGGGGCATGATAAATTGGTATCAGAGCACGGCTTTACATCATTAGACTTCATGTCGATTTTCTCAGTTTTGAAAGCTCGTTAATGGATAAAGGAAGTGTAAGCTCTTGCTCGTTGTTCCTTCGGATGTTTCATACAATAAGTCTAATATTTTCAAAAAGTTCGTACAAGTATTTGGTTGAATGAGATCGAGATGCGAAGGCTTTTGTGCTGAACTGTGTTCGACTCGAGTTGAAAGGAACCCATGTTAAAGTTAGCAAGTGGTGTGCATGCCTGAATAACCTTGTGCTGACAATAGCAAACGAGTGTATGAGATCGAAGTATAGTTTGAACAAGACGGCTATGCACACAGCCTTTTGGCTAGGTTGTGCCGAGTATCGCGTACCTAGACCTTCTGGTGCAAGCGAGTTTGCGAGCGAGATTGAATATCGCTCGGACAAGAATAAGTTAGACTTATAGTCTATATCGATGAAGACGCTATCGGACCAACGCTAAGGCGAACACGGAAAATAGTTCTTCGATTTTGAGGAACGGACGAACGTATATTCGAACGTGTCGATTTTGAATCTAATGATCATTTGATCTGTAATCCCTCTTCCCAAAATTTTTATAATATATTTTATTTATTTATTTAAAATTAAATGGTGATTTTTAGAAATTATGAATAATTATTGAGTTAATTATTACGGTAGGTGATTTTAGCCATGATGGAGTTTTGGAGTACACGGTGATTAGAAATCATGGCATGGATAGTGCAATGGCGTGCTTTGACTAGAGTATTAGCCCTGGTAGGGAAGGCCGAGCCATAGTGATGTCCTAACTAGGAAAACCAGGCCAAGTTATGACTTAACCCTTACCGAAGATATATTTATTTATTATTTATATTATTGAGTTTTAGGGAACCCGGTTGTACCGAACTAGTCCAGATTAGACCCAAAGCAAGCCCAAGCCCATGTAGTCATGCAGCACGTCCAACGACATTCGTGTTGATGTACTTTGGCATGAGCGTGTTGTATTACGTTTGAATGATTTAAGGAATATTTCTAAGTATTCATAATTAAATATTATGATTATCATTATTAATTGTATTCAAGGACATTTATATATTGTAGGTATGTAATTATCTACATGGGTACACGTATATACGTGTATTTATATCTATTTAGATTTATAAATGGGTTCAGAGAATCCGAGAAATAGGCTTTATGTACAAATACAACTGTATAAATTGATTTTATTTATTTATATAAATTATATATATATGGAATTATGATTTTATAAAGTGAAAATATTGGTTATATTTAAATTATTTCTTGTCTACGTGAAATTTATGGTAAATATACATATGTATGAATATATATATACAAGGGTCTGTGTGTGTAGGTATATATATAAATATATATATTGTATACGTGTATACGTGTACGTATATATAAATATATATATAGGCGTATATGTATAAATAAATATATTGTATATATGTAGATGTATATATATATATATATATATATATATATATATATATATATATATATATATATATATATATATATATATATATATAAAGGTAAATACGTGTGAGTATATATATAGTTATATATGTATAAATATATGTATATACATATATACGTATAGTAATAAAGAAAAAAAATAAATAAAAAGGAAAGCCACTAATGTGTTGGGAGCCAGGCCGAGCCCGACCCAGCTCCCCATACTGCTCAGCTGAGCCCCCACAGGCCGAGAGGGAAATCCCAATCACCCGAGCCCACTGTAAACCCCGCATCAGACCGAGCCTCCCATCCGCACGTATAAGAACAGAGCGAGAGAGAGAGAATTATGAAGAACTCGAAACCCTAACCATAAACTAGCGCCACCACCCTAGAGCCTTGCTCGAGGCTGGGCGAACTCCCCGCACGGCGGCGCGTCGCCGGAGGGAGGTCGACGGCTGGCCGCGCACTCATGTGCGCGCAAGAGTGGAAAGCGACAGAAACAGTATGCAGCGTTCGGGCTGTCTTGGCGCCGACTTTTCGTCGTGTATACGCGCTCGTTTCGCGAGCCGCTTCCTCAGGTAAAGTCCCGAACTAACCCTCTCGGATTCTTATCAAATAGTTTGAGTAGAATTGTAGTCGAGTCGACAGGAAATCGACTCAAAGTCGATTGAAAACCATGGAATACATGTTCTGTATTCACAGGTTACACCCATATTGGAAGCCGAATACCTACCAATCCAAAACGTTTTTTCGAAATATAATTAAACAAGTTTGAAGCCAACATATAGGGGATCGAAGCCCTTCTGATAGATTGATTTTTTATTTAGTTTACAGATAGTTATTCAACATCGAAAATCATGAAAAAACTGTTTTCGAAATTATGAAATTTCAATAAAATTCATCCACACGACGTGCGTCCCGCCAAACCGGACGACGTGGTCGCACACTGTAAGCATCGAAAGCTGCGTAACGGACTTCGTGGTCGTGTGGGCTTTGACGGAATTCAAATCGGTCGCGTGTGCGCGACGAATTTGATGCCTATCCGTCGAAATTCACCGTATCGTGCACTTTGCAAATTTCTTAATTAGTTTGTGCACGCTCGTCAGATCGAGACGAAACTTACGCCAACAGGACCGTATCATTTTTCTGGTCCTGTATGCCAAGTTTGGTCCGATTCTGAGACAGTTGATAAAATTACCGTTTTGCGGGCCCCACGGTCCCACTCAACGGACGATTTTGTGCATGGCATGCCGGAATCCAACTTTGGACATACGGTTGGGTTTGTATCGAAAAACTGGATCCATAAACATGTAGTTTGATGACTTTAGAGACCGTTGACTCTGGCACGTTTTTCGGTGCAAAGCGGATCCAACGGCGGACATCATTTTGGCCCAAAATTACCGTTTTGCCCCTGTGTCCAGAATTGGACTTAAAGACAGGCGACCCTAGCTATTTTGACTATTCTGAGAACATTGGTAATGTTTATTTCAGCTTCCGGGGACTGTTGTACGGGTTTTTGACTATTGTGGCACATTGCGTAGTTCAGACTGTCGGTTTCACCAGCAGAGGACCACAGGCGAGTACAGTTTATTGTCTGCAGTTCGATATTGATTTTTACTATATTTCATTGATTTGCTATTGGTTATGTGATTATTTTCTATTATAAATTGTTGAGTCGGAAATGAGAAGTACCAACAATGTGTGATCTGACCTTAGACCGTGTAGACCGTGTTGTATTTATTTCTTGTAGACAGTGTAGACAGTGATTTATTTATTTCTTGTAGACAGTGATTTATTTATTGCAAAGTAGACAGTGTAGACCGTGATTATTACTGCATTTAAACTGTGTAGATCGTGATTACTATTTGTAGACAATGTTTCTTTATTGCAATATTTTCTGTAGACCGTGTAACTGTAGACCGTGTAACTATAGACCGTGTAACTTTAAACCGTGTAGACCGTGTCGCATAATTGTCCCGAGACCGATCATATATCAAAGGTACTTCTAGCAGTTGGGAAAAGTATTTTGTGTCTATTTATTGCTATTGGTTTTCCATATTTACTGTTTATTTTTAAAACTCATGATTGATGTCTAACCTTTATTTTATAGTCATTTTCTTTATTTGAAATTGTATTCAGTGGATTGTGCTTCGTTCCATTCCTGACTGGAAACCAATATTTTCAGGTTAGCCGTGGATTCACTTAGCTTGGGGAGTGACAGGGTATACTTGCAGACGAAAGCCTAGAGATTAGCTAGATAGTGGAGTTGTAGCCATTCAAATATTTGTACAAGTTTATATTTTCAGCAAATGTAAAACTTGTGAATATTGTAAGTTAGATTAATTATGTGAATAGATTATTTGTGATTTGATCTTCATGGCCATGACAGCGTTCTACCGCCGACACTGCGGCATACGCTGGCTTGGACACGTCTCGTATCCGTTATAAAAAAAAACGGGTGCGGGTCGTGACATATCTGTAGAATGACTTGACCCCGAGTGGTGTATGTAATAGTCTCGAAGAAGAATAAGGATGAGTTTTGACAATTGGTCGAGTGGCTCGAACCCTGAGTGCTGTATGGACTGTCTTGGAAACTGTTCGAGTAAAATTAAGAATTTACGTATAGCAACGAGTATATCCTCAAGCGATGATATCATACAAAGCCTTAGAACGAGTAACACTTAGTTGGTCGTGATTTCGACAGTCTCGAACGAGATATCGTTCAGAGAATGTGTAGTGCAAATTATAAAATAGTTGAATAGAGATTTGGAATGATGAAATAAATTGATGTCTTTGTCGAAAAAACTTGGTGGATCGTACATGCGATTTTGGATATAGTCGAATGGATTGAAACTTGAGTTGAGATGAAATACTCATAGAAGAGATCGAAGATACCACGATAGGAAGATAGCGTGCATGAAAATATTGGTTTGAAGATACGAGAATGATTCTAAGGTTTTGGGATAGATGTTGCTCAATGACCTGAGTTAGCATAGAACATTGCAAATTGAGGAATTATATTGCACGACTCGGATTTTGTTGCAAAAGAAAGATCGTCAGGTTACGTACATCATCTATGGTATTGAGGCGTATCAAAGATTGATATACGATAACTCGGGGGTACTCTGGTTCGAGGAATGATGATCGTGTAAAGTGTTATTGTTTTGATGGATGCTAAACTAGAGATTTGAATGAAATGAATGCTTGAATGAAAATAGAGTGTCCTGATTGTTTCGAAGATAACCACAACGTTGACGTTCTTGTCTTGTGCGAGCGCAACTACAGCCTTACACATACGTCACGTCAGATTTGGGACTATCATTCCGCGTGAGCGCTGACATGGTGATTCATGTCCAGGGGGATGATCGAACTCGGGAGATCAAGACATGGCAATTTGGATTGCTTCGACTTATGGTTTGATGCGAAGGTGAATTCGAGAATTGTTCGGACTTGTGATTGACGATTAAATAAACTTGAGGATTGAAGTAGATCCAATCTGCGTATCGAGAATGAATTAGTCTAGACTCAATACAAAAGTTACGTCCCGATGAGGATGATTAGCCTGAGGGAGCGTTGGCATGGTGATTTCATGTCCACCGTAGATAATCAAACTTGCTTGAGATTGGGGTTGAAATTCTTTGTACTTGTTCTTCACCACTTAGTTTTTGACCAAACGCTTTGTGTTATGTTACATTGGTTGTAGTTAATTATTGAGATTGCAGACAATTTGCATGGGTACTTCAAAAGTATAACTGATTGAAAGACTAAACTTTTTTTTATATGGAGAATTGGATCTCCTAATATCAATAACTTAATAACTTATAATCTTCCGTAATATCAATTCAAATAGAAAAAAATGCATGATTTAAAATTTCTTGTGAATAATTCAAGCTAGGGTCTGAATTAGAACCATGTTTTTATATTAAATTGGAGTGTGGTACAATTCTCGTGTAAATATTAGGATACATTATTTTTGAAACTATTGGTTGGAGTATAGTTTATTTTTGAAACAATTGGTTGGAGTATAAATTTTCAAATACAACATGGAAGAACAATTCTAAACAAATATGCTAAAATGGAAGGTATTTATGACAAGTTTCTCAATATATCCATCTCGAAGACACCAAACAATTAGCATATTTTTTATTACGAAAAACTTCAAAGTATATGCTGATAATAAAATCTTTATATTGCATCAATCACCATCCATACCATCTTATTTATGCCAAAGGGATTACAACAAATTTTCTAAACTGCACACGTGCAGAAGCACTTGTGCCCAATGCAATTGGCGAAGGGGCAGCCATTGCACAAAGCCTTGCACTGTGCATCAGTTTGGCAAGATGAAGCCGCCTGGACCGAGACTGCCATAGCTGCAATATGCAACAAAAAATATAAAATATGGTATCATGTACGTAGAATTGATTATAATTGTAGCTTAATGTTAATTTCGTACATTTCACTATTTTAGTTTTTAGTTTTAATATTTTATCTTTTTTATTCAACAACTTGTTACCATCAACTATTGAATATTATTAATTTGATACAAAAAATGACAATTATTTCTCTGTTTCATCCAACTCCCCCCCACCTCCGGGTGCCCTCTACCCCCGTGTGCGGCTCCCCCACCCCCTGCACCACCCTCTCTTTCTCTCTCTACGTGCAGCAGCAACGTGAAACGCAACAACGCCAGCGGAGCGACGAGAGGAGAGAGAGAGGGGCGGCGTTGGTGCAGGCAAGGTGGTGGGGCGGGGTGGGGACAACGGAGGGAGGGGAGGGGGGGGGTGTGCAGCGGGAGGGTGGAGGTGGGGCGGTGGTGGGGTTTCCAAGGGGGGGAGGTGCGGTGGTGTAGCCGGAGGGGTGGACGCGGTAGGGCAGCCGATTTGGAGGGGGGAGGGAAAGAAAGATTTAGGATATCATGTTGATGTATATTAAAGTTTATTGTATCAAGTTTAAAATATCAATGGTTGAAGATATTAAGTTAAAATTAAGCCTAATTTGTATATAATAATTATGTGTTAGTGATTTTGGACTCCACAGAGAATGTATAAAGAAAATGGAAAACTCACAGGCTGCCATGATGAAGAGTACCACGAGGAGAGCAAGCATGAGAGTCATCTTCTGTGCCATTTTCTTTGTGCTGGAAAAATTAGTTGGAGATGCGTGTGTTGAAAATACTTGTAGGTAGCACTGGTGGCTTGCTACTTGTTTAAATAGGAGAGGATCATAATTGTTGTACTATATTCATGCATCAAAACTAATTGCATGCGTATTCTAATTCATAGCCTTTAGCCTGCATATTTGGGTTAGTTCATGCACGAAAATCTTTCCAGAGGAAGAATGTTAGGGGACGTTTGGTATGTGGAATATTATATACCCGAGAATTATATATTCCCGAAAATTAAATTTCAAGTAATTAAAATTCCTGATAAATTATATTACCATGTTTGGTGACTATATAAATATTTCCGAAAAAAGAGAGATAAAAAACAAAAAAAGAAGAAAAACCCAGAATCGAAATAACGTCAAAAAGGGGAAAAAAACTACAAAAACGATCAAAAGAAAAATCGACAAAAACAAAAAAGCAAAAAATAAAATAAAACGACAAAAAAACTCAAAAATGAAAAAAAAAAGACAAAAAAACCAAAACCATAAAAAAAAAAACGACAAAAGCGACAAAAAGCAAAAAATACAAAAAAAAGGACAAAACTAAAATATGACAAAAAAACCAAAAAAAAAACCAAAACGATAAAAAACTAAAAACGAAAAAAACGACAAAAATGACAAAAAAAACAAAAAAGAAAGAAAAAGATAACAAATTACCAAAAAGCGACAAAGAAACGACACAAAAGAGTAAAAAGTGACAAAAACTGCTAAAAAGACCAAAAAAAACAACAAAAAAAAAGATGAAAAAGATAATAAATTACCAAAAACCGACAAAAAAGACTAAAAAATGACAAATAACTTATAAAAAAAACGACAAAAAGGACATAAACCGACAAAAAAAATAAAAAAGGATAAAAAATGACCAAAAGCGGCAAAAACCGATAAAAATGACAAAAGACGACAAAAAGAATTAAAAATATGACTAAAAAAACTATAAAAACGAAAAAGACCAAAAAGCGATAAAAACAACAAAAAACGACAAAAAACGACAAAAAAGAATTAAAAATGACAAAAAATACTAAAAAATAATAAATACGACAAGATGACCAAAGGCGATAAAAACGACAAAAGACGACAACAAAGACCAAAAAATAATTTCAAAAATGATAAAAATGACAAAAAACTACTACAAAAGGGACAAAAAAGCGACCAAACAATAAAAAACGACAAAAATACCAAAAAGCGGTAAAAACGATAAAAACGACAAAAGACTACCAAATGTCCAAAAATGATCAAAAAACTACTTAAAACGACAAAAAGGAGGAAAAAAAAGACAAAAAAAAAAACCAAAACGCGGCAAGAAACGATAAAAAAAGGGAAAATAAATGATAAAAATGCAAATAACGTTAAAAATTATCAAAAAAGAAGAAAACAAATTAAAAAAATTGTTTTGCCCGGCAAGAAAAAAAAACACCTATTTTAAGGGATATGATTATCATGTTTTATGGGTAAACTATTTACTCGGATATTTCTAATTCCTGGAAATAATTTTTTTATGGCCCAAACAAGCATGGTAATAGGTTCTCACCATAAATTTTTTCAGGAATAAAAAAAAATACCGCATACCAAACGTCCCCTTAGGGTCTTCTTGGCAATTATGGGGATAGCGGTTATGAGTTTTTTTTAGAGTAGCGGAAATGAACGGTTATGAGGAGTCCGATTTTGGTGGTTTTAAGTAGCAACTTTTAAACGAGTCCAATCCATGCTTGGTAGTTCATTAACCACGATTTTGAAGTTTTTTTCATAATAATAAAATTACCTTTATTTATATATAAATAAAAGTTATTCTTGATAAAAATGGGTTTATGGAACATGAATGTAACTTTTACATCAAAAATCTCTCATGCATTCTTGTCTCAGAAAACAACTCTATATCCAATGGAACTCCAAAGACAAGTACAAGGTAAGTTCTTGAATTTTTCTTTAATTGGGAAGAAAAGAGCAAGTCACGGGAAGGAAAGAAAGAGAAATGCAGAAAGAAAAAAAAAGATTTAGTTATAGTAGTTATTTATATATTTTGACGAGGATATAAATAGAATAAAATAATAAAGTCACCAAAATCCAAGGGGTTTACAAAGCCACCCAAAAATATATTACATCGGTTTTGGAAGATTTTTGAGCCGACCAAATCTAGTGGTTAAAAAAATTAACAAGCATAGATTTTCATAAACGGTTGGTTTAAAAACACCCCAAAACCAGTAAAAAATCATTACCAAGCAGACCCTTAGAGAAGGCGCAGTCTCTGGATTCGATACTGAAACCCCTCCTAATCCAGGCTTTAGAGACAAGATATATTGTACTAGGGGTGAGCATTAGGTTGGTTAGCAGTAGCGGAGTTTGGCTAGAAATTTTGTTGAGGGATAAAGTATATTTTAGAAGGATAAATTATATTTTGGAGAACCGTATTGTATTTTTGAAGATGTAAGTAATATATAAATTTTAATTTTTTATAAGAAAAAATACTAGGGAGGGGAACTAGGGGGAGGGCTGGCACATGTCCCCCCTTAATCCTCACTAACCTCCGCCACAGTTGTTTCGGTTCAACCGAACAAAAATTTATGAAAACTTCAACCGAATCGTTTTATGAATATTGTACAGAATTGTAATTTTGTATTACCGAACCGAATCGGACTTAACCTAATCAAAACAGTTTAGTTATTTTGATTTTTGCATATTATACCATTAAGATTAATTGGTTTTGACGTTTCCTTTTGCAAGTCGGTCTAGGATTTACAATAAATTTTTTCACAACAAAAAATTTCAGTTAAATTTTACAACAAATTTTGACAGTCAAAGTGTATTAAAGTAACAAAATATACAAATATAACAAAGCCAAATAAATATAATTTTACAAATGTTAAACACAGCTACAAGCAGGTCCAGACTTTATATGAGGCCCATGAGATAGCTGCTTGGGTCCAAAATTTTAGAGGACACCAATTTTTATATTATTAATGTATGTAAGTTCAATTCTGAACAAAAGTCCAATATACTCATTCTTATATTCTGATTGATGGATCATATCTATTATTAGAACACTCATTAATAAAAGAAGCAAAAAGAGCACCATACGTGCTTAATTATTTGAAAAACTGGACGATTGTTATCCAAATGCCAATGTTGCTTACAATTTTTTTGAATATACCAATTACAGTTGTATCTGCATAAAGAAGTTTTTCATGTTAAAGTTGGTCAAAACTTATCCGGTGAATTATGTCACAAGAGAGATTGAATGTCTTGGCTATGTTAGCCATCGAGAAAAATTGATTATGTAAATTTAATCAGTATTTGGCCTACAATACATCGAGACAAACAATATTTAAGTGACTTTGTGATGCATTTGAGGATGAGTTTGATGGCCAAAGAGTTTTTTTTTTTCTTTTACATTTTATTATTATCATTATGAACTACCCAAAACATTGTTAGCTTCTTATTTTTTGTCTTAACATTAGGTTTTTTTAACATCTTCAGTTTTTTTCGTATTTTATTGTAACATATATTATATTATATTTTTGTTTATTATTTTATTTATTGAATTTTGTTTTGATAATACGATTGTACGATCATTGATGGAAAAAAAAATATGAATATTAAGTTTTTAGCACATTTAGATTTTGTCTCAAATATCAAAATTTAAAGTCCTGTCACTGACTACATGCCTATATCATAGATCAATAAATCAATTCTATTTTGAAAATATAAATATGGAACTGTAGGTGCTGTTAGATAAGTAATTGTACTTCGATTTCGGTCGGAGTCGATTTTCAAAGCCTAAAACTAAAATTCAAATTAAATAACCACAAAATTTCATAGGCAAAACCGAAAACCGAACATAAATTGAAAAATCAAATTAAATAGCTTAAACCGGTTCGGTTTTTAGGTTTGGATCAAGATATACTCAGTCCTAGAATTATGCTTGCGTTCACTACAAATTTTGCACTAGGTCCGGGCTCGGGTCTAGGTTGGGTAGGATTTATTTAGTTTGGGCACTTCTATCAATGTCTACTTTGAGATATATATATATATATATATATATATATATATATATATATATAATATATAAAAGTCTACTTTTGAGTAGCGGACCTACTTTTTGCGGTAGTCGAAATTACGACTAAACTTGTAAGCAGCAGAGGTTGAACATCTACAAATAGATATATAACCAATAAAGTTGCAACGTTGGTTCTATGGTCTAGCGGTTAGGACATTGGACTCTGAATCCAGTAACCCGAGTTCAATTCTCGGTAGAACCTTTTTTTTTTTTTTTTTTTTTTCTCTTCTTCTTTTTCCTTTTTTTTCCTCCTTTTTTTTCCCCTGTCATTGCTTAACAATATTGTTATTTCGTATAATTCGTATCTATTAATATGTAGAGAATATGAATAACTGGTTTTGTCAATAATTATTTTATAACCTATAGAGCTACATTAGACGAACACAAGTCTAGGGATAAAATCAAGTAAATTTATCAGAGGATCTACAAAATATAAGTATATTCACTGGTCTAGAGACTAAATCAAACATTTTTGGACTAACATTAGACAAATTGTAAAGACTTAGTAGTCGAAGAAAAGGCAAGCAAACCCATGGGACGGTACCTTCCCGAACATTTATGTATTGTTTGGGAGAGAGGAAAATGGTGGGAATGAAAATTTTGAGAAAAAAATGGAAGAAAAATTAAAAGTAGTGGTGTTTGGGAAGAGGGAGGAGAATTGAGGAACAGAAATATGAGAGAAAAATTCATGTGGGTCCCACTCAAATTTTTTCTCCCAAAAGTGGGAGGAAAATGGAGAGAGATGAGAGGATTGTGAAATAAATTACCCAACTACCCTTCAATAAAGTAGTTATTAATTAATTTAAAAAAATCAAGGACTAAATGGTAATTATATCTTTCTCCATAATAAATAAAATATTATTTTTAAAATTTTGCTTTTCCTACTTTTTGTTTATCCAAACAAGTGAAAGAAAAATTAATTTTTCCTTCATTTTACTCTCCTCCATTTTTTTTTTTCTCAAATTTTCCTCTCCCTCCCCTTCTAGGTTCCCAAACACAGCGTTAAGGACACCACGCCAAGCGTGAGTGGCAGCTCATTGCATTTCATTTTAAAATTTTAATCAAAACTACCAGTAATACAATCTTCACTAATCAAACAGGAGAATTCCAAGTACAATGTGAAGTCGAATCTAATCATCATGTAGTTTTGTGATGCTTTGCTTGTCCACGAACCGTGTATAATGCAATATTAAAAAAAAGTGCATGATCATATTGACAGTTCATTGTGAAAACTCATGCTAGGGTCTGAATTAGAACCGTGTTTTTCATATTAAATAGAAGTGTGGTACAATTCTCGCGGAGATACTAGGATTTTCAGTATTTTTGAAACTATTTGTTGGAGTCTAAAATTTCAAATACAGTTCTGAAGAACAATTCTAAATAAATATGCTAAATTGAAGGTATTTTATTTAGGCTTAATTGCTACTTGATACCCTCAACTATTACGCTTTTCAAGTTGATACCCTAAACTTTTTTTTGTAACAACTTGATACCCAGATAATTTTTTGGACATAATGCCCTTACCCAAATTTTAAAACTACACTCACCCCCCCCCCCCCTCTACTCCAGGCCCCCACCCCCCCCCCCCCCCTCTCCCCTCCGCACCCCCCCTCCCCCCCCCCCCCCCCCCCCGCCCCGCCTCGCCTGCACCATCCCCCTCCGCCGCCCTCGCCTGCACCCCCCCCTCTGCTAGCTCCGGCGCGGCTCTGATGGCGCGAGCGGCGCTGGCTCCCACGCCGCCGCCGCGTTCTCCCTCGCCGTCGTCCGCTTCAACGGCTCCGGCGGCCCGCGGCCTCCAGGAACCCCCGCGCCGGCTTCGTCCTCGCCACCCGCGCCGCCCTCCTCGGCCGGAGCTAGCAGGGGGGGGGGGTGGGGGGGGGGGGGGCGGAGTGGGGAAGAGATGGAGGGAGGGAAAGGATAAGGGCATTTTCGGGTTTTTCAAAATGTTAGGTATTAAGTTCAAAAAAAAAATAGTTGAGGTATCAATCTGTTACGAAAAAAAGTTTAGGGTATCAACTTGAAAAAGTGTGATAGTTGAGGGTAGCAATTAGCAATTAAGCCTTTTATTTATGACAAGTTTCTCAATATATTCATCGCTCACTCGAAGATACTAGGGGTGAGCATTCGGTTAATTCGTTTCAAACCGAACCGAATAACCGAAAATCGAATTGGACCGAAAACCGAATAAACAAAACCGAAACTGAACTGAATTGGCCCATAACCGAATCAAACCGAACCGAATTAAATCGGTTCGGTTTTCAGTTTATACGGTTTATTCGATTTTTTGGTTTATTTGTGATTTTTTGGATAATATATAGTAACTAAATATCTAGAATATAATATATATATATATATATATATTATATATATATATATATAATATATATATATATATATATATAAAAGCTAAATTTTCTTATTCGGTTTTCGGCTTAGGACTGAAACTGAAACCGAATAAGAAAATTTAGTATTTTCAAAACCGAAATCGAACCGATTTTTTTTTTTTAAACTGAACCGAATCTCTTATTCGGTTCGGTTCAATTTTCGGTCCAAAATCGAATAATGCTCACCCCTAGAAGACACCAGTAAATTAGCATTTTATTACAAAAAATTCTAAAGTACATGCTGATAACAAAATCTTTATGTTGTCGAAGGGATTACAACAATTTTCGAAACTGCACACGTGCAGAAGCACTTGCGCCCAATGCAATTGGCGAAGGGACAACCCTTGCATAGAGGCTTGCACTGTGCATCAGTTTTGGCAAGATGAAGTCGCCTGGATGGTCTGCCATAGTTGCAATATGCAACATAAAAATATAAAATATGGTGTAATGTACGAGAAATTGGTTATAATTTGTATTTGGTTATAATTTGTATATTTAATATTTATTTGTTAGAGATTTTGGACTCTGTCGACGGATAATGTATAAAAATAAAAAAGAAATAATGAGGAATAGAGAACTCACAGGCTGCCATGACAAAGAGTACCACGAGGAGAGCAAGAATAAGAGTCATCTTCTGTGCCATTTTTCTTTGTGCAGGAAAAAATAGTTGGAGATGCGTATGTAGAAGAATGAAAAATCTCAGCAAATACAAGGCGCAGAGGCGCAGGCGGTCAAGCACGCCAACAGCAAAGACAAAAGTCACAAACAGATGAAAGCTCAAAAGTCTTTTTTATATATTAATCATGGCTACAAGAGTCTGTTAAAGACTCGTCACAATTGCAAAAAGATTGCAAAGACATAATTAAAGGATCTGTTACAAAAGACTTTGTGATTACATGTGTCGAATGGAAAACTCCTACTGATCTACGCCGGGATAACTTTTCACAGTGTGATCGTCATGGAGAGAGGCACTGTGGATATAAGATTTGAATACAGTCTCCATCAAAGTCTCCATCACAGCTTTCCCCCTCCAGCGCGCAATACTTCCAGAAGTAGCTATTGTCCCGCCGAAAGCTCAGACCACAGCGCAGCAGGAAGGCCCTTTTTCAAAAGGGCATCAGCTTTCGAGGCCCTTCTAGCCTAACAAAAAGTACGCTGCTGCCAATGAGCAGGGCAGAGCACAACCTGGGCTCTCCGGGTTGGCCATCTACCCACAAGCTAGGTCGTTAGAACCTCCAAGACCTCCAAGGCGTCGCCCAGGTTCGAGCTCCTCATGAAAAGTGTTCCAACATGTTCGAGGCTCATCAACGGTTCTTCTACGAAGGCATAGCCCCTTTGAACGAAGGAATCCTCAACCAAAATTCGACTTAGGCAAGGCCAACCGCCGCTTGAAGCTAAGTCTGGATCATCATGTTGTTGAAGGACCAGAAGAAGAAGAAGACGCGACTCTTCAGAAGAAACTTTCCCTTTATATAGGGCGGTAGTGGTCCAAAATGCAGGCCACATGGCCGACGGTCAAAATTTCCACATTAATGGGATGAACCTAGGACTCAGCACGATGAACCTCATTAAATAAAGTTTATTCGACTAAGTCCTAGACTATCATAGGATCCCTTGAAATTCCCAAGTAACGGTGGCAATTAAGAGGGAGTCGTTCATTAAGGAGCGGTCATTCATTGCTCTTTAAAAGAAGACATCAAAGCTAATGCCTTCAATCCAGAGGCGCAGCTACATTCCTGCGCCAACCTCAGGCGCAGACTGGTGATATTTTTATATACCTCGACTCCAACGGCGCAGCACTTTGCCGACCCAGAAGCTCAATTACCTTTCATCAAAGACTTGGGAGATATCATTGCGTCCAACACAAGTTCGCTTGTCGCTCCAAAAGCACAGTAACCTTGCCAACCTGAAGCGCAAGCCTACTCGTCGTCCTAAAGTACAGTGACTTTGTCGCTCGAAACACAGCCTTATCGTCGCTCATACGTACAGAGGTTCCTTCGTCTTCGAAGCATAGTCCACCCATCGCCTGAAAGCACAAAGGCTCCGTTGTTTCTAGAAGAATGGTCTACTCGTCGCCCCAGAAGCGCAGCAGTACTCAGACCTCGCCAGAGGTACAGGAAGCATGGTCCTACCCAGTCGGTTTGCTTAAATTGACTCTCTCGAAGATATGATTGGGGTTAATCATGATTGATATCTTATCAAATTGATTTAAAATCTTAGATGAGGATCAATCGGAATCCAAATCTGAGATAAACATCCCAAGATTACGGCTGCGTTC
>JANAVB010042020.1:13256993-13353364 GCA_029216955.1 Iris pallida | reverse complement strand
TCATGCACGAAAATCTTTCCAGAGGAAGACTGTAGGGACGTTTGGTATGTGGAATTTAATACCCGAGAATTATATATTCCCGAAAATTAAATTTCAAGTAATTAAAATTCCTGATAAATTATATTACCATGTTTGGTGACTATATAAAATTTCCGAAAAAGAGAGAGAAAAAACAAAAAAAGAAAAAACCCAGAATCGAAATAACGTCAAAAAGGGGAAAAAACTACAAAAACGATCAAAAAAAATCGACAAAAACAAAAAAGCAAAATAAAATAAAACGACAAAAAAACTCAAAAATGAAAAAAAAGACACAAAAAAAACCAAAACCATAAATAAACGACAAAAGCGACAAAAAGCAAAAAATACAAAAAAAGGACAAAACTAAAATATGACAAAAAAACCAAAAAACCAAAAACGATAAAAAACTAAAAACGAAAAAACCAAAAATGACAAAAAAAAAAAAAAGAAGAAAATACAAATTACCAAAAAGCGACAAAGAAACGACAAAAAGAGTAAAAGTGACAAAAACTGCTAAAAAGACCAAAAAAACAAAAAAAAAAAAGATGAAAAGATAATAAATTACCAAAAACCGACAAAAAAAGACTAAAAAATGACAAATAACTTATAAAAAACGACAAAAAGGACATAAACCGACAAAAAAAAAAATAAAAAAGGATAAAAAATGACCAAAGCGGCAAAAACCGATAAAATGACAAAAGACGACAAAAAGAATTAAAATATGACTAAAAAAACTATAAAAAACGAAAAAGACCAAAAAGCGATAAAAACAACAAAAAACGACAAAAAAGAATTAAAATGACAAAAAATACTAAAAAATAATAATACGACAAGATGACCAAAAGGCGATAAAAACGACAAAAGACGACAACAAAGACCAAAAAATAATTTCAAAAATGATAAAAATGACAAAAAACTACTACAAAAGGGACAAAAAAGCGACCAAACAATAAAAAACGACAAAAATACCAAAAAGCGGTAAAACGATAAAACGACAAAAGACTACCAAATGTCCAAAATGATCAAAAAACTACTTAAAAACGACAAAAAGGAGAAAAAAAGACAAAAAAAACCAAAATGCGGCAAGAAATGATAAAAAAGGGAAAATAAATGATAAAAATGCAAATAACGTTAAAAATTATCAAAAAAAGAAGAAAACAAATTAAAAAAATTGTTTTGCCCGGCAAGAAAAAAAAACACCTATTTTTAAGGGATATGATTATCATGTTTTATGGGTAAACTATTTACTCGGATATTTCTAATTCCTGGAAATAATTTTTTATGGCCCAAACAAGCATGGTAATAGGTTCTCACCATAAATTTTTCAGGAATAAAAAAAAATACCGCATACCAAACGTCCCCTTAGGGTTTTCTTGGCAATTATGGGGATAGCGGTTATGAGTTTTTTTTAGAGTAGCGGAAATGAACGGTTATGAGGAGTCCGATTTTTGGTGGTTTTAAGTAGCAACTTTTAAACGAGTCCAATCCATGCTTGGTAGTTCATTAACCAGCGATTTTGAAAGTTTTTTTCATAATAATAAAATTACCTTTATTTTTATATATAAATAAAAGTTATTCTTGATAAAAATGGGTTTATGGACATGAATGTAACTTTTACATCAAAAATCCTCTCATGCATTCTTGTCTCAGAAAACAACTCTGTATCCAATGGAACTCCAAAGACAAGTACAAGATAAGTTCTTGAATTTTTTTTCTTTAATTGGGAAGAAAAGAGCAAGTCATGGGAAGGAAAGAAAGAGAAATGCAGAAAGAAAAAAAAAATGATTTAGTTATTAGTAGTTTTATTTATATATTTTTGACGAGGATATAAATAGAATAAAATAATAAAGTCACCCAAAATCCAAGGGTGTTTACAAAGCCACCCAAAAATATATTACATCGGTTTTGGAAGATTTTTGAGCCGACCAAATCTAGTGCTTAAAAAAAATTTAACAAGCATAAATTTTCATAAACGGTTGGTTTAAAAACACCCCAAAACCAGTAAAAACACCACTACCAAGCAGACCCTTAGAGAAGGCGCAGTCTCTTGGATTCGATACTGAAACCCCTCCTAATCCAGGCTTTAGAGACAAGATATATTGTACTAGGGGTGAGCATTAGGTTGGTTAGCAGTAGCGGAGTTTGGCTAAAAATTTTGTTGAGGGATAAAGTATATTTTTAGAAGGATAAATTATATTTTGGAGAACCGTATTGTATTTTTGAAGATGTAAGTAATATATAAATTTTAATTTTTTATAAGAAAAAAATACTAGGGAGTGGGGAACTAGGGGAGGGCTGGCACATGTCCCCCCTTAATCCTCACTAACCTCCGCCACTGTTGTTTCGGTTCAACCGAACAAAACCGAACAAAAATTTATGAAAACTTCAACCGAATCGTTTTATTGAATATTGTACAGAATTGTAATTTTGTATTACCGAACCGAATCGGACTTAACCTAATCAAAACAGTTTAGTTATTTTGATTTTTGCATATTATACCATTAAGGATTAATTGGTTTTGACGTTTCCTTTTGCGAGTCGGTCTAGGATTTACAATAAATTTTTTCACAACAAAAAATTTCAGTTAAATTTTACAACAAATTTTGACAGTCAAAGTGTATATAAAGTAACAAAATATACAAATATAACAAAGCCAAATAAATATAATTTTACAAATGTTAAACACAGCTACAAGCAGGTCCAGACTTTATATGAGGCCCATGAGATAGCTGCTTGGGTCCAAAATTTTAGAGGACACCAATTTTTATATATTATTTAATGTATGTTAGTCCAATTCTGAACAAAAGTCCAATACATTCATTCTTATATTCTGATATTGACGGATCATATCTATTATTAGAACACTCATTAATAAAAGAAGCAAAAAGAGCTCCATACGTGCTTAATTATTTGAAAAACTGGACGATTGTTATCCAAATGCTAATGTTGCTTACAAATTTTTTTTGAATATACCAATTACAGTTGTATCTGCATAATGAAGTTTTTTCATGTTAAAGTTGGTCAAAACTTATCCGGTGAATTATGTCACAAGAGAGATTGAATGTCTTGGCTATGTTAGCCATCGAGAAAAATTGATTATGTAAATTTAATCAGTCTTTTGCCTACAATACATCGAGACAAGCAATATTTAAGTGACTTTGTGATGCATTTGAGGATGAGTTGATGGCCAAAGAGTTTCTTTTTCTTTTACATTTTATTATTATCATTATGAACTACCCAAAACATTGTTAGCTTTTTTTTGTCTTAACATTAGCTTTTTTTTAACATCTTCAGTTTTTTAGTATTTTATTATAATATATATTATATTATATTTTGTTTATTATTTTATTTATTGAATTTTGTGTCGATAATACTATTGTACGATCATTGATGAGAAAAAAACAATTATATGAACATTAAGTTTTTATCACACCACATTTAGATTTTGTCTCAAATATCAAAATTAAAGTCCTGTCACTGACTACATGCCTACATCATAGATCAATAAATCAATTCTATTTTGAAAATATAAATATGGAACTATAGGTGCTGTTAGATAATTAATTGTAATTCGATTTTCGGTCGGAATTGATTTTCAAAGCCTAAAAGTAAAATTCAAATTAAATAACCAAAAAATTTCATAGTCAAATCGAAACCGAACATAAGTTGGAAAATTAAATTAAATAGCTTAATCCAGTTCGGTTCGGTTTTTAGGTTTGGATCAAGATATACTCAGTCCTAGAATTATGCTTGCGTTCACTACAAATTTTGCACTAGGTCCTGGCTCGGGTCTAGGTTGGGTAGGATTTATTTAGTTTGGACAATTAGATCAATGTCTACTTTTGATATATATATATATATATATATATATATACATCAATGTCTACTTTTGATATATATATATATATATATATATATCAAAAGTAGACATATATATATATATATATATATATATCAAAAGTAGACATTGATGTCCGAGCTCTCTAGCCTAGTGGTATTAGAGCGGACACCCGGAGGGGCCGGCAAGGTTCGATCCCCCCAATTGTGTGTGTGAGGGGAATTTCAAAAAAAAAAAAAGTAGACATTGATATATATATATATATATATATATATATATATATATATATATATATATATATAAGTCTCCTAAAATATAAGTCTACTTTTGAGTAGCGGATCTACTTTTTGCAGTGGTCGAAATTACAAAACTTTTAAGCAGCAGAGGTCTAGCGCCGCTTGTAATACTTCTTGAATATCAATAAAGACTCTTGAATTCGTTTCAACTTATGTTTAATTACTTTCCGCTGCAAATAGGAACACTTTGTACGACTCTGTGGCCTAGCTTCAATCGACCGTTTCTGGACTTGGCCTTGCACGAGCGCAACCTAGGCTCATGCGACATCACGCCTTAGCGAGAACGATCGCTCCTCCGAGAGCGGGGCATGATAAATTGGTATCAGAGCATGGCTTTACGTCCTTGGACTTCATGTCGATTCTCTCAGTTTTGAAAGCTCTTTAATGGATAAAGGAAGTGTATGCTCTTGCTCGTTGTTCCTTCGGATGTTTCATACCATAAGTCTAATATTTTCAAAAAGTTCGTACAAGTATTTGGTTGAATGAGATCGAGATGCGAAGGCCTTTGTGCTGAACTGTGTTCGACTCGAGTTGAAAGGAACCCATGTTAAAGTTAGCAAGCGGTGTCCATGCCTGAATAACCTTGTGCTGACAATAGCAAACGAGTGTACGAGACCGAAGTATAGTTTGAACAAGACGGCTATGCACACAGCCTTTTGGCTAGGTTGTGTCGAGTATCGCGCACCTAGACCTTCTGGTGCAAGCGAGTTTGCGAGCAAGATTGAATATCGCTCGGACAAGAATAAGTTAGACTTATAGTCTATATCGATGAAGACGCTATCGGACCAACGCTAAGGCGAACACGGAAAATAGTTCTTCGATTTTGAGGAACGGACGAACGTATATTCGAATGTGTCGATTGTGAATCTAATGATCATTTGATCTGTAGAATGACTTGACCCCGAGTGGTGTATGTAATAGTCTCGAAGAAGAATAAGGATGAGTTTTGACAATTGGTCGAGTGGCTCGAACCCTGAGTGCTGTATGGACTGTCTTGGAAACTGTTCGAGTAAAATTAAGAATTTACGTGTAGCAACGAGTATATCCTCAAGCGATGATATCATACAAAGCCTTAGAACGAGTAACACTTAGTTGGTCGTGATTTCGAGAGTCTCGAACGAGATATCGTTCGGACGATTTGTGAATGTGTAGTGCAAATTATAAAATAGTTGAATAGAGATTTTGAATGATGAAATAAATTGATGTCTTTGTCGAAAAAACTTGGTGGATCGTACATGCGATTTTGGATATAGTCGAATGGATTGAAACTTGAGTTGAGATGAAATACTCATAGACGAGATCGAAGATACCACGATTGGAAGATAGCGTGCATGAAAATTTTGGTTTGAAGATACGAGAATGATTCTAAGGGTTTGGGATAGATGTTGCTCAATGACCTGAGTTAGCATAGAACATTGCGAATTGAGGAATTATATTGCACGACTCGAATTTTGTTGCAAAAGAAAGATCGTCAGGTTACGTACATCATCGATGGTATTGAGGCGTATCAAAGATTGATATACGATAACTCGGAGGTACTCTGTTTCGAGGAATGATGATCGTGTAAAGTGTTATTGTTTTGATGGATGCTAAACTAGAGATTTGAATGAAATGAATGCTTGAATGAAAATGAGAGTGTCCTGATTGTTTCGAAGATAACCACAACGTTGACGTTCTTGTCTTGTGCGAGCGCAACTCCAGCCTCACACATGCGTCACGTCAGATTTGGGACTATCATTCCGCGTGAGCATTGACATGGTGATTCATGTCCAGTGGGAATGATCGAACTCGGGAGATCAAGACATGGCAATTTGGATTGCTTCGACTTATGGTTTGATGCGAAGGTGAATTCAAGAATTGTTCGGACATGTGATTGACGATTAAATAAACTTGAGGATTGAGTAGATCCAATCTGCGTATCGAGAATGAATTAGTCTAGACTCAATACAAAAGTTACGTCCTGATGAGGATGATTAGCCTGAGGGAGCGTTGGCATGGTGATTTCATGTCCACCGTAGATAATCAGACTTGCGTGAGATTGGGGTTGAAATTCTTTGTACTTGTTTTTCACCACTTAGTTTTTGATCAAACGCTTTGTGTTATGTTACATTGGTTGTAGTTAATTATTGAGATTGCAGACAATTTGCATGGGTACTTCAAAAAGTATAACTGATTGAAAGACTAAACTTTTTTTTATATGGAGAATTGGATCTCCTAATATCAATAACTTAATAACTTATAATCTTCCGTAATATCAATTCAAATAGAAAAAAAATGCATGATTTAAAATTTCTTGTGAATAATTCAAGCTAGGGTCTGAATTAGAACCATGTTTTTATATTAAATTGGAGTGTGGTACAATTCTCGTGTAAATATTGGGATACATTATTTTTGAAACTATTGGTTGGAGTATAGTTTATTTTTGAAACTTTTGGTTGGAGTATAAATTTTCAAATACAACATGGAAGAACAATTCTAAACAAATATGCTAAAATGGAAGGTATTTATGACAAGTTTCTCAATATATCCATCTCGAAGACACCAAACAATTAGCATATTTTTTATTACGAAAAACTTCAAAGTATATGCTGATAATAAAATCTTTATATTGCATCAATCACCATCCATACCATCTTATTTATGCCAAAGGGATTACAACAAAATTTCTAAACTGCACACGTGCAGAAACACTTGTGCCCAATGCAATTGGCGAAGGGGCAGCCATTGCACAGAGCCTTGCACTGTGCATCAGTTTGGCAAGATGAAGCCGCCTGGACCGAGACTGCCATAGCTGCAATATGCAACAAAAAAATATAAAATATGGTATCATGTACGTAGAATTGATTATAATTGTAGCTTAATGTTAATTTCATACATTTCACTATTTTAGTTTTTTAATTTAATATTTTATCTTTTTTATTCAACAACTTGTTACCATCAACTATTGAATATTATTAATTTGATACAAAAAATGACAAAATTATTTCTCCGTTTCATCCAACTCCCACCCCCACCTCCGGGTGCCCCTCCACCCCCGTGTGCGGCTCCCCCACCCCCTGCACCACCCCTCTCTTTCTCTCTCTACGTGCAGCAGCAACGTCAACAACGCCAGCGTGCACGGAGAGAGAGAGAGAGAGAGGGGGGGGCGTTGTGGTGCAGGCAAGGTAGGTGGGGCGGTGGTGGGACAGCGGAGGGAGGGGAGGGGGCGGTGGTGCAGCCGGGAGGATGGAGGTGGGGCGGTGGTGGGGTTTCCAATGTGGGGGGGGGGGGGGGGGGCGGGGAAGGTGCGGTGGTGTAGCCGGAGGGGTGGACGCGGTGGGGCAGCCGATTTGGAGGGGGGAGGGAGAGAGAGATTTAGGATATCAGGTTGATGTATATTAAAGTTTATTGTATCAAGTTTAAAATATTCAATGGTTGAAGATATTAAGTAAAATTAAGTCTAATTTGTATATATAATAATTATGTGTTAGTGATTTTGGACTCCACAGAGAATGTATAAAGAAAATGAAAAACTCACAGGCTGCCATGATGAAGAGTACCACGAGGAGAGCAAGCATGAGAGTCATCTTCTGTGCCATTTTTTTTGTGCTGGAAAATTAGTTGGAGATGCGTGTGTTGAAAATACTTGTAGGTAGCACTGGTGGCTTGCTACTTGTTTAAATAGGAGAGGATCATAATTGTTGTACTATATTCATGCATCAAAACTAATTGCATGCGTATTCTAATTCATAGCCTTTAGCCTGCATATTTGGGTTAGTTCATGCACGAAAATCTTTCCAGAGGAAGAATCTTAGGGGACGTTTGGTATGTGAAATATTATATACCCGAGAATTATATATTCCCGAAAATTAAATTTCAAGTAATTAAAATTCCTGAAAAATTATATTACCATGTTTGGTGACTATATAAATATTCCCGAAAAAAAGAGATAAAAAACAAAAAAAAAGAAAAAACCCAGAATCGAAATAACGTCAAAAAGGGGGAAAAAAAACTACAAAAACGATCAAAAGAAAAAACGACAAAAACAAAAAAACAAAAAATAAAATAAAACGACAAAACAACTCAAAAATGAAAAAAAAAAGGACAAAAAAAAAACGAAAACCATCAAAAAAAAACGACAAAAGCGACAAAAAGCAAAAAATACAAAAAAAAGGACAAAACTAAAATATGACAAAAAAAACCAAAAAAACCAAAAACGACAAAAAACTAAAAACGAAAAAACGACAAAAATGAAAAAAAAACAAAAAAGATAGAAAAAGAAAACAATTACCAAAAAGCGACAAAGAAACGACAAAAAGAATAAAAAGTGACAAAAACTACTAAAAAGACCAAAAAAACAACAAAAAAAAAAGATGAAAAAGATAATAAATTACCAAAAACCGACAAAAAGACTAAAAAATGACAAATAACTTCTAAAAAAACGACAAAAAGGACATAAACCGACAAAAAAAAAATAAAAAAGGATAAAAAATGACCAAAAGCGGCAAAAACCGATAAAAATGACAAAAGACGACAAAAAGAATAAAAAATATGACTAAAAAAAAACTATAAAAATCGAAAAAAGCCCAAAAAGTGATAAAAACAACAAAAAAGAATTAAAAAAGACAAAAAAATTAAAAAATAATAAATACGACAAGATGACCAAAAGCAATAAAAACGACAAAAGACGACAACAAAGACCAAAAAATAATTTCAAAAATGATAAAAATGACAAAAACTACTACAAAAGGGACAAAAAAGCAACAAAACAATAAAAACCGACAAAAATACCAAAAAACGGTAAAAAACGATAAAAACGACAAAAGACTACCAAATGTCCAAAAATGACCAAAAAAACTACTTAAAAACGACAAAAAGGAGAAAAAACGACAAAAAGACAAAAAAACCAAAACGCGACAAGAAACGATAAAAAAGGGAAAATAAATGATAAAAACGCAAATAACGTTAAAAAATGATAAAAAAAAAAGAAGAAAACAAATTAAAAAATTGGTTTGCCCGGCAAAAAAAAAAAAACACCTATTTTTAAGGGATATGATTCTCATGTTTTATGGGTAAACTATTTACTCGGATATTTATAATTCCTGGAAGTAATTTTTTTATGGCCCAAACAAGCATGGTAATAGGTTCTCACCATAAATTTTTTCAGGAATAAAAAAAAAATACCGCATACCAAACGTCCCCTTAGGGTCTTCTTGGCAATTATGGGGATAGCGGTTATGAGTTATTTTTAGAGTAGCAGAAATGAACGGTTATGAGGAGTCCGATTTTTGGTGGTTTTAAGTAACAACTTTTAAACGAGTCCAATCCATGCTTGGTAGTTCATTAACCAGCGATTTTGAAAGTTTTTTTCATAATAATGAAATTACCTTTATTTCCATATATAAATAAAAGTTATTCTCGATAAAAATGGGTTTATGAACATGAATGTAACTTTTACATCAAAAATCCTCTCATGCATTCTTGTCTCAGAAAACAACTCTGTATCCAATGGAACTCCAAAGACAAGTACAAGATAAGTTCTTGAATTTTTTTTCTTTAATTGGGAAGAAAAGAGCAAGTCATGGGAAGGAAAGAAAGAGAAATGCAGAAAGAAAAAAAAAATGATTTAGTTATTAGTAGTTTTATTTATATATTTTTGACGAGGATATAAATAGAATAAAATAATAAAGTCACCCAAAATCCAAGGGTGTTTACAAAGCCACCCAAAAATATATTACATCGGTTTTGGAAGATTTTTGAGCCGACCAAATCTAGTGCTTAAAAAAAATTTAACAAGCATAAATTTTCATAAACGGTTGGTTTAAAAACACCCCAAAACCAGTAAAAACACCACTACCAAGCAGACCCTTAGAGAAGGCGCAGTCTCTTGGATTCGATACTGAAACCCCTCCTAATCCAGGCTTTAGAGACAAGATATATTGTACTAGGGGTGAGCATTAGGTTGGTTAGCAGTAGCGGAGTTTGGCTAAAAATTTTGTTGAGGGATAAAGTATATTTTTAGAAGGATAAATTATATTTTGGAGAACCGTATTGTATTTTTGAAGATGTAAGTAATATATAAATTTTAATTTTTTATAAGAAAAAAATACTAGGGAGTGGGGAACTAGGGGGAGGGCTGGCACATGTCCCCCCTTAATCCTCACTAACCTCCGCCACAGTTGTTTCGGTTCAACCGAACAAAATCGAACAAAAATTTATGAAAACTTCAACCGAATCGTTTTATTGAATATTGTATAGAATTGTAATTTTTTATTACCGAATCGAATCGGACCTAACCTAATCAAAACAGTTTAGTTATTTTGATTTTTGCATATTATACCATTAAGGATTAATTGGTTTTGACGTTTCCTTTTGCGAGTTGGTCTAGGATTTACAATAAATTTTTTCACAACAAAAAATTTCAGTTAAATTTTACAACAAATTTTGACAGTCAAAGTGTATATAAAGTAACAAAATATACAAATATAACAAAGCCAAATATATATAATTTTATAAATGTTAAACACAGCTACAAGCAGGTCCAGACTTTATATGAGGCCCATGAGATAGCTGCTTGGGTCCAAAATTTTAGAGGACACCAATTTTTATATATTATTTAATGTATGTAAGTTCAATTCTGAACAAAAGTCCAATATACTCATTCTTATATTCTGATATTGATGGATCATATCTATTATTATAACACTCATTAATAAAAGAAGCAAAAAGAGCACCATACGTGCTTAATTATTTGAAAAACTGGACGATTGTTATCCAAATGCCAACGTTGCTTACAAATTTTTTTTGAATATACCAATTACAGTTGTATCTGCATAAAGAAGTTTTTTCATGTTAAAGTTGGTCAAAACTTATCCGGTGAATTATGTCACAAGAGAGATTGAATGTCTTGGCTATGTTAGCCATCGAGAAAAATTGATTATGTAAATTTAATCAGTATTTGGCCTACAATACATCGAGACAAGCAATATTTAAGTGACTTTGTGATGCATTTGAGGATGAGTTTGATGGCCACTGAGTTTTTTTTTCTTTTACATTTTATTATTATCATTATGAACTACCCAAAACATTGTTAGCTTCTTATTTTTTTTGTCTTAACATTAGGTTTTTTTTAACATCTTCAATTTTTTTCGTATTTTATTGTAACATATATTATATTATATTTTTGTTTATTATTTTATTTATTGAATTTTGTGTTGATAATACGATTGTACGATCATTGATGGAAAAAAAAAAATATGAATATTAAGTTTTTAGCACATTTAGAATTTGTCTCAAATATCAAAATTTAAAGTCCTGTCACTGACTACATGCCTATATCATAGATCAATAAATCAATTCTATTTTGAAAATATAAATATGGAATTGTAGGTGCTGTTAGATAAGTAATTGTACTTCGATTTTCGGTCGGAGTCGATTTTCAAAGCCTAAAACTAAAATTCAAATTAAATAACCACAAAATTTCATGGTCAAAACCGAAAACCGAACATAAATTGAAAAATCAAATTAAATAGATTAAACCGGTTCGGTTTTTAGGTTTGGATCAAGATATACTCAGTCCTAGAATTATGCTTGCGTTCACTACAAATTTTGCACTAGGTCCGGGCTCGGGTCTAGGTTGGGTAGGATTTATTTAGTTTGGGCACTTCTATCAATGTCTACTTTTGATATATATATATATATAAAAAAAAGTCTACTTTTGAGTAGCGGACCTACTTTTTGCGGTAGTCGAAATTACGACTAAACTTGTAAGCAGCAGAGGTTGAACATCTACAATATATACATTGTAACCAGTAAGGGTCCAACGTTGGTTCTATGGTCTAGCGGTTAGGACATTGGACTCTGAATCCAGTAACCCGAGTTCAATTCTCGGTAGAACCTTTTTTTTCTCTTTTTTCCTGTCATTGTTTAACAATATATTTATTTCTCATCTATTTTGTGTAATATGTAGAGAATATGCATAAAGGCTCCGTTGTTTCTAAAAGAATGGTCTACTCGTCGCCCCAGAAGCGCAGCAGTACTCAGACCTCGCCAGAGGTACAGGAAGCATGGTCTTACCCAGTCGGTTTGCTTAAACTGACTCTCTCGAAGATAAGATTGGGGTTAATCATGATTTATATCTTATCAAATTGATTTAAATCTTAGATGAGGATCAATCGGAATTCCAAATCTGAGATAAAATTCCAAGATTTACTCGGCTGCGTTCGAACAAGTAAATCGACACATGCAACGTGTCTCTTCCTTCGGTTATTTTGATAACCACCAGAGATCTCGATTGAAGGGAATCTCAATGTCCGTCACGTGTTAGCGTCGCAGAAGTCCGCACCGTGCAATGATGACAGATTCCTTCATATCTCAAAACCCTAATGTATATCGCATATGTGCTCTCTTTCCCTATAAATAGAAGGAGTTTTTCTTCAACAAAAAGAGGAAGACCACCGAATGTCAAATCTCCAGTTCCAGGCATCCTCTTGATCGGCAACCCTAGAGTTCCATCAAAGGCATCAGAAAGTCAGAGCAAGTTCAACCTGTCGTCAGATCGTCAACGGAGTAAAGGAGCCACTGCAGTGTTCGATCTCCATCGTCACACTTTCCTATAAACTCTTCCCTTTGTACTTATAATATCATGTTTAGGACTTCCTTGTCTGTACACAAGTCTTTTTACGTTCAATAAATAAAAAGTTCGTTCAACCTTTGTGATGTCGAACAAAATGGTGACTCTGCTAGGGACTACCTTCTCCTCCAATGAGAAGGCGGTGACGCAATCTGATACAACTTGCTGGGATCTTCCCAGAAGATTCTAGTTGTACGCTTCGACCAACAAGCTTTTGAAGATCTCCCTTCTGATGAGAAGTCGAATCCTTCGAAGCGGTTCATAAAATCGAAGAAGACTCGACGTGCCTGGAGGCCCAAGGCGGCTGCGACGAGCAGCACGACGGTGGGAACTACGATCCAAAACACCCTTAACGTCGAAGCCCCGAGAAGATTTTGGCTGCTACAGCCATATCTCCTCGCTCGATTCCCACCCTTGGAAAGTATAGCGAGGAAGATGGTGTCTCTATGGCGGGCCTGACGAATGCATAACGTCGAAGGAAGCGCACGCCGGTTCAACCCCTCACGACGGGAGCATTGCCGACGAAAAAATCCGTCTTCGACAGAATCGCCTTCCCATCAGGCGAGCTTTCATTGGATTCTGAACACTATACACCCACTGGGGGTAGTAGGAAGAAATCCAAGGAAATACGTGCCTCGTGCAACAAACGTACCACGTCTATGACTAGTGAAAGGCCCGCGTTGACAGTCATATGCACTGCTGATAGAAAGTTATACAAGACTGGTCCCCGTACTCCGATGCCTCGACCACCTGAACCCCTTTGTCGCTTCAGTACTCCTGTGTGTGATGCAAGCCAGGGGATACATCCCATAGAGAGAGACTCGTGCGAGCAGCGTTCCTGCAAGCATGATAGGAGTCTGCCTCGCCAGACCCTCTCTGATCGTACCTACGTGCAGCTTTCCTGCGCGTACAATAGGGGTACCACGACGGAAGACCTGCTATTGTCCCAAGCAGAAAAAGAATCGATGGCACAGGGCTTGCCTAAATCAAGGCATCCTTGTACCCAGATTACCATCAACTGATGTTCTCAACAGGCGGCTGTACTACCACCGAGGAGGCATTCTGTCTTCCAAAGACTTCAACCTACGTCGAATGCACGTCAGAGACTCAACAGGTGTGGTAGTCCATGCAGGTCTAGTTTATCACTTCGGTTACATTACTGTACCGATGTGAGCCTGCATATATAGGATTAGAGTCTAGAATCTCATCCACCTTCTTGAACACCTTCTTTGATTCCAATTATGAACTCTCATCCGACTACATTGATTTCCTTTTGCTTGATTCCTTTCCACGGTAAACCATAACTTTCCTCCGTGCCTGATAGAAAGGTTAGGAAGATAACTCATACTAGTTACACTTGTTATATTTCTCAAGCTCTCTATTAGTTGACTTTTATAAGTTGGGTAGTATGCCTCACGGCCTATCACCCCATATTCTTCTAACCTATTAATGAAGTATAACTGGGTGACACTGAATATATGCTACTGCAGAAAGATATGATTACCTAAGAATATAGAGATTTTGTAGCCCATACCCCTTTGGTCAACCAAGGCTGGATACAAGAGACAGTATGATAGCTGTATAAACATGAACACCGAACACGACATAGATTCCTGAGAAACTTGATCTATTTATAACTAATTTCATCAATATTTCCCGTACTTATACTTTACACTACCATAAATGATGACGCTATTTATAGCCTAGTTTTACAAGCTTATTCTTTATCGAGCTTGTTCAGAACATATGAATACTGGGGAAGCCCACAAGCATATGCTCTAATTAGAATCAATATATTATGGTCTGATCAACCATATTGCACTTGGTTCGCTCTTCATATGATTATCCCACGTGGATTGAGATATAGAGGTAATTAGGATCTCATTCGTGACTGCATTGACAATTCCACTTGAATTATACCTTCGCCTTTGAATCACGTAATTATATTCAATGACATCATTCTTAAATTCTTTATTGCTTTTGTCTTTCACTGATTAGAAAGATGAACGCTTGTATTTAATAGATAGATACAGCATATCCTTCATGGCCATGATAGTTGTATACATAAATGTAGCTACCAACCGACCATCCATGTGACTACAACCCTGCCTTTAGTTACGTGTCCTCTTTCGACCCTAAAACTAATACCGTGACCTTCTAGGCATTGGAATTTGAGAATGATTAGGGTTTTACCCTTAGTCAAAATGCCAACCTGGGAGACTAACTATTCTCAAGGAACCAATTATTATGAGTCTCTAATTATTCGCTTGAATCTTGCTTTAATTAGCAACCCTTAAGCCTTAACCCGACCTTTCATTGACCAAGCCCACAGTTTAGACATGAAATAAATAGACAAAGGTAAGGACAATCATTTACCATGACTATGGTGTTTTCAAAGAACAAAATTTTTTATTACAAACTAAAAAAAATAGTACATGAGTACAATTGATTTCTGGAGAAGTACAACTATAGGAATCTGACCAGAAGACAATTACTTTATCCCTTCGACGATATGATATCGAAGACACGAGCCTCCGGAGAATGTAGCAGCACTTTAGCAGGAGATTATGATCACTCTTGATGTTTTGTGATTGATTTGAAACCCAATTTTTAGAGTTCTTGAAATAACTCTTTAGTAGTTATTCTGGATTGTGCGCGCTTCAGGTTGTGCCTCCTGTTTACTTGCACAAACGGTTGAACTAACTGCTGTGGACACGTGGCATCATTTGATTGAGATGCGCGTGGTCGTAAGCAGTGTAGTGGGCATGTTCTGTGAAGTTAGTGGCTTGTGCGCCACGTCACTCTGTCTTGAACACCATTTGATCATTTTGTGCGTGCTTCATCAGGTTACACGTGGGCGCAATGCAACAATCTGTGGGAGCAGTTTACACCAACTGCTGTAGACGCATGGCATCGTTTGATTGAGATACGCATGGTCGTGGATAGTATAGTGGGCACGCTCTGCGAAGTTGATGGCTTGCACGCCACGTAACCCTGTTTTTAAAATATGAGTTGATCGAGTGGCACCAATTTGTCAGGTTGCGCATAGGCGCAACTCAATGACTGGCGCCTTTGACTAGGTATTCTGTATTGTACTAATTAATCCTCGTGCCATTCAGTGACTTGCACGAAACAGCTGTCAGCATTAATTACATGCTGACAAAATCTTCTCGAGCGCTGTGTTACGCGGGATTTGAATGGATTTTTTAATCTTCGTGCTGTCAGTTGTCAGGAAATGATGATGCCGTTACAGCTTCTCGAGGAAGTACACTACATGTCGCTCCGTGCACCATGACTCCAGCGCAACCTGGCGTTGGCGCAACCTGATGTTGCGCAACTTGATTGTTTTGGCGCAATATAATGCTTTGGTGCCATCTGATGATCGAATATTTTAATGGGTGGCGTATCTTATTTTTTAGGCTCTACAAGACCCCCTTCAAAGTTTTCGAAACTTGAAAATACTTCAAAGTTTTGAAATACTTTGAATTATGCTAGTTTTGTTTGGATTGCGCCAGTCTCAACCAACTCCACTTTTTGAGCGCAAATTGTGCGATCAACTTTTGAAGCTATAAATATCCACATATTTCAAACTATTTATTTTTTTACTGAAGTTTAATTTTTTAAAAACCCTATCCTCCCTTCTTCTTCCCGAGCTTTGACTAGCATCAAATGGCGCCCAAGAGATCTGCTGTCGAGAAGAAAAAGATTGTTGCCGAGTCTTCTTCTCGAGTTCCACCCACACGCGTGCCTCAGTATGCTCCCCCTTCGTCACGACGAGAGACGGTCAACCCGGCCATAGAAGGTGAATGTTTTGACAACAAACATCGACCAATCCCTTTTTTAGGGTTTGGTTTGATTTTGTCAATATGCACGCCTACTCTTTCTAGAATTAGGTGTGTTTCCTGACTTTCGCCCCTCTTCTTAGGGTTTGGTTGCTGTTCAGACAGTGTTGCACATTGTTTCATGAGTTGTACTTTCTGATTCTGTATAATCAGTTTGGCACAACTTGAGATGTTGTGCCACACAAATGTTTGTTTCGACAGAAATGTCGCGCAACATAAAAGTCGGACAACCCGATATGCCGTGCAACATAGATATGGAACAATACAAAATGTCGCACAATATGAGTGTTGCGCAACCTGTGATATCATCTGTTATGTTTCATTGAACCAGATATTAACCCCTGTTTGCTTGTTTTCATATAGTTAATCTCAGAGAAGACCCAAATGCTAAAATTTATGCTTCGGCCTTCAACGTGTCAGAGTACCGAAAGGACTTATCCCACGTACAATATCTTTAATATGATCTTCCTGAGTCCCGAAGAGCTGTGCTTGCATCTCAAGATAATCCCACTTTATTATGCTTAATGAACGGCGAACCTTTGGAAAGTATGGACAATGTCGTCAATAAGAAACCAGCATTCTTATTTGGAGAGGCGATCAAGAAGACATCCCAGCCCAAAGCGAAGAGAGAAGACAGATTTTATCAATGTGGGGATAGGATCATGTACCTTCCAGAAATGCTGAGACACTTGTCTTTGTCTCGATACGCATTTTCTAGTTATCCCTGCCGCATGGGATGGGAGCTAACCCCGATTCAACAGGCCAGAGTTGGGATGATATGCTACAGATTGGGCCCACAGAACAAGGATTTGTTCTACAGCACTTCGGAGAGATACAGCTCCCATCTGAGAGGTTTGAGACCAAGCTGTATACATTTTGAAGATTCATCAATGTTGCTTCCCGTCAGAGTACCTATTTTCGCGAACATGTTTGCGAAGGCTGAAGGAAGTTACCCTGATCAAACTATACGCTTAACGGGCTTAGTGAATCCCAACATGAAATGCTGGAACAATGTAGTGGTTTGGGTTTTGATCATTTTAAGGATAAACTCCTTGAATTAGAACTCTATGATCCGATTTGGACCACTGCTCATGGCTTTCGCCCAAATGCTCACATGTTTTTGGCTTTAGTTGAAAGATATAATGAGAGGACCGGTACCTTCATGACACCTCACAGGAAAATTGGCTTCGCTCTTCATGAAATGAAGTATCTTTCACATTTGCCAATGGGTGAAAACCCCTATGAAGAATATGTGCCAACAAATGATGAATTGGATACTCTCTCTGCAGAGAACTCTAAGATGGTGGCTGTGTTCGAAGAATTATTATGCCACTATCTGATTTGTTCTCTTTATTACAAAAGTGCTTCCAAAGGGACTTGCTATATTACTAAATGGCTGCCATATTTGTTTCTCGGGCATGCTCATGAAGAAAAGATTGTTAAAAGTCAAGCCTGCACTCCTTGTTTCTTCGAACCGCCCGACCGTATCGATGTAGAAAAATCGATAGAGAAAACTAAGCACTGTGATAACATCTTGGATATAGATTGGTACCCCTTTACTGCTGGTACTAAAATCGAAATTTATCTTAGACAAGGTTATAGAACCATGTCTCAATAAGTCCAGCTGGCGGGTTTTCTCTCTTTATGGTTACTGCGATTTATGATACCTAGGGCCAGTGCCGTCGACCGATTCCATCGAGGTGTACTATTTGTCGCAGTGCGTCTAGTATTCGACTACAAGATGGATCTTCTTTCGACGATGACATGTCGCTTGAATGCAGGCTTGCGTTCTTTCGTTAACACCATGGTGTATGATAGGGACGACTTCCCTCGTACCGAAATGCCATACACATATCTATTTGGGTGGTTGCTGTTACATTATCATAATTTGATGGACCCTGATATGGGTGCAGTCGGCGGTGACTTCATCAGGCGGTATTCCAATACTCGATGGAACATAAATGCACTATCAGAATGCCGAAGAGCTTTAAACCGAGGGTACGGATGGAGATTTCTATGTTTTTTTCCTCCTCCAGGATATGAGAATCTTCCTCCACAACTCATGGACCTAGAAGCAGCATCTCTCCGTCTGTCTTCGTCTAAGTTCACGTGGTTGAAGACAACTCGGCCTTCATATTTAGTTTACCGGTTTGAAGGTGAGTGCTTTCTAGAACCGTACTTACCAAGCCGATTTGCTCGACAGTTTGGTTCTGACCAATTGCATGTAGGTAATGCCACCACCTATTTACAGGCTAAGGGTTACCTAATAGACGGTGCCAGAGCTTGGAGATACTATCATGCAAGAGGGACTAAGGCCATATTCCCAATGCCTCATGCCTCTCATATAGGCCCGCGTATGTTGTATACATACGCAAATTTTTATACTTTAGCCAACACCTTTACTGAAAACTTTAATCTGGCTGACAGTTTTGCCAGTAATAGACGTTCAAGAGCTGGAGTTCACACTACATGATCCTTCAGAGATGAAGAGAATCACGAACCCGCTGATGAACCTCTGGAAGCCTCTTTCGTAGGCTTTTATGATGAAGTCAATGATCCACTAGACGTATCATTGAAGATACGGAAGGAGAAGTCCCCAGCGAAAGGACTTGGGAGAAAAAGAAAGACTAGAGAGTCATCAGCCCCTTCTCATCCTCATGATTTTTCTTCTTCTCCTATGGCTGTAGGGAAGAGAAAGAAGACTACACTGGTCATTGCAGAGAGCCCACCACCAGGACCATGCGGTCCCAAACTTGTCACGACTCGCACCCGTTTTTTCGGATACAAGACGTGTCCAAGCCCGCCTACGCCGCAGTGTCGACGGTAGAACGCTGTATAGCCATATTGCTCAAAAATCACAAGTAATGCTCATTCACAAAATCAATTTAATTTACAATGATCACATGTTTTACATTTGCAAAAAAATATAAACTCGTACAAATATTGGAATGACTACAGCTCATTTATCTAACTAGTCTCTAGGCTTTTCGTCTGCAACTACACCCGTATCTCCCAATGCTAAGTGAATCCACGGCTAACCTAAAAAATATTGGTTTCCAGTCAGGAATGAAACGAGTATAATTTACTGAATGCAGTTTCAATAAATAAAATTGACTATACAACAGAGGTTAGACACCAATTATACGTTTTGAAAATAAACAGCAAAAAGATGCGAGAAAAGACGAAAAATCAATAGCAAATAAATAAACTAAAATACATTCTCAACTGTTAGAAGTACCTTTGACATGTGATCAGTCTGGGACACTACACCACGAGGTCTACGATGTCTACTTGCATAGAAAATAAACAATGTCTACGAGGTCTACTTGCAGAAATTAAAAATGTCTACGAGGTCTACTTGCAAAAAATAAACAATGTCTACGAGGTCTACTTGCAGAAAATAAACAATGTCTACGAGGTCGACTTGCAGAAAATAAACAATGTCTACGGTCGGATCACACATCCTTGGTACTTCTCATTCCCGACTCAACAACTTATAATAAAATATAAAATCACATAACCAATGGCCAATCAATAAAATATAGTGAAGATCAATATCGAAAAACAGACAATAAACTGTACTCGCCTGGGTCCTTAGCTGGTAAAACCGATAATTCCATTGAGTCCCGAATAGTCCGATTAGCCTAGGGTCGACATAGAGTAGTCAGAAACACATGAAATAGGAATGTATGACTAGTCATGATCAAGATAAAAATCGAAGAGAAATTTGATAAGTAACTCTTATAACTATTTTAGAAAAATAGTTTTGACACTTGAAAACTATATGGTAATAGACAAAATATAAATATGTTGAAGGTACGGACAACCGGTTTTTGGTCAAAGCTATAATTTTAGATAAAAAAACATTAACAATAATCTTTTTAAGGTTAATAAGCTATATTTAAAATACTATATATATATATATATATATATATATATATATATATATATATAGACACCTTCAAGAGCATAACAAAAATTTGAAAACTGATTAAGAAAATATATATAGAAAATATATTTATAACCTCCTTTAGGGAGTAATTATGATAGTTGAAAATATTTTCCATTAGCGAAAATAATTTTTGTTAGGAATACTTCCAAAATCCGAAAAATCAATTTAGGGCTAGAACCCTAATTTGTCAAACATAAATTTTTAGGCTAAAAAAAACCATAACTAGAATATCACAACACAATAATATTAGGACTACTAACCCTATTACATGTAGGGTCTACACTCATTAATATATTTTATCATAATTATAATTATTAGAAAATACCTAATGTATAATATTTATTAAAATAATATTTATATAGAAAAATAATATTAACGGGTTAATGTAATACTGTTATAGTACAGTAATGAATAAATAAAAGAAGCAAAAGAACCTAAATACTAATAACTCCTCTCTCTTTCCCCAAACCTAACATTTAATCGAGAGAGAGAGAGAGTCAGAAAGAGGGGAGAACGATGGAGAAAGGAGAGAGCGCGGAAGAAGAAAACGAGGGTGCTCACCGGTGGGGATCGACGTCATGGTCCTGCTCCAGCGGGTTGGCGCCAACATGGTGTGTGAGCTCATCGGGTGGTAGCTGGAGCTGCGTCGAGGATCGAAAGGGCAGAGCAGTGCTGCGAAAGCCAGGACGGTCCAGGCGGTCGCAGGAGGGGTACGACGCCACGCATCTGACGGCGGAGGTCTCCCAAGGCCGCGTCGGCGCACTCGGCTCTGGGAGAGTCGACGAGGGTTCCACTAGGGACGGCGCGGAGGCAGACTACACTTGTCGACAGTAACATGGTGCTGCACCCTGGCTCGACGCACGGCGCCGCCGACCGACGCGGGGGAGGAGGGAGCCCTATTTGGACGCAGCACAGCGAAGGGGCAGATCGACGCGGTCGGATCTTGGCTGGCGCTGTTCACTAGGGACGACGGCACAGAGGAGACACAGTTCGGCGGAGTGCCTCTCCGTCGCAGGCGGCGGTCGGCTTTAGCGCTGTCCCAACTTCATGACCGCGAGGATCGTTCGTTTTTGACGACCAGGCAGGTGCTGTGCTTTGTCTCGGGTCGGCGTGGCCACTTCGTAAGGTTTCGTCCAAGGACGGCCACGGGTCATGAGTTCTGAGGAAAAACGACGAGATCGGCGAGTGGGGATGATGGCCAGGAGGTGGTGAGTGTGGTGTGCTGTGGTGTCGGGAAGAGGCAGGGTGGCCATGGAGATGCTGTGGTGATGGCGATGATGATGAATATGGTTTGACTTGCGCAGCTCATCTCCTGCGCAGCTCATCTCCTGCGCAGCTCACCCTAGCGCAGCTCGACCCTAGCGCAATCTAACCCCACGCAACCTATTTTCCCATGATGGTTTGGATTTTATTCCTTGGACTTGGCTTCTCTTTTGTGGGTTGGAGTTTTGGGATCTTGTTTCACACAACACGACTGTCTCGACACAACAGGACCTGGCACAATTTTTGGTGTTTTGCTTATGACTAGTACGGTTTTTCGTGATTTCTGTGAAGTATGCTTCTAGTAATTTCTGATCTTCTTGATAGTGACCCGATGGGGTACACCCTTAACTTTTAACCTGTAATTCATGATTAATCTTGATACTGGATAACTTGATAGTGGCCCGTGGTGGCGTATTCCTGACCTGTAACTTGTACCCCTGTAACTTGTAACTTGACTTGACTTGATGCTGTTACGATGGCTAACTTGACTCGTATAATCAACTCTGAAGCCGTGGGTGTTCATTCTTGCTGCCTTGTACAATCCACTTGTCTTGTCTCGCATCATGTCTATAACGTGAATCCATGGTTACCACGGTCAGGGATTCACACTGAATATAGATTAGGCTAATGACTAGATCAAACTATAGTTCATGAAGAATTTCCAGTCACAGGCGATCTCGTTATCTGGGCACTTCAAACGGACTTGTAGCCTGCCGACGAGTAGGGCACTTTTCCAGCACACTGTCATGTGTTGCACCCTCTATGTCACCTAAGGGTACATTGTCTCCTGGGCGATGTACCCAACCATACTCTTAACCCGCGGAAGGATAACTAGATAGTCTGCAGGGCTTGGGACTGGGAATTTCTCATCTGCATCTTGCTAGTAAATAGGCTTGTGATAACCCTAGTTAGTTAAGTAGTAATCCATAGTATTTGTTTGGCTGCTTGTGAATGGATGGTGTCCAGCATTGTCTAAGTCTCGATTAGTCCCAGTACCTGGTGTAGAAGCATGGAATTTCACAAACAGAAAACCCATGCGCCAGACACTACATGCGCCAGAACTCAGACGAAGAACTTCACAGCAAAGTCAATAAGTATAGACATTTGAAGAAGGACTTTTTATTTATATATAAAAGTCTATTACATGTCTAGAAAAGGTTGTACAAAGGAGAATTTCTACAAAGGAAAGAGCCTAAGTCTACAGCCAGCGGCCACCATGCGCCTTCAGATAAGCGCAACGGCCACCATGCGCCTCCAGTTAGGCGCAGCAGTCATCATGCGCCGCCAGTCACCATGCGCTGTCATCAGACGCAGCAGACATCATGCGCCTCCAACCAGGCGCATTCCACCATATCTTCAGCAGCTCAGTCATGTGCATCCAGCTCAGTTATGTGCATCCCTTCAGCCAAATTCTTCCAGCCAGGCTCACCTGGCCGAGCAGAGCCCAGTTATGTGCCGCTCTTCCAACCAGGCTCGCCCGATAAATGCTTCGATACACAAAGCATTTAACCTTCTGGCTGGAACCAAGGAAGAGAAGAGCACCGCAAATGCTGTGGCCAGGGGAGGCTTCGAAAGAGCCTCCAAAGCCGAAGGAAGACCGTGATCGAAACCGCGGCTAAAGAAGCAGCTTTCGACACGATCAAAGTGGAGAAACCCCACTTTGCAGGAAGAGAGAGCCTTGCACCGCCATTCCGATCTACGGCTCTTCCGGAATAACGGAGACGAGGCTCGAGCATCCCTATCTTTGGATGCAACAGGCACCTTCCGCCTGCCTCAGAAGCCCTCGACTCCGTCTTTTGGATGTAACAGTCACCTTCAAGTGCATCGAAGACAACACAGCGTCTCATCTTCACCCTCGGGAGCACTTCGTCAACAGAATGCACCCGCATGTTCAAGTTCATGTTGGAAGTACGTGAGGGAATGAGAAGCAAACCTTCTCTCCATGCCACTATTTATAGGCCGGACAGATCAAACCCACGCGCCAAGTGGATGGCCCTCCGAATTCCGTGCAATGAATTTACATTAAATGGATGAACCGGACGCCTCGAATTCAAAACGGCTATTTATAGCACTCGAAGAGCGAGACAGCCGCATCATTAAAAGACATGTCCGATGCGCCAGCCAGATAGCGCATCACACGGACGCGCCCTTCGGCATCAGGCGCATCACACAGACGCGCCCTACAGTACTCGGCGCATTACAGAAGGTGCGCCCCCACACATCTCTATACCGAGTGGAACGCCAACCGACGCGCCCACTCAGCTGTCCATCGAACGTCACCAACATTAAATGCTGAACTGACAGAGTTGGCAGCACGCCTCCCAAAGTCTGAACAGTTGATAGCTTTATTCAGAAAACGAAGCGTCGGCAACGTCAGCATCATCATGACTTTGTTTCGACGGCTACTGTCACGTGGCCACTCCACCATCAGCATGCGCCTCTACGGCCATGCGTCCAAATCAGCATGCGCCTCTACGGCCATGCGTCCAAATCAGCATGCGCCTCAAAAGCCATGCGCCTCAGACTGCTCTCTGATCCCGAAAGACAGAAAAAAAGTCGCCTGCATGCGCCTCAAAAGCCATGCGCCCCAAATGGTTTGTAACTCCTAAAGGTTATGAGCCGCAGCCTCCTCCTGCGTCCAATCCAAGGCGCAGCCCACCAGATCACTCCTCTCCACCAAATCCGAGATCTTCGAACCATGAGTCGACGACACGTGTCTTTTGACTCAACTCATCCAAGATTTCAGCAACGGAAAGATCTTCTCTCTGCTACGTGCCGGCTCACAACAGCAGTATGAAGAGTTCTCCCCCTCAATCAGGGCACAGCATCCGTGCGCCTCCATCAGCAACCTCCACGTGGCATCTCCACACCGGCGCATCCTGCATGCGCACATGAGCAGCCAGCCTGCAAAACTATAAATAGAAGGGTCATCTCCTTCATACACACACAGAGACTCAGAACAGGAGAATCCACAACAGAGAATCACCGGAGAGGCAGTTCTAGACACTCAACGTCTTCCTCCTCTCAGCAAGCTCAAGCACCCTGAGCAATCAACACCTTCAGAGAACCGATAACCGCCGTCAGCCGGTCAACGGAGTCAACGCATTACCACTCGCTCCATTGGCACTAAGGACCCAGCTTAAACAAAAGTGTACTCCTAGGACTACATCTAAGTCCTATATTGTATCACTGTTCTGTTTGTATTAAGATTTCAATCAAAACAATTTTAATGGCAAACAAGCTGGCGACTCTGCTGGGGACCTCTTTCTCCTCTACCAAGAAAGTCGTGTCACAGGCCGATGACGTGAAGGTGGGCTCCTCCCACAAGACGCTGGTAGTGCGCCTTAATCAACAGGCGTACGAGGAGTTCATTTCTGAAGGAAGTGCAAGTCCTTCGAAGCGGCCGTCGAAGCCGAAGAAGATGCGCGCAGTCTGGGTGCGCAAAGTCGACGCCTCGGGCACCACCGTCCAAGGGGATGCGCCCGTCCAGCCTTCCCTTCCTGCTGACGTCCTCAGCAGTCAAGGTGCGCCCGCTGATGCAGCGCATCTCTCGGGGAAGCGTGCGGCTGACCACGTTCCCCAGCCATTTTCCTCTCAGGCGAGGAAGATACGTCGACGGAGCAGGGGCGCAGCCAATGCCCCGCATATCACTTCTGATGCGCCACAAAGAGCCTCTGTCTTTGACAGACTCACTCGCTGTAATGGCGAGGAGAATTTGGATGCTGAGTACTATGCGCCCCAGCGGGCTGGTACGAAGAAATCTAAGGCGGCACGGGCCATGCGCCACAAACGTGCTATGCCAGCAGCCGGCCAGAGGCACGCGCTTACAATCACACGCGCTGCCGATGGCAAGCTGTACAAGGTTGACTCAAGTGCTTCTGCACCGACAACGAGTCGACCTTCAAAGTCCTCATCTCGCTTGGACGCATTCACTGCGTGCACAACCAAGCCGAGAGAGGCAAACTCTGTGGTCTTGAACTCCCATGCCTCCTCTGGTTGTGCGTTTGAGGTCCGTTCAAGTCACTTCAAATGCTGTGGTTCCCCCACTACTGATCGTGATGCCTGCTTGGTATTAGATCAGGGGGCGCAGCACTCACCCGACCACCCCGGCGCTTGGCCCTGCCATGCGCCTGAGAGGGGTGTGAGGGTAGCACTCTCCTCCAACGACTTGCGCAACGTGATCACTCACAAGCGCCGGTCAGGAGAGTTGACCAACAAGCACGATGCGCCTCTCACGGGGCACACTTGTGCAGTGGTCACCATCAACTGCTGTTGCAAGACGGCAGTACCGCCAAAGCAGTCGGTCTTCCAACGGCTACAATCATCGACACCCCTCCGACATCGCCTGGGGACGAAGGTGTCAGCAGAAGAGGAACTAAAGATTGCGTCATGCAACGTGATCTCCAATTCCTCATCTGTCGGAAGACGACTGCCAATTCCTCGTCTTCATCCAAAAGCCAGCCGAGGAAAACCAAGGCAGCTGTCACGACCTCTGGAGTGTTCGAAGGCACTCGGTCGAGGAAGAAGTCCTTGGAGGAAGCTTGGGGTAGCCAGACCCTTGTCGAGCCTCCTTCCGAAGACGAAGATGTCCAAAGCACAGCTGCGGCGGATCTTCATCAAGGCGAAGATGGCCTCCCTGAAGCCCCTCAAAAGGATGATGTCCTCCAGGACACCGCCGGGGGTAGTGCTGAAAACGAAGAGGCCCTTCAAGACAGAGCTGAGGGCAGTCAGGCCCTTGCAGATGCGCCTGTCGAAGACGAACTCCAGAATGTGGCTGGGGGTGGCCAAACACCAGGAGAAGTCACTCCCCCACATGAGAGCGAGGCTGAGAGCGAAGCCTCAACTAATCCATCCACTTCCGGCCGTGTCATGACAGTATACATGACCAGGGGTGATCTTGAGACTGATGCGCCGCCACAGGACATTGTCCAGCGCATAGACTCGCTAGAGGGAGGACTCAAAACCCTCTCCGCCTCAATGCAAGCACTGACTCAAGCAGTATTTGAGATGCGGTCGGCCTTGATCAGGACACCTTCAAATGGTCCCGACCCAGGAGCCAATGGAGAGTCGAGTGTGCCCCTCCAACGGAAACCCTCAGACACAGAAGCACCCCGGACGTCGGAGCCCTCAAATGCTCCACTCCAGGTGGTACCTCCTTCCCCGACTCCTAGCTCCACGGAGGACGTGGTCGAAATGATCAAAGATCTGCGGGAGCGCTTCGAGTCCAAGAACAGGCAGGAGGAGCGCCAGAAGATGGGCATTCCCCAGCCTTATCCCCTTGAGTGGAACAAGGTGGTTTATCCCCCAAAGTATAAACCACAAATACTCACGCCGTATGACGGGAAGGACTCTCCACGACGGTACCTGACGTACTTCCAGTCGCAGACAGGGCATCTTCCAAAGGAGGACGCGCTCCTCACCAGCATCTTTGTTGGGGCCCTGAAAGGGGTGGCGTATGACTGGTACTGCAGCCTCCCCGATCATTCCATATCGTCCTTCGACGACTTGACACGCCTCTTCCTCGACCGCTTCTACGACGGTGGGAAGGACATGACGATGGCGTCTCTCATTGAGATACGCCAGAAGGACAAGGAAACGGTTCGGGCATTCATCGAACGCTTCCGTCAGGCCTCCTTCAGGCTACCTCCAGGCATGCCAGAACATGCGCTTCTCTCCGCTTGCAGTATGAACATGCTGCCTGCAGTAAAGCTCTGGCTTAACTCTTCTCCCCCTCCCGACTGGAGCTCCCTAATCATTGAAGCTGAAGCTGCAGAGAAGAAGGCGGCCAATGCACGTCTTCTGGGTGTTAGCTTCCCCGCCTTTGACGATAAGGGGAAAAAGTCCGCAACCAACAACTCCGGACGAGAAACAAAGGGAAAACAGGCATTGACTGTTAATGCCTCGAAGGGCGCATCTGCGCCTACTCAAAAGCCTCCACTGGCACCGAGACCCAAGGAGGTTTATTCATTCAATGATGACGACACCCTGCAACTCTTTGAGATACTGAAGCAGGGTGACAAGATCAAGCTTCCGGACCCGAAGCGGCCCGATGAAGTCGGGAAGGTGGACAACCCGAGGTACTGTCACTACCATCGGTTTGTCGGACACCCGACTAAGGACTGCTACGTCCTCAAAAATTACATCCAGCGTATGATCAATGCGGATGTAATCTCCATCGACTACGAAGAGAAGACGGTGTCAGCGAATGTGGTGTCACTTCAGTTCGGCACCTTGCCGCCGACTACCACACAAGATGGCGTCGTCCCCATCCCTAAGGCGACAATGGAGGTGGTGAATTTGCCACCCACCCGTGACAATGTGAGTGGACTTGTCCTACTCACCACATCTCGAGGAGAGGTCCTCTGGGTTCACCCCGACCTCGTCTCCGAGGTAACTCAACCGAAGGTACGCCCTACCTCCAAAGCAAAAGGCAGGAAGATCAAGTCTTGCCGTACGGTCTCTTTTTCAACGGAAGAGGCGCTTCCTGTGCAGACACGTGCACAACAGAACTCCCAGCCCGGTAAAGCTGTCGCCGAAGTGGTGCCTCCTGGCACCATCCCTGAGGAGGGTCCATCCAAGCCCTCAGCAGCCAATAAACAAAAGCAAGTGGAGGCCCGTTTCGACAGACCTCTGCGGAAAGAAAATGCTTCGGGGCTAGCCAAGCCCCACAATTTTGACATTCTGGCACAACTGGCCAGTACTACTGCACGCCTGTCTTTGTTCGAGCTCCTGCGTCTCTCCAAGGACTCCCGAGAAGCTCTCTGCGAAGCTCTGAAGGATGCCGAATCCTTTCTCAGTCAGGTCAAGCAGCCTGAAGACCTCCCAACTACTTGTGCACACTGTCATTGTGCGGATGAAGTTATCCCAAACATAATCTTCACCCAACAAGACATGCTGCTCAAGCATCACCGACATAACCGACCGTTGTATTACACAGGGTACATCGGTTCGGTAAAGGTGAGCAGGATTCAGATCGATCCGGGGTCTTCCCTAAGCATCATTCCAAAGGCGCTGCTATCAAAGCTGGGGATCCCAATGTACCGGCTGGCGCCCTCCAATACGACCATCAGCGGCTTCAACGCCAGCAAGAGCGAGCCACTGGGCAAGATCCGGCTGAAGTGTCATATCGGCAGCCTCAAAACTGAGGTAACTTGTTATGTGGTGGATGCCGAGGTCAACTACAACATCTTACTCGGACGACCATGGTTACATGAGTACATGGTGGTGCCCTCCACGCTCCACCAATGCATGAAATATGTATCCACCAATGGCGTCATCCGGACGGAGTTTGCAGATATCGATCCCTTCAAAGGGATTGAGGCCTACTTCACCGATTCTGACTTGTACAAGCCACTTGACGAGGAGGAAGCCAACGACGCCGATGATGAAGCAGAGACGGCAACAGAGCCGGACTTGGAGCCCGAAGTGACTCCTGACGCCCCCTTGAAAATCCGTCTGAAGGGGAGACCACCCCAGAAGGCGCCTCCAATGAGCATCAAGCTATCAGGAAAAGCGCCAGCTCGCGAAGCTCCCCTGAAGATACGCCTCAAGGGGAAGCCACCACAAACAGCGGCTCCCCTGGTGGTAAAATTACAAGGGAAGGCGCCACTCATCGAAGGCACAACTGAGGCACCCCTCAAAGTGCGTCTTAAAGGCAAGCCGCCGCAGTCATCCAAGATGCCGGAGAGGGCTCACATAACCCTCTCAGACCCCAAAGTCAGAGCGGTGGAGGACTCTCCTGATCCGGCCCCAGTGCTTACAGATGAGGAGCTTGGCGAATATATCTCTGCTGATGTAGATGCACCCTCCTTCGACAATGTAATCCCACAGGATAAAATATCGTACTTTATCAATAATAGAGTATCTTTCAATTATTCTTGTCTTCCACACTGGAATGCCATATATACATTAGACAACGCTCTACGGTCGTTGCAAACACAAGTAACGACCGTCTACCACAATCAAATAGTCCCGTCTCAAGGAGTCTTCATAGTCCCTCCACGAAGCCGAGACGAAGGCACCATCATCTCGGGCAAAATCGAGCGTCGTCGGAACCTCCCGTCAATCGAGCCCGAACCTGATACCGGCAGAGTACAAGTCTATCGATACACGGATGCGGCTAAGCACATCATCCAAAAGATGGGCTACGACCTGAAAAGCAATAAAGGCCTAAACTACGGCAAGGGTCGGCATCTCCCTGTCCGGCTTTCGATGCCCAATGGAAAGCCACAGGATTACTATAATCGGACTCGACGGGGGTTAGGCTATGTCACGCCGCCATCAACTCCAGAGAGTTCAGACGCAGAAGACATAGAACATTCCCACTCGTCTGAAGCATCGACGTAGGATTCTGATACCAGTATCGGATCAGTCTTCAGGAAAGTGCTGTCAGCTAACATGACATCGGCACAACCTCAGAAGGATGAAGGCGAGGACCAACCGCCGGAACCCTTCGAAGAAGAACCCTGGGCTCAACGCCTAGGAGAACAATGGGAGTCTCGTTTTGAGTTACGAGAACCTCCCACCGAAGACGAAGTCGAGCAGATCGACCTCGGGGATGGGTCTTCTTCTAAACCCATCTTTATCAGCAAAATCTTGGAAGGAGAAGACCGAGAATCTTTAGTCCAACTGGCTATGGAGTATATCGACGTCTTCGCCTGGAGCTACGAAGACATGCCGGGTCTCGATCCACAGATCGCGATGCATAGGTTGAACATCTTACCAGAGGTCAAACCTATCAAACAACAACAGCGACGCTTCCGCCCGGACATCATGAACGCCATCGACCAGGAGGTGGACAAGCTCTTGACCAGTGGCTTCATCCGTGAGCAACAACACCCGGACTGGGTAGCCAACGTCGTCCCTGTCACCAAGAAGAACGGGAAGATACGAGTCTGTATCGACTTCAGGGATCTCAACTCTGCTTGCCCGAAGGATGAATTCCCGCTCCCAATCACCGATGTAATGATCGACAACACATGTGGCTTTGAACGCATGTCCTTCATGGACGGGTATTCAGGCTATAATCAAATCAAGATGTTCCCCGATGACGCAAAACACACGTCATTCAGGACTCCGAAAGGTGTTTTCTGCTACACAGTAATGCCCTTCGGCTTGAAGAACGCCGGTGCAACGTACCAGCGAGCTATGAGCACCATCTTCCGTCAACATCTTCGCAAGACAGTTGAGTGCTATGTTGACGACATCGCAGTCAAGAGCCGCCTCAAAAGAGATCACCTACAGGACCTAAAGACGGTCTTCGATCTCATACGGGCACATCAACTCAAAATGAACCCCGCCAAATCCTTCCTGGGGATTTCTAGCGGCAAATTCTTGGGCTTTGTCATCACGGCAAAAGGCATTCATGTCGATCCCGAGAAGACTAAAGCCATCCTTAACATGGACCCTCCGAAGAACCTTCGAGAACTTTGGGGCTTACAGGGACGTTTGGCATACATCCGGAGGTTCATAGCAAACCTCTCCGGTAAATGTCAACCCTTTACTCAGCTCATGAAGAAGGGTGTCTCTTATGTCTGGACAGAGGAGTGCCAAAAGGCTTTCGACGACATCAAGGCTTACTTAACAAGCCCGCCAGTCCTAGTGGCACCTGTCGCCGGTAAACCGTTCCTCCTCTACGTCCGTGCCATGGATCATTCCCTCGGCGCTTTGCTGGCTCAAAACAGCGATGCAGGCTACGAGCAAGCAATCTACTACCTCAGTCGAACACTCATCGGGGCCGAACACCGGTACAACCCCGTTGAAAAGGAGTGCTTGGCTTTGGTGTTTGCCATTCAGAAGACTCGTCATTACGTCTCGGGCCAGACAATTCACGTCATCTCCCGAGTCAATCCGCTCAGAGTTCTCATGACGAAGCCAGGGTCATTAAACTCCCGGCTGGCTACATGGGCGATCCTACTAACGCCATACAACATGGTGTTTGTCCCGCAGAAGGCGGTCAAGGGTCAGGCTCTGGCTGACTTTTTAGCTGCACACCCCATTCCAGAATCTTCAAAACTCTATGAAGACATCCCGGATGAAGTCCAAGAATCAAACGTCACTGAAGGAAGCCCCGTCTGGCGGATGTTCTTCGATGGCGCTTCAAGAACGGGCCCCAACGGCCAAATCATCGCGGGAGTGGGGGTAGTCTTGGTCTCCCCCGATCAGCTGGTCATCCAGCACGTATACTCCCTTTCGAAGCCGTGCTCCAATAATGTTGCTGAGTACAATGCACTCGTCATGGGACTCCAGCTAGTACAACAGCTGGGGGTGGATCATCTGGAAGCCTACGGCGACTCGAAACTCATCGTAAACCAGATTCGGGGGCAATACGAGGTTCGCCATGAAGATTTGATCCCTTACCATGAAGTTGCATTGAACATCATTTCAACCTTCACTGGGTTCTTCATCGAACATGTACCCCGCCTACAAAACTTGGAGGCTGACGCTCTGGCTGGCCTCGCAGCCTCATTGGCCGCTCCCTTTGGGACTCAACATTATGTTACGGTGACTGGCCGAGACCTGATTTGTCCCAGAAACAACCTATGTTTGCAAATGGCTCACGCCATGCCGACGAACACCGATGTTAATGTCCGAGACTGGAGGTTCCCGTTCATCGACTTCGCTGTCTATGGAATCCTTCCAGAGGACCCGAAGGAAGCCGTCTCAGTCAGGAGACGCTCTCTTCGATTCTACTACGATACAGCCACTAAAACGCTGTACCGACGCTCCTTCGACGGGCTTCTCCTTCGATGCCTGTCTAACGAAGAAGCAGCCGAAGCTCTTCGAGAAGCTCATGACGGAACTTGCAGAGCTCACCAACCAGGGCCTAAGTTGCAAGATCGACTGCGACGTATGGGCTACTATTGGCCAACCATGGTTGCCGATGCAGTGGAATATGCTAAGAAGTGCCATGCATGCCAACTTCATGCAGACTTCATACATACACCATCTGAACCTCTACATCCTACAGTCGCCTCCTGGCCATTCGAAGCCTGGGGCATGGACATTGTAGGGCCAATCACCCCTCCTTCATCGAGAGGACACCGCTTCATCCTGGCCATCACCGATTACTTCTCCAAATGGGCGGAAGCAGTCCCACTAGCGGAAGTAAAAAGCTCCAGGGTGGTCAGCTTTATCAAACACTATGTCATTTACCGTTTCGGAGTACCCCGGCGGATCATCCATGACAATGGTCCTCAGTTTATCAGCCATATTTTCAGCAGGTTCTGTGACAAGAATCGCATTCAGAATGTGGCCTCAACCGCCTACAATCCGGCAGCAAACGGATTGGCCGAGGCGTTCAACAAAACTATCGTCAGGCTACTCAAAAAGGTCGTGTCATCCAACAAACGCGACTGGGACGAAAAGCTTGGCTAATGCCTTTGGGCCTACCGCACAACGGTACGGACCCCAACAGGCAACACTCCATTCTCCCTGGTCTACGGGAGCGAAGCAGTACTGCCTCTCGAGATACAGATACCTTCGCTCCGCATGGCAATCACAAACGATCTCACAGAAGAAGACAATCAACGTCGTCGTCTACGGGAACTGGAGGCACTTGACGAAAAGCGTCTCCTAGCTCAACAACGCATCGAACTTTACCAAGCCCGTATATCACAGGCTTTCAATAAGAAGGTCAAGCAAAGAACTTTCCAAGTTGGCGACCTGGTTTTAGCAGTCAGAAGGCCAATGGTGTTAACTCACAAGACACCAGGGAAGTTCGAGCCCAAATGGGAAGGACCCTTCATCATTGAGACGGTATACTCAAACGGTGCTTACCGGCTCGCCAAACCCAATGGGGACTTGTTCATGATGCCCATCAACGGCAAGTTCCTAAAGAAGTACTATTCTTGACATCCTCCAAGACATGTATTTCCCCAAACAACCTCTTTTCACAAAAATCAAACGCTTCCGGAACCCAGCTGTTCCGTGGCATCCTTCCGTAGAAAGATAACCACGTCCATATTACCTCTGAGTTGTCTCTCTACATCCTACAAAGCGGAACCTTACATTTCGTGAGCTTACGCTATCCTTCATGTTTACCACGTCCACATTACCTCTGAGTAAACATCCCGTACAAATAACTCCTGTGTTGTCGTACATTGATCGCAGAACTTCCATGTCCATATTACCTCTAAGTTGTTCAGCGTATCCCCCAGGATCATTCCTACCATGTCCATAAATACCTCTGAGTAGGAAGATTCTATCATTTGAACCTAATGATTGCCATGTCCACATTACCTCTGAGCAAACATGTTGGTTCCTTCAAACTTATTATCTGTACCTAAAAAACCAAGGTGCGCAAAAGATAATAGGTCCACATAAATCATCAAGTTCATGAGATCAAAAATGAACACATCACAAAAAAAAAGATAGTGTATTTCTTTATTTTTCAAAGAAGGGAGTACAGAAATACGCTATTTCCCCAGCAAGAGTTGCAAAAACACATAAAAAGAAGAGAAGCTACAGTCCCCGATCCTCTCCAGGATGGGATGAAAGCTCTCTGACTCGACGTCTCAGGTCAGCAATGCGAGTTTCCACAGTCGCCTGGACTCGCAGCTCGGCTTCTTGACGCATTAATCCGACAGCCTCAGAAGAAGTTTTACTCTCATACTTCTCATCAAGCTGTCGTCGCTGCTGAGCCAAAGCAAGGGTCCGCTGAGTAAGAGTCGCTTCCTCCTGCTTGAATGCCACGTGTTCAGCCAGGACACGATCAGCTTCTAGTTGAAGTTGGGCCTGCTGGTCTTCAAGACGGCGCATCTGAGCATCAACCTCTACGATGTTAGCGTCCACAGCAGCCCGCTTCTCCGTCGTCTTCTCCATAGATTGAGACAACTGCTCCGCCGCAGCCTCAGTCCCAGCCACTTCACGCTCCCAACTGCTCACATCGGCCCGATGGGAAGCCTCGATTTCAGCAATCAACTTCCCTATCTCTGCATCTATCAAGACAGAGAGGTCATTTCGTTGGATGCGCTGCAGTTCCGCGAGCCGCTCGTCCAGCTCAATCACCGAAACCTCCAGAATTTCAGCCATATGGTCATGGCCCTGGTGAGTGCGGATCAGCTCGATACAAGGCATTGCCAAAGCTTTTGCTGTCGCAAAGCTCCCCTTGCCATCCATCACTGCAGATACTCCTTTCTCCAGCATTTTGTACACTCCCTCGACGAGGAACTTCACATACTCGTCGGCATCCGCCAGCACCTGCGGCGTCATAGCAGGAGTTGGGGGAGCTACTACAGTTTGCAGACCGGAGAAAGATCTGCCAACCTCGATCTGAGAGGTTTGAACCTCGGCAGCAATAGGCTCTTCATCAACAGGGGCCAGACTGCTAGCCCGAGGTGCCGAAGGAACAGAAGGAGCCGGCACATGCGTCGTGATAGTACCCCAAGTAGAAGGAGCAGCAGAGGGTTCCACACCCTTACCCTTCTCAAGCCCGGAGACATCACCGACGTCAACGGCCACCTCTTCTACCCCCGACGTTCTATCAGCATCAGCTACCTCCCCCGGCAAAACGGGGAGATCAACATTTATCTCCTGGCCAGCCCCAGGAGACAAGACCGGCAGAAGGGTCTCATTCTTCTCAAGTCCCTCTACAGGGACAGAATCTATCGCTACCGCCTGATCGGTAGCCATCTCTATGTCCATGGTTGAAGCCAAGGAAGGATTTGGCAATGATTCAGCCGACATCCCCTCATCATGACAAGGAGGGGAATCAACCCTCTCCTCTATCCTCACTGCTTCTGCTGCCCCCACAACGGACCCTTGCAACGCTGGAGGGACGTCACCAGAAGGCGACGAACTCCAATCCACTTCATCATCAGGATGCCTCGAGTCTGTAAGACCCTCAGCGTCCAAGGCCTCCACGGCAGATGGTACTATCCCAGAAGTTGTTGCAACTTCAAAGTCAGGAGATACTAAAACCTCCGCGGGAACATCTTCGGGACCCTCCTCCACAGGAGACATCATCATTGGTGGAATGCGCTCCTCAGAAGAGCCTGCCACCTCCTTCGGCTTACTGGTGCCCGATTTCGAAGCACGAGACTTCTTCTTCAATCCCTACAAGAAGAAGAGCATAAGTCGCCACAATGACATAAAAAACTGGAATTATGAAGCACTCCTTACCTCAGCGGGAGCTAAGCCCGTTGGCGTTACAAGTGGCGTTTCCGTAATCTTCGGGGTCGACGACCTTCTCGACCTTTTCAGTACGGAAGAATCAGCTTCTGGGTCAGCCCGCCTTTTTCCGACAGACGGGTCTCTCACTGGTGCCATAGCAGCAGCCCGATACCCCGCCAATTCTGGTGGACGATATGACCGAGCCGCCACCAACATATTCGTTGTTGCCTCCAACTGGGTTCCAATGATGAAACTAGTCTCCCTGTCATAACCAGGAGACGTAGTATTCATAGTACAATACAGCTTGGCGGCCGGATATAAGATCGGCGGCCGAGGATTGCGAACTGGTGTGGTAAACTTAACGCTAGTGCATCCAGCGTTATAATACTGCCAGCCCCGGGCTCCATCCAGCAAACTCTCGATGAAGCCTAGACTGCTACTGGGATTCTGCAGCATTAGCTGAGTGTAGCCAAATTGACGAGCAAATCGGCTTGGCAAGTACGGTTCCAGATAACACCTGTTCTGATTTTAGTAGACCAGATGCGAAGGCCGGATACTCTGCAACCAACGAAAACTCCATTTCGGCAAAGTAACCGCATCCTCGCCAGAATCAACCAAATCCTGGTCGACCTCGAAATTCTTGAAGATCGGGCCAACCTTCACGATTTCCCACCCCTGAAGGAAGGACAAAACCCTCCTACAAACGGGGACGCCAGTGTAAGACCACTTCCTCTTGTAGAAGCAGCGAATGAAGGCATCTCCTTCAACATGGTCCTCCTCAGGACCAGGACTCATCACATTCGGATGATGTAAGATCAGCCACCCCATAAGATAATGGAAAGGCAGCTCGGCCCGAGGAAAGTTGTCATTATTACCTTTCTCGTGGATCACATCATCAGCAAAAGGCCTCAAACCGCGTAGCAGGTTGCACACCATCGCGGGGAGGAGAGCCAGAGGTCGTCCAAAGGCCAACTTCACTGCAGGCAAAATGAGATTCCGATGTACCCTCTCAACAGCACCGGATCCCCCTGCAAATATGCAATCCCGGAGCCATATCATCAAGTAGGCCGTCAACACTGCCTTAGATGACATCCGGTGCCCGCAGTGCCAGAAACAGCTGTACGTGTTCTTGCCGCTCTTATTTGAATGTGGAGTCCTCTCGTCCAGCCGGGTTATTTCAGAACTCACTTCCGCGGGTGTCAAGCCCTGCGGAGTCGCAAACCGGATCCTCGAAGGATCCGCTAAATCCTGTCTGAAAACATAGTCCCTCCAAGCAGTCACGTGAGGTTGGGTCTTACCCTTGTCCCTCCGGTGCATCAGATAATGATGGCTCGTCACCTCCTTGAAAACGGCCATCATCTCCGGATCCTTATCTTCCAAGACCTGGATCTCTTCATTCGATGGGAAATATTCCTCGTACGGTTCCGAGCCCCAAGGAAGCTTGGACACTTCGTACATCTCATGAAGGGCCAATCCCAACTCCCCCACTGGAGTAAAGAAGCTGCCAGTCTGGGCGTTGAAAAGCTCCAACAGCGCAAGGAACATCGGCTTATTGAGGTCCACGCCTGCCTGCGTGGCCCGAATGGCGGCAGTCAGCCCTATCTCTTTAAGCTCAACTTTGAACCTGGAAAGCACCCAGGAGGTCAACTCATCCCACTTTGGGATGTAGTGACACCAACCTTCGACTCTAAAACCAGCTGTCGGATACGTGACCTTCGATGTCAGCATCCGATTTGCAAAAGTCGGGGCACTGAAGGGAAACGTGTCATTTGGGACTTCACTATAGATGCTCCCGGGACGCAAAGCTCGGTAACTGAACGAAGAACCAGTTCGTGAGGCGGTCAAGGTATCTCGCTGGTTCGAGGTGGTGTCAATCGAAAGGGAACCCCCCAAGGCACCTCCTTGAGAAGGAGTAAGTTCCCAATCCATCCTTCTCTTCGAAGCTAGACGGTAAAAGGCTGTCAGTGGCAACTGGCGGTCAACCTGCCGCATGTATAACATCATGCCCTTAGCTGTAGTGCCCCGTCCCGCAAAGTCAATCGGAGGAATCGAAACGCCGATGGCGTTCGGACTTGGCCTTACAACGGCGACTCGAAGACATCGCTCAGGTGGGGTAGTTTCGGTGAACTTGCCTCATCTCAGCCTTCACTTAATAATTCGTTGGTTTTCAACTTGCACAAGTAGGCTAATATAAAAGCTACGAACGCACATAGCTAAAGGAGTAATCCCGGCCCGTCGGAATGTCTTAGAACATGGAAAATGGTCCCACGGTCTCAATAGAAGTCGGCTCAGCGTGCTTTAAAATGACACTCGGTCCTTCGTCCCGTGGCTTGGGAGAAGGAAAGTTGGTATTCGACACAAACGATGAGTTAGCCTAAGTCATAGACGTCGCCCGCGTAAATGATCGATAAAGTATGTCCGTTTCCACTGCGCAAGGCTTGGCATAGCCTTGGCTCGTCCCTCGGGTTAAGTTGTAGGCTTGAGTAAGTTAGGCAAAATTATGCCGATCGACCTAAGTCATTCTAAGTGCCGTCCCGCTCGTTCTGCGGTTGTCAAGTCAAATAATCCTACGATCTCACGGGCCGTCATATAACGTATGACTTGGGTGATAGCGTCACGTAAGACGGAAGTCAGTTACAGGCACGAGCTACGGTTGGCACGATGTAAAGTTAGCCACGGTCCATGGCACTTAAGGAACACGTTTGTTCAAGTTAAGTTGGAAGGCTACAAAGTAGTCGTTCCCTCGAGTTCAATGTAGTTCGAGGCGGTCCCTCGGTTGGGAGTCTCGCGTGCCTATCCACGTTAAGTATTCGAGGCGGTCCCTCGGTTGGGAGTCTCGCGTTCCTATCCACGTTGAGTTTCGAGGCGGTCCCTCGGTTGGGAGTCTCGCGTGCCTATCCACGTTAAGTATTCGAGGCGGTCCCTCGGTTGGGAGTCTCGCGTTCCTATACACGTTAAGTATTCGAGGCGGTCCCTCGGTTGGGAGTCTCGCGTTCCTATCCACGTTAAGAAGTTCGAGGCGAACCCTCGGTTGGGAGTCTCGCGGTCCCGAGGCACGTTATGCCAAGTGTGATTCGGAGCACGAGTTGCTAAGTATAGTTCCGGTTGTACCAACAAGTAGGCCATGCATTTACGTGAGTCTAGATGTTTCGTAGGTGCGTGGTCATTGGACACCTTGTCGATAAGGATTTCTGCCTAGACTGGTTATACGCCGGGGCACCGGGCCCAGTCATCCTAGGGGGTAGACGTTATAGCGCGCATGCTTTTATTGCGTGGGTAGTCGGTGGCTTTCCATGGGGCTAGCTACCTTGCATCGAAGGACCCGCCGCCTACCCGAGCTATGTCCGCGATGGCTTGTCATGCCAGTGGCCTTTCATATAGATAAATGGCGTGCTAAGCGGCGAATCCGCATGCACGGTATCGGTCATAACAAAGGAAGCGTAAGCACGGTATGCGTTGTGTTGTGAAATGTGTGCTCGGTTGCACCAAAGTGTTATAAAGCTTACGATTCGGTTATACGTAAAGACACGTGCTTCGGCACGAGATACGTTGTCGTACTTGAGTTCTCAACATCGGTTCCACAAGTTGGGTTATACGTTTCGAGTTAAGTCGAGAAGGGCCGTAGGGCAAGTATTTGACACGACCTAGTCGTTACGTCCAAGAGTATGGTACGAAAAGACAAGTGTGAGTCGGTACGTTGACAATGCAAGCACGAGAAAGGTCTAGAGGCAATGTATGGGTACGTTATTAGTGCAAGGCACGGAGATGGTCTAAAGACACTAAATAGGCTGAGCGTCGGTCCTAAAATCGATCCTAAGGCAAGACTAGAAAGACAATCGTAAAAAGGGGGCTTGTAATGCACAAAGTAAAATAAACGTGTCGATTTTGTATGGGTGGGCGAGGAGCTCACTCCACCAGTACAGTGGTACTGACACCCACACAGTGTTTATGTGCAGGCACAGGTAGAAGCTCGTGGCGCGGAGCTCGCTTGGATGCGTCGAGGCACGGAGTTCCTTGGCGATTCGAAGCGTGTGGCCGCATGGATTCGAAGACTTATACGGGACATAATGTATGGACATCGCCTTCCGAAGCTTCCGCTGGATCGACAATATGTATCGAGAGATGAGAGAGAGCTGAGCGATTTGTAATATGAGACGAGTGTATTTGAGTGATTGAAATCTTGGCCTTGTGCCCCAATGTAACCGTTGTTTCAATATCAATAAAAGAGCTTCTTTGAATAACTTGTGTTTGTTCTAAATTTCCACTGCGTGTTCAATGTCTCTGCTCGGGACTTCTGTGCGACGACCCCGTCGCAGCCGCTGTAATCGGCCGTTATGGAAACCGCCTTGCACGAGCGCAATCTAGGCTCGTGCGGCATCACGCCTTAGCGAGGACGATCGCTCCTACGGGAGCGGGGCGTGACATAAATGGTATCAGAGCACGGCTTTACGTCCTTGGATTATCGATTGAATTCTTTAACTCCGTTGTTCCGCAAACTCTGAATTGTGCTTCCGTAACGTGATATCGTTGGTGCGCTCTCTCTCAAAACGTCCCTCGGTATGTCCATACAATAAGTCTAATATTTTCGAAAGCTCGTACAAGCGTTCAATCGATCTAATCGATAGGTGGTGGCCTTTGGGCCGAACGGTGCCGACCTTGAATTGATAGAAAATGCGTGCTAATGTTAGCAAGTCGCGTGCGTGCCTAACGAGTCCTACATCGACATTAGCAAGTAAGCGTGCAAAGTCGGAGTATAGTCCGTACGGGATGGTTATGCATACGGCCTTTTGGCTAAGTTGTGTTTCGTATCGCGCACCTCGACTTATTGGTGCAAACGAATTGCGAGTGATATCAAGTATCGCTCGATCGGGAATAGAAATACATTTGGAGTGTATATCGATAGAAACGTTATTAGACTAACGTTTAGGCGTACACAAAGGATTGATTGGGATTTGAGGATTGTGCGAACGACTTAGTGCGTCGATACGAACGTGATTGAGGACTAGATCGGATGGCTCGAACCCGAGTGGTGTATGGACGTTATAGAAATTATTCGAGCAGGACCAGGGGAGTTACGGATAGTACGAGTATGTCGACAAGCGATGATATCGCAAAGCCTTAGAACTAGTAGCGCTTAGATGGTCATGATTCGAGAGTCGCAAACGTGATACCGTTCGAACAATTTGTAAACGATAGTGCGAATTACGAAATGGTTGAATAGAAATTCTAAACGATAGATAAAATGGATGACTCGAATCCCGAGTGGTGTATTGTCCGTCTTGGAAATCATTCGAGTGAAAGATTGAGGATTGCACGAGTATGAAACGCGAAAACGATTTAGGAGGTGAAATCGGATTGAAGGAAATCGATACGGATCGTATACGAAAAGTTAGCACGACAGGTAGATAGCGTGCATAAAAAGTTGAAATTTGAAGTTACGTAAATGACTCTGAGAATTGAAATTGATGTTGCTCGAGGGTTTGAGTTAGCAAGGGATGATACGAATTGAGGAAATACGTTAGTCGATGACTCGAGATAGAAGGATAAACGATACGTGAATTTGGGTTGAAGAAATTGATGTGGTGAACGGTTCGAGAAGATTATCCAGTCGGACGATAGCATCATTCGCACGACTCAAAATTCGTTGCAAATGAAGATCGTCAGGTTACGTATATCGTCGATGGTATTGAGGCGTATCAAAGATGATATGCAATAACTCGGAGGTACTCGGACTCGGTGAATGACGATCGTGCAAGTGCTATTATTCGGCTGGATACAATACTTAGGATTTTGATTGAGATGAATGTTGGATAGAAGTGATCGTGTTTTGATGGTTGCGTTGATAACCACAACGTCGATGGTCTTGTCTTGCGCGAGCGCTACTCTAGTCTCGTACATGCGTTGCGTCGGACTTGGGACGATCATTCCGCGTGAGCGCTGACATGGTGATTCATGTCGCGGGAATAATCGAACTCAGAAAATTTGGACGCGACAACTTCGATTGTCCCGACTTGTTGGTTTGATGCGAATGAGAACTCGAGAATGTTAGAACTTGTGATTGACGGTTGATTAAAACTTGAGGATTGAGTAGGTCCAATCCGCGCATCGAGAATGAACGAGTCTAGACACGAAACAAGAGTTACGCCCCGATGAGAATGATTATTCCGCGGGAGCGTTGCATGGTGATTCATGAACCACCGTGGATGATCGGACTCGCGTGAGATCGGAGCGTGGCATATTGTTAAGTCAGACGACCTTGTGATCGATTACGTGAATTGGAATAGATGATTTCGGAAACGTGAAATATGAATTACGGTTTTAAGATGAATTGTGTCGTAGCGTGCTTGACTTGAAAAGATTGATGGACGAATTATGTCGAACGTGTTCAAAGAGATAGACTATGCGAAACGGTTTGATGAATGAACGATATTGATACGACGTGGAATTGGTTGAAATGTAAGTCATCGTATGATGGCTTTACCGATACAACTCGTACCCCGTACGACGAATATGGGGATGTGCGTAGGAAATCGATGCTCGATGTTTAGAAATCGGAGTGATGCGAGCTTGGGTAGAAAACCCCGTACCATCGATTTGGCTTGACCTTAGGATGGGGTCAGTGTTGACATCGTTGTTTGGGAACTATGATTCCAGTACTGACGAAAAGACTCAGCCTAGCGGTTAGGCAGACGTCCCGGTGCGAAGCGATAGGTGTTACGGAGGCACCACTCGCGAGCCTCGGCTGACATGCACGTATATCAGAGACGTCCGAATATGTGCACGATCCGACTCGAGTGGTGATGGCGGATTCTCTATCACGAGGCTTGGCTGACATGCATGTATTTTGGGGACGCCTGGAATATGTGCACGATCCAACTAAGTGATACGTTGAATCAAGTGAGACTTGAGAAACCGAAAAGTGTCGAGGATTTTGAAATTGTGAGTTTCGAAGAAATGTTGGTGACAATACGATCATTGATTTGAAAAGAATTCGAATGTTGGTTGATCGATTAGTGTGCCTTACGACTAAGTTAGCGATAGCACGAGTGTGGCTCGAAATCGAAGAAACGCGTAGGCGGAATGTGTACGATTAAGTCTTGGCCATAGAAACGGTAGGATGGTTTGCCTTCAGGAAAGTCTCGAGGACGAGACTTGTTCTGAGTGGTGTATGTTGTAGTGCCCCGTCCCGCAAAGTCAATCGGAGGAATCGAAACGCCGATGGCGTTCGGACTTGGCCTTACAACGGCGACTCGAAGACATCGCTCAGGTGGGGTAGTTTCGGTGAACTTGCCTCATCTCAGCCTTCACTTAATAATTCGTTGGTTTTCAACTTGCACAAGTAGGCTAATATAAAAGCTACGAACGCACATAGCTAAAGGAGTAATCCCGGCCCGTCGGAATGTCTTAGAACATGGAAAATGGTCCCACGGTCTCAATAGAAGTCGGCTCAGCGTGCTTTAAAATGACACTCGGTCCTTCGTCCCGTGGCTTGGGAGAAGGAAAGTTGGTATTCGACACAAACGATGAGTTAGCCTAAGTCATAGGCGTCGCCCGCGTAAATGATCGATAAAGTATGTCCGTTTCCACTGCGCAAGGCTTGGCATAGCCTTGGCTCGTCCTTCGGGTTAAGTTGTAGGCTTGAGTAAGTTAGGCAAAATTATGCCGATCGACCTAAGTCATTCTAAGTGCCGTCCCGCTCGTTCTGCGGTTGTCAAGTCAAATAATCCCACGATCTCACGGGCCGTCATATAACGTATGACTTGGGTGATAGCGTCACGTAAGACGGAAGTCAGTTACAGGCACGAGCTACGGTTGGCACGATGTAAAGTTAGCCACGGTCCATGGCACTTAAGGAACACGTTTGTTCAAGTTAAGTTGGAAGGCTACAAAGTAGTCGTTCCCTCGAGTTCAACGTAGTTCGAGGCGGTCCCTCGGTTGGGAGTCTCGCGTGCCTATCCACGTTAAGTATTCGAGGCGGTCCCTCGGTTGGGAGTCTCGCGTTCCTATCCACGTTGAGTTTCGAGGCGGTCCCTCGGTTGGGAGTCTCGCGTGCCTATCCACGTTAAGTATTCGAGGCGGTCCCTCGGTTGGGAGTCTCGCGTTCCTATACACGTTAAGTATTCGAGGCGGTCCCTCGGTTGGGAGTCTCGCGTTCCTATCCACGTTAAGAAGTTCGAGGCGATCCCTCGGTTGGGAGTCTCGCGGTCCCGAGGCACGTTATGCCAAGTGTGATTCGGAGCACGAGTTGCTAAGTATAGTTCCGGTTGTACCAACAAGTAGGCCATGCATTTACGTGAGTCTAGATGTTCCGTAGGTGCGTGGTCATTGGACACCTTGTCGACAAGGATTTCTGCCTAGACTGGTTATACGCCGGGGCACCGGGCCCAGTCATCCTAGGGGGTAGACGTTATAGCGCGCATGCTTTTATTGCGTGGGTAGTCGGGGGCTTTCCATGGGGCTAGCTACCTTGCATCGAAGGACCCGCCGCCTACCCGAGCTATGTCCGCGATGGCTTGTCATGCCAGTGGCCTTTCATATAGATAAATGGCGTGCTAAGCGGCGAATCCGCATGCACGGTATCGGTCGTAACAAAGGAAGCGTAAGCACGGTATGCGTTGTGTTGTGAAATGTGTGCTCGGTTGCACCAAAGTGTTATAAAGCTTACGATTCGGTTATACGTAAAGACACGTGCTTCGGCACGAGATACGTTGTCGTACTTGAGTTCTCAACATCGGTTCCACAAGTTGGGTTATACGTTTCGAGTTAAGTCGAGAAGGGCCGTAGGGCAAGTATTTGACACGACCTAGTCGTTACGTCCAAGAGTATGGTACGAAAAGACAAGTGTGAGTCGGTACGTTGACAATGCAAGCACGAGAAAGGTCTAGAGGCAATGTATGGGTACGTTATTAGTGCAAGGCACGGAGATGGTCTAAAGACACTAAATAGGCTGAGCGTCGGTCCTAAAATCGATCCTAAGGCAAGACTAGAAAGACAATCGTAAAAAGGGGGCTTGTAATGCACAAAGTAAAATAAACGTGTCGGTTTTGTATGGGTGGGCGAGGAGCTCACTCCACCAGTACAGTGGTACTGACACCCACACAGTGTTTATGTGCAGGCACAGGTAGAAGCTCGTGGCGCGGAGCTCGCTTGGATACGTCGAGGCACGGAGTTCCTTGGCGATTCGAAGCGTGTGGCCGCATGGATTCGAAGACTTATACGGGACATAATGTATGGACATCGCCTTCCGAAGCTTCCGCTGGATCGACAATATGTATCGAGAGATGAGAGAGAGCTGAGCGATTTGTAATATTAGACGAGTGTATTTGAGTGATTGAAATCTTGGCCTTGTGCCCCAATGTAACCGTTGTTTCAATATCAATAAAAGAGCTTCTTTGAATAACTTGTGTTTGTTCTAAATTTCCACTGCGTGTTCAATGTCTCTGCTCGGGACTTCTGTGCGACGACCCCGTCGCAGCCGCTGTAATCGGCCGTTATGGAAACCGCCTTGCACGAGCGCAATCTAGGCTCGTGCGGCATCACGCCTTAGCGAGGACGATCGCTCCTACGGGAGCGGGGTGTGACATTAGCAGCAAAGAACCAGTCTTCTCTGATCTTCAATATCTTCGCTTCGGAAGAGACTAATCGGTCGTCGAACAGAAAGGCAGGCTTTAAGAAAGTCACACCTTCAGAATCAGCAGACTTCAGTTTACCGCTCTCCATCATACTCTGGAGGAAAAGCGATAACTGGACCTGGATTTGTAGCATCCTCTCACGAGGTTGGTCCTGAAGGATAGCATCCTTTACAGGGTTGATCACCGCCTCATCAAAATCAACTCCCATCTAACAAAGAGAAGCGTCCAGGAGGACCTCATTCAACAAAGGGATCGTCATCGACACTGGCACGACAAAAGTGGAAGTCAGGCAAAAAGACAAAATATGTCAAGCAGACTGGCACATTGCCAGGGTATGAACCCATGCGCATCTGCTTCGGCGCATCATCGAGGCATAGGCCCATGCGCGTCAGCATGTCTCGGCGCATCATCAGGGCGTAAGCCCATGCGCGTTGGCATTGGAGCTTCGGCGCATTATCAGAGCGTGAGCCCATGAGCGTCAGCAAAGGCTTCGGCGCATCTTCAGGGAATAAAACCCATGCGCGTCAGCCATTAAAACCTCGGTGCATGATAAAGGTATAAACCTATGCACGTCGGCAGGATAGAACCTCGGCGTATCATTAAAGACCGAAGTCTATACGCGTCGGCAGTTAGGGCACAGAGCCCAAAGCAGAGACGAAACCCACCTGTCACCTCAGGACGAACGTCGGCAAGAGGCGCAAGAGTGATAGGTACATCCTCATCTGCGGACTCCTTCGCTTTCTCCTTCCCCTTGCTGGCAGCGCCGCGAGGAGTCTTGGGAGCCATTCTCTCGAAGAAGGAGAAGTTAGGGTTTTTGAAGAAGAAACTCTAAAGAAGCAGAGGCACAGAGAAGAAGAACCCTTTCTCTATCCAACTCTTACCTATTTATAGGGCTTGGTCGCACGCGTGAACAGATGACGTATGATCTCAGCCGTCGCCTCGGGTTCTATAGCAGCAAATAAAACCAAAAGATCATCATTAATCTTTTCGGTTACCGAGGCATCATCATCATCAACTGAGAAGAGCATGCGCCCGAACAGGCATGCGCCCAGAAATCATGCGCCCTGACCTCCATGCTTCTTATTCAAAGTATTCCAAAACTTATTCAAAAGTTTTAAAAACTTTGAAGGGGGTCTTGTAGAAGCATGGAATTTCACAAACAGAAAACTCATGCGCCAGACACTATATGCGCCAGAACTCAGACGAAGAACTTCACAGCAAAGTCAATAAGTATAGACATTTGAAGAAGGACTTTTTATTTATATATAAAAGTCTATTACATGTCTAGAAAAGGTTGTACAAAGGAGAATTTCTACAAAGGAAAGAGCCTAAGTCTACAGCCAGCGGCCATCATGCGCCTTCAGATAAGCGCAGCGGCCACCACGCGCCTCCAGTTAGGCGCAGCAGTCATCATGCGCCGCCAGTCACCATGTGCTGTCATCAGGCGCAGCAGACATCATGCGCCTCCAACCAGGCGCATCCCACCATATCTTCAGCAGCTCAGTCATGTGCATCCAGCTCAGTTATGTGCATCCCTTCAGCCAAATTCTTCCAGCCAGGCTCACCTGGCCGAGCAGAGCCCAGTTATGTGCCGCTCTTCCAACCAGGCTCGCCCGTAAATGCTTCGATACACAAAGCATTTAACCCTCTGGCTGGAACCAAGGAAGAGAAGAGCACCACAAATGCTGTGGCCAGGGGAGGCTTCGAAAGAGCCTCCAAAGCCGAAGGAAGACCGTGATCGAAACCGCGGCTAAAGAAGCAGCTTTCGACACGATCAAAGTGGGGAAACCCCACTTTGCAGGAAGAGAGAGCCTTACACCGCCATTCCGATCTACGGCTCTTCCGGAATAACGGAGACGAGGCTCGAGCATCCCTATCTTTGGATGCAACAGGCACCTTCTGCCTGCCTCAGAAGCCCTCGACTCCGTCTTTTGGATGTAACAGTCACCTTCAAGTGCATCGAAGACAACACAGCGTCTCATCTTCACCCTCGGGAGCACTTCGTCAACAGAATGCACCCGCATGTTCAAGTTCATGTTGGAAGTACGTGAGGGAATGAGAAGCAAACCTTCTCTCCATGCCACTATTTATAGGCCGGGCAGATCAAACCCACGCGCCAAGTGGATGGCCCTCCGAATTCCGTGCAATAAATTTACATTAAATGGATGAACCGGACGCCTCGAATTCAAAACGGCTATTTATAGCACTCGAAGAGCGAGACAGCCGCATCATTAAAAGATATGTCCGATACGCCAGCCAGATAGCACATCACACGGACGTGCCCTTCGGCATCAGGCGCATCACACAGACGCGCCCTACAGTACTCGGCACATTACAGAAGGTGTGCCCCCACACATCTCCATACCAAGTGGAACGCCAACCGACGCGCCCACTCAGCTGTCCATCGAACGTCACCAACATTAAATATTGAACTGACAGAGTTGGCAGCACGCCTCCCAAAGTCTGAACAGTTGACAGCTTTATTCAGAAAACGAAGCGTCGGCAACGTCAGCATCATCATGACTTTGTTTCGATGGCTACTGCCATGTGGCCACTCCACCATCAGCATGCGCCTCTACAGCCATGCGTCCAAATCAGCATGCGTCTCTACGGCCATGCGTCCAAATCAGCATGCGCCTCAAAAGCCATGCGCCTCAGACTGCTCTCTGATCCCGAAAGACAGAAGGAAAGTCGCCTGCATGCGCCTCAAAAGCCATGCGCCCCAAATGGTTTGTAACTCCTAAAGGTTATGAGCCGCAGCCTCCTCCTGCGTCCAATCCAAGGCGCAGCCCACCAGATCACTCCTCTCCACCAAATCCGAGATCTTCGAACCATGAGTCGACGACACGTGTCTTTTGACTCAACTCATCCAAGATTTCAGCAACGGAAAGATCTTCTCTCTGCTACGTGCCAGCTCACAACAGCAGTATGAAGAGTTCTCCCCCTCGATCAGGATGCAGCATCCGTGCGCCTCCATCAGCAACCTCCACGTGGCATCCCCACACCGGCGCATCCTGCATGCGCGCATGAGCAGCCAGCCTGCAAAACTATAAATAGAAGGGTTATCTCCTTCACACACACACAGAGACTCAGAACAGGAGAATCCACAACAGAGAATCACCGGAGAGGCAGTTCTAGACACTCAACGTCTTCCTCCTCTCAGCAAGCTCCAGCACCCAGAGCAATCAACACCTTCAGAGAACCGATAACCGCCGTCAGTCGGTCAACGGAGTCAACGTATTACCACTCGCTCCATTGGCACTAAGGACCCAGCTTAAACAAAAGTGTACTCCTAGGACTACATCTAAGTCCTATATTGTATCACTGTTCTGTTTGTATTAAGATTTCAATCAAAATAATTTTAATGGCAAACACCTGGTACTCCTGAACATGATTATTTTACTTATCTTTAACAATAAATGGGTAGAGATAAGTTGCTATTCAGGCGAAGGGTTACGACCCCGGTCCTTGTTTGGTTTACGGGTTGTAACCTGGCTTCCAGAATGGTTCCACGTCCCTAGTCGTTTATTGTCCTGTTGTACTCTTTATTACTTGTACTTTTCTTCTATTTCTTATGTTCTGATATGCTGGGTTTTGTTCTTATTTCGTGGCCTCCTTTGTGGCACTTGCTCTTTCTGGGGTTTGACCCAGCTGGTTTTGTGTGGCCAGATTTCGGAGCAGCTCCCGAAGATCTACCGAACCTCCAGCTCGATGGTGGCGACTAGAAGGAACCCGGACTACGAATGGGTTTTCCATTTTGTTTCGCTCACTACATTGTAAAATTATTCTTTTGGGGCGTTTAGCCGACGTGCACCTGTTAGCTCGATGCATATTTACTTACTGTCTGCCTACGGGCTGTAACATGATTAACATATCCTAGGGTTGATCATGTATGACTGAACTCTTGCTAGTCTTGACATTTTGTACGATTAGCTTCATGATCATCCAATATATAATATTTAGGACGCCTTTTATTGTATATTTGGAGGTCTAACATCTTGTAACTATATTACTTGCTTGAGATTGAGACAGTAGGCTTGACCTTAAGAGACCGTTGGCTTGTAGTAAAACCCTCATATATCTAGACATCCGTGACCGTATAGCGAGGTGGATTCCATTTCAATATACGTAGCTGGCTATGTCCGCCCCCGCTCTCCAGTATTCTGGTTCTGGGGCGTCATATGGTTTAAGTGGTGGCCCATGCAGGTCTTGGCATTCAAGAATGTGAGGGTTTACCAAATAGATGTCTCAATCAGTACTCGTCCTTGATCTCCGTTCATATCCTTTGAATCTCTGGATTCTTGTCCTGATCATGTGCTTATATCGTTGATTTGTCCTGGTCCTTCCTTATTATTTTCCTGTGTCGTCTTCTTCAGCGGTACTGTACCTGACCCCGCTGATCAGCAAGGTGGAGCACTTCCCGTGGACCAGCCGTAACTTGGAGATCAAGCCTAGCATTCCGGAGTAGCCTCCAGAGTTGTACCTACTGGAGAAGAGCCCCTAGTTCAGCCCGTTCGACCTGTCGAGCCTGACGATGGCACCTTGGTAGGACTCATCAGGACCTTGATAGCTTCCCAGGATCGTAGAGGAGACGCCTTGCACCAGGTAGTGGCAGATATTTTGACCAGAGGCGGTCATCCAGGGAACATCACGGCTAATAACTTCAAGCGCTTGAATCCTCCATTCTTCGATGGCAGCGAAGATGCGATTGCAGCAGACGCTTGGCTTCAGGATACCGAGGTGGTTCTGGAAGCAGCTAGGATACCTGAGAATGAGAAGGTGGTGGTGGTATGCCTACAGTTGCTGGACTTAGCTCGCAGTTGGTGGACGACGCAGGCCGTGGGATTAGCGGCGCCGGTCACTTGGGCGGTGTTTAGAGAAAGATTTCAGACGAAGTATTTTGATACTGTAGCTCGGTACGACCTACAGACGAGATTTACCAACTTGAAGCAAGGAGGCAGAACGGTCGACGGTTATACATCTGAGTTTTTTAGACTCAGTAGGTTTGCCCCCACCTTGGTGGCGACCGAGTTTGATAGGGCCCAGCGGTTCCAACAGGGACTGTATTTGGAGATCTTGTTGGCAGTTGAGCAGTTCGAGCACCAGACGTTCGACGCAGTATTGAGAGCAGCTAGGAGGCATGAGTACACCTCCCAGAGGATCGTAGATAGGACCGGAGGTAGGAAGCGATCCCACAATCAGATGCACTAATCATCAGCTCCAGCCCCGGCAGCTAGGAGTTTGACCATTGGAACTCCGAGGCGGGTGGCCTCAATGACGTCGGTTCAGCATTCGACCCCGACGTACCCGCAGCAGCAGAAGCAGACTTCCGCGATAGGATGTTCTTATTACAGGAAGCCAGGGCACGTGGTGGCAGATTGTCGCAGGGCACAGGAATTGTGCCTGGCTTATGGAGCGGCAGATCACAAGATAGGAGCCTGCCCGAATAGGGGTAGTTCGTCATCTTCTAACCTAACCAGTCCGTCGGTTAGGGGACCAGCACCTATGCAGCAACAGCAGTACCCGAGGCTATTATTGCCCAAGGCTCAGGCATTTCAGCAGCAGAACCAGCAACAGTACGCCCAGACCCAAGTTCAGAGCAGGCAGAGAGGTTTTCGGCAGAGGAGACCCGCAGCTAGAGGACAAGGTCAGGCAATAATGATGGCTATGGAAGAAAAAGTTGCACCAGGTGAGGTAGTGGCAGGTACTATTCTCGTCAGCTCCTCTCCAGCGTCGGTATTATTTGATTCTGGTGTATCGTATTCATTTATGTCTGCACGATTCGTGACATGGATAGGATTGGAGCCCGAGTCATTATCAGTGAGGCTCAATATACTTACTGGTAATAGTCTTGTGGGAGTAGATCGAGTATTTTTCTCGTGTCGGATCATAGTTAGCGGTAGAGAGTTTCCCGCTAGATTTATAGAGTTCCCTATGGCAGACTATGACATAGTCTTAGGCATGGATTGGTTGAGAAACCAGTATGCTAGGATAGACTGCCATATTGGCAGGATTGCCTTTAGTATTCCAGGAGAGCCAGAGTTTTCATTTTCCAGAGGCGTAGTGGAGCCATCTTCTCCAGTATTGCGGATGGCAGTAGCAGCAGTACAGTTACCCCGGATAGTTGAAGAGTTTCCGGATGTCTTTCCAGAGGAACTTCCAGGGATGCTGCCAGAGCGGGAGATTGAGTTCACTATAGACTTGATCCTCGGGACAGCACCAGTATCAGAGCGAGTCTACAGGATGGCGCCTTCAGAGTTGGAGATTTTGTACAAAATGATTGAGGAACTGAGGACCAAGGGATTCATTCGTGCAAGTGGGTCACCTTGGGGAGCCCCGATGCTTCTGGTGAAAAAGAAGGATGGTACATCCAGGTTATGTGTAGATTATCGTACCTTGAACTCGATGACAATCAAGAACAGATACCCTCTTCCGAGGATAGATAACTTGTTTGATCAACTGAAAGGGGCTTCAGTGTTTTCGAAGATAGACTTGCGGTCAGGATACCACCAGATCAGAGTCAGAGAGCAGGACATTCCAAAGATAGCGTTTAAATCGAGGTATGGGCATTGGGAGTTCCTTGTTATGCCCTTTGGAGCGACCAATGCATCGGCCGTATTCATGGACATCATGAATCGTATTTTCATGCCTTACTTGGATCAGTTCGTGATCGTGTTCCTAGATAATATCCCGGTCTACAGCAAGAGCGAAGCAGAGCACGAGCAACATCTCATAATCGTCCTTCAGACGCTTAGAGAGCATCAGTTGTACGCCAAGTTCAGTAAATGTGAGTTCTGGCTCGATCGCATTTCGTACTTGGGTCATATCATTACCCGAGGAGGAGTGGAAGTAGATCCCCAGAAGATTATAGCTATCGAGACATGGCCAGTACCTAGCTCAGTGGCAGAGGTTCACAGCTTCCTTAGATTAGCCGGCTACTACCGACGATTCGTTTCAGATTTTATAAGAATTTTGGCGCCGATGACCCAGTTGACCCTCAAGGATGTGCAGTTTGCTTGGACAGCAGAGTGTCAGGAATCGTTTGAGAAGTTGAAGCGAGGTTTGGTAACGGCTCCCATTCTCGCACTTTCAGATGGGACCGGAGGATTTATAGTTTATTACGACCTTCAGGCAGAGGATTGGGGTGTGTCTTGATACAGCATGGGAAGGTAATATCTTATGCATCACGTCAACTTCGTGATCATGAGAAGAATTATCCGACCCACGACTTGGAACTGGCAGAAGTAGTGTTTGCACTTAAGCTTTGGCGACACTACTTGTACGGAGATAGAGTGGAGATATTTACTGATCACAAGAGCCTGAAGTATGTTTTCACCCAGAAGGACCTTAACATGCGGCAGAAAAGATGGCTCGAGCTACTTGTGGACTACGATGTGGACTTGCAGTATCACCCAGGGAAGGCCAACGTTGTAGCAGATGCATTGAGCCGGAGAGCCGGAGTCTATTTCCTGACAGCACAACCAGAATTATTGGCAGATCTTCAGAATATGGGAATTGAAGTGGTTCTTCCAACCAACGTGGCGTTGATGGCCAGTCTACAGGTTCAGTCCAGCATAGTTGAGAGGATCCGGAGAGCGTAGTCAGCAGATTCCAAGCTTCAGCGACTCAGAGCATAGTGTGAGGCAGAAAGAAGGCCAGAGTTATGTATCCATGAAGATGGTACACTTCGACACGATACTCGTCTTTGTGTACCCAGTGGAGATATCAGACAGGAGGTCATAGCAGAAGCTCACAGTTCATAATATTCTATTCATCCCGGTGGCACGAAGATGTACCGTGATATTCGTCAGCATTTTTGGTAGAATGGCATGAAGAGGGAGATAGCCCGGTTTGTCTCTCGGTGTTTGGTTTGCCAGCAGGTTAAAGCTGAATATCAGAGGCCCGTTGGACTTCTTCAGCCCTTACCGATTCCAGAATGGAAGTGGGAGCATATGACCATGGATTTTGTGACTGAATTGCCTAGATCCCCAGCTGGTTGAGATGCTATTTGGGTTATAGTTGACAGGCTCATGAAGGTGGCTCATTTTCTCCCATTCAGAGTTGGGCAGTCTACGGTTCAGCTAACAGAGATGTACCTCAGGCAGATTGTCAGGCTTCACGTTGTCCCCGTCAGTATCACCTCGGACCGAGATTCAAGATTTACGTCACACTTTTGGCACAGCCTACAAGAGAGTTTAGGGACTCACCTTCAGTTTAGCTCAGCTTATCACCCGCAGACAGATGGCCAGTCGGAACGCACAATCCAGACTATTGAAGATATGTTGAGGTCTTGTACCCTTGACTTCGGTGGTTTATGGAAGAATCACCTGCACCTGGTAGAATTCTCGTACAACAATAGTTTTCAGGCCAGTATTCAGATGGCCCCGTTCGAGGCACTGTATGGCAGGAAGTGCAGATCTCCGCTAGCATGGGACGACATCGGAAAGAGGCAGATGCTCGGTCCAAAAATGATTGCCTAGACAGTTGAAGTGGTCAAAAGAATCAGACATCGTCTTCGAGTAGCCCAAGATCGCCAGCGCCATTGGGCTGATGATCATCTACGTCCCTTAGAGTTTGGTATCGGCGACCATGTATTCCTTAGGATCTCGCCTAACCGCGGCGTCATTCGCTTTGGCGTACGGAAAAAGCTTAGTCCTAGGTATTTAGGGCCGTTCGATATCCTGGAGCGAGTAGGAGATGTATCCTATCGTCTCGCTTTTCCGCCGTCGCTAAGTGAGGTACATGATGTATTCCATGTGTTCCAATTACGATGGTACATCCCGGACCCGAGCCATATCCTAGACCATTTGGAACTGGTTGTTGGTACCAACCTTTCGTATGAGGAGAGGCCCGTGTCTATATTGGACCGGAGAGAAAAGATACTCAAGAACAAGACTATTAGCTTAGTCCGTGTTGCTTGGGGTCATCACTCTCTAGGTGAGTCAACGTGGGAGCATGAGGACGACATCCGATCACGATATCCCGACTTGTTTGACTTATAAGGTATAATGTCTTCCTTATGCCTTATGCTTTCCAACTCTTGCTGGCATGTATGATTGTTTGATTGTTTGCTTAGTGTAACTTAATTGTAGATAGTATAGCTGGCTCTTACATCTCTAAGCATCTTGATTTAAATTCCGAGGATCGAATTCTTTTAAGGTGGGTAGAGTTGCAATGACCGTATTTCAGAATACGTATTTTGATTAGACTCATATGTATTTCGGACCTGTATTTTATTTTCTCGGATTCTGGCCTGTAATTGTGTTTTGGTTTAACTTGCGGATTCTGGTTTTCTCGTAAAATGGGTTTTTGGACCCGACGTGGTTTTATTTTATAGAGAAGGAATTGGTTTGGTTTGGTTTGGTTTGTATTGGACTACCTTAGCTAACCTCCACCCTCAACACAACACATCCTCCCTCATTAAAACCCCACCTAACTTTCTCTCTCCTCATAACTTCTATTAATTTTCTTCATCTTCTTCTTCCTTCCTCCACTAACACCATAGGTAAGTGCACCTTGCCACCAAATAAGCACCCCATTTTATTTGTCCATTAGCTAGATTAGGCCATGATGAACAACATCAGAACTTGGCATTTTGTGATTTGGAGCTTCCATTTTTCTAGATCTATATTTTAACCATTTTCGGATTTTCTTGGTTTTGATCTATTAAACTTAGATTTTTCCTTGTTTTGAGGATTCTATGTGGAAGAGAATTCAATTTTACACAAGTTAGAACTTTGAAAATCTAAATTTGGTTTTGTTTTGGCTAAGTTATGAAGATTGGAAATTTGGAGTTCTTGGGGTTTTTCCTCGGCCTGATGGATAAGATGACCCTCGGCCAGCGCTCTTTAGCGCAAGACCATGCGCAATTCAACTGTGTGCAGTTCAACTGTGCGCAATTCAACTCGTGCGTAGTTCATCTCCTGCGCAGTTCAAGCGCAGTTCATCTCCAGCGCAGCTCATCTCCTGCACAGCTCATCTCCTACGCAGCTCACCCTAGCGCAGCTCGACCCTAGCACAATCTAACCCCAGCGCAACCCATTTGCCCATGATGGTTTGGATTTTATTTCTTGGACTTGGCTTCTCTTTTGTGGGTTGGAGTTTTGGGATCTCGTTCCACACAACACGACTGTCTCGACCCAACACGACCTGTTACGGTTTTTGGTGTTTTGCTTATGACTAGTACGGTTTTTCGTGATTTCTGTGAAGTATGATTCTAGTACTTTCTGATCTTCTTGATAGTGACCCAATGGGGTACGCCCTTAACTTTTAACCTGTAATTCATTATTAATCTTGATACTGGATAACTTGATAGTGGCCCGTGGTGGCGCACTCCTAACCTGTAACTTGTACCCTTGTAACTTGTAACTTGACTTAACTTGATGCTGTTGCGATGGCTAACTTGACTCGTATAATCAACTCTGACGCCGTGGGTGTTCATTCTTGCTTCCTTGTACAATCCACTTATCTTGTCTCGCATCATGTCTAGGGCGTGACTCCCTGGTTACCACGGTCAGGGATTCACACTGAATATGGATTAGGCTAATGACTAGATCAAACTATAGTCCATGGAGAATTTACAGTCACATGCGATCTCGTTATCTGGGCTCTTTAAACGGACTTGTAGCCTGCCGACGAGTAGGACACATTTCTAGCACACTGTCATGTGTTGTACCCTCTAAGTTACCTAAGTGTACATTGTCTCCTGGACGATGTACCCAACCATACTCTCAACCCACGGAAGGATAACTAGATAGTCTGCAGGGCTTGGGACTGGGAATTTCTCATCTGTATCTTGCTAGTAACTAGGCTTGTGATAACCCTAGTTAGTTATGTAGTAAGCCGTAGTATTTGCTTGGCCGCTTGTGAATGGATGGTGTCCAGCATTGTCTAAGTCTCGTTTAGTCCCAGTACCTGGTACTCCTGAACATGATTGTTTTACTTATCTTTAATAATAAAAGGGTAGAGACAAGGTGCTATCCAGGCGAAGGGTTACGACCCCGGTCCTTGTTTGGTTTACGGGTTGTAACCAGGCTTTCAGAATGGTTCAACGTCCCTAGTCGTTTATTGTCCTGTTGTACTCTTTATTACTTGTACTTTTCTTATATTTCTTATGTTCTGATATGCTGGCTTTTGTTCTTATTTCGTGGCCTCCTTTGTGGCACTTGCTCTTTCTGGGGTTTGACCCAGCTGGTTTTGTTTGGCCAGATTTTGGAGTAGCTCCCGAAGATCTACCGAACCACCAGCCCGATGGTGGCGACTAGAAGGAACCAGGGCTACGAGTGGGTTTTCCATTTTGTTTCGCTCACTACATTGTAAAATTATTCTTTTGGAGCGTTTAGCCGACGAGCACCCGTTAGCTCGATGCATATTTACTTACTGTCTGCCTACGGACTGTAACATGATTAATAAATCCTAAAGTTGATCATGTATGACTGAACTTTTGCTAGTCTTGATATTTTGTACGACTAGCTTCATGATCATCCAATATGTAATATTTAGGACGTCTTTTATTGTATATTTGGAGGTCTAACATCTTGTAACTATATTACTCGCTTGAGATTGAGACAATAGACTTGATCTTAAGAGACCGTTGGCTGGTAGTTAAACCCTCATATATCTAGACAGCCGTGACCGTATAGCGAGGTGTATTCCATTTCAATATACGTAGCTGGCTATGTCCGCCCCCGCTCTCCAGTATTCTGGTTCTGGGGCGTCACATGGTTTAAGTGGTGGCTAGATGACTCGAATGTTGCTGGATGACTCGAGTGTCCCTTGACGGTGATGATGTGGGGTAGCGAGATTATCGGATATTGTAATCGGTGGCTTGGTTAAAAAAAATTTAGTCGAGTGATGACTCAGATTAGTAAGACAGTTAGTATGCTATGGATAAATGGATTTGGCTAGAGAATGTTGTGGCTTAGAACATCTAAATGTTGACTTTGATTGGGTGGATGTAAATCAAATGTGGCTAATACAAAGTTGGTTGCGTAGCTGAAAGTTTTGGAAATATCGTCGGTGAATCAAAGGAATATTAGAGATCTGTGCTTTGACCCTAAGGTGTAATAGATGTTAATCCATCTTGATCACCAAAGGATAGTCGTTGCCTATGTGCATGTATGCTGAGAAATTTAATGGGATTAGAAAAGTAACAAGTAACCACCTTGACTATTTGTGTTGCCTAGAGGATGGTTAAGTGAAACATAAATTGTCGGATTGAATGGGATGAACTACTTGACCATTGCTGCATGAAATTTAAGAATGTCCGTAAGATAGTTTGATGATTGAGAAACGAATGGGATTGAAAAATTACAAACGTGTTGGATAATGTCGGTATAGGTGATTGTTGGTTGGGATATATATTGTTGGCTTATGACTTAGTGGTGTGACTCTGTCATACGGACCGAATAGTATGGTTCCATAGTCCTGTTGAGACTAACGGAATCGATGACCCTAGAATAGTTAGCCTTGGCTTATGGGTTCGTGTGGGTACAAAGGAATTGTAATAGAAATTGGATCATTGGGAATTTACATGAAGGATTATTAGAATGATGTGAATCATATGTCGGGTTGGGAATTGACCGTAATATTGATAGATCGATCTAAGTCGATCTTTGGGTAAGTCTAGAGTGAGCCTCTGTGGAAATTATTTCCTTAAGAAAGACACTAGATAGATAGACTTGACCCTAAAAACCGTAGGCTACATGACCAATTGTTGGCATAGCCGATAATGGCGATTAGTTATTCAGACTAAGTTGATACCCATAGGTCTGGGTAGAGTTCCTTAGAACTGTTGGTTGCTTGTTGGCCTTAAGAATAGGAAACTAGTATAACCCTAGTAGCCGTCCACTCTAGGAAAGTCGCCTGAACGATTAAATTTAGCTATCAATGTAGCTAACCTTAGAGATTGACTAAATAATAGGTGACCATTGGAGACCCATAGGATGACCTTGTGGCATTAAATGAGAGACGGTGATAATGAGTATTGACCTAAGGGAATGTATGCTTTAACTTGTGCCTTAAGAGATGTTTGACCCTTGAGGATTATATGATGGCCATAAGTGGGAATTGCAATCGTAAGGTAAGACTTGAGTGTACCTATAGTCGGGTAGCTAAGTTAACCTTGACTGTTGCATATAATTATACCCTGACTCGGGTAATCAATAGTGGGTGACGTCGGATTGTATCCTTTTGAAAAACAAGAATTGCCTCGGTGAGAAATATTGTTGGATTTGTGAAGGAATATGATTGCATATTGTGAACTCTTGATATGATTGGCTCTAAGTTAGACCCTTGATCGAATGTTAGAAATATTATGCTTGGGTATAGAGCTTAACCAAGTTGTCCCTGATATTAAGTATTGTGGCCTGAAAGATACTGATTGTGGCAATGTGAATAAAGTGATAAGTCAATTGAAAGGATACTAAGTCGGATTTGGAAAAAAGAGTTATATCGTGGCTGATCAAATCGTGCTATCATGGAAGTTGGCTGAAGTATATATGTTTTGGGGACGCCTAAAATATATGTATGGATCTAGCCGAAGTGATATGTTGCGACTGAGATTACATTATGGGAAGAAATTATCACACTAGCGCGGACTTTGGCTGAAATGCATATGTTTTGGGGACACCTAAAATATGTGTATAGATCCAAACGAAGTGATAAGTTGCGACCAAGATAGAAATGCAAGGAAAATGTTGGCAAATCAATGAGAAGTTACAAGTAATTGAAAAAGAGATAGACAGATCAAATCGTTAATGGATTAAAATGGTACAGTTGGATAGCTATTTTGAGATGACCGAGTGTGCTGAAATGAATATTGGATTGAAGCTGAATGAATAACTCATTGTGACTAAGAGAATCTAGTAGAAAGAGTAGTTTCCTTAGGTTTCGAGGACGAAACTTTTTCTGAGTGGTATATTATGTAATGCCCCGCTCCGCATGAGGCATTTGGTTGGCTTGTTTGATGCTATCAGAATATTGGAGCGTGACTTAAGTTGGGAATCAGGAGAATTGAGACTGATACAGTCTCACTTAGCTGGCTAGACGGAATGGGTATTGGAACGTGGCTCGCTGGTAGAGCTACGCTTAGTGGAATTTTGTGTGATCGGATCAGGAAGACCCTTTATTGCAGGTGAGTGGAACTGTCCTTCCTCCTCCTTACTCCTTCATGCTTAATAAATGAAGTATTAAAATGCTATGAATTGTCCATATATGTCCCATGTTTTAGTTGCTGGATAAAAGAGATGCTATGTTGAGAATTATTGAAATGAACAACACATTGAACTGCTAATGTGATTTGAGGTGTCACGACCCGATCCCAACTAGTTGGGTCGAACCGGATCATGCCCAGCCTGCACCGTTGTTGAGACGGCGGCAGTAAGCTGTTCCAGTAGCAGGTAACCATACAACAACACTATATTTGTCACAACTCAACATCGGAAAATGAAACTTTATTAAACTTGGAAATTTAAATAAAAATAGAAATGTTCTGAAATGAAATAACAGAATGAAAATGATAACAATGCAGAGAAAGGAAATCTATCTATCAGCCGGATCATCGGCCTCAGTCCCAACGTCCTCCAATGGGGACTCTGGCAGCATAACCAGGTACATCACAGGGTCGTAGTAGCTGTTGTATAACAGCTCTACATCCTCAATATCCCCTAAAAATATATCTCCAGTCAGGAGGGAGCAAAGTACAATTCATGCTAACTTAACAGTTAAATTAAATAATAGAATCATGCAGTTCTAAACAGTTTAAATATGAACAGTTTTTCAGCAGTAAAACAGTGTGATTTGAACAGGCAATGAAATATGACCGGCTTGGGTTTGTTACAGTAAAGGATATGGGATTTGTTACAGTATGGTCATACTCATTACACTATTCCCCCAATCCCCTGTAGTTACAGTGCTCTCAGAGAGAGTTTTGTGTTTGCATCGTGGTTTAAACTTGCAGTAAAGCGATTAATTAAATAATTGTAAACTAACACAAACTATACTTGCCTCAAAGGATTTGACTGAAAAGGTAGAAGACTTCGAGACAGGAGATCAGAATCGTCCTCGAATTCCTACATTCGAGAAATTGACTCAGATTCCAGGTTTACCAATCTAGCTACGCTAGTTGAAATCTCTATTTGTGTCCTAATCCAATTTTAATTCTTTTAATTAACAAAACACGAAAACACGATTATTTATGCGTTGATTTAGTACAAGGAAAAAAGATTGTTTTAAACTTTTGAATTCGGAAAACTTCGTCGATACCAGATTAATTATTAAAACTTGGTATTTTCATAGTTTATAAATATAAAGCTAATTTTCTTATTTAGTGAGAAATACATAATTTTTAATTAAATAAAAACTTGTCAATTTTAGGTGAGAAGATCTTAATTATTTTTATACGAAAATACTTTTTATTTATTTTACTCGTTTAATACAAAAACTCGCAAAACCAGAAATAACTAAAATCTACGCTACCAATTACAGTTACAGACCACAGCCAGCTGGGCTTATGCCCATTAAAATTTATTTACATAAATTGAAATAAGACAAAACTGCCGTTAGTCCTAAACTTTAAATATGAATAAAATATGATCAGAATTAAATAGTAAAAATAAAGATAAAATATAGAGTCTCAGATATGGTCCAATCCTCAACTGGGCTAATTCCTCAACGTCCGGGCGAAGCCGGTTTCGTTTGCACTTAGCCGGGTCCATTGACCGATACGGTCATCACCCAAATCCAAATATTAAATAAAATTCCGAAATCCGTTTTAAATTCATTTTTAAAATAATCTAGAATTTACGGAAAAATCCGGCAGCATCTCCTCTGTTTTTGGACAACCCAAAAACTGGAAAATAGCGCCGATAATTTTCCTGCAAATCCCAAACAAGGGAATCCCTAAAATATATATACAGAAAAACACAACTAATCCACAGAATATTCGGAACGACCCGAAATAATTTCAGAAGTCCGATTCCAACCCAAAAACTCACAGAACGCTACCGAAAAAATCCGGAAAGCCAAAACATACCAAAAACCAATTCCCGAAATATTTCGGAAATCCAAAATAATCCACAGAACCTTTCCGAAGGTTCCGAAAAAATACGACATCGCTTAGACCGAATTCCCAAGGGGAATCGGGGACCATTTCTCATCATAGACTATATGAAAAAGAGACGGGACAGGGGTTATACCTCAGGTTGCTCGGCTAGAGCTCTCAGATGAAAAATAGAGAAAGATATAAGAGTTTCGAACAGCAACGCAAAATCGGGATGGCGTCCAAACTGAAATCCAGCTCCTGGTCGGGAACAGAAAGTTCCAGAACACGAATCGGGGCGCTGGGACAGCAGCGAACAACAGCAACGCTGCCACAGAACAGCGGATCAGGGCGCGCCGGAACGACGCGGAAGCGGGGAGGCCGGGCTAGGGCTCGGGCGCCGGGGCTGGAGTCAGCGGAGTCAGGCGCTGAGCCTCGACGTCGGGAAGGGGAGGCCGACAGGGGTGTCGGGCTCGCGGGGCGCGCTGAAGAAAGGGGCTCGGCCGGAGGGGGCGAATGGGGCTGGACGGGCGCGCGAGGAGAGTCGGGCGCGGGCGCGGCGTCGGGTCGTCGGAAGCCGGCGAGTGTGGGCGCGGCTCCGCTGGACGGGCGTCGGGTCGGAGGTTGGCGCGCCGAGGGCTGACGTCGGAAAGGGGTCGGAAGAGAGGGGTTGGAGAGTTGAGAGTGAAGTTGTAAGGGAGGAGAGAGTATTCTGTTGGTTAATAGTGGTGGTGAAGTGCTGGAGTTGTAGAGAGGAGGGGGTTAAGAAGGATGGGGGTGGTTGGTTGTACTAAAAATAGGGAGAGAGTGAGTGAATAAGGAGGAATAGTTGGTGAATGTATGGAGAGGAGCAGAAGAGGGGGAGAGAAATAGGGAGGGCTTTGAACGTGGGAAGGGGTTATGCTGGTCCCTCGTGGACCAGCTCCCCAAAAATATTTTTTTTATTTATTTATTGAAACCAAATCAGGATTAAAAAGGAATTGGGTTCGGGCTCAGGCTCGGGTCTGGGTTCGAACTCGGGTCTGGGTTTGAACTCAAAAATCTATGTTATTAATTTTTGAAATAATTTTAACACTCAAAATTATAATAATAATAACAGAAATACTAATAATAATTTAATTCACAGAAAATGGGTTTCATAATCTTTCCTCCTTAGAAAATTTTGTCTTCGAAATTAAAAGCTAGGTCAGGGATTACCTTAAGTCTCAAACAGGTACGGGTAATGCTCCCGCATCTAGTCTTCTCGCTCCCAGGTCGACTCGCCTGGTGAGTTGTGCCGCCACATCACTCTGACTATAGGCGTCACGGTGTTCCTGGTCCTCTTCTCGTCTCGGTCCAATATCGCCACTGGCTTCTCTGACACTGTGAGGCTGGGTCCAATCTCCAGCTCTGAATGGTCCAAGATATGGCTCGGGTCCGGGATGTAGCGTCTCAGCTGCGAGACGTGGAATACGTTGTGGACGCCTTCGGGACGTGGGGGTAGAGCCACCCGATAAGCCACTTCTCCAATCCTGTTAAGTGCTTCAAATGGACCAATGTACCTGGGGCTCAACTTTCCTGCTCTGCCGAAACGAATGGTTCCTCTGGTAGGCGAGATCTTCACAAACACACTGTCGCCTTCTTCAGACTCCAAAGGCCGTCTGCTGCTATCGGCCCAATGCTTCTGTCTGTCCTGGGTAATCCTGAGCTTGTCTCTAATCATTCTCACCTTCTCTGCTGCTTCGGTCACCATCTCAGGTCCAAGCAACACTCGTTCTCCGACGTCGTCCCAGACAAGTGGAGTGCGACAATGATGTCCATAGAGTGCCTCGAACGATGTCATCCCGATGCTAGCTTGGTAGCTGTTGTTGTAAGAGAACTCTACTGTCACTCCCCGATCCTGGAATACGTATTTTAATACGTAAATCGATAATTTGTATTTATCTCGTATTTATACTATATTTATTATGCAGTATTTCTTCATGCATTTCCCAAAAATATTTGACAAAATATTATTTCCTAATTTATTTTCTGCATTTGGGCCTACAGTTTTGGCTCATTTGGGTAACCCATTCTTGGTTCACCAATGGTTCATCATGAACCCTTTGGTTCATCATGAACCCATGGGTCCAAGATCTTTATATATATACTCATCTCATTCTCTCTCCTCTCATTTACTTCCTCTCATTTACTTCCTCCACCAACCAAGGCAAGTACCAACTTGCTCAAGAGAAGGATCCATAATTTTGTTAATGATTCTTACAAAACTATTTGCCAAAACATGTTCTTCTCCTCAATCTATACTAGTTTAGAACTTGGAAATTTCCATTTTGAAGCTTTGATTTTTGTAGATCTAAGTTTTAATCATTTTCGGATTTCCTTAGTTTTGATCTATTTTCGTTGAAGTTTTGTGGGTTTTGATGCTTCCATGTGGAAGAGAATTTCAGTTTCACCCAAGTTGGAACTTTGGAAATCCGGATTTGGAGTTCGGATGACCAAGTTATGTTGTTTTGAAGTTTTGGGTTCTGTCATGGTGTTCTTGCTGTTTGGAGAAGACAGTGAGCAGTGTGCAGAGCTTCTTAGTTCACACACACTGAGCTACACGTGCTCTTTAGCGCTGCGTACGCAGACTTAGGTACGCTTCCTGTTGGAAGCGTGTCTCCTGTAGCGTGCGTGACTTTTCACCCACGCTGCTCCCTGTAGCGTGCGTGACTTTTCACGCTGCTCTCTCCTTGAGCTTGCGTGACTTTTCACACAGCTCTTCCCTTGAGTCTGCGTGACTTTTCATGCAGTACTCTCCCTCGAGTCTGCGTGACTTTTCACGCTGCTCTCTCCTTGAGCCTGCGTAACTTTTCACGCACGCTGCCTTGTGTAAGCCTGCGTAACTTTTCACGCACGCTGCCTTGTGTAAGCTTGCGTGACTTTTCACGCATGCTGCCTTGTTGTGCGTATGCTTTTGATATTTTATTAGATATTATATGCCTATTTTATATCCTTACGCCTTTTGTCCCGAGCATGATATGAGCACTGATGTGACCCCGGAGAACAAAGTGTTCCTACCTGATACATGTACCTGAATGTCCCAGTTCTTGTTCATGCTCGACAAATGACTCGTAACTCCACGTGGCATATTTGTAATGATGCATTACACTAAGAAGGGTAGAACATGTTGACATACTGATTGACATGGATCCTCTTTGGGGTACTCGTACTAAAGTACGACTTTAGGAGGATAATCATGCAGGCCACAGCATGAGAGTCTAAGATTTCACCTAGGGTTAAACTAGGCAACTAAATATACTAGATGCATGGGGAGGGCAAATCCCGAGATCATATTACACCAGCCGCCTTGAGATATTGTCTTGACGCGCCGGCTGGTCTCCACAGATATTGTGTCATCCGCAACGAGCGAATGACTGTATCCGATTAATTTCTGCTATATATTATATGTTTTGGCAAGGTGGCCTTGCGAGGGACCTGTGCTCAATAACACCTGTCTACGCGAACCCCTGGGTTGGCTAGCCTTGCTGGAAATATACGATCTGAGGATTTTCTAATAACATGACGCGAGGATAACCTCGTCCCACTAGAAATTCGTAGACTTGATTGGCCGTGAAAACGACTTGCTTGTATCCTATTACCTTTCGCGAATAATCGAGGGAAGCGGACTGTCATGGTACGTGATCCAACCCATGTTCTTGTTTGATTGTTGGGTTGGTTATCGTACTGTGACAGGCTGTGGACCGAAGTTATGAACGGAAGACTTATTCTGGTTGTGAAGTGCTACTTCTGTGAATGACTGAGGAACATGGTCTATCATGGTACATGATCCAACCCATGTTCTTGTTTGATTGTTGGGTTGGTTATTGTGCTGCGATAGGCTATCGACCGAAGTCACGATCAGGAGATTTTATTGTTTATACCTTCTAACTTATGTGAAAGTTATAGAGTACGATACGTCCCGACTCCATGCGGCATCTTTTGTCCTTGTTTGGTTGTAAGGGTGCCATATGGGTTCGAGGATGTGGCGCTACCCTATAATAGTAACATAAGAATTACTATTATCAGTCATTCTATTAGCTGGGTTCTTAATCTTAACTCTTGTGCCCCTTTGGCGGTACTTGCTATTCGGGGCTGACCCCGCTGGTTTTGTTTGGCCAGATCCCGTAGCAGAGCCTGAGGACACGATCTTCCTCCCTGACATCCATGGTGCATACTAGGAGCATGGCGGTTCGGGAACTCGAGTGGGTTTCTTCTCCACCACTCCTGCTTATACTTTTGCGGCGTTTAGCCACCGGCACCTGTTAGCCGGATTACTTGATATTTTGTGTCAGTACATAATTGTAAATAAACAGACTGCAGCTGTGTATAATTTTGTACTCCTGACTCTCTGAGATAGCTAAATTATAAAGCTAGTCTCTCATGATCATTTTGATGAAGCGTCAGGGACGCCTTACTGCTTTATCTTTAATGTTCATTTAATTGCTGATTTGACTTGATTGATTGAGACATAGAACTCTGTGGGACCATAGAAGACTTGATTGTAGCATGTACCCCCTCGTCTCTCGACAGCCACGATCGCCGTATGACGTTACGTACCTCATATGGAGTAGCTGGCCTAGTCCGTCTCCGTATTTCGGTACTGGGGCGTGACAAGGTTTTAGTGGTGGCCCATGTAGGTCTGTTTTTCAGACTTGTGGGGTATTGCGAATTATTAGGAGTCTCAATCAAAACTTGTTCCCCTTGAAATTCTGTTTCAAATTCTCTGTCCTTGCCATAATCTCTAACCTGACTTGCATCCCCGAAATCTTCCTCGTTCGGACTTGATAATCTTATACCTTTCTCTATAGGGGTGCTTCATTCTCAGTAGCGGGTGAGGCCTATGAGGAAGAGCAGCAAGAGCATGGCTCGACTGGGCAGCAACAGGAGAGAGAACCTTCTCCAGTGCAGGCACGAGCAGAAATAGAACCAGAGGTAGTGCAGCCGCAGGTTATTGAAACTCCTGCAGCACCAGCAGCGACGGCAGTACCAGACGCCGTAGCACTCTTGGAGATCATCCGGGGGTTTCTTGTCACTAACCAACAGTAACAGACTCGGCAGCAGGAGCAGAACGTGTTGCTGAACCAAGGGATTCAGTTAGCTCTTGAGAGGAGTGTCGGGGCTGACTCGGGAGCATCAGAAAGGTTTCGTCGCTTAAACCCGAGGTATTTTGATGGTACGGAGGATGCCATCACTGCGAATGCATGGATTCAAGACATTGAGGCCATTCTTGTGGCAGCCAAGGTTCCAGATGATGAGAAGGTTGATCAGGTCAAACTGGTACTTCAGGATCTTGCCCGCGACTGGTGGGCATCAGAAGAAGTTGGTACAAGACGCCCTGTTCGTTGGACCACCTTCAGTGACAGATTCAAGGCCAAGTATTTTGGCATAGTAGCTCGATATGAGCTCCAGCAGAAGTTCATCAGTCTCAAGCAAGCAGGCAAGACCGTAGATGGGTATGCAGCAGAGTTCTACAGATTGTGTCATTTTGCACCAGCAATGGTGGCAACGGAGCCAGAGAAAGCTATGAGGTTCCAACAGGGACTTCATTTGGAACTATTGTAACTGGTGGAAGGACACGACTACCAGATGTTTGACGCTATTTTGACGGCCGCTCGGAGGCACGAGCTTACCCAGCAGAGGTTGGCATCGAGGACAGGAGGTCAGAAGAGATCTCATTCCCAGGTTGGAGGAGGAGCAGTGCAGTGAACGTCGGCACCAGCACCCGGTGTACGTATTCATGATGCAGGAGCGCCGCGGAGGACGGCCGTGTCAACTAATACAGCGCCAGTTCGGCATCAGCAGCCGAGGAACCAGCAGCAGCGTCAGGGAGCACCCCAGGACTGTACCTTCTGTGGGAAGGCAGGGCACACGAGGGAGGTGTGCCGGTCAACGAATGGCTTATGCTTGAGGTGTGGTAGTTCAGACCACCGTATCTCCACTTGTCCTGTGATGCAGAGGCCAGGAGGGCCAGCTCAGCAGTTTCCAGCATTGCCAGCTCCGGTGGCAACCCCGAGTGGAGGGCCAGTATTAGCAGTAAGGCCCCTAGCCCAGCGTCTACCAACGCAGGCTCAGATGTTCCGTCAGGCACAGGAAGCCGAAGGCCCTCAGAGGCAGCAACAGCATGGTCGAGGAAGGCCGCAGCAAGGAGCTCAGCGGGGCCAGGGCCAGGCTCTCACATATCCTTGGGAGAGGCTCTAGCGTCTAGTGACGTGGTGGCAGGTAAAATTCTCGTCACCTCATTTTCCGCTGTAGCATTATTTGATTCAGGTGCTACTCATTCATTCATCTCTGCACGATATGCTACATGGATTGGATTAGAGTTTGAGGCATTGCCGGAGAGGATGGATATACTCACCGGCAATGGGCTCGTAGAAGTTAGCAGAGTGTGCTTTTCATGTCCGATGGAGGTGTGTGGGCATTTACTGCCCGCATCATTGATTGAATTCCCTATGGGGAATTTTGATGTCATTCTTGGCATGGACTGGTTGAGAGACAGTCATGCGATAATTGATTGCAGAGGAGGTAGTATCATATTCAGCATTCCTGGGATGGAGCAGTTCATCTTTACTCGAACCTTGAAGAATCAGGCCGGAGGCGTCATCTCAGCAGCAGTGTCAGAGCCAGGACGGATTCCGAGAGTGGTCGAAGATTTTCTCGACGTCTTTCCTGATGAGCTCCCAGGGATACCCCCAGTCAGAGAGGTAGAATTTAGTATTGAGTTGAACCCTGGAACGAGGCCTATTGCAGATAGAGTTTACAGAATGTCGCCGTCAGAGCAGGATAAGTTGTATCAACATGAAGAAGAGTTGAAGTCTAAGGGATTCATCCGAGACAGTAAATCGCCCTGGGCCGCGCCAGTGATTCTAGTTCCCAAGAAGGATGGGTCGACGAGGATGTGCATCGACTACCGCAAGCTGAATGCAGTAACAGTGAAGAATAAGTACCCACTACCAAGGATTGATGACCTGTTTGACCAGTTGAGCAAGGCCAGCGTCTTTTCCAAGATCGATCTTCGGTCAGGATACTATCAAGTAAGAGTCCGGGAGCAAGACATACCGAAGACAGCATTCAGATCTAGATATGGGCATTATGAGTTTTTAGTAATGCCCTTTGGACTAACCAACGCCCCCGCAGTATTCATGGATTTAATGAACCGCATCTTTCTGCCGTATTTGGATAAATTTATGGTGGTGTTCATAGATGACATTCTTGTCTATTCCAGCAGTGAAGAGGAGCATGATAAACATCTTAGAACTGTCTTACAGACATTGAGGGAGCATCAACTTTATGCGAAGCTCGACAAGTATGAATTCTGGTTAGATCACATTTCGTTCCTGGGGCATGTAATTTCTGGGGCAGGAGTGTCAGTGGATCCGAAGAAGATTGAGGCCGTAGAGCATTGGCCAGTCCCGAGAACGGTTGCAGAAGTACAAAGTTTCTTAGGGTTAGCTGGTTACTACCGAAGGTTCGTGGCAGACTTTGCCAGGATCTCTGCACCCTTAACGCGTTTGACGCACAAGGACGTAGAGTTTGTTTGGTCAGCTAGCTGTCAGGCATCATTTAAAGAATTGAAGAAGAGGTTGATCTCAGCCCCGATCTTGACGCTTCCGGTAGGAGTGGGAGGCTTTACAGTATATTGTGACGCATCTGGAAAGGGTCTTGGATGTGTATTGATGCAGCATGGAAAGGTGATAGCATATGCATCTCGACAGCTTCGAGACCATAAGAAGAATTACCCGACTCATGATTTGGAGTTAGCAGCTGTGGTGTTTTTACTCAAGTTGTGGCGGCATTATTTATATGGAGATCGGGTAGAGATCTATACTGATCATAAGAGTTTGAAATATGTATTCACGCAGCGAGATTTGAACATGAGGCAAAGAAGATGGTTAGAACTGCTGAAGGATTTTGATTTAGATCTTCAGTATCATCCAGGCAAGGCGAATATAGTTGCAGATGCACTGAGTAGGAGAGACAGTGCCTTTATCTTGACCTCGCAGAAGCATCTTCTAGAAGACCTTCAGAGTATGGGAATCGAAGTAGTTTTGCCAAGGGATATAGGAAGAATGACCAGTATGCAGATTCAGTCAACCTTAGTAGAGAGGATAAGGGCAGCACAAGCAGAAGATCCACAGATTCAGAAGTTGCGGTCGGAGTGTGAATCAGGCCGTAGGAAGGAGTTAGTGATTCATGAAGATGGTACGCTCAGGTTTGGAAATAGACTCTGTGTACCGAGTGGAGACCTTCGGCAAGAAGTTATGTTCGAAGCTCATAGTTCTATTTACTCCATTCATCCAGGAGGAACGAAGATGTATCGAGATATCAGGCAGTTCTTTTGGTGGAATGGCATGAAAAGAGAGATAGCGAGATTTGTATCCGAGTGTCTGGTATGTCAGCAGGTGAAAGCCGAGCAGCAGAGACCAGCAGGATTGCTACAGCCGCTTCCTATCCCAGAATGGAAATGGGAGCACATCACGATGGACTTTGTGACCGGTTTACCTAGATCCCCGACTGGTAAGAATGCAGTCTGGGTAATAGTAGATCGACTCACGAAGGTCGCTCATTTTCTTCCCTTCCGAGTTGGACAGACTACTGAGCAGTTAGCAGAAATGTACATGAAGCAGATAGTAAGGCAGCACGGTATTCCAGTTAGTATAGTATCCGATCGGGATACACGGTTTACTTCCCATTTTTGGCGGAGCTTGCACCAAAGTTTGGGAACCAAGTTAAGATTCAGTACTGCTTATCATCCACAAACCGACGGGCAATCAGAAAGAACCATTCAGACATTGGAAGATATGCTACGGGCGTGTACCTTGGATTTTGGCGGATCTTGGGAGGATCACCTTCATCTAGTGGAGTTCTCCTATAACAACAGCTATCAGGCTAGCATTCAGATGGTCCCGTTCGAAACATTGTACGGAAGGAAGTGTAGGTCCCTTTGGCATGGGACGACGTCGGAGAACGGAAGTTGTTGGGGCCAGAGATGATCACGCAGACTGTGGAGATAGTTAAGTTGGTCAGAGAGCGCCTTCGAGTTGTACAGGACCGACATCGTCATTGGGCAGATCAGCATCGTAGGTCTCTAGAGTTTAGAGTTGGCGACCAAGTGTTTCTGCGGATTTTGCCTACTCGGGGTATCATCAGATTTGGAACCCGGGGAAAGCTTAGCCCAAGATACGTTGGTCCTTTTAAGATTCTCGCTCGGGTAGGCGATGTGGCTTATCGGCTTGCCCTTCCGCCTTCGTTGACTGGCATACATGATGTGTTTCATGTGTCCCAATTACGTGGGTATGTCCCGGATCCGAGTCATGTCCTCGATCATTCTGAGTTAGTCGTTGGTACCGACCTAACTTACGAGGAACAACCCGTATCTATTTTAGACCGACGAGAGAAGGTACTCAAGAATCAGACGATAAGCCTTGTCCGTGTTTCTTGGAACCATCACTCTTCGGGAGAGTCAACCTGGGAGCGAGGACGAGATCAGATCTCGGTATCCGCATTTGTTTGACTAATAAGGTATATTTTTGTACCTTATTGACATGATTCCATACTTATCTGCACCTGCTTGTTTGTACTTTGTGATGTATGATAATAACTGCTATGATAGTTAACTTGTGTATGATTATGCCTTGCTTGTCCTGATTTCACTATCCTGTCTTGGCTGGAATTCCGAGGACGGAATTTTTCTAAGAAGGGTAGAGATGTCACTCCCCGATCCTGGAATACGTATTTTAATACGTAAACCGATAATTTGTATTTACCTCGTATTTATACTATATTTATTATGCAGTATTTCTTCATGCATTTCCCAAAAATATTTGACAAAATATTATTTCCTAATTTATTTTCTGCATTTGGGCCTACAGTTTTGGCTCATTTGGGTAACCCATTCTTGGTTCACCAATGGTTCATCATGAACCCTTTGGTTCATCATGAACCCATGGGTCCAAGATCTTTATATATATACTCATCTCATTCTCTCTCCTCTCATTTACTTCCTCTTATTTACTTCCTCCACCAACCAAGGCAAGTACCAACTTGCTCAAGAGAAGGATCCATAATTTTGTTAATGATTCTTACAAAACTATTTGCCAAAACATGTTCTTCTCCTCAATCTATACTAGTTTAGAACTTGGAAATTTCCATTTTGAAGCTTTGATTTTTGTAGATCTAAGTTTTAATCATTTTCGGATTTCCTTAGTTTTGATCTATTTTCGTTGAAGTTTTGTGGGTTTTGAAGCTTCCATGTGGAAGAGAATTTCAGTTTCACCCAAGTTGGAACTTTGGAAATCCGGATTTGGAGTTCGGATGACCAAGTTATGTTGTTTTGAAGTTTTGGGTTCTGCCATGATGTTCTTGCTGTTTGGAGAAGACAGTGAGCAGTGTGCAGAGCTTCTTAGTTCATGCACACTGAGCTACGTTCGCTCTTTAGAGCTGCGTACGCAGACTTAGGTACGCTTCCTGTTGGAAGCGTGTCTCCTGTAGCGTGCGTGACTTTTCACCCACGCTGCTCCCTGTAGCGTGCGTGACTTTTCACGCTGCTCTCTCCTTGAGCTTGCGTGACTTTTCACACAGCTCTTCCCTTGAGTCTGCGTGACTTTTCATGCAGCACTCTCCCTCGAGTCTGCGTGACTTTTCACGCTGCTCTCTCCTTGAGCCTGCGTAACTTTTCACGCACGCTGCCTTGTGTAAGCCTGCGTAACTTTTCACGCACGCTGCCTTGTGTAAGCTTGCATGACTTTTCACGCACGCTGTCTTGTTGTGCGTATGCTTTTGATATTTTATTAGATATTATATGCCCATTTTATATCCTTACGCCTTTTGTCCCGAGCATGATATGAGCACTGATGTGACCCCGGAGAACAAAGTGTTCCTACCTGATACATGTACCTGAATGTCCCAGTTCTTGTTCATGCTCGACAAATGACTCATAACTCCACGTGGCGTATTTACAATGATGTATTACACTAAGGAGGGTAGAACATGTTGACATACTGATTGACATGGATCCTCTTTGGGGTACTCGTACTAAAGTACGACTTTAGGAGGATAATCATGCAGGCCACAGCATGAGAGTCCAAGATTTTACCTAGGGTTAAACTAGGCAACTAAATATACTAGATGCATGGGGAGGGCAAATCCCGAGATCGTGTTACACCAGCCGCCTTAAGATATTGTCTTGACGCGCCGGCTGGTCTCCACGGATATTGTGTCATCCGCAACGAGCGAATGACTGTATCCGATTAATTTCTGCTATATATTACATGTTTTGGCAAGGTGGCCTTGCGAGGGACCTGTGCTCAATAACACCTGTCTACGCGAACCTCTGGGTTGGCTAGCCTTGCTGGAAATATACGATCTGAGGATTTTCTAATAACATGACGCGAGGATAACCTCGTCCCACTAGAAACTCGTAGACTTGATTGGCCGTGAAAATGACTTTCTTGTATCCTATTACCTTCCGCGAATAATCGAGGGAAACGGACTGTCATGGTACGTGATCCAACCCATGTTCTTGTTTGATTGTTGGGTTGGTTATCGTACTATGACAGGCTGTGGACCGAAGTTATGAACGGAAGACTTATTCTGGTTGTGAAGTGCTACTTCTGTGAATGACTGAGGAACATGGTCTATCATGGTACATGATCCAACCCATGTTCTTGTTTGATTGTTGGGTTGGTTATTGTGCTGCGATAGGCTATCGACCGAAGTCACGATCAGGAGATTTTATTGTTTATACCTTCTAACTTATGTGAAAGTTATAGAGTACGATACGTCCCGGCTCCATGCGGCACCTTTTGTCCTTGTTTGGTTGTAAGGGTGCCATATGGGTTCGAGGATGTGGCGCTACCCTATAATAGTAACATAAGTATTACTATTATCAGTCATTCTATTAGCTGGGTTTTTAATCTTAACTCTTATGCCCCTTTGGCGGTACTTGCTATTCGGGGCTGACCCCGCTGGTTTTGTTTGGCCAGATCCCGTAGCAGAGCCTGAGGACACGATCTTCCTCCCTGACATCCATGGTGCATACTAGGAGCATGGCGGTTCGGAAACTCGAGTGGGTTTCTTCTCCACCACTCCTGCTTATACTTTTGCGGCGTTTAGCCACCGGCACCTGTTAGCCGGATTACTTGATATTTTGTGTCAGTACATAATTGTAAATAAACAGACTGCAGCTGTGTATAATTTTGTACTCCTGACTCTCTGAGATAGCTAAATTATAAAGCTAGTCTCTCATGATCATTTTGATGAAGCGTCAGGGACGCCTTACTGCTTTATCTTTAATGTTCATTTAATTGCTGATTTGACTTGATTGATTGAGACATAGAACTCTGTGGGACCATAGGAGACTTGATTGTAGCATGTACCCCCTCGTCTCTCGACGGCCACGATCGCCGTATGACGTTACGTACCTCATATGGAGTAGCTGGCCTAGTCCGTCTCCGTATTTCGGTACTGGAGCGTAACATCTACCAAGTGCAAATGATCTTCCCAAGACCCTCCAAATTCCAGGACGCAGGATCTCAGCATATCTTCTAACGTCTGGATTGTTCTCTCCGATTGCCCGTCAGTCTGAGGGTGGTAGGCGGTGCTGAACTTCAGTTGGGTTCCCAAGCTGTCATGCAAACTCTTCCAAAAGTGAGAGGTAAATCTAGTATCTCTGTCAGATACGATACTTACCGGAACTCCATGAATCCGGTAGATGTGCCGCATGTACAGTGCTGCCAACTTCTCGGTGGATAAACCAACCTTGAAGGGAATAAAGTGAGCTGACTTCGTCAGTCAGTCCACGATAACCCAAATGGCATCCTTCCCTCCTTGGGATCGAGGCAGTCCCGATACAAAATCCATCGTTATGTGCTCCCTTTTCCACTCCGGAATGTCAAGCGGCTGCAATAATCCTGCTGGTCTCTGTCTGCTAGCTTTAACTTGCTGACAAATTAAACATCTAGCCACATACCTGGATACGTCATTCTTCATTCCATACCACCATACTATAGTTCGCATATCTCGGTACATTTTGTTGGCTCCTGGATGTATGGAATACTGCGACTGGTGCGCTTCTTGCATCAGCTCGTTCCTCAGTTCGCCAGTTGGTACGTAAAGCCTCATACCATTCTTCAATGCTCCGTCGTTGGCGATTGAGAATCCTTCAAGTGTTCCTGCCAGTACTTGGTCTCTGAGTTTGTAAAGCGTCTCGTCTTAGAATTGTGCCTCCTTGATCCTGTCCATAAGACTCGAACGTACTTGCAACTGCATCAATGATGATTCATCTCCTGGTACGATGGCTTCTCTTCCAAGTTTCTTCATTTCCTCCTCGGGCAGTACAATTTCCAATCCAAGCTTCTCCATGTCCTCCAGCAAATGGCGCTCCTTGGTCAAGAACATCGTCATTGGGTATCGACTAAGTGCATCTGCAACAACATTAGCCTTATCCGGATAATACTGCAGGTTGATGTCAAAATCCTTCATCAGCTCCAGCCATCGTCTTTGTCTCATGTTCAGCTCCTTCTGAGTGAAAACATATTTCAGACTTTTATGGTCTGTAAATATTTCCACTCTCTCTCCATACAGGTAGTGCTTCCATAGCTTCAAAGCAAATATCACCGCTGCAAGCTCCAAATCATGTGTGGGGTAGTTCTTCTCATGAGTCCGTAATTGTCTAGATGTATAGGCAATTACTTTTTCGTGTTATTGAAGAACGCAGCCCAGTCCCTTATCGGAAGCATCACTATAGATTGAGAAACCGCCGGTACCTGCGGGTAGCGCAAGTATCGGCGCTGTTGTAAGCCTCTTCTTCAGTTTCTCAAAAGCTGACTGGCATGCTTCAGACCATATGAACTCCTCGTTCTTCCTGGTAAGCTTCGTCATTGGCTCCGCAATCTTGGAGAAATCCTTCACGAACTTTCGGTAGTAGCCAGCTAGTCCCAAAAAGCTCCTGATTTCTGCAACCGAGCTTGGTGCAGTCCACTTCTCAATAGCAGCTATCTTCTTTGGATCTACCGAAATTCCTTTTCCTGTGACAACATGGCCCAAAAATTCCACTTTGTCTAAAAAGAATTCGCATTTGGATAGCTTACCATAGAGCTTCTCCTTCCTCAAGGTACTCAGCACTCTCCTCAAGTGCTCTTCATGCTCTTCCTCCGTCTTCGAGTAGATCAATATGTCATCGATGAAGACAACAACAAACTGATCCAGATATTCATGAAAAACCTTGTTCATGAATACCGCGGGAGCATTCGTCAGTCCAAACGGTATGACCAAGAATTCAAATTGTCCATACTTGGTGTTGAACGCCGTCTTGGGAATATCCTCCTTCCTGACCTTGATTTGATGGTAGTCTGATCTGAGATCTATCTTCGAAAATACCTTGGCTCCACTCAGTTGATCAAACAGGTCATCGATCTGGGGCAGGGGGTACTTGTTCTTGATGGTAATGTTGTTCAGCGCCCGGTAGTCAATGCACATCCGCACAGTTCCATCCTTTTTGGGCACGAACAAAACTGGTGCTCCCCAAGGTGAAGCTCCGTCTCTGATAAATTCTTACGACTTCAACTCGTCGATCTGATCCTTCATCTCCTTAGCCTCCTTGGGGTTGACTCTGTAGCATCCCCGGGAAATAGGGGAAGAGCCGGGTACTAGATCGATGGTGAATTCCATACCTCGATCCGGCGGCAATCCTGGAAGACTATCTGGAAAGACGTCCATAAATTTCGCAATGATAGGGTGAGTTGGCCCGGGTTCTTCGGTGATTGAGGACTAGGTAATACTCTTCATGTCCTCCGGAGCTCAAGAGATTTCAAACTCCGGTTCTCCTGGTGGGCTGAAGATTACACATCCTCGGTGACAATCTATCAGCGCATGCTGTTCACTTAACCAGTCCATCCCTAGGACTACATCATAGTTGGGCAGGGGCATCACTAGTAAAGGTGTTGAGAACTGATGGCCAGAGATGGTTATGGGACAATTACAAGCTTCAGTGATGGGTATAGGTCTACCACCGGTCATAACTCTACTAATCACCTTGCTAAGTCCCGAATCTATGTGGTGTGCAGACATAAACTTTGATGATATAAAACTATGTGATGCACCTGAATCAAATAATGCTAGAGCAGGATGTGAAAACACATAAATGGAACCTGTGATGACATCTGCGGTGGGTTCCTGCTCTGGCTCCCGCTCATCAACTGCTAGGGCAAAAGCTCGCCCGGTCTTCTGCTGGTGTTGTCCAAACTGTTGTTGCTGAGTAGGTAGGGGAGTTCTTTGCTGGTTGGTTCCGGTCCGGTGGGCTGACATGGGACAGTCTTTCACTTGGTGGGTGGCAGACCCACAGACTAGGCAGTGTCCTAGCCTCTTCCTGCAGATGTTTGACTGATGCCCTGGCCCCTTGCAATAGTCACAGACAGGGATCTACTTCTGGTGTGCTCTGTCATTGGTTCTCGCCTGATGATGATGCTGCTGGTGGTGCGAGGGCCTGTTGCTGTTGTTGTTGGGCCTCTTCTGACTACCCTGGAAGTCGCTAGTTCCAGGATACTCCCTCTTGGATCGAGAAGGCTGGCTCTTCTCCACGTCTTAAGCTCGGATCAGGATCCTCTCATAAGTCTTTGCGCCATCTGCGATCACAGGGGTGCGAATCTCTTCTCTTAGGCCATACCTGAATCGTTCAGCACGATCCTTGGGGTCAGCTACCAGGTTCTGGGCAAAGCGGCTTAGTCGGCCGAACTCTGTCGCATATTCGCTGACCGTCATGTTTTTTTGCTTCAGGTCCTAGAATTCCTTTCCATCTCCCGCATCTCAGATGTTGGAAAGAACTTCCTGCGAAACAGCCTCTTGAAGGTGTCCCAGTCGAGTTGCTTGTCCTGGAGTCGGGGTTCATTCCGATACCAGGTGCTCGCCACATCCTGTAGTTGGAGTCCTACAGCTTCAATCTTGAGGTCCTCGGGGAGTCGAGCGACGCTCAAGAGACGCTCCATGCTGTCTAGCCATTCATCGGCGTAGATGATACCCTCGGTTCCTTTGAAAGGTCGAGGGTCTTGCTTCTTAAAGCTCTCTATATCTCCAACCTTCATGTAATTATACGCCCCTATCAAAATAATGGCCTTAATGAAATATAACTTAACTCCTAAATCATGCTTACCTTGGCAGGTCGTGGCTCTGATGAAGTGGTTCCTCCTCTCTCGAGGGCAGCCATAGCCACATTATGGGCATTCTCCATGCCTTCTCTCATAATCGCGGTCTGCTCGCGATGGGCTGCAGCTTGGGCTGCAGTCTGTTCTCGGTGGGCTTCTGCTTGGGCTCTCTGGGCTTCAAGCACTCCTCGTAGCATTCCCACTAGGTCAGTGGGATCCACGGGCACTGGTGGGGCAGCTGGTGCGGGCACTACCGCAGGGATCTGCGGCTCAGCCCGGGGAAGTGTAGGGTTCACCGCTTGAGAAGTAGTGGCGTAAGCGCCGCGGAGTGCTGGAGATTGATGGGGACGGTCGGTCAGCTGCAACGGTGAAGGGTCTGGACGTGCTGGGGGAGATGGGGTGTGTTCCGATGATGACACCTCATCGCCAGCAGGGGTGGTCTTCTCCTTAGTCATAATCTGGAAGGTTTAGGGTTCAAACATAAGCAAGGTATCCTACCAGTCTATAATCAAACAAAAATATTTATTTATATATCAATCGGACCTATGTTGTGACAAATCAATGTTCTAGTGTTCTAATTGTTTTCTAGGTATATTTTCCTAAGTTGTTGTAGGACCTGCATGGGCCACCACTAAAAACATGTCACGATCCGATCCCAACTAGTTGGATCGAACCGGATCATGCCCAGTCTGCACCGTTGTTGAGACGGCGGCAGTAAGCTGTTCCAGTAGCAGGTAACCATACAACAACACTATATTTGTCACAACTCAACATCGAAAAATAAAACTTTATTAAACTTGGAAATTTAAATACAAATGGAAATGTTCTGAAATGAAATAACAGAATGAAAATGACAACAATGCAGAGAAAGGAAATCTATCTATCAGCCGGATCATCGGCCTCAGTCCCAACGTCCTCCAATGGGGACTCTGGCAGTACAACCGGGTACATCACAGGGTCGTAGTAGCTGTTGTATAACAGCTCTGCATCCTCAATATCCCCTAAAAATGTATCTCCAGTCAGGAGGAAGCAAAGTACAATTCATGCTAACTTAATAGTTAAATTAAATAATAGAATCATGCAGTTCTAAACAGTTTAAATATGAACAGTTTTTCAGCAGTAAAACAGTGTGATTTGAACAGGCAATAAAATATGACCGGTTTGGGTTTGTTACAGTAAAGGATAGGGGATTTGTTACAGTATGATCATACTCATTACACTATTCCTCCAGTCCCCAGTAGTTACAGTGCTCTCAGAGAGAGTTTCGTGTTTGCATCGTGGTTTAAATTTGCAGTAAAGCGATTAATTAAATAACTGTAAACTAACACAAACTATACTTGCCTCAAAGGATTTGACTGGAGTGGTAGAAGACTTCGAGACAGGAGATCAGAATCGTCCTCGAATTCCTACATTCGAGAAATTGACTCAGATTCCAGGTTTACCAATCTAGCTACGCTAGTTGAAATCTCTATTTGTGTCCTAATCCAATTTTAATTCTTTTAATTAACAAAACACGAAAACACGATTATTTGTGCGTTGATTTAGTACAAGGGAAAAAGATTGTTTTAAACTTTTGAATTCGGAAAACTTCGTCGATACCAGATTAATTATTAAACTTGGTATTTTTATAGTTTATAAATATAAAGCTAATTTTCTTATTTAGTGAGAAATACATAATTTTTAATTAAATAAAAACTTGTCAATTTTAGGTGAGAAGATCTTAATTATTTTTATTCGAAAATACTTTTTATTTATTTTACTCGTTTAATACAAAAACTCGCAAAACCAGAAATAACTAAAATCTACGCTACCAATTACAGTTACAGACCACAACCAGCTGGGCTTATGCCCATTACAATTTATTTACATAAATTGAAATAAAATAAAACTGCCGTTAGTCCTAAACTTTAAATATGAATAAAATATGATCAGAATTAAATAGTAAAAATAAAGATAAAATATAGAGTCTCAGATATGGTCCAATCCTTAACTGGGCTAATAACTCAACGTCCGGGCGAAGCCGGTTTCGTTTGCACTTAGCTGGGTCCATTGACCGATACGGTCGTCACCCAAATCCAAATATTAAATAAAATTCCAAAATCCGTTTTAAATTCATTTTTAAAATAATCTAGAATTTACAAAAAAATCTGGCAGCATCTCCTCTGTTTTTAGTCAACCCAAAAACTGGAAAATAGCGCCGATAATTTTCCTGCAAATCCCAAACCAGGGAATCCCCAAAATATATATACAGAAAAACACAACCAATCTACAGAATATTCGGAACGACCCGAAATAATTTCGGAAGTCCGATTCCAGCCCAAAAACTCACAGAACGCTACCGAAAAAAATCCGGAAAGCCAAAACATACCAAAAACCAATTCCCGAAATATTTCGGAAATCTAAAATAATCCACAGAACCTTTCTGAAGGTTCCGAAAAAATACGACGTCGCTAAAACCGAATTCCCAAGGGGAATCGGGGACCATTTCTTATCATAGACTATATGAAAAAGAGACGGGACAGGGGTTATACCTCAGGTTGCTCGGCTAGAGCTCTCAGATGAAAAATAGAGAAAGAAATAAGAGTTCCGAACAGCAACGCAAAATCGGGACAACGTCCAAACTGAAATCCAGCTCCTGGTCGGGAACAGAAAGTCCCAAAACGCGAATCGGGGCGCTGGGACAGCAGCGAACAGCCACAACGCTGCCACAGAACAGCGGATCGGGGCGCGCCGGAACGACGCGGAAGCGGGGAGGCCGAGCTAGGGCTCGGGCGCCGGGGCTGGAGTCAGTGGAGTCAGGCGCTGAGCCTCGACGTCGGGAAGGGGAGGCCGACAGGGGTGTCGGGCTCGCGGGGCGCACTGAAGAAAGGGGCTCGGCCGGAGGGGGCGAATGGGGCTGGACGGGCGCACGAGGAGAGTCGGGCGCGGGCGCGACGTCGGGTCGTCGGAGGCCGGCGGGTGTGGGCGCGGCTCCGCTGGACGGGCGTCGGGTCGGAGGTTGGCGCGCCGAGGGCTGGCGTCGAGAAGGGGTCGGAAGAGAGGGGGTTGAAGAGTTGAGAGTGAAGTTGTAAGGGAGGAGAGAGTGTTCTGTTGGTTAATAGTGGGGTGAAGTGCTGGAGTTGTAGAGAGGAGGGGGCTAAGAAGGATGGGGGTGGTTGGTTGTACTAAAAATAGGGAGAGTGAGTGAATAAGGAGGAATAGTTGGTGAATGTATGGAGAGGAGCAGAAGAGGGGAGAGAAATAGGGAGGGCTTTGAATGTGGGATGGGGTTATGCTGGTCCCTCGTGGACCAGCTCCCCAAAAAAAATATATTTTTTTAATTTAATTATTTATTGAAACCAAATCAGGATTAAAAAGGAATTGGGTTCGGGCTCAGGCTCGTGTCTGGGTTCGAACTCGGGTCTGGGTTTGAACTCAAAATCCATGTTATTATTTTTGAAATAATTTTAACACTCAAAATTATAATAATAATAACAGAAATACTAATAATAATTTAATTCACAGAAAATGGTTTTACATGAGGCCTGAGAATGAATTGATAACATTGCCTCTTATGCTTAACGCTGCTGGAACAAGTAGACACTTGAATAATGAGATGCCTTATGAATGATAGAATAAGAAATGAACTGGCTATGCTATCGAACCAATGAACTGAATGAAACTAGAATCATGTACTCTCTGTATATCTGTTGCAAGAATATGAAATGTTGCTGTCCCTTATAAGAAATGAATGAATGAATAATGTCCCTATGAAATGAATGAATGTTACGTTCCTCTTAAGAAAGGAATGATATGAGATACGTTGCAATGAAGCAATGAATGAGAAATGATAAAGCTGGGATCGTTGAGATCACCAAATGAAATAATGGTAATGATGAAATGAATAAGTCATTGAATATGACTAATGATGCACTGTTGCCTTTACTTTCCTTAGTATATTTTACCATGCGATTTTGTTCACAATCGAGTCGAACATACATTCGCATGGTCATGGACAACTTGTATACAAGGTTTGAGTAATAATTTTCTCGAACAGTTTCTAGGTCCCTGGGGACCGATTCGACATAGGAGGAAATAATGATGAGTGCTATGGGAGCACGGATAAGGCGGGGTGGCATAGAGGCTCGCCACCTACGATGCTGACCGCATTATATTGAAATGAAATGAAATAAAAAGAGTCCATATGGTTTAACAACACCAGTGACCATGTAGTCGGGATGCATGCTAATGAATGTTTTGTGCAGGCAGAGTAAGTATATCGGATAACAGTATTTGATGCAGGTACGAGAAGTCGGCTATCGGTAATAAATCACATAATTGTGATATTGTATAAGTTGGTTTAACATGCCTGCTTAACATGTTCCATTCAGTATGCTAGAAAGATGCCTTACTATAAATAGTGCTCAAACATAACATCCATGCTAAGTGATGCTTGAAGTGAGAACTATCATAACATGTTTAAGATGTTAATGTTAACGATGCCTTAATGACGCCTTTGTATGATAACACCAAGAATGTTATAATGATATGTCCACATGAATATTGCTAATATTATGTTTACATGCTTCACCATGATTGTTGCCCATGAACTGTAAACTGATGCTAGGCCCCAAATAGAAAGATCATTATATTAAATGCTTGCTAAAATTGACCATTTAGTGTTGGTTTAGGCGAGTGGGTTGGATTCTGCTCGCCAGTACATAGATGATGTGCTGACCCACGTTTTGTGGGCAGGTGCTCATGCTTGGAATGTTCTACACATGAAGATTGGCTTGATTGGTCCCGCGGCATCGAAGATTTGTTGGGCATACAGAAGCTCTCCTTGTACTAGATGATGTCTTTTGTTTATAAAAGGCATAATGTATGGAACATTGTAATCATTGATACCAGTGAGTTGTAAGCCAAGTCGGTATATCGAGTTGAAATATAATGTATCCAAATATCAAATGTAAGTTGTATAGCATTGTTCAGTTGGCTTTCAATGTAAAGTGAGATGTGCTGTAAACATTGTACTTCAATACAAGTCTTGTACTCTTCTTCAATTATCAATAAAGAGAATATAGTTCTATATATCTCTGTGTGACTTCAAGTTATTCTTTTGTCTCCGCTGCTATAAAAAAGTGATGTATTTCTATTCAATGAGAGAGATTGTCCTTATTAACTTCAATTTGTCTGCTTCTACCGCTGCGATTTGTCCATATTTAAAGATTATCGATTATGTACCATCTTTGCCTTGTACAAGTGCAATACCAGACTTGTACGACATCACGCCCAAGCAAGGACGATCGATTCCAAGAGATAAAATATGTGAATAAATGACTCTATGAATCGGGGCGTGACACCAGCCATCACGCTTGATAGGTAACATCACTACGAATACCATAAGTATAAGTTCAAATGGCTTGTGATGCCAGCGACCGGTGCATATAGACTAAGTGGGCTCGCTGGTGGCAATCCACGTGCGAGTCCTTGCATTGAAATAAGAAATCTGAGTAAGCTAAACAACTGAGTGAACATCAGAATGAAAACTTGAATACTTCGTCCACATGAGGCAGGAACACGCCCTTGACACTCCTGAATGCTTATACAAATCTGTTAAGTCTTTACGTATAATATGTTGGCTAACTTGGTTTGCCTTGGACATGGAAGATCGTATGGTTAGTTTGGTAAGTTGCGCATGTTATTCTTACGAGATATGTTTTGTAATATATGCCATGAAACTAATCCTAAGACAAGATAGAAAGATGATCAATTGATAGATGGTGCATGAAAGTAAATCGAACATGTTTGGTTATGATAGTGAGCGGGCGAGCTAGCCTCCCCACCAGTGCATGCAATGTACTGATAACCACCCAGATTGCTTGCAGGGTGCGAGAGAACCTCGTCAGGTGCGGAGTCTTTCCTCGAACGTGCTATCTTTGAGCCTTGGAGCGTTGCAAGGGAGCTGAAGCAACATATACAAGACATAATGTATTGGAACAACGCCATGAATCATTCCATGTTGTAAGCCACTTGGCACATCTTTTATGTTTTGAGAGAAAGAGCTTGAGCGAATTGTAACCTCGGTCTAGCGTCGCTTGTAATACTTCTTGAATATCAATAAAGACTCTTGAATTCGTTTCAACTTGTGTTTAATTACTTTTCGCTGCAAATGGGAACACTTTGTACGACTCTGTGGCCTAGCTTCAATCGACCGTTTCTGGACTTGGCCTTGTACGAGTGCAACCTAGGCTCATGCGACATCACGCCTTAGCGAGAATGATCGCTCCTCCGAGAGCGGGGCATGATAAATTGGTATCAGAGCACGGCTTTACGTCCTTGGACTTCATGTCGATTCTCTCAGTTTTGAAAGCTCGTTAATGGATAAAGGAAGTATATGCTCTTGTTCGTTGTTCCTTCGGATGTTTCATACAATAAGTCTAATATTTTCAAAAAGTTCGTACAAGTATTTGGTTGAATGAGATCGAGATGCGAAGGCCTTTGTGCCGAAATGTGTTCGACTCGAGTTGAAAGGAACCCATGTTAAAGTTAGCAATTGGTGTGCATGCCTGAATAACCTTATGCTGACAATAGCAAACGAGTGTACGAGACCAAAGTATAGTTTGAACAAGACGGCTATGCACACAACCTTTTGGCTAGGTTGTGCCGAGTATCGCGCACCTAGACCTTCTGGTGCAAGCGAGTTTGCGAGCGAGATTGAATATCGCTCGGACAAGAATAAGTTAGACTTATAGTCTATATCGATGAAGACGCTATCGGACCAACGCTAAGGCGAACACGGAAAATAGTTCTTCGATTTTGAGGAACGGACGAACGTATATTCGAACGTGTCGATTGTGAATCTAATAATCATTTGATCTGTAGAATGACTTGACCCCGAGTGGTGTACGTAATAGTCTCGAAGAAGAATAAGGATGAGTTTTGACAATTGGTCGAGTGGCTCGAACCCTGAGTGCTGTATGGACTATCTTGGAAACTGTTCGAGTAAAATTAAGAATTTACGTGTAGCAACGAGTATATCCTCAAGCCATGATATCATACAAAGCCTTAGAACGAGTAACACTTAGTTGGTCGTGATTTCGAGAGTCTCGAACGAGATATCGTTCGGACGATTTGTGAATGTGTAGTGCAAATTATAAAATAGTTGAATAGAGATTTGGAATGATGAAATAAATTGATGTCTTTGTCGAAAAAACTTGGTGGATCGTACATGCGATTTTGGATATAGTCGAATGGATTGAAACTTGAGTTGAGATGAAATACTCATAGACGAGATCAAAGATACCACGATTGGAAGATAGCGTGCATGAAAATGTTGGTTTGGAGATACGAGAATGATTCTAAGGGTTTGGGATAGATGTTGCTCAATGACCTGAGTTAGCATAGAACGTTGCGAATTGAGGAATTATATTGCACGACTCAGATTTTGTTGCAAAAGAAAGATCGTCAGTTTACGTACATCATCGATGGTATTGAGGCGTATCAAAGATTGATATACGATAACTCGGGGGTACTCTGGTTCGAGGAATGATGATCGTGTAAAGTGTTATTGTTTTGATGGATGCTAAACTAGAGATTTGAATGAAATGAATGCTTGAATGAAAATGAGAGCGTCCTGATTGTTTCGAAGATAACCACAACGTTGACGTTCTTGTCTTGTGCGAGCGCAACTCCAGCCTCACACATGCGTCACGTCAGATTTGGGACTATCATTCCGCGTGAGCGGTGACATGGTGATTCATGTCCAGTGGGAATGATCGAACTCGGGAGATCAAGACATGGCAATTTGGATTGCTTCGACTTATGGTTTGATGCGAAGGTGAATTCGAGAATTGTTCGGACTTGTGATAGACGATTAAATAAACTTGAGGATTGAGTAGGTCCAATCTGTGTATCGAGAATGAATTAGTCTAGACTCAATACAAAAGTTACGTCCTGATGAGGATGATTAGCCTGAGGGAGCGTTGGCATGGTGATTTCATGTCCACCGTAGATAATCAGACTTGCGTGAGATTGGGGTTGAAATTCTTTGTACTTGTTTTTCACCACTTAGTTTTTGATCAAACGCTTTATGTTATGTTACATTGGTTGTAGTTAATTATTGAGATTGCAGACAATTTGCATGGGTACTTCAAAAAGTATAACTGATTGAAAGACTAAACTTTTTTTTATATGGAGAATTGGATCTCCTAATATCAATAACTTAATAACTTATAATCTTCCGTAATATCAATTCAAATAGAAAAAATGCATGATTTAAAATTTCTTGTGAATAATTCAAGCTAGGGTCTGAATTAGAACCATGTTTTTATATTAAATTGGAGTGTGGTACAATTCTCGTGTAAATATTGGGATACATTATTTTTGAAACTATTGGTTGGAGTATAGTTTATTTTTGAAACTGTTGGTTGGAGTATAAATTTTCAAATACAACATGGAAGAACAATTCTAAACAAATATGCTAAAATGGAAGGTATTTATGACAAGTTTCTCAATATATCCATCTCGAAGACACCAAACAATTAGCATATTTTTTATTACGAAAAACTTCAAAGTATATGCTGATAATAAAATCTTTATATTGCATCAATCACTATCCATACCATCTTATTTATGCCAAAGGGATTACAACAAATTTTCTAAACTGCACATGTGCAGAAACACTTGTGCCCAATGCAATTGGCGAAGGGGCAGCCATTGCACAGAGCCTTGCACTGTGCATCAGTTTGGCAAGATGAAGCCGCCTGGACCGAGACTGCCATAGCTGTAATATGCAACAAAAAAATATAAATATGGTATCATGTACGTAGAATTGATTATAATTGTAGCTTAATGTTAATTTCATACATTTCACTATTTTAGTTTTTTAATTTAATATTTTATCTTTTTTATTCAACAACTTGTTACCATCAACTATTGAATATTATTAATTTGATACAATAAATGACAAAATTATTTCTCCGTTTCATCCAACTCCCACCCCCCACCTCCGGGTACCCCTCCACCCCCGTGTGCGGCTCCTCCACCCCTTGCACCACCCCTCTCTTTCTCTCTCTACGTGCAGCAGCAACGTCAACAACGCCAGCGTGCACGGAGAGAGAGAGAGAGGGGGGCGTTGTGGTGCAGGCAAGGTAGGTGGGGCGGTGGTGGGACAGCGGAGGGATGGGAGGGGGGCGGTGGTGCAGCCGGGAGGGTGGAGGTGGGGCGATGGTGGGGTTTCCAATGTGGGGGGGGGAGGTGCGGTAGTGTAGCCGGAGGGGTGGACGCGGCGGGGCAGCCGATTTGGAGGGGGGAGGGAGAGAGAGATTTAGGATATCAGGTTGATGTATATTAAAGTTTATTGTATCAAGTTTAAAATATTCAATGGTTGAAGATATTAAGTTAAAATTAAGCCTAATTTGTATATATAATAATTATGTGTTAGTGATTTTGGACTCCACAGAGAATGTATAAAGAAAATGGAAAACTCACAGGCTGCCATGATGAAGAGTACCACGAGGAGAGCAAGCATGAGGGTCATCTTCTGTGCCATTTTCTTTGTGCTGGAAAATTAGTTGGAGATGCGTGTGTTGAAAATACTTGTAGGTAGCACTGGTGGCTTGCTACTTGTTTAAATAGGAGAGGATCATAATTGTTGTACTATATTCATGCATCAAAACTAATTGCATGTGTATTCTAATTCATAGCCTTTAGCCTGCATATTTGGGTTAGTTCATGCACGAAAATCTTTCCAGAGGAAGAATCTTAGGGGACGTTTGGTATGGGGAATATTATATACCCAAGAATTATATATTCTCGAAAATTAAATTTCAAGTAATTAAAATTCCTGAAAAATTATATTACCATGTTTGGTGACTATATAAATATTCCCCAAAAAAAGAGATAAAAAACAAAAAAAGAAGAAAAAACCCAGAATCGAAATAACGTCAAAAAGGGGGAAAAACTACAAAAACGATCAAAACAAAAATCGACAAAAACAAAAAAAAACAAAAAATAAAATAAAACGACAAAAAAACTCAAAAATGAAAAAAAAATGACAAAAAAAACCAAAACCATCAAAAAAAACGACAAAAGCGACAAAAAGCAAAAAATATAAAAAAAGGACAAAACTAAAATATGACAAAAAAACCAAAAAAACCAAAAACGACAAAAAACTAAAAACGAAAAAACGATAAAAATGACAAAAAAGATAGAAAAAGATAACAAATTACCAAAAAGCGACAAAGAAACGACAAAAAGAATAAAAAGTGACAAAAACTACTAAAAGACCAAAAAAAACAACAACAAAAAAGATGAAAAAGATAATAAATTACCAAAAACCGACAAAAAAGACTAAAAAATGACAAATAACTTCTAAAAAACGACAAAAAGGACAAACCGACAAAAAAAATAAAAAAGGATAAAAAATGACCAAAAGCGGCAAAAACCGATAAAAATGACAAAAGATGACAAAAAGAATTAAAAATATGACTAAAAAAACTTTAAAAAACGAAAAAGACCAAAAAGCGATAAAAACAACAAAAAACGACAAAAAAGAATTAAAAATGACAAAAAATACTAAAAAATAATAAATACGACAAGATGACCAAAAAGCGATAAAAACGACAAAAGACGACAACAAAGACCAAAAAATAATTTCAAAAATGATAAAAATGACAAAAAACTACTACAAAAGGGACAAAAAAGCGACAAAACAATAAAAACCGACAAAAATACCAAAAAGCGGTAAAAAGCGATAAAAACGACAAAAGACTACCAAATGTCCAAAAATGACCAAAAAACTACTTTAAAACGACAAAAAGGAGAAAAAACGACAAAAAGACAAAAAAAACAAAATGCGGCAAGAAACGATAAAAAAGGGAAAATAAATGATAAAAATGCAAATAACGTTAAAAAATGATCAAAAAAAGAAGAAAACAAATTAAAAAAATTGTTTTGCCCGGCAAAAAAAAAAATACCTATTTTTAAGGGATATGATTCTCATGTTTTATGGGTAAACTATTTACTCGGATATTTCTAATTCCTGGAAATAATTTTTTTATGGCCCAAACAAGCATGGTAATAGGTTCTCACCATAAATTTTTTCAGGAATAAAAAAAAATACCGCATACCAAACGTCCCCTTAGGGTCTTCTTGGCAATTATGGGGATAGCGGTTATGAGTTATTTTTAGAGTAGCGGAAATGAACGGTTATGAGGAGTCCGATTTTTGGTGGTTTTAAGTAGCAACTTTTAAACGAGTCCAATCCATGCTTGGTAGTTCATTAACCAGCGATTTTGAAAGTTTTTTTTCATAATAATAAAATTACCTTTATTTCCATATATAAATAAAAGTTATTCTTGATAAAAATGGGTTTATGAACATGAATGTAACTTTTACATCAAAAATCCTCTCATGCATTCTTGTCTCAGAAAACAACTCTGTATCCAATGGAACTCCAAAGACAAGTACAAGGTAAGTTCTTGAATTTTTCTTTAATTGGGAAGAAAAGAGCAAGTCACGGGAAGGAAAGAAAGAGAAATGCAGAAAGGAAAAAAAAAGGATTTAGTTATTAGTAGTTATATTTATATATTTTTGACGAGGATATAAATAGAATAAAATAATAAAGTCACCCAAAATCCAAGGGTGTTTACAAAGCCACCCAAAAATATATTACATCGGTTTTGGAAGATTTTTGAGCCGACCAAATCTAGTGGTTAAAAAAAATTTAACAAGCATAGATTTTCATAAACGGTTGGTTTAAAAACACCCCAAAATCAGTAAAAACACCATTACCAAGTAGACCCTTAGAGAAGGCGCAGTCTCTCGGATTCGATACTGAAACCCCTCCTAATCCAGGCTTTAGAGACAAGATATATTGTACTAGGGGTGAGCATTAGGTTGGTTAGCAGTAGCGGAGTTTGGCTAGAAATTTTGTTGAGGGATAAAGTATATTTTTAGAAGGATAAATTATATTTTGGAGAACCGTATTGTATTTTTGAAGATGTAAGTAATATATAAATTTTAATTTTTTATAAGAAAAAATACTAGGGAGTGGGGAACTAGGGGGAGGGCTGGCACATGTCCCCCCTTAATCCTCAATAACCTCCGCCACAGTTGTTTCGGTTCAACCGAACAAAAATTTATGAAAACTTTAACCGAATCGTTTTATTGAATATTGTACAGAATTGTAATTTTGTATTACCGAACCGAATCGGACTTAACCTAATCAAAACAGTTTAGTTATTTTGATTTTTGCATATCATACCATTAAGGATTAATTGGTTTTGACGTTTCCTTTTGCGAGTCGGTCTAGGATTTACAATAAATTTTTTCACAACAAAAAATTTTAGTTAAATTTTACAACAAATTTTGACAGTCAAAGTGTATATAAAGTAACAAAATATACAAATATAACAAAGCCAAATAAATATAATTTTACAAATGTTAAACACAGCTACAAGCAGGTCCAGACTTTATATGAGGCCCATGAGATAGCTGCTTGGGTCCAAAATTTTAGAGGACACCAATTTTTATATATTATTTAATGTATTTAAGTTCAATTCTGAACAAAAGTCCAATATACTCATTCTTATATTCTGATATTGATGGATCATATCTATTATTGGAACACTCATTAATAAAAGAAGCAAAAAGAGCACCATACGTGCTTAATTATTTGAAAAACTGGACGATTGTCATCCAAATGCCAATGTTGCTTACAAATTTTTTTTGAATATACCAATTACAGTTGTATCTGCATAAAGAAATTTTTTCATGTTAAAGTTGGTCAAAACTTATCCGGTGAATTATGTCACAAGAGAGATTGAATGTTTTGGCTATGTTAGCCATCGAGAAAAATTGATTATGTAAATTTAATCAGTATTTGGCCTACAATACATCGAGACAAGCAATATTTAAGTGACTTTGTGATGCATTTGAGGATGAGTTTGATGGCCAAAGAGTTTTTTTTTTCTTTTACATTTTATTATTATCATTATGAACTACCCAAAACATTGTTAGCTTCTTATTTTTTTGTCTTAACATTAGGTGTTTTTAACATCTTCAGTTTTTTTAGTATTTTATTGTAACATATATTATATTATATTTTTGTTTATTATTTTATTTATTGAATTTTGTGTTGATAATACGAATGTACGATCATTGATTGGAAAAAAAAATATGAATATTAAGTTTTTAGCACATTTAGATTTTGTCTCAAATATCAAAATTTAAAGTCCTGTCACTGACTACATGCCTATATCATAGATCAATAAATCAATTCTATTTTGAAAATATAAATATTGAACTGTAGGTGCTGTTAGATAAGTAATTGTACTTCGATTTTCGGTCAGAGTCGATTTTCAAAGCCTAAAACTAAAAGGCTTAATTGTACTTTGCTACCCTCAACTATTCCGCCTTTTCAACTTGATACCATAAACTTTTTTTCGTAACAAATTGGTACCTCAACTATTATTTTTTTTTCAACTTGATACCTAATTTTCAAAAATTTCGAAAATGTCCTTCCCTCTTCCTTCCCTCCACCCCCTTCCCCACTCCGGCCACCCCCCCTGCTAGCTCTGGCCGCCCTACCCCCCCCCCCCTGCTAGCTCCACCCCCCCCCGCCCCCCACCCCCCCCCCCCCCCTGCTAGTTTCGGCCACCCCCTGCCCCGCCTCCCGCCCCGCCCTCCCTCCCCAGCCCCCCTCCTCCCGTGCTGCCGCGGCCTAGGGGAGAGGCGGGGGCGGGCGGGCGGCCGGAGCGAGCAGGGGGGGGGGGGTGGGGGGCGGGGGGGGCGGAGCTAGCAGGGGGGGGGGGGGCGGCCGGAGTGAGCAGGGAGGGCGACCGGAGCGTGCAGGGGGGGAGGGTTAGGGGTAGGGGTAGGGGCATTTTAGTCCAAAATAACATCTGGGTACCAAATTGTTACAAAAAATAGTTTATGGTACAAAGTTGAAAAATAGTAATAGTTGAGGGTAGCAAAGTGCAATTAAGCCAAACTAAAATTCAAATTAAATAACCACAAAATTTCATAGTCAAAACCGAAAACCGAACATAAATTGAAAAATCAAATTAAATAGCTTAAACCGGTTCGGTTTTTAGGTTTGGATCAAGATATACTGTCTTTTTTTTTTTTTTTGAAAACACACGCACACACACAATTGGGGGGCTCGAACCTTGCCGGCCCCTCCGGATGTCCGCTCTAATACCACTAGGCTAGAGAGCTCGGACGATCAAGATATACTCAGTCCTTGAATTATGCTTGCGTTCACTACAAATTTTGCACTAGGTCCAGGCTCGGGTCTAGGTTGGGTAGGATTTATTTAGTTTGGGCACTTCTATCAATGTCTACTTTTGATATATATATATATATATATAAAGTCTACTTTTGAGTAGCGGACCTACTTTTTGCGGTAGTCGAAATTATGGGTGAGCAAATACCGACCGATACCGAAAAACCGACCGAATACCGATTAAAAGTATTCCGAAAAATCGAACCGAAATTATGTACCGATACCGAATTGCCGAACCGACTAAATTACGGTATAATGGTAATGGTAACGGTTTGAGTGTAATACCATACCGAAAATACCGAACCGAACCGATTCACACACACACACACACACACACACACACACACACACACATATATATATATATATATATATATATATATATATATATATATAAACACGCACACGCACACACACACATTTTTTTATGTTGTTCATGATTAATTTTACACTACTCTTTTTTATTTTTATCTTTGTTTTGGTTGGTTTCCTGGAACTTTGAATGGATTTTAGTGGACTTGAATTTATGTTAAGAATGCTAAGAATTGAGTTTTTGATCTTTTGAGCATTATGTTTTTGTGTTCTCATAGAATTTTGAAGTAAATTTTGGTTACTTAAACTTATACTAAAGATTAAACTTAGTGACCGCGTTTGATATTTTAAGCTCATTTTTAGGTGTTTGCGACTTGTTACATATTGTTCTAATAATTTTGATTAATTGTTTGGTTGGTAGAGGCTTTGCTTTAAAATTAATGCTTCCAAAAAAGTAAAAAAATATATATTATAGGTTAAGAGGTTTTACAATATTAAGTGTGTTAATTGATCAAATATTAATTGGTAAAATACCGATACCGAACAAAAATCGACCGAAATACCGATTTAACCGAAACCGAAAAAACCGATCATAAATGGTACGATATTGGTATTGATTTTTCAAATACCGATTTTAAAAAATACCGAAAAAATCGACCAAATACCGACCGATTATACCGACGCTCACCCCTAGTCGAAATTACGACTAAACTTGTAAGCAGCAGAGGTTGAACATCTACAATATATACATTGTAACCAATAAAGGTGCAACGTTGGTTCTATGGTCTAGCGGTTAGGACATTGGACTCTGAATCCAGTAACCCGAGTTCAATTCTCGGTAGAACCTCTTTTTTTCTTTTTTCCTGTCATTGTTTAACAATATATTTATTTCTCATCTATTTTGTGTAATATGTAGAGAATATGCATAACTGGTTTTGTCAATAATTATTTTATAACCTATAGAATCAAACATTTCTCAGCTACATTAGACAAATCCAAGTCTAGAGATAAAATCAAGTAAAATTTATCAGGGGGATCTACAAAATATAAATACTATTGCTGGTCTAGAGACGAAATCAAACTTTTTTGGACTAACACTAGACAAATTGTAAGGTGTAGTCAAACCGAAGGCGAACAAACCAATGGGGCGGTGACCGTCCGCAACATTTACGGACACCATACCAAGCGTGATTGGCAGCTCATTGCATTTTATTTTAAAATTTCAATCAAAACTACCAGTAATACAACCTTCACTTATCAAATAAGTAAAACAGACTAACAGGAGAATTCCAAGTACAACGTGAAGTGGAATCCAATCATCATGTAGTTTAATTATAGAGAAAATTTGAGTTCGCACCCCCACTTTATTGATCATATTTTAATGTGTATTTCAGTATTTTACCATAATGTAAGTCACCTCTCATATTTTACGAATTTCGTACAACATTGACGGTCAACTGGATTGACTCAATTTTTTTAACTAAATTACCTCCCATTTTCTTCCCAAGCTGTCGGCAGCCACCTGCCTCCCCCGTCGTGCTCAGCTCTCTGCCATAATCACCACCAGCATCACCACCACCACAACCACCACCACCATTTTCACCAACACCAATATCACCATCACCACCACCACCACCACCACCTTTAACATTAACAATAAAAAATAGGGTAATTAATTTTGGGTTAAAATATGCTATGTCAGTTGCCATGTCATATGCCACATAATGGAATATGGCATCGTCCAAAAAATTTGGGAGCCAAATAGCATAATTGTCCGTAAAATATGGGAGGTGACTTACATTATAGTAAAGTACTGGGTGTACCTTAAAATATGACCAATAACTGGAGTGCAACTCAATTTTTTTCTTAATTATATCCAAAATATTATTGATTAATTATGATGCTTTGCTTGTCCACAAATCATGTATATAATGCAATATTAAAGAGCATTTTCTAGACAATTTAAAGAGTAATTTGCAAATGATGAAATTTCCAGAAAGGCGTCACATAAACAAAAAATGAAAGCAATTAAATTGGAACAAGTAACCCTAGACGAAGAACAAGTTCCTTTTTGCATTCAATGTTTGGGGACACCGAAAGAGTAACATGGATTCAGTAAAATCTCAGTATTAGTACTTTGAAAGTATAGTTGATTCAAAGAATGAACCCTTTTTTTGGGGAGATTTGGATCTCGTAATGTCAATGTCTTATAATCTTTCGTAATGTCAATTCAAATAAAAAAGTACAAGATTGGTTCTATGGTCTAGCGGTTAGGACATTGGACTCTGAATCCAGTAACCCGAGTTCAATTCTTGGTAGAACCTTAATTTTTTGCCTTTTTTTTTCCCACTATTTCTGTCATTGCTTAACAATATAGTTATTTCGTATCTATTTTGTGTAATATGTAGAGAATATGAGTAACTGGTTTTGTCAATAATTATTTTATAACCTATGGAACCAAACATTTCTGAGCTACATTAGGCAAATCCAAGTCCAGAGATAAAATCAAGTAATTTATCAGAGGACCTACAAAATATGAGTACTATTGACTAGTCTAGAGACAAAATCAAACATTTTTGGACTAACATTAGACAAATTGTAAAATCATAGTAGTCGAACCAAAGGCGAGCAAATCCCCAGAACATTTACGGACACCACGCCAAGCATGATTGGTAGCTCATTGCATTTCATTTTAAAATTTTAATCAAAACCACCAGTAATACAACCTTCGCTAATCAAATAAGTAAACAGACTAGCAGGAGAATTCCAAGTACAATGTGAAGTCGAATCCAATCATCATGTAGTTTATCCAAAGCATTATTGATTAATTATGATGCTTTGCTCGTCCACGAACCATGTATATAATGCAATATTAAAGAGCATTTTCCAGACAATTTAAAGAGTAATTTGCAAATGATGAAATTTCCAGAAAGGTGCCGACATAAACAAAAAAAATGAAAGCAATTAAATCGGAACAAGTAAGCCTAGACAAAGAACAAGTTCTTTTTCCGTTCAATGTTTGGGGACACAGCAAGAGTAACATGGATTCAGTAAAAGCTCAGTAAGGAACATGGATACAGCAGAAGCTCAGTTCGTTATTAGGCTTCATTTCCCACTATTTGGGTGTGACTTTGTGCAGAGAACCTTTCTTCCCTTGGCTCGCCTCCGTTGCAGTAATGCTCTTCCGCTAGTTGTCCTCATTCTTCTCCGAAAGCCATGGGTCCGAGCAAGTGATTTACGTGATCTCGATCTTTTAGTCATGCAGAGTGCAGCCTTCCCTGCCCTTACCTGAAGGCCGCGACGTACCTCTTTTACCACCGTGGTAGCCCTCCAGTCCACCCCCAAAGACAAACCTGTGAATTATTTCACCATGCACGATGAGACTAGCTCTTCTTTCAACAAGTCGACCAAAATGGCTTCTATGTCAAGAGTCCGAGAGCATAAAACAAATCAACATAGCATGAAAACCTATATGAAATAGCTTCCAACAGTAATGTGCAGTTGTTTCACAAGATGCCTGCAAATTTTATAAGCAACGCAAAATAGTACATGTGCAAATTCATCTAACTTAACTCTAGAATCAACAATAACAACTAAACAGTACAAAGGGGGAACATCTTCCCAATATTTTTTTATACTTTGCTTACATTCTAGAAATAATTTATTCAAAAACCTAGTTCATTTCTATATTTTGCCAATATTTCAGAAAAAACTGAAAATTTGCTGTAGCATTAAATGAAGAGTTCAATACTATATACCAAATAATGCAACAACATCATCATAAATATTTTTTAAAACTTTTTTATTAATTTGGAAACAGGTCAATCTAACTCTGTTAATTTAACAGTGTCACTGAATAAAACAAATGTTCTTGCTCACTAGGATACAAGATAACATTATGTATGTAGAATTTCATCTATGTGGAACAACATCTAAAGCAAATCACATTTAATCTACACTGTAAGTAGCACAAAATTTAAGAAAATTTGGTTGTCTTGTCGGGATGAAATAACATATAATAGGCTAGCTC
>JANAVB010042020.1:13142576-13256980 GCA_029216955.1 Iris pallida | reverse complement strand
TGAGGCCTGAGAATGAATTGATAACATTGCCCCTTATGCTTAACGCTGCTGGAACAAGTAGACACTTGAATAATGAGATGCCTTATGAATGATAAAATAAAAAATGAACTGGCTATGCTATCGAACCAATGAACTGAATGAAACACTAGAATCATGTACTCTCTGTATATCTGTTGCAAGAATATGAAATGTTGCCTGTCCCTTATAAGAAATAAATGAATGAATAAATGTCCTTATGAAATGAATGAATGTTACGTTCCTCTTAAGAAAGGAATGATATGAGATACGTTGCAATGAAGCAATGAATGAGAAATGATAAAGTTGGGATCGTTGAGATCACCAAATGAAATAATGGTAATGATGAAATAAATAAGTCATTGAATATGACTAATGATGCACTGTTGCCTTTACTTTCCTTAGTATATTTTACCATGTGATTTTGTTCACAATCGAGTCGGACATGTATTCGCATGGTCATGGACAACTTGTATACAAGGTTTGAGTAATAATTTCCTCGAACAGTTCCTAGGTCCCTGGGGACCGATTCGGCCTAGAAGGAAATAATGATGAGTGCTATGGGAGCACGGATAAGACAGGGTGGCATAGAGGTTCGCCACCTACTATGCTGACCGTATTATCTTGAAATGAAATGAAATAAAAAGAGTCCATATGGTTTAACAACACCAGTGACCATGTAGTCGGGATGCATGCTAATGAATATTTTGTGCAGGCAGAGTAAGTATATCGGACAACCTGTATTTGATGCAGGTACGAGAAGTCGACTATCGATAATAAATCACATAATTATGATATTATATAAGTTGGTTTAACTTGTCTGCTTAACATGTTCCATTCAGTATGCTAGAAAGATGCCTTACTATAAATAGTGCTCAAACATAACATCCATGCTAAGTGATGCTTGAAGTGAGAACTATCATAACATGTTTAAGATGTTAATGTTAACGATGCCTTAATGACGCATTTGCATGATAACACCAAGAATGCTATAATGATATGTCCACATGAATATTGCTAAGATTATGTTTACATGCTTCACCATGATTGTTGCCCATGAACTGTAAACTGATGCTAGGCCCCAAATAGAAAGATCATTATATTAAATGCTTGCTAAAATTGACTAGTTAGTGTTGGTTTAGGCGAGTGGGTTGGATTCTGCTCGCCAGTACATAGATGATGTGCTAACCCACATTTTGTGGGTAGGTGCTCGTGCTTGGAATGTTCTACACATGAAGATTGGCTTGATTGGTCCCGCGGCATCAAAGATTTGTTGGGCATACAGAAGCTCTGCTTGTACTAGATGATGTCTTCTGTTTATAAAAGGCATAATGTATGGAACATTGTAATCATTGATACCAGTGAGTTGTAAGCCAAGTCGATATATCGAGTTGTAATCCAATATATCCAAATATCAAATGTAAGTTGTATAGCATTGTTCAGTTGGCTTTCAATGTAAAGTGAGATGTGCTGTAAACATTGTACTTCAATACAAGTCTTGTACTCTTCTTCAATTATCAATAAAGAGAATATAGTTCTATATATCTTTGTGTGACTTCAAGTTATTTTTTTGTCTCCGCTGCTATAAAAAAGTGATGTATTTCTATTCAATGAGAGAGATTGTACTTATTAACTTCAATTTGTCTGCTTCTGCCGCTGCGATGTATCCATATTTGAAGATTATCGATTATGTACCATTTTTGCCTTGTACAAGTGCAATACCACTTGTATGGCATTACGTCCAAGCGAGGACGATCGATTCCAAGAGATAAAATATGTGAATAAATGACTCTATGAATCAGGGCGTGACACCAGCCATCACGCTTGATAGGTAACATCACTACGAATACCATAAGTATAAGTTCAAATAGCTTGTGATGCCAGCGACCGGTGCATATAGACTAAGTGGGCTCGCTGGTGGCAATCCACGTGCGAGTCCTTGCATTAAAATAAGAAATCTGAGTAAGCTGAACTGAGTGAACATCAGAATGAAAACTTGAATACTTCGTCCACATGAGGCAGGAACATGCCCTTGACACTCCTGAATGCTTATACAAATCTGTTAAGTCTTTACGTATAATATGTTGGCTAACTTGGTTTGCCTTGGACATGGAAGATCGTATGGTTAGTTTGGTAAGTTGCGCATGTTATTCTTACGAGATATGTTTTGTAATATATGCCACGAAACTAATACTAAGACAAGATAGAAAGATGATCAATTGATAGATGGTGCATGAAAGTAAATCGAACATGTTTGGTTATGAAAGTGAGCGGGCGAGCTAGACTCCCCACCAGTGCATGCAATGTACTGATAACCACCCAGATTACTTGTAAGGTTTGAGAGAACCTCGTCAGGTGCGGAGTCTTTCCTCGAACGTGCTATCTTTGAGCCTTGGAGCGTTGCAAGGGAGCTGAAGCAACATATACAAGACATAATGTATTGGAACAATCATTCCATATTGTAAGCCACTTGGCACATCTTTTATGTTTTGAGAGAAAGAGCTTGAGCGAATTGTAACCTCGGTCTAGCGCCGCTTGTAATACTTCTTGAATATCAATAAAGACTCTTGAATTCGTTTCAACTTGTGTTTAATTACTTTCCGCTGCAAATGGGAACACTTTCTACGACTCTGTGGCCTAGCTTCAATCGACCGTTTCTGGACTTGGCCTTGCACGAGTGCAACCTAGGCTCATGCTACATCACGCCTTAGCGAGAACGATTGCTCCTCCGAGAGCGGGGCATGATAAATTGGTATCAGAGCACGGCTTTACGTCCTTGGACTTCATGTCGATTCTCTCAGTTTTGAAAGCTCGTTAATGGATAAAGGAAATGTATGCTCTTGCTCGTTGTTCCTTCGGATGTTTCATACAATAAGTCTAATATTTTCAAAAAGTTCGTACAAGTATTTGGTTGAATGAGATCGAGATGCGAAGGCCTTTGTGCCAAACTGTTTTCGACTCGAGTTGAAAGGAACCCATGTTAAAGTTAGCAAGTGGTGTGCATTCCTGAATAACCTTGTGCTGACAATAGCAAACGAGTGTACGAGACCGAAGTATAGTTTGAACAAGACGGCTATGTACACAGCCTTTTGGCTAGGTTGTGTCGAGTATCGCGCACCTAGACCTTCTGGTGCAAGCGAGTTTGCGAGCGAGATTGAATATCGCTCGGACAAGAATAAGTTAGACTTATAGTCTATATCGATGAAGACACTATCAGACCAACGCTAAGGCGAACACGGAAAATAGTTCTTCGATTTTGAGGAACGGACGAACGTATATTCGAACGTGTCGATTGTGAATCTAATGATCATTTGATCTGTAGAATGACTTGACCCCGAGTGGTGTATGTAATAGTCTCGAAGAAGAATAAGGATGAGTTTTGACAATTGGTCGAGTGGCTCGAACCCTGAGTGCTGTATGGACTGTCTTGGAAACTGTTCGAGTAAAATTAAGAATTTACGTGTAGCAATGAGTATATCCTCAAGCGATGATATCATACAAAGCCTTAGAACGAGTAACGCTTAGTTGGTCATGATTTCGAGAGTCTCGAACGAGATATCGTTCGGACGATTTGTGAATGTGTAGTACAAATTATAAAATAGTTGAATAGAGATTTGGAATGATAAAATAAATTGATGTCTTTGTCAAAAAAACTTGGTGGATCGTACATGCGATTTTGGATATAGTCGAATTGATTGAAACTTGAGTTGAGATGAAATACTCATAGACGAGATCGAAGATACCAAGATTGGAAGATAGCGTGCATGAAAATGTTGGTTTGAAGATACGAGAATGATTCTAAGGGTTTGGGATAGATGTTGCTCAATGACCTGAGTTAGCATAGAACGTTGCAAATTGAGGAATTACATTGCACGACTCGGATTTTGTTGCAAAAGAAAGATCGTCAGGTTACGTACATCATCGATGGTATTGAGGCGTATCAAAGATTGATATACGATAACTCGGGGGTACTCTGGTTCGAGGAATGATGATCGTGTAAAGTGTTATTGTTTTGATGGATGCTAAACTAGAGATTTGAATGAAATGAATGCTTAAATGAAAATGAGAGTGTCCTGAAAGTTTCGAAGATAACCACAACGTTGACGTTCTTGTCTTGTGTGAGCGCAACTCCAGCCTCACACATGCGTCACGTCAGATTTGGGACTATCATTCCGCGTGAGCGCTGACATGGTGATTCATGTCCAGTAGGAATGATCGAACTCGGGAGATCAAGACATGGCAATTTGGATTGCTTGGACTTATGGTTTGATGCGAAGGTGAATTCGAGAATTGTTCGGACTTGTGATTGACGATTAAATAAAGTTGAGGATTGAGTAGATCCAATCTGCGTATCGAGAATGAATTAGTCTAGACTCAATACAAAAGTTACGTCCCAATGAGAATGATTAGCCTGAGGGAGATTGGGGTTGAAATTCTTTGTACTCGTTTTTCACCACTTAGTTTTTGATCAAACGCTTTGTGTTATGTTACATTGGTTGTAGTTAATTATCGAGATTGCAGACAATTTGCATGGGTACTTTAAAAAGTATAACTGGTTGAAAGACTAAACTTTTTTATATATGGAGAATTGGATCTCCTAATATCAATAACTTAATAACTTATAATCTTCCGTAATATCAATTCAAATAGAAAAAAATGCATGATTTAAAATTTCTTGTGAATAATTCAAGCTAGGGTCTGAATTAGAACCATGTTTTTATATTAAATTGGAGTGTGGTACAATTCCCGTGTAAATATTGGGATACATTATTTTTGAAACTATTGGTTGGAGTATAGTTTACTTTTGAAACTATTGGTTGGAGTATAAATTTTCAAATACAACATGGAAGAACAATTCTAAACAAATATGCTAAAATGGAAGGTATTTATGACAAGTTTCTCAATATATCCATCTCGAAGACACCAAACAATTAGCATATTTTTTATTACGAAAAACTTCAAAGTATATGCTGATAATAAAATCTTTATATTGCATCAATCACCATCCATACCATCTTATTTATGCCAAAGGGATTACAACAAATTTTCTAAACTGCACACGTGCAGAAACACTTGTGCCCAATGCAATTGGCGAAGGGGCAGCCATTGCACAGAGCCTTGCACTGTGCATCAGTTTGGCAAGATGAAGCCGCCTGGACCGAGACTGCCATAGCTGCAATATGCAACAAAAAAATATAAAATATGGTATCATGTACGTAGAATTGATTATAATTGTAGCTTAATGTTAATTTCATACATTTCACTATTTTAGTTTTTTAATTTAATATTTTATTTTTTTATTCAACAACTTGTTACCATCAACTATTGAATATTATTAATTTGATACAAAAAATGACAAAATTATTTCTCCGTTTCATCCAACTCCTACCCCCACCTCCGGGTGCCCCTCCACCCCCGTGTGCGGCTCCCCCACCCCTTGCACCACCCCTCTCTTTCTCTCTCTACGTGCAGCAGCAACGTCAACAATGCCAGCGTGCACGGAGAGAGAGAGAGAGAGAGGGGGCGTTGTGGTGCAGGCAAGGTGGGTGGGGCGGTGGTGGGACAACGGAGGGAGGGGAGGGGGCGGTGGTGCAGCCGGGAGGGTGGAGGTGGGGCGGTGGTGGGGTTTCCAATGTGGGGGGGGGAGGTACGGTGGTGTAGCCGGAGGGGTGGACGCGGTGGGGCAGCCAATTTGGAGGGGGGAGGGAGAGAGAGATTTAGGATATCAGGTTGATGTATATTAAAGTTTATTGTATCAAGTTTAAAATATTCAATGGTTGAAGATATTAAGTTAAAATTAAGCCTAATTTGTATATATAATAATTATGTGTTAGTAATTTTGGACTCCACAGAGAATGTATAAAGAAAATGGAAAACTCACAGGCTGCCATGATGAAGAGTACCACGAGGAGAGCAAGCATGAGAGTCATCTTCTGTGCCATTTTCTTTGTGCTGGAAAATTAGTTGGAGATGCGTGTGTTGAAAATACTTGTAGGTAGCACTGGTGGCTTGCTACTTGTTTAAATAGGAGAGGATCATAATTGTTGTACTATATTCATGCATCAAAACTAATTGCATGCGTATTCTAATTCATAGCCTTTAGCCTGCAAATTTGGGTTAGTTCATGCACGAAAATCTTTCCAGAGGAAGAATCTTAGGGGACGTTTGGTATGTGGAATATTATATACCCGAGAATTATATATTCCCGAAAATTAAATTTCAAGTAATTAAAATTCCTGAAAAATTATATTACCATGTTTGGTGACTATATAAATATTCTCCAAAAAAAGAGATAAAAAACAAAAAAAGAAGAAAAAAACCAGAATCGAAATAACGTCAAAAAGGGGGGAAAAAAACTACAAAAACGATCAAAAGAAAAATCGACAAAAACAAAAAAAATAAAATAAAATAAAACGACAAAAAAAGTCAAAAATGAAAAAAAAACGACAAAAAAAAACAAAACCATAAAAAAAACGACAAAAAAAAAACAAAACCATAAAAAAACGACAAAAGCAACAAAAAGCAAAAAATACAAAAAAAAAGGACAAAACTAAAATATGACAAAAAAACCAAAAAACCAAAAACGCAAAAAACTAAAAACGAAAAAAACGACAAAAATGACAAAAAAGATAGAAAAAGATAACAAATTACCAAAAAGCGACAAAGAAACGACAAAAAGAATAAAAAGTGACAAAAACTACTAAAAAGACCCAAAAAACAACAAAAAAAAGATGAAAAAGATAATAAATTACCAAAAACCGACAAAAAAGACTAAAAATGACAAATAACTTCTGAAAAACGACAAAAAGGACATAAACCGACAAAAAAAATAAAAAAGGATAAAAAATGACCAAAAGCGGCAAAAACCGATAAAAATGACAAAAGACGACAAAAAGAATTAAAAATATGACTAAAAAAACTATAAAAAACGAAAAAGACCAAAAAGCGATAAAAACAACAAAAAACGACAAAAAAATTAAAAATGACAAAAATACTAAAAAATAATAAATACGACAAGATGACCAAAAAGCGATAAAAACGACAAAAGACGACAACAAAGACCAAAAAATAATTTCGAAAATGATAAAAATGACAAAAAAAAAACTACTACAAAAGGGACAAAAAAGCAACAAAACAATAAAAACCGACAAAAATACCAAAAAGCGGTAAAAACGATAAAAACGACAAAAGACTACCAAATGTCCAAAAATGACCAAAAAACTACTTTAAAACGACAAAAAGGAGAAAAAAACGACAAAAAGACAAAAATAACCAAAACGCGACAAGAAACGATAAAAAAGGGAAAATAAATGATAAAAACGCAAATAACATTAAAAAATGATCAAAAAAAGAAGAAAACAAATTAAAAAAATTGGTTTGCCCGGCAAAAAAGAAAACACCTATTTTTAAGGGATATGATTCTCATATTTTATGGGTAAACTATTTACTCGGATATTTCTAATTCCTGGAAATAATTTTTTTATGACCCAAACAAGCATGGTAATAGGTTCTCACCATAAATTTTTTCAGGAATAAAAAAAAATACCGCATACCAAACGTCCCCTTAGGGTCTTCTTGGCAATTATGGGGATAGCGGTTATGTGATTTTTAGAGTAGCGGAAATGAACGGTTATGAGGAGTCCGATTTTTGGTGGTTTTAAGTAGCAACTTTTAAACGAGTCCAATCCATGCTTGGTAGTTCATTAACCAGCGATTTTGAAAGTTTTTTTCATAATAATGAAATTACCTTTATTTCCATATATAAATAAAAGTTATTCTTGATAAAAATGGGTTTATGAACATGAATGTAACTTTTACATCAAAAATCATCTCATGCATTCTTGTCTCAGAAAACAACTCTGTATCCAATGGAACTCCAAAGACAAGTACAAGGTAAGTTCTTGAATTTTTCTTTAATTGGGAAGAAAAGAGCAAGTCACGGGAAGGAAAGAAAGAGAAATGCAGAAAGAAAAAAAAAGGATTTAGTTATTAGTAGTTTTATTTATATATTTTTTACGAGGATATAAATAGAATAAAATAATAAAGTCACCCAAAATCCAAGGGTGTTTACAAAGCCACCCAAAAATATATTACATTGGTTTTGGAAGATTTTTGAGCCGACCAAATCTAGTGGTTAAAAAAATTTAACAAGCATAGATTTTCATAAACGGTTGGTTTAAAAACACCCCAAAACCAGTAAAAACACCATTACCAAGCAGACCCTTAGAGAAGGCGCAGTCTCTTGGATTCGATACTGAAACCCCTCCTAATCCAGGCTTTAGAGACAAGATATATTGTACTAGGGGTGAGCATTAGGTTGGTTAGCAGTAGCGGAGTTTGGCTAGAAATTTTGTTGAGGGATAAAGTATATTTTTAGAAGGATAAATTATATTTTGGAGAACCGTATTATATTTTTGAAGATATACGTAATATATAAATTTTAATTTTTTATAAGAAAAAATACTAGGGAGTGGAGAACTAGGGGGAGGGCTGGCACATGTCCCCCCTTAATCCTCACTAACCTCCGCCACAGTTGTTTCGGTTCAACCGAACAAAAATTTATGAAAACTTCAACCGAATCGTTTTATTGAATATTGTACAGAATTGTAATTTTGTATTACCGAACCGAATCGGACTTAACCTAATCAAAACAGTTTAGTTATTTTGATTTTTGCATATTATACCATTAAGGATTAATTGGTTTTGACGTTTCCTTTTGCGAGTCGGTCTAGGATTTCCAATAAATTTTTTCACAACAAAAAATTTCAGTTAAATTTTACAACAAATTTTGACAGTCAAAGTGTATATAAAGTAACAAAATATACAAATATAACAAAGCCAAATAAATATAATTTTACAAATGTTAAACACAGCTACAAGCAGGTCCAGACTTTATATGAGGCCCATGAGATAGCTGCTTGGGTCCAAAATTTTAGAGGACACCAATTTTTATATATTATTTAATGTATGTAAGTTCAATTCTGAACAAAAGTCCAATATACTCATTCTTATATTCTGATATTGATGGATCATATCTATTATTATAACACTCATTAATAAAAGAAGCAAAAAGAGCACCATACGTGCTTAATTATTTGAAAAACTGGACGATTGTTATCCAAATGCCAATGTTGCTTACAAATTTTTTTTGAATATACCAATTACAGTTGTATCTGCATAAAGAAGTTTTTTCATGTTAAAGTTGGTCAAAACTTATCCGGTGAATTATGTCACAAGAGAGACTGAATGTCTTGGCTATGTTAGCCATCGAGAAAAATTGATTATGTAAATTTAATCAGTATTTGGCCTACAATACATCGAGACAAGCAATATTTAAGTGACTTTGTGATGCATTTGAGGATGAGTTTGATGGCCACTGAGTTTTTTTTTCTTTTACATTTTATTATTATCATTATGAACTACCCAAAACATTGTTAGCTTCTTATTTTTTTGTCTTAACATTAGGTTTTTTTAACATCTTCAGTTTTTTTCGTATTTTATTGTAACATATATTATATTATATTTTTGTTTATTATTTTATTTATTGAATTTTGTGTTGATAATACGATTGTACGATCATTGATGGAAAAAAAAAATATGAATATTAAGTTTTTAGCACATTTAGAATTTGTCTCAAATATCAAAATTTAAAGTCCTGTCACTGACTACATGCCTATATCATAGATCAATAAATCAATTCTATTTTGAAAATATAAATATGGAATTGTAGGTGCTGTTAGATAAGTAATTGTACTTCGATTTTCGGTCGGAGTCGATTTTCAAAGCCTAAAACTAAAATTCAAATTAAATAACCACAAAATTTCATAGTCAAAACCGAAAACCGAACATAAATTGAAAAATCAAATTAAATAGATTAAACCGGTTCGGTTTTTAGGTTTGGATCAAGATATACTCAGTCCTAGAATTATGCTTGCGTTCACTACAAATTTTGCACTAGGTCCGGGCTCGGGTCTAGGTTGGGTAGGATTTATTTAGTTTGGGCACTTCTATCAATGTCTACTTTTGATATATATATATATATATATATAAAAAAAGAAGTCTACTTTTGAGTAGCGGACCTACTTTTTGCGGTAGTCGAAATTACGACTAAACTTGTAAGCAGCAGAGGTTGAACATCTACAATATATATATTGTAACCAATAATGGTGCAACCTTGGTTCTATGGTCTAGCGGTTAGGACATTGGACTCTGAATCCAGTAACCCGAGTTCAATTCTCGGTAGAACCTTTTTTTTCTCTTTTTTCCTGTCATTGTTTAACAATATATTTATTTCTCATCTATTTTGTGTAATATGTAGAGAATATGCATAATTGGTTTTGTCAATAATTATTTTATAACCTATAGAATCAAACATTTCTCAGCTACATTAGACAAATCCAAGTCTAGAGATAAAATCAAGTAAAATTTATCAGGGGATCTACAAAATATAAATACTATTGCTGGTCTAGAGACAAAATCAAACATTTTTGGACTAACATTAGACAAATTGTAAGGTGTAGTCAAACCGAAGGCGAACAAACCAATGGGGGCGGTGACCGTCCGCAACATTTACGGACACCACACCAAGCGTGATTGGCAGCTCATTGCATTTTATTTTAAAATTTCAATCAAAACTACCAGTAATACAACCTTCACTTATCAAATAAGTAAAATAGACTAACAGGAGAATTCCAAGTACAACGTGAAGTCGAATCCAATCATCATGTAGTTTAATTATTGAGAAAATTTGAGTTCGCACCCCCACGTTATTGATCATATTTTAATGTGCATTCCAGTATTTTGCCATAATGTAAGTCACGTCTCATATTTCATAGATTCCGTACAACATTGACGGTTAACTGGATTGACTCAATTTTTTGAACTAAATTACCTCTCATTTTCTTCCCAAGCTGTCGGCAGCCACCTGCCTCCCCCGTCGTGCTCAGCTCTCTGCCAGCATCACCATCACCTTCACCGTCACCGCAACCACCACCACCATTTTCACCACCACCACCTTCACCATCATCACCACCACCACCACCTTTAACACTAACAATAAAAAAAATGGGGTAATTAATTTTGGTTAAAACATGTCATGTCAGATGCCATATAATGGGAGATGGCATCACCCAAAAATTTTGGGAGCCAAATAGTATAATTGTCCGTAAAATATGGGAGGTGACTTACATTATAGTAAAGTACTGGGTGTACCTTAAAATATGACCAATAAGTGGAGTGCAACTCAAATTTTTTCTTAATTATATCCAAAATATTATTGATTAATTATGATGCTTTGCTTGTCCATAAATCATGTATATAATGCAATATTAAAGAGCAATTTCTAGACAATTTAAAGAGTAATTTGCAAATGATGAAATTTCCAGAAAGGCGTCACATAAACAAAAAATGAAAGCAATTAAATTGGAACAAGTAAGCCTAGACGAAGAACAAGTTCCTTTTTGCATTCAATGTTTGGGGACACCGAAAGAGTAACATGGATTCAGTAAAATCTCAGTATTAGTACTTTGAAAGTATAGTTGATTGAAAGAATGAACCCTTTTTTTTTGGGAGATTTGGATCTCGTAATGTCAATGTCTTATAATATTTTGTAATGTCAATTCAAATAGAAAGGTACAAGATTGGTTCTATGGTCTAGCGGTTAGGACATTGTACTCTGAATCCAGTAACCCGAGTTCAATTCTCGGTAGAACCTTAATTTTTTGCCTTTTTTTTTTCCCACTATTTCTGTCATTGCTTAACAATATAGTTATTTCGTATCTATTTTGTGTAATATGTAGAGAATATGAGTAACTGGTTTTGTCAATAATTATTTTATAACCTATGGAACCAAACATTTCTGAGCTACATTAGGCAAATCCAAGTCCAGAGATAAAATCAAGTAATTTATCAGAGGACCTACAAAATATGAGTACTATTGACTGGTCTAGAGACAAAATCAAACATTTTTGGACTAACATTAGACAAATTGTAAAATCATAGTAGTCGAACCAAAGGCGAGCAAATCCCCAGAACATTTACGGACACCACGCCAAGCATGATTGGTAGCTCATTGCATTTCATTTTAAAATTTTAATCGAAACCACCAGTAATACAACCTTCGCTAACCAAATAAGTAAACAGACTAGCAGGAGAATTCCAAGTACAATGTGAAGTCGAATCCAATCATGATGTAGTTTATATCCAAAGCATTATTGATTAATTATGATGCTTTGCTCGTCCACGAACCATGTATATAATGCAATATTAAAGAGCATTTTCCAGACAATTTAAAGAGTAATTTGCAAATGATGAAATTTCCAGAAAGGCGCCGACTTAAACAAAAAATGAAAGCAATTAAATCGGAACAAGTAAGCCTAGACAAAGAACAAGTTCTTTTTCCGTTCAATGTTTGGGGACACAGCAAGAGTAACATGGATTCAGTAAAAGCTCAGCAAGGAACATGGATACAGCAGAAGCTCAGTTCGTTATTAGGCTTCATTTCCCACTATTTGGGTGTGACTTTGTGCAGAGAACCTTTCTTCCCTTGGCTCGCCTCCGTTGCAGTAATGCTCTTCCGCTAGTTGTCCTCATTCTTCTCCGAAAGCCATGGGTCCGAGCAAGTGATTTACGTGATCTCGATCTTTTAGTCATGCAGAGTGCAGCCTTCCCTGCCCTTACCTGAAGGCCGCGACGTACCTCTTTTACCACCGTGGTAGCCCTCCAGTCCACCCCCAAAGACAAACCTGTGAATTATTTCACCATGCACGATGAGACTAGCTCTTCTTTCAACAAGTCGACCAAAATGGCTTCTATGTCAAGAGTCCGAGAGCATAAAACAAATCAACATAGCATGAAAACCTATATGAAATAGCTTCCAACAGTAATGTGCAGTTGTTTCACAAGATGCCTGCAAATTTTATAAGCAACGCAAAATAGTACATGTGCAAATTCATCTAACTTAACTCTAGAATCAACAATAACAACTAAACAGTACAAAGGGGGAACATCTTCCCAATATTTTTTTATACTTTGCTTACATTCTAGAAATAATTTATTCAAAAACCTAGTTCATTTCTATATTTTGCCAATATTTCAGAAAAAACTGAAAATTTGCTGTAGCATTAAATGAAGAGTTCAATACTATATACCAAATAATGCAACAACATCATCATAAATATTTTTTAAAACTTTTTTATTAATTTGGAAACAGGTCAATCTAACTCTGTTAATTTAACAGTGTCACTGAATAAAACAAATGTTCTTGCTCACTAGGATACAAGATAACATTATGTATGTAGAATTTCATCTATGTGGAACAACATCTAAAGCAAATCACATTTAATCTACACTGTAAGTAGCACAAAATTTAAGAAAATTTGGTTGTCTTGTCGGGATGAAATAACATATAATAGGCTAGCTCTAAATTTTTTCAAATGAGTATTAATAATCTTAAGACCATATTGTACAATTACGTTAATAATATGCTAACTGAAATAACTGACCATCTAATATAGGTCGTAGTTGACTTTTCAAAACATATATGGTAGTTGACTTTTTGCTAGCATTATCAAAAGATATAACAAAAACTTTTTTATGTATATTATAATCACGACAAGTTCTCATAATAGAACTACCAATTACAGAGATTCTAGCATGTCAAAACCAATTATTCTCTTTTGTAACATCCAATTATAATCAATAAAATGAGCAGTAAAACATATATAACCTAAGTTTTGAATACTTGTGAAGATAAAACTATTGGTAAGTTGTATAAAATGATCTCATATACTCTTGAAAATTTATAAGGTCTCTAACAATAAGTCGTCCTTGATATTTTACAGAAAGCAAGAATCTTACTACTTTTCACAAGTTTTTCAAACTTGGGATCATTAGCATAAATAAATGGCAATTCACACTGAACAATATACTTTGTAAGTTCTCTTTTAGGTGTCCAATGCCTACTGTACTAGTAGGACACAAATAAGTACTATAAATTTTGAATTTGGCTTTCGTAAACGATTTTCTAGCTGCATTTAAAATATGTTGACCGTTGGATCCTAATATGTATACTGGTTTGAAAGTAGCCAAACTTCATATCTATTTTTTGGGGCAACAACGTCTTCATCCCTAAAAATTGGACGTTCGTAATTATTCTTGTCTTTTACCGAAGTTGTTACACTAGAAGAGGGTGATTGCAATGGAATTTTTTGTTGGAAACATTAGGACAAACTATAGGATTAGCCTAGGATTCAAATACTCAGAAAAGAAACTACTGAAAGTTTCTAAAAATATCATTGTCTTCTATCGAGCCGCTACGACTAGCATTTGAATCTACTAGAATTACTAAATGTAAAAATTAAGCTAAAAATGTTTATAAAAAAATTCAAAAACTAAACCTCAATTTGATTTATTGGTAGTAGATCTCCAGGAGCACCGTACTAGTAGACTAGAACTTCCTTCTGAATTAATCAAGTCGAAGTGATCACGTTGTTGGGAATTTTGATCATTGTTGATTCTCAGTTAACATCCAAGCACTTAAATAGTAGATAGAATGAGAAGAGAGTTGGAATAGATTGGTGCGGTGAAAATGGATGAAATTGACCCATATTATAGTTTTTTGCTGCCCTTAAGCGTATTTTGGTCATTTAAATAAAAAAGGACAAAAATACAATACCTTACAAACGGTGAAAATAAAGGGCTTTTGGTACATAATGCCCCCAACGGATAAATAGGAGCTCCAAACAATCATAATAAACAACCCCTATTAAAATGTACAATTTCCTCCCCCACCCTCCCAAACCAAACGTATATAAACGACTAACTTAAGGGCAGTTTGGTAAAAAAAAAAAAAAATTAAGATTTGTGTGTCGTGTCTTGCCAGCAGCACACACATGTATGTGTCGTGTCATTACAGTCCAACGCCACGCCAAGCATGGGACTTGCCGTGGCATGTTTGTGCCTGGTTTGGGATACACGTCCACAACATGTGGCCCACTTGAAACCCGTGTTGTGTCGCGCATGTACGCCGAGCACGCGTGCCAGCCCAAGGTGGTACAACACAAATGACACCTTTAAAGTTATGCAAATAAATCTTATAATATTTTAAATTAAATAAACATATATTATGTATGGACCTACAATTTGATGAGGTGGCAACTTATAGCATTAGATGAGGTGACACTCCTCTAAATTCAAAAAAGATACAAAAAAATTGTAAGAGCAGATCTTTCTACAAACAACATAATATATAATATTTATATATTCAAATCTTAGTTTATTTGTTATACTTAGATAGTAATAAAATCAAAGTTATGCAAAGAGATCTTCTAATATTTTAAATTAAATAATAAAATATATTATGTATGGACCCGCAATTCGATAAGGTGATATAGCATTAGATGAGGTGGTACTCCTTTAAATTCACGCAAAATCCCAAAAAATTGGGGGAGCTACGTGACTACTTCCGCTTATATTATATAATTTGATAACAGAATGTTATTCAAATAGATTGTTACTATCTCTAGCAAAAATAAATTTGGCCATTTAGAATAAAAAAATGTAACTTTTTTTAAGAAAAATAACATTGCATAGTTATCTTCACACATCTAGTTATTCAGAGGGGACATGCAAACTTTTATGAAAAATAACAGAAAAACTACGCAACTCCATAGAGAAATCTAAAATTCAGTGGGGCATTTGCCCCCAGTCGCCCATATGTAGGTGCGCCTCTGCATACAGAAAAGTTTGGCAATTAGCAGAAGTGTTTCAACAGTAAACCTGGGTGGTTCATCAAGTTCTTTTATGATTTAAAATGAGTAGGTCAATTGCAGGCTTTTTCATATCATTCGAACCTTATCTTGAGCATCTTAAAATAACTTTAAATGCTGGAGACTAGACAGGAACAAAGCAAGTTTGGTCAGCGAAAGAGGGCTTCTGTTACTAAGATTGTGCCTAGAGAACATTAGAAAGTTAGGATACACATGAAATTATTATAACTTGGCCACTACTTGAGACCAGACAAAACAGACAGCAGGTTATGATCGGAGATGGACGATGGATCACTTAGTTTTCTCAAGTGTCGACTATAAAGATTTTACTAGAATGTTTGCCTGGTGGATTTAAAGTAAGAAACCAACATAAGAAGTTTGGAGTGAAAAATAACATGATTGTTCAGTGATGATCATCATCATCTTCGTCGTCACCATCACCCAAGCCTTCTCATATTTGGACAAGGTTGTCTATGGAGCACAAGAAAGCTCCATAATTGCAAAGTTCATTATGATTGGTTGTCAACATGATGTCAAACGTCTATGTTGGTGCCAAATTTATAGACAAATAGCTATGCACATGAGAGGGTCATGCCATAAAACCTACATAGTCAGTTGCGACTCGGTGTGTAAGTAGACGTACCTCTTGGTTATACAGTTCAAGCTCCAAGGAGCACCCTCCAGGTTCACTTAGAATATAGAATGTCTAGACAAAGATGTAGGATGATACAATTTTTGTTAAGCTATGACACACTAAGCCAACAAGTAAAAGGAATGGTATTCTCATAACATTATATTTTCCAATGACAAACAGATAATCCATGTAACACAAGTTTGCTTCCTAGTGGTAATTACAGGGTACGTTTTCAAGACTCATTGGGTGGCTAGTGCACTACTAGCAAGGAAGAATCAGAATTATACTTTTACATAAACGGGTCAGCCTACTATTTATCCATTTTTACATAATACACATCATTCACTTAAATCTACTTACGTTAGCTCAAAAACTACTGACAGCAGTTTCTCTATTAAATAATAGAGGTGGTTTATTTGTCAATATAATGCCTCTATATTTGTGAATCATCTGAATCACATTTCAAGACTACTCTTCACAGCAATGTATTATAATTACTTAATACAAGTATGCGGCTTTTAATGATATAGTGAAAAAAACAAACTGACATTCTAAATTGGAGCTTAAACCTACTGCCACTTGCTCCCACATTTTCATTTTAGACCCCTAGGGAATATAAGTTGTCACACAACTACACAATTTGGCTTGAATATATATTCATATGTCAAGCTCCAAAATTAGCCAATAACTGTTAATACCTATCGTATTTCACAATAAGCGCAGTCCCTTTTGAATAAAAAAAAACCTCTCTCATAAACTTAGTTAATAGAGAAAATAATGCACCGTTCTAAGATCATCCTAATGAATCAACGGCGGCAAACACTAGAACAACAAAGCCTTTATCCGAAATTTTTGGGGTCGGCTATTTGAATCCTCTTCTTCTATCAAGCTTCGTTAAGGGTCATGTCCTACGTAAAATTGAGAAGAAGAACCATATCCTCTGTTAGTTGTTACAGTCTCAATTCAAGTTCGTTTAGGTCTATTTTCCCTCCTAATGTCCTCCCCCTTTATATTTTCTAAGAATACGCTCATTTCCTATTCCCAACATATCATCACCTTATCCATATTAGAATTATCATTTCAGCTGCGCTCATTTCTCTTGGACGTGTTGTAATCATCCTCATTTCAAAATTCAAATACATGAACAACATCGGCAACTACTGCTTCTTCTTTGAACCATTTCCTCAAACATGTCAAGTGCAAAGAACCCAAATGCCACCGTTACCGAAAATCATCACATGGGTTTCTCTAAAGAGTCACCAATAGCAAAACCCAACAACAATTTCTTCGTCTCGAGTACAGTATGGAAGAGTGGTTCGTTTGCATACCAGAGAAGGAGGAAGGGAAGGAGAGGGAGGTGGAGGAGAGGAACGCCGACTGGAGGAGAGACGAAGAGCGGAGCGGCGAAGCTGTCGACAAGGAGAAGGAGCTCCTCGTTCCGACTCTAACGTTGGTGCCGGTGACGAGCGATAGTGAAGCCATGGGAAGCAATGATAATGCCATTTCCTCTCTCTCTCTCTCTCTCTCTCTCTCGTTAAGAATTTCGGAGCTTAGATGAAGATGAGTATGAGAGAAACCTTATCACGATAAGCTTTGAACCATGTGGGTCAGGTTCGGATTGAACCAAAACACAAAATTTCATCCACGGTAATAAATTTCAGGGTAAAGTGCATTTAAACCCTCCTTAGAATTGCCTCGTTCGCAAAATAAGACCTTTTAGAAAACTTAAAGCAGTTTGCACCTCCCGCAAACCCTGTTTTGCGCAGAATACCCCTTTCCGTCAAATTGACGTTAGAACAGCCGTTATAGGCCATTTTTTGGATTAAAAAAAAAGTGCACTTCCCAAAATACCCCTAATGCTTACATTTGGATGTTGGCTCTCTTTCATTCTCTATGTATATGACAATGTTTGTTTGAAACATAAAACCTAAACTTTATATTTTCTATTTTTTGACCGGTTGGTTGGAAGGAAAAATAATATATTTTTTTATATTTCTTTTTTTTTTTACTTATTTGCTCTCATTTAATATATTGAAACTTTTTCTTACCTACAGATCTCAAATCCAACTGCAATTTTTTTTATATTCTTTTTTTTTTTTTTTACTTATTTGCTCTCATTTAATGTTTGAAGCTTTTTTTACTTATTCCTTTTTTTTCAAGACGTCCAAATAGAAATTATGGAAGCCTATTCGTAGATAATCGACAAAGGCGGTGGCAGCTACTGAATCCGGACCATGCTTCGACATACATGTTTTGCAATTTATTTTTGGATTTTTGACACGTTTAGTAATATTTAAGTTATTTGTTTAAGTAATACATGTGATGAAAATAAATTTGTACCAAGATTTACAATTTCAGTTAGAATTAATAAATAAATAATTACGATAATAGTCATGACTAATAAATAATTACGATACAAGTTCAGGACTAATCGGACATTTGTTAAAAGATTTTTTTTTTCCAGAAAAAATTTAAGATGAAAACCTACTATTTAGATTATAAACATTTATTTTCGAAAATGACGTCAAGCATGAGAATTGATTTTTGTTTAATAATCTTTTTAATATTTTGTTTTTTGTTTCCAATTTTTTAGTTCTTATTTCATTTTTTTTTTATCTTTTTAATAATCTTTTCTAGTTTTTTAAGAGTGACTTTTATTTTCAAATTTGTATAGTTTTTGTTTTTGTCTTTTTTCATTGTTTAAGATTTATCCTCATTTTTTGGTTTTTTGGAATATTTTATCTATTTTTTATTTTTTCCATATTTTAATAGTATTTTTTGTTTTTTATTTGGTTTTTTTTCCAGTTTTTCATCATTTCTATTTTTTAAGAATTGATTTTTTTTGTATTTATCAGTTTTATTTTTCCCAAAAATATTTATATATTTGTTAAATAAAAAATAATTTATGACAAAATAATTTTAAATAATATTTATCCATTTTTTTGACGAAACTAACCGTTTTTAACAAGTTAATACTAATTAAAATAATTTTAATAAATAATTTTACTAGCAAAGACCATTTTCCCTTTGTTAATATTTATCCACTTTTTAACAAGTATTTTTGCGTAACCGTTTTTAACAAAATAATTTTAGAACTAACCGTTTTTAACAAGTTAATATTAGATAGCCCAGGGGTAAAATGGTCAAAACAACCCCATTTTAACACCCGTAAACGGAAAAGTTAGCGGAAGGGGTGATTTGAGCATTTTCGTATCTAGTTGGGTTTTTCGGATCAGCGAGTCTTTATTTGCATTTTCGTGCATCTAAGGAGGGTTTAAATGCACTTTACCCTAAATTTCACTCGGCAAATTATAAGGGCACAGCCTTTTTTTACTCGGGGCTGTCCAAGTGACTGTTTTCCATTATTTACAAGTTTGCCACTGAAAAAATTACTCAGGACTATCCAAGTGGTAGGTATAAAAGATAAGTCTTATAATTTTTGTTTTCTTCTTCACTCTCCATTCCTCACAAGAAGAAGAAGAAGAAGAAGAAGAAAAAGAAAAAGAACAAGAACAATAAGAACAAGAAGATCAATTTTTACAAACCTAGTTTATTTTGGTTTTTTGATCTCTTCTAATTTCTCAGATCTCTTTCTCCAAACCCTACTTTATTTTTTTCTTCTTGTTTGGACATTATGGATGAAACCCTAATTGTAGAAGAAATTGGGTTATCAAATCTATCAAATCTATTAGTCTATTAACCAATTTTTCTTTATTAATAGAAGAATTATGCATGCAATCCTAGTTGTAGAAGAAAACTATGGAAGAAATCCTAGTTGTAGAATAATTAGGTTAATATCAGGACTGCCACAATTTCTGACAGTCCTATAAGCATTGAGGACTGCCAAAAATTGTGGCAGTCTTGAAATAGACTCGATGTACAACAGGACTGTCACAATTGCTGGCAGTCCTAGAAGTAATGAGGACTGCCAGGAATTGTGGCAGTCTTGAAATAGACTCGATGTACAACAGGACTGCCACAATTTCTGGCAGTCCTAGAAGTAATGAGGACTGCCAGAAATTGTGGCAGTCCTGAAAGGAATATGCTCTACAGCAGGACTGCCACAATTTCTGGCAGTCCTAGACATATTGAGGACTGCCAGAAATTGAGGCAGTCCTGAAAGATACTTGCTGTACAGCAAGTTCCTTTCAGGACTGCCACAATTTCTGGCAGTCCTAAAGTCAAAATTTTCGAATGAAAAAAAACATGTTATGGTTTATTTCAATCTTGATAATAGAGTGAAATATGCATTTTAGGATTTATTTCCATGCATTCTTTGTGAGGGGAAGAAGTATTTATCCTTTATTTCCATGCATTTTAGAGTTTATTTAATTTTTTGGGTGCCATCGAAATTGGGAAAGAGAAAGAAACTAGGATTTTGATGGAGATGGTGATGATGGAAATGGTGGAGAAGAAGATGATGATGATGATGAGAAAAAAAAAACTAGGATTTTGATAGAGATGTGAGGATGGAAATGGTGGAGAAGAAGAAAATGGGTAGAAGAAGAAGAAGAAAGCTAGGGTTTGTGAAGAGAGAGAGGGAAAATTTCAAATGAAAGTGATTTTTGGGTTTGGGGGGGTTGTGGGGGTTTGGACAGCCCCTGAAAAATAAATTTGGACAGCCCGAGTAAAAGTTCCTCAAAGCCTGGCTAGCCCTAATCCTGGCTAGTCCCGAGTAAAAAAACATGTGCCCTTATAATTTGCCTTTCACTCAGTTGGTCTAAAACAGACTATGTTGAGGAATTTACAAATGGGCTAATTAGAGTTTAGACACTGGATTTTATATCAGCTTAGAGTTTAGACTTTAGATTCTGACTTGTCCAATTGGCAAGTTTGGACCCTTGACTTTTAATTTTAGTTTTATTTTTCCTATTATACCCTTCCAGCCTTAAAGAAAAGTTTAATTGTCACCCATGAGAGGAAGGGCATAATTGAAAAAATAAACAAAACAAATAATGTCAAGGGTCCAAACTTTTCAATTGGACAAGTCAGGGCCTAAACTCTAAACTGGTATAAAATCTAGGATCTAAACACTAATTAGCCCATTTACAAATAGAAAGATCTGACGTCATTATCACTGGCTTCAAACAATAAAATAATAAAAATAAAACTTTTGGCGCCAGTGTGACTGCGCTAGTTTATTTTTTGTATCCTCCCGTATTATTTTGATTTTTGGTTTGTTTTGTTTTGTTTTGTTTAATTTGATTTGATTTTTAGTGTGGTTTAATATATTGTTAATTTAATATTATTATATTATACTATGGATAATAACAAAAAATATATAGATGATGATATGTTGGTAGGAATTGTGATTGGCACATCTTTTATAAAAAAAATTGGGCAATTTTTTCAATTGGTAGGACTGTCAAATATCTTCGAAAATTCGTCTAGAATGAATACTAAATCAAATTTTAGTTACTAAAAGATTAAATTTAGGCATCAACATGAATTGAGAACAATATTTATAACTTGGAAGAGAAAGGAGAAAAAGATGAAAAAGAAAAAAAATTCAAAAAGTTGGCTTTTATACTATGCAGTGGGCAGCCCCTAATAATTTTTTTGAATGACAAACTTGTAAATAAAAGAAAAAAAAATTGGCTACCTATGAGTAAGTTTGGATGTGTCTTTATAAATTGCCTTGAAAAATTCTAAAGTTATTCTTTTAGAATTTTTATAAGGCACTACAAAAGTTATGCATGGGACTGTCCAAATTTTATTTTATTTACAAGGTTGTCATTAAAAAAAATTTACTCAGGACTACCCAATTTTTTTAGGACAGTCATAATTTTTGACAGTTCTACCAATATACTGGACTATCGAAATTTTTACAGTACTAAAGAAAATGTTATCTTTAGGACTGACAAAATTTTCACAGCATGTTATCTTTAGGACTGTCAATTTTTTTTATAGTTCTTCGAATAGATAGGACTATTAAAAAAAAATTGAGAGTCCTAAAGATAGCTAGTGGTGGGTTAGGGTTTCGAGTTCTTCCTTGGTCGGGTGCCGGTTGAAAAATTCATGGGAGGAAGAGGAGATCGAGAAGATTGGGTTTAATGTCGACCCCGACCACCTCTCTGCCGCCACCACCACCGCTTCTCTCCAACCGCGTGTGGTTGCTTGAGGGAGATCAAGGGTCGCACGGAGTAGGTGGAGGACGAGAAGAAGGGCATCCGGATACGGAGGGAGGATTGTTGGTGGAGGGATTTTGAAGAGAAAAAGAGAGTGAAAGTTATAATGTTTGAGTTTGGAAGGGTTGGGGGTAGGCAACCCCTAGTAACTAATGTGTTGTCCTGAGTAAAAGTTCTACAATATTGGACTACCCCTAATATTGTGCTAGTCCCGAGTAAATTTTCTAGTATCATGATAAATACTTTTTTTATTACTTCTTGTTTTCTAAAATTAACTTTCAATATTTGTATATATGATATTTTGTATTGTAGCATTGGTCAAATTTATACTTTTTTATTTGGACGTTAGATACGAAGGAGGTGAAAAATAAATAATAATAATAATTAAAAAAACTAATTAATTATGAAATAAATTATTAATTATTTATTAATACTAAATCATTTATTTTATTTTAAGTATTAATAATTAATATCACAAAGTATTTTATTAAATATTTAGATAATTAAGTAACTATACTTAAATAACTATTTTATTAAGTGGAGACCTTAATAAAATAGTTGGTGATATTACTAATATATTATTTGGTGAATTAACCTTAGTTAAGTAATTACTTAATGTCTAATTTATTAATGTCATCTAGAAAAGAATGTCATAAATAATATCTTAATTAATTTACTAATATATATAATTAAATAAATTAGTAATCGATCACTTAATAAATAAATCAATATATTAAAGTAAAAAAAATTAAAAAATTGTCAGTTGACAACCTCCGTCCACATGTGCCAAAAAAGAAGTGAAATTGCTACTTTTTGTCCCAACATGCAGGGATAATAAGTAGAAAGTAATGACACCACTTCTACTTTCACACATCCATGTCCACTTACACAAATCTAAACAGTCCCAAGTGAATTTGTTTCCTCACTTCACTTGTCGTTGCTCACAATTTGGTTTTTTGAAATTTTTTTTTCTCTTCCTTTAGCTACTCAAATTTTTCAGTTCGCTAAGTTTGAAAAGTCGAAGAAGAACGGACTAGCTACAAAACTTGGATACGGTTTTCTGGTCAGATATTCATGGATCACAATTGTTTCAGTTCGCTAAGTTTGAAAAGTCGAAGAAGAACGGACTAGCTACAAAACTTGGATACGATTTTTCGATCAGAGATTCATGGATCACAAATGCTCTCTCTCCTTATGGACTTATTGTTGTAATTTTGCATATACAGAAGTGATATAAAACAACAATAACCATAATGACCACAAAAAATAACAAGGTACAAATAACCGAACTAATAGCAACATGAACACAACAAGCAAACCTATTTGACATGGTTCAGTCAAGCTTGACCTACTACACATGACAAGGAAATAAATGACTTTATTGAATCAATATGAGAACCTCACAAGGACTACACATACAATATCGTAACGTGAAACCCTCCTTACGAGATCTTCGACGATCTCTCTACTTCCTCCTAAAGACACCCTTAATGTCCATGCAATAACTCTATTGATAGCTTCCTTATGACCTCAAGCGCATCCCCAACCAACTCTAGGATTGATAGAGAGACTTAAATAGGGTCCCCAACATTCACCAAGTCAGGAGCAATCTTGACTGTTAATATACCTCTCTTTAATATGAACCGCACACACAAAAGTGAAAGCACCCTAGAAGAGTGGGAGGGGAGAATATGGTTTAAGGAATAATTAAGCACAAGTAAGAAGGCTACTATATTGACAATTTAAAACATGTGCTAGAAATGAGACAATAATACAAATATTTGATGTTTACGGCTATCCTCCGCGAGACATTCCAGTACCGAAATTCTCTTCGAGTTTAATCCATTATTATGAAAATAGTTACACTCCGATCCGAAGGTCTCACCGACTTCTTGCAAACGAGCTTTGATTCGAATGGTTCGCCAACTTTTACACAAGCTTTAATATAAAGGCTTGTGGACTTCAACTCTCATAAGAAAGATATTGATATTCTTACAACAAAATGATGCTCCATTTTACAACTCAATTTAAAACTATATCTCAAATATATCTAGCAAATTAAAACTCTTGCATGTGGAGAGGTTTGGAGTGATTTTCAAGTATATGGTCGAAATTTTAGACTCTAAAAAGTTGGAATGAAAAGGCCTCGAGTGCTTTTAAATATAACATGCACACAAACTCTATAAGTAAAGTTGTTACTACTACATGCAGTATACCGCATGTATACTATTGCAATTGTAACGACTATATTTTTTATCATTAGAATTAGCCATTGCACTAAATTTAGATAACTTTTGACCTAGACAGTATCTGACGGTATATAGTCGGTATACAACACAAAGCAAAAAGTGTGTTGTTTGGCAAGACAAAATATTTTTGGAAAAAAAATTGGCTCATAGTATATCGTCGATATAATAGCAGTATACCATAGTATACCGACAATATATTATCATCTTAGAATATATAGTATACTGTTTATGAGATAGAAACTTTCAAGAAATTGATCTTGGCCAAAAACTGGTCTAACAGTATACCAAATGTATACCGCATCATGGTTACTGCCAGGTTAAAAATAAGGCTCAAATGACTAGGGTTTCGGAGCTTTCATTTTCTACTACCTATTGAGTTCATAGAGAACAAAAAAAATATTACACTGAACTCGAGGACTTGATAGCTTGGCTTTCTGTCACGATCCGCACCTAGAGTAAGGGCACGAGTGCGTAACAGCGTCCCAGCCTACACCGCTTTAATGGCGTAGAATGATGTCTAGGTCTACTATCTAACAACAATTAAATATCAAAACCTATCGAGATGGTCAACTCCAAACGGAGGACAAGCAATGACAATATAATATACTCAATCATAATATTGTAAGAAGGATAAATGACACTGAAAGATAAAGACAACAAGATATTAAAATATTATCCAGAAAATTTGACACAGAAATAATACAAGTCCAGAGTCTCAGAGTCAACAATCTCAAATACAAATTCTAATATAATAACATGCCAAGGTGTAATCTGGAGACAAAGTCCAGTACCAAACTAATCTAGCTGAGCTACCACTAATGCCTCATCGGCTGAAACTAATCCCTGCTGGACTAGGGTCTCCCGGTCTATGCTCACTATGTCATGATGACCTTAGTAGGTAGGACACTCGTCCTCGCCATAATATGTAAAATTTTGTTGACATATCCAGTCAAGATAGAACGAGCACAAATCTCCAATAACTGTTCTAGTTAGACGATAAAGAATATGCAACAGTAAATAGATAGAATATACAAGGTAAAGTGATACGTACACGAATCATGGTAAGGCATATCAAGACTGTAAATGAATGTAAGAGCAAGAGAACAGTGTATATCATGTACAGGAATAAGAAAAACTACTATCTATGTGAGTTAGCATTAGTTTCAACATGTGATCGGCTTAGGAACATGATACAAGATTTGGCCTGGTTAATCATACGTGCGGTGTATGATTAACACTGTTCACGGTTCAAGACTTGATACAAGGAGGGTATTGATCACATATCTACGCTAATACCTCCTCCCCCGACCAGTATAGTGGAACCAACCATGACACATTATGACACGGGATTCTCTGAGAATGTAGCTAGCCTTCGCATGAATCGTGTCTATACAGTGCACAAGGAATAAGGACAAGGCTCGCACAAGATATACCAAGGAATATAAGAAATAACATCTCATAACAGGATCCAGACAAATACCAATATGTGTAAACAATGTGTCAAGAGAACAAGGTTATCAACACTAAATACAAAAAACATAGACGATATCATAAAACAGAAATATTATCAGAGAATGTACTCGCCTGAGATCCGGTAGAAAATGTCGACAGTGAATCGAGGCTCAGAGTGAAGTCACAGACCGAAAGATAAGATATACATGAGTTAAATAGGTTTTAACAGTGTTAGGCATGATTTTCTAGTGTATGTTATGCAATCTAGGTTAAACTCAGTCAAACTAAGTCAATCTGAGACAAACTAAGTCATACTAGGTCAAACTGAGTCAAACTAAGTCATACTAGGTCAAACTAAGTTAAACTGAGTCAAAGTAGGTCAAAGGTTGACCTACAGTTTGTTACGCCCCGACCCGGAATTACCCGAATCATCGTCCTCGCAGGGGACGTGATGCCGTACGAGCCTGGAGTTGCGCTCGTGCAAGACAAGATGACAAGTTCTCAAATAGTTATCTTTGAGTTGATATTAACAACGAAAGAAAAACAGAGTATACGAAACAATTCTCTTTATTCAGATTCAAAATAAGATTATAAAGGCTTTCGATAGCCCAACGAAATTTGCCATATTGGCTACAACACTCAGGTTCTCTCTTGCCCATAAAGGATTTCACCGTTCCATATATCATGCCTTCTATATCTCGGCCGCATCAATCTTGTTGCCAGTCCGAGCGTCAATGCGATCGCACGCTTTAATACGCTTCGGCATTCCAAACCTCAACGCGTCAAGCGAAGCTCCACCGCGAGCAGACCAATCCCTGAACCTGCTAGCAAACTAGTGGAGGATTACTACTTTCGTCCTCACTGTACTGATCAAAAACCCACTTAACAAACCGACATTTAGTATTGTATTGATTCATGCAAACATACAATTTAGTTCTCTTTCTATGTTCTCCTTAGGATCAGTTCATGGCATAATTCGAAGACTGTAAAGCACATTATCATGGCAAGCATGTTATTCAATTCGCATAAGTAAACAGGCAAGAAATCTCGTGTTTGTTTCATGGCGCGACTTACCAATATCGACGCACTCGCCCTTGCACCGATGCAAGGTGAATACGCATATCCGTTTTTCCTGTCATGTTATAAGTGCCCTCTATTCAGGATCCATCCATGCAGGATATACGTATACCTTGCACTTCCAAATCCATCGCCCTTAACTATATGAAGGTTACTAGCTTTTCGGGCTAGAATGGACTTATATTTATCGAATCGAAACATAAGACGATGTTAACTCTGTGCGGTTGCTAACCAAACATCAGAGGCCACCAAAATAATCGGAGCAAGTGGCTTATCACATTCACCAGAAGGTCGCTACCCGTCTAAATGAAGTGCACCAACAATATCGTAAACGCAATCCCTCCTAGGCCGAACGATCCCAGCGCCCTGGTGCGCCACGTTCGAGGGAATGCCCATGCACGGGCTTTTATATCTTTAAGTACATTTGACCATGCAATGAATCTTATCTTTCATACAACCAAGCAAGTTCTCTTATCTCTATTTCAATTGGCACAACGCCCCAATGTCCTCAACGAACGCCCGAAGGCCACGAACATTTCGAAGGCACCATAACGCATCGACAGTTATGTCACATCCATGCCACAACTGTTCTCCTCGTCGCAACGATGCCATCTTTTATAAATATCATACAACTGCGCACATTTGCCGTCTTTCCTTGCATCATGCATTCAATGCACGACTCGAAGCCGTATTTTCCATATTCTACGCCTTAGTATTCAACGCGTTATGTTTATGTTCCATCCTTCCGAATCGTGCAACTGAGGCACGCCTCGATAAGGTATTTAATATTCTATATCTCATGCACTGAGGCACTCGTACTGATATAGTCTTTCGATGTTCTAGCATGCTAACTCGTGCGCGGGGCACGAAATGACTTATGTACTGGGGCACACGTCGATACAGTTATCCCATGTTCTTATGGCTTGCGCACCGAGGCGCTCGCCTTTGCGATATTAAATGTTCCATAGCGACTCGTACGTCTGCCGTACGATTCATTTCAATTGTTCTATCTAGTGTTCGACACGCACTATGTTTATCTCTCTATCGAGCCACGCCCGTGGTGTTGATAGGTTAACTCAGCATACAATGATATGTATTTTACTTAAGCATGACGGAGTAGGAAAGAGAGTCAATGTCCCCCCACCTTGAATCGATATGCCTTGTCGTTTCGTCGAGCCGTTGCGGCTCGATTTTATAACTTTGTTTGCATGGGCAACTCTCCTAACTTAGCCATTCAAGCACTTCGTGCTTCATTGAATTATACTTCCGTTTTGGCTTACCATGCCAATGCCTCAGTCTGTCGCAAGGCGACGATTTGCTTTCCCGGACCCCTTACTGAATAAGGAAAAAGATCGACCTCTAACATTTCAGCGTAAACGTATAGCCTGCAAATAAAACCAACTAAAATCAATACTTGCATCGATTTGGACTTATGCCTTGGTCGATTCGATTTCTTATAATCTTCGAGCCGTCTCAACGTACTTATCTTTCGAGGCAACGCGGTGCTTTGCATCGATTCACTCGATGCATTCTTTGGGACAAGGCAACTCTTCGCATTGACTTAGTTCGATGCATTACTTGGGACAACTTAACACTTTGTATCGATTCGCATCGATACGTAATCGGGTCAACGCAACTCTTCGAGTCAATGACTCAGCATAATGCACCATGCGGAGCGGGGCATTACATAATATACCACTCAAAATAAGGTTCGTCCTCGAACCGAAACCAATACTAAATTTCCAAGGGTTTCACTAGATCGTTCCACGATCTCGTCTCACTATCGTTTGGATTATATAATTTAGTTTGGAATCATACACATATTTTAGGCGACCCACCAATATATGCATTTCAGTCAAGCTCAGTTGTAGGATATCGGAACGACGCTAACATGTAACTTCTTATTCTCAATTACTTGCCATCTCGTACTCTCGATCGGACTTGGGCTCTAGCATAAGTTCTCGTAATTCTATTGCATATGCATATTGATACATACGCGATCCTCCAACAAAAGTCAAGGCATACGATGCGATTCAAAAATTACATTTCTCACTTTGTATGTTTCATCGGGACTATCAATTTTATGCGTCGCGTCAAGCCGTCGCGCATCCGATCACAACGAGTCTCCACAACGCCTTGCGTTCGGCGTCACTATCCAACGATTTTTGATGTTTCATTTCGTATCCTATCTCGACATGATTCTCTTTTGTTGACTTGCAAAAGCATCAACATTCAGGACTACGTCCGCTAGGTGACTTACCTAGACACCGTGCTCAAATCCTTCCGACGCAACTTTAAATTGACATTGCACAAAGGCCACAATCTATCCGACATAATAGTTTACATCAAGGCGACGGTGCTCAAGACAACGATCGCCTTGACACGAAGGTCTTTACGATGCGACTTACGTTCGATTCCTAATGAGTAGGAATTCACTAGCCAAATTTCTAACTTATCCGTCTCGCAACATCGAACATAATTTCGATTCACGCAAGCTCAATTGCAAGGTGAATCAAATCTAACGACATAACTCGTAAGTCATTCTCTTATCGTTCTCTCTCGTACATAGCACGATTCTCGCAATCGCCTATTCGAATCACCAAGTTCGTTGGTGAATTTCTAGTTTGTTCATCGACCAACATAACCATTCAAGTATTCATCCGACGAATACTCAAATCTAACTATATCATTCTCAATCGAAAGTTGTTCCAACAATTCTCGATCGCCTAGACTTATCGTCAACATGTACCACACTATTTTTGTTACTGATGTAATTTTTATTTGTGATATCGCATGGGTCATCTTACGGTCTGCAACATTCAATTTGATTTGGCGGTCAAGTTGTCTAGGGTTAGCTGCCCCGAAGCTACGCTCGATAATTGTGGATCATCACCGAAGGACAGTTTACTACGAACCATGCTATATCTTATTTTGGAGCCAAATCACGTTCCGACGATTTTCTATACGACTACCCAATCCGTACATAACCGTTTCTATCGGCGCAACTGATGCGCAACTATCCTCCGAGTAGAGTCATGCACTATCGTCGATGATTTTACAATTTACGAAACATCTACTCGTATCGAGTTCGAGTCTATCTTATTTTGCGATCGACACATGAGATGCTATACGCATCGAGCAATCGTCGATAACTTATAGTCTCATCTTTGATCAATCACAAAGTTCATGATAAACCAGTTCGTTTCATTCTCGTATCGTTACTTACAAAATTTCATAGTGCGAGGCATACTCTATTTTTTATTCGCACATCGTTTACGTTTCCTTATGTATCGATCTCGATACGCCGTATCCATTTCGATAACGTAAGGGTCAACTTGAATCCGTTTCAAATGTCAACTTAACTCGCATCGCATACATCCAAGTTCATAACGAACATTTCCATATGCATCAACTTGTTCTCCGATTTGCCGCATTCTACTATACTTTGATCGCGTAACTGAGTTACCGATTATCCAATATCGAATTCTCAAGTCATACGATCTCGCCCTCTAAGTTTTGCGTGTTTTTCATTCGTACTCAAATGGGTTTCGCCGTAACGTAACCAACTATTTCTTAGGCACGATTACTCGCGTCAACCAACTTTCTTGCCGAAGTCGCACATCGTGCGATCCGATTATATTTCGTCTCGCCCAATATTTCTATCGAGATCGTAAGTCGTGCGATTCGATTTCACTTTGCATCGGCTAACATTTCTATCGAAATCGCAAGTCGTGCGATTCGATTATAATTTGTATCGTCCAACATTTTTATTGAGCTCGCAAGTCGTGCGGTTCGATTTCAACGTTTCGAATTTCCTATCCCATCGATCCGATTGTTGTCTCAAGGCAAAATCGTTTCGCTAGTTCCCGTCATTCGACCGACACATAAATTTTCAATCGACGTATCATTTAATGTTACAAGTCCCGCCTTACCGTTCTAACCGATCATCGAAGAACACTTGCATCAACATGCTGTCATACAAATTCTCAATCGAGATTCGGTAATATCCCGTCCGTTGCGGACAAACCTTCCATAATTCTCACAATACGTTGATGCAATTCATCGTACAAGTGGTATTGCATATTGTCACGCCCCGCTCCCGCAGGAGCTATCGTCCTCGCTAAGGCGTGATGCCGTACGGGCCTAGGTTGCGTCCGTGCAAGGCTACGTCCAGAAACGGCCGATTTGAGCTAGGCCACAGAGTCGCACAGAGTGTCCCCATTTGCAGCGGAAAGTAAATGAACACAAATTGAAGCGAATTCAACTCTTTATTGATATTCAAGAAATTTACAAGCGGCGCTAGGCCGATATTACAAATCGCTCAAGCTCTCTCTCTCTCTGAAACATAAAAGGCGTGCCAAGTGGCTTACAACATAGAATGATTCATGGCGATGTTCCGATACATTATGTCATGTATATGGTGCTTCAGCTCCTTGCAATGCTCTAAGGCTCCAGAGATAACTCCGTGCCTTAGCACGTTCGATGGAAGCTCCGCACCCGCCGACGTCTCATGCATCCTGCAAGCAGACTGTAGGGTTATCAGTACATTGTTATGCACTGGTGGGGAGGCTAGCTCGCCCACAATGCTATCATTACCAAACACGTTCCATTCACTTTTGTGCATCTCTATCATTCATTGTCTTTCTAATCTTGCCTTAGGATCAATTTTATGGCATATGTCATAACCTATCCCGTGTTGCCAAATTCAAATGTCGCATGGAAATACATGCACGACTTACCCATACTTACCGTCCGGCCTTTCCTGTCCAACGTAGACCAAGTTAGTCAACAATTCATATGAAATAACTTAACGAAGTTCATGAAAGCATTCAATGTCAAGTGCGTGTCCTTGTCTCGGGTTCTAGCACGTCGTAGGCACGTTTTCTAACTCGTTTGCTCGAAGTACTCTTGATCATTTTGTGTGTTATATTCAAGCCTATTCAGAAGGTGCTTTGTACAGTTAACTTAGACTACTTTGATTTCAATGCAAGGACTTGCACGTGGATTGCCACCAGCAAAGCCCACTTAAATCTATATGCACCGGTCGCTGGCATCACAAGCCATTTTGGACACATTCAAGCCGTGGTATTTCTCAACTAGCGTAGGGTGAGGACTGGCACACACCCTGTTAGTCTCTTGAAATACTCCTGCACTTACGTCCCCCGGGTGGCCGAGTCCTGTCACGACTCAAAGTGTATCACCGTTCTCAATCGAGCGATACTTGATATCGCTCGTAACTCGATTGCACCAAAAGTCGAGGTGCGCGACACGCGGCACAACTTAGTCAAAGGGCTGTGTGTATAGCGATTCCGTACGGACCATATTCGAGTTTGCACACTTACTTATTCTCGTTCGAGCGATAATTGATCTTGCTCGCAACTCATTCGCACCAAAGGGTCTAGGTGCGCGATACTCTGCACAACTTAGCCAAAAGGCTGCGTGCATAACCATCCCGTTTGAACTATACTTTGGCCTCGTGTACTTGTTTGCTGTCAGCGTAAGCTCATTCAAGCACGCACTGTATTTGCTAACTCTTAGCATCGGTTCCTTCCAACTCAAGTCCGTCGTAGTGGCACAAAGGCCTTCGCCTATCGATCCCTTCAACCGAGCACTTGTACGAGCTTTTGAAAATATTAGACTTATTGTATGGAACATCCCAAGGCACAACGAGAGAGAGCGTACACTTCTTTTTTCGACGACGAGCTTTCAAAACTGAGAAATCGACGTGAAGTCCAAGGACGTAAAGTCGTGCTCTGATACCAATCTGTCACGCCCCGCTCCCGCAGGAGGGATCGTCCTCGCTAAGGCGTGATGCCGCACGGGCCTAGGTTGCACCCATGCAAGGCTAAGTCCAGAAACGGCCGATTTGAGCTAGGCCACAGAGTCGCACAGAGTGTCCCCATTTGCAGCGAAAAGTAAATGAACACAAATTGAAGCGAATTCAACTCTTTATTGATATTCAAGAAGTTTACAAGCGGCGCTAGGCCGATATTACAAATCGCTCAAGCTCTCTCTTTCTCTGAAATATAAAAGACGTGCCAAGTGGCTTACAACATGGAATGATTCATGGCGATGTTCCGATATATTATGTCCTGTATATGGTGCTTCAGCTCTTTGCAACGCTCCAAGGCTCCAGAGATAACTCCGCGTCTTAGCACGTTCGATGGAAGCTCTGCACCCGCCGGCGTCTCCTGCATCCTGCAAGCAGACTGTGGGGTTATCAGTATAGTGTTATGCACTGGTGGGGAGGCTAGCTCGCCCACAATGCTATCATTACCAAACACGTTCCATTCATTTTTGTGCATCTTTATCATTCATTGTCTTTCTAATCTTGCCTTAGGATCAATTTCATGGCATATGTCATAACCTATCCCGTGTTACAAATTCAAGTATCGCATGGAAATACATGCACGACTTACCCATACTTACCGTCCGGCCTTCCCTGTCCAACGTAAACCAAGTTAGTCAACAATTCATATGAAATAACTTAACGAAGTTCATGAAAGCATTCAATGTCAAGTGCGTGTCCTTGTCTCGGGTTCTAGCACGTCGTAGGCACATTTTCTAACTCGTTTGCTCGAAGTACTCTTGATCATTTTGTGTGTTATATTCAAGCCTATTCAGAAGGTGCTTTGTACAGTTAATTTAGACTACTTTGATTTCAATGCAAGGACTTGTACGTGGATTGCCACCAGCAAAGCCCACTTAAATCTATATGCACCGGTAGCTGGCATCATAAGCCATTTTGGACACATCCAAGCCGTGGTATTTCTCAACTAGCGTAGGGTGAGGACTGGCACACACCCCGTTAGTCTCTTGAAATAATCCTGCACTTACGTCCCCCGGGTGGCCGAGTCCGCACCCAGGCAGCCCGTAAGCCATGACTTGATCCCGCCTAGGCCGGCCACGATCCTCCCTTTGATCATGTCGCGAAATCCGTATCACCCGTGCACGGGTCCGTCCATGACCATTTCGTATTTTATCGTCATAGGCTAACCCTTAGCCACAATGCGTTATCGACCAGGTTGGCGTCCGTGCAGCGCGGGTAGCGAGCCCCGTTGCACGTGCCCGTCACACCTGTCGCTAACCATTCCTTTCCTTCTTATTTTTTATTCATTCCTTCTTTTCTATCTTTCACTTGTCCATTCGTTTATTGATTTATTTTCGTATTCATCCTTTCGTTGATTCATTCATTCACTCGTTTATTCGTTCATTCTTTCATTTATACATTATGCAAATTCCCGTGCGGGGGTCGCCTTGGCGACCCATCGGTCCCATAGTCTTTCAATGTTGCTAAACTCTACTCGGAACGACTATGTTGATAGTCTTCCCGTTTCATTGTTGTAAACCATTTATTGTTTTCCTTGTTGAACGCATAAGGGACTTGAACGTAAGCTTGTGCCTTAGCACGAATGTGGAGCGCGGTGCGAGAGTTCTCGTATTTTCCATGTTCCTTTCCATATTCTATACAAGCATACAAGATGGGATTAATCCCTTAGCTAGGTGCGTTGGGTCATTTATTAGCATGCGCGGTGTTATCGCCTAGCGATTTCAGTGATAGTGTTAGTATTATTATGTGTCTAGGCTAAGCAAAGACGGGTTCATCGGAGCCACCCACCTTAGCGATGTTCGTATCGGCCGAGCGACACTCCGAGTGCGCCTTTGAAAGTCTAAGTTTGGATTCATCTTGACGGGCCAATGTAAGCCTTGCATCGATTCTTCATCTGGTCGATGCCAACTCTTCGGGTCGACGGCTCGCTTGAGTCGTTGCACTTACCGTTTGAATCGGCGTTCCGCTAGGGCGGAGCGGGTCATTACATAATATACCACTCAAAACAAGTCTCGTCCTCGAGACTTCCTGAGTGCAGGTCATCCTACTATTCCTTAACTCGTGTCATCGTATTTCTTAGACAATCCCTATCGAACGGCTTTATCGTTCTATGGCACCGAACTATACTCGATACATTTCCAAGTTCTGTGTCGCATACGTTTAGTCAATTTTTATTGAGTAACTTTTCATTCATTTTTGAGTTGATGGCACTTATTCAATTCAAGTGTTTCTTCGACTTGGTTGCTACTTTGACGTATCATGGGACTGAAAGCGGTCGCACGAGGTGCGTTGTAATTCGTCAAATACGAGTGTCGTAGGCTGAGGCAAACTCACTTTCGTTTATGCGCATCGCAACACCCACTTGCAGCTGCATTCGAGTTCATCATATCGCTGAGTTTGGATCGTGCACGTATCCAAGGCGTCCCCCGAATACGTACATTTCAACCAAGCTTAGCGATTAGCGAAGTCGGACAAGCTACTCGTGATAGTTTTGATTTGTCGATCGTTTTGCTAACTTCGATTTAAAATCGAACTCATGCATCTCACTATCGATTCGCTACTCAAGCATTCTTGTTTACGAAATCAATACGATTTCTTCTTAGCGGGGCCGGCCAAGTCTAAGCAATTCCCGTCCAATTTAAGACCAAGTATTGCACTCTCATCGAGTACGTCTTCCAATCAATGATTTAATTTGTTATCCCAACTTTACTTACGCATCGTCCACTCCTATCATTCGCTTTGTTTGGGGCCAATCTCATCGTCGTTTATGCACACTCCCTGTTCCCCGTCCTACTCTAAGTCTTACTGCCCTAAGTCTATCGTCCGTCCAGACGATACTCTAATGTCAATCGCACAGGTTCAATCACTCGGCATAGGGTCATCCGCCTATCCGCTAGGTCAGCTCACAAGGTCATAGTTACACGTTAAGTCCGTGGCTCATCGTGCAAGGTCGTTGCACGACGCTCTCCCCAAATCCTATGGTTAAATCATTTGTTCGCTTGTACGGGAGTTTCTACCCAAGTTCGTTTCACTCAAATTTTTAAACATCGAGCATGATCACCTAATTCGCATCAAAACTTACGTTGCACATATTCAATTCCATTCAATCACCAATTTTAACCAATTTATGTATTCGATCACGAGGTCATCCAGCTCGACAATACATTGCGCCCCAATCTCACGCGAGTCTGATTATCCACGGCGGTTCATGAATCACCATGCAACGCTCCCGCGGAATAATTATTCTCATCGAGGCGTAACTCTTGTTTGAGTTTTAGACAAACCTATTCTCGATATGCGGATTGGACATACTCAATCCTCAAGTTCAATTCTTCAAGCACACAAATTTATTCTCGAGTCCACCTTCGCGTCAAACCACAAGTCGAAGAAATCAGATTGCCATGCCATCCAAGTTCAATCACTCCCGCTGTATGAATCACCATATCAGCGCTCACGCGGAGTGGTCGCCATAATTCGGCGCGACGCATGTGCGAGGCTGGAGTTGCGCTCGTATAAGACAAGAACGTTAACGTTGTGGTTGTCAACGAAACAAATCCAAGCATTCACATTTTCATCCAAGTCAAATCAATTCGATAGTCTGAACGTCATACGTTCAACTAGAAAATCCTTGAGCTAAATCTATCTTTTCCTCGACACATTTTTAACATCCCAAGTATAGCATCCAACGGGACAATGACATTTGTACGATCGTCATTCGTCGAGTCAAAGTACCCCCGAGTTATCGTATATCGATCTTTGATACGCCTCAATACCATCGACGATATGCGTAACCTGACGATCTTCCTTTGCAATCGATTTCGAGTCGTGCGTTGATGCTGTTGTCCGAGTTGGATATTCCACAATTTCCTCGATATTCAAGATCAAGTTCTACTGCTATTCCTCAAGCTAGTTTCAAGATCGTTGTCCAAACTCAAGTCACAATTTATTTGAATCAATCCAAAATCGTGCGCGTGATCCTCTAAGTTTTCCTCGATCAAGACCATTCATTTTCATTCATCGTTCCGAACCATTTTCTAACTCGCGTTGCCCATTGACAAGTTGTCCAGCAATAAATCGTTCGGGACTTTTGAAGTCACGACCAGCTAAGCGTGACACGTTCTAAGGTTTTGCGCGATCGTATCGCTTGCCGACATACTCGTACGATCCGTAAATCCTTTAGTTTCGCTCGAACAATTTCTATGACGTCCATACACCACTCAGGGTTCGAGCCACTCGACTAGTCGTCGACACTCATTCTTATTCTTCTCCGAACCTATCACATACACCACTCGGATTCAAACCATACGATCTAGTCCTCAATCACGTTCGCGTCATACGCTAAGACATCCTTCAGATTCGTTCGACGAATCTCTAGCGTAATCGCTCACGTCGCCTCGACGTACTAAGTTGTTCATACTAATCCTCAAAATCCAAGCCAATCTTTCGGGTACGCCTAAGCGTTAACTCGATAGCGTTCCTATCGATAGACACTCAAAGTGTATCTCCGTTCTCAATCGAGCGATACTTGATATCGCTCGCAACTCGATTGTACCAAAAGTCGAGGTACGCGACACGCGGCACAACTTAGCCAAAGGGCCGTATGCATAGCGATTCCGTGCGGACCATATTCGAGTTTGCACACTTACTTATTCTCGTTCGAGCGATAATTGATCTCGCTCGCAACTCATTCGCACCAAAGGGTCTAGGTGCACGATACTCTACACAACTTAGCCAAAAGACTGCGTGCATAACCATCCCGTTCGAACTATACTTTGGCCTCGTGTACTTGTTTGCTGTCAGCGTAAGCTCATTCAAGCACGCACTGTATTTTGCTAACTCTTAGCATTGGTTCCTTCCAACTCAAGTCCGTCGTGGTGGCAAAAAGGCCTTCGTCTATCGATCCATTTAACCGAGCACTTGTACGAGCTTTTGAAAATATTAGACTTATTATATGGAACATCCCAAGGCACAACGAGAGAGAGCGTACACTTCTTTTTCCAACGACGAGCTTTCAAAACTGAGAAATTGACGTGAAGTCCAAGGACGTAAAGCCGTACTCTGATACCAATATGTCACGCCCCGCTCCCGCAGAAGAGATCGTCCTCGCTAAGGCGTGATGCCGCACGAGCCTAGGTTGCGCCCGTGCAAGGCTAAGTCCAGAAACGGCCGATTTGAGCTAGGCCACAGAGTCGCACAGAGTGTCCCCATTTGCAGCAGAAAGTAAATGAACACAAATTGAAGCGAATTCAACTCTTTATTGATATTCAAGAAGTTTACAAGCGGCGTTAGGCCGATATTACAAATCGCTCAAGCTCTCTCTCTCTCTGAAACATAAAAGGCGTGCCAAGTGGCTTACAACATGGAATGATTCATGGCGATGTTTCGATATATTATGTCCTATATATGGTGCTTCGGCTCCTTGCAATGCTCCAAGGCTCCAGAGATAACTCTGCGCCTTAGCACGTTCGATGGAAGCTCCGCACCCGCCGGCGTCTCCTGCATCCTGCAAGCAGACTGTGGGGTTATCAGTACATTGTTATGCACTGGTGGGGAGGCTAGCTCGCCCACAATGCTATCATTACCAAACACGTTCCATTCACTTTTGTGCATCTCTATCACTCATTGTCTTTCTAATCTTGCCTTAGGATCAATTTCATGGCATATGTCATAACCTATCCCGTGTTGCCAAATTCAAGTGTCGCATGGAAATACATGCACGACTTACCCATACTTACCGTTCGGCCTTTCCTGTCCAACGTAAACCAAGTTAGTCAACAATTCATATGAAATAACTTAACGAAGTTCATGAAAGCATTCAATGTCAAGTGTGTGTCCTTGTCTCGGGTTCTAGCACGTCGTAGGCACGTTTTCTAACTCGTTTGCTCGAAGTACTCTTGATCATTTTGTGTGTTATATTCAAGCCTATTCAGAAGGTGCTTTGTACAGTTAACTTAGACTACTTTGATTTCAATGCAAGGACTTGTACGTGGATTGCCACCAGCAAAGCCCACTTAAATCTATATGCACCGGTCGCTGGCATCACAAGCCATTTTGGACACATCTAAGCCGTGGTATTTCTCAACTAGCGTAGGGTGAGGACTGGCACACACCCCGTTAGTCTCTTGAAATACTCCTGCACTTACGTCCCCCGGGTGGCCGATTCCGCACCCAGGCAGCCCGTAAGCCACGACTTGATCCCGCCTAGGCCGACCACGATCCTTCCTTTGATCATGTCGCGGAATCCTTTTCACCCGTGCACGGGTCCGTCCACGACCATTTCGTATTTTTTCGTCATAGGCTAACCCTTAGCCACAATGCGTTATCGACCAGGTTGGCGTCCGTGCAGTGCGGGTAGCGAGCCCCGTTGCACGTGCCCGTCACACCTGTCGCTAACCATTCCTTTCCTTCTTATCTTTTATTCATTCCTTCTTTTCTATCTTTCACTTGTTCATTCGTTCATTGATTCATTTTCGTATTCATCCTTTCGTTGATTCATTCATTCACTCGTTTATTCGTTCATTCTTTCATTTATACATTATGCAACTTCCCGTGCGGGAGTCGCCTTGGCGACCCATCGGTCCCATAGTCTTTCAATATTGCTAAACTCTACTCGGAACGACTATGTTGATAGTCTCCCCGTTTCATTGTTGTAAACCATTCATTGTTTTCCTTGTTGAACGCATAAGGGACTTGAACGTAAGCTTGTGCCTTAGCACGAGTGTGGAGCACGGTGCCAGAGTTCTCGTATTTTCCATGTTCCTTTCTATATTCTATACGAGAATACAAGATGGGATTAATCCCTTAGCTAGGTGCGTTGGGTCATTTATTAGCATACGCAGTGTTATCGCCTAGCGATTTCAGTGATAGTGTCCGTATTATTATGTGTCTAGGCTAAGCAAAGACGGGTTCATCGGAGCCACCCACCTTAGCGATGTTCGTATCGGCCGAGCGACACTCCGAGTGCGCCTTTGAAAGTCTAAGTTTGGATTCATCTTGACGGGCCAATGTAAGCCTTGTATCGATTCTTCATCTGGTCGATGCCAACTCTTCGGGTCGACGGCTCGCTTGAGTCTTTGCACTTGCCGTTTGAATCGGCATTCCGCTAGGGCGGAGCGGGTCATTACACATATACCACTCAGAATCGAGCTATTCATTGCATCGGTGGTATGCCATATACCACCCAGAAATCAAGTTACTTCCGTCGCAACGTACTCTTTACGAACCAACGATCTATTCTGACTCACGATTTCCGTAGTGATCATGCTTGATCACAACCATAACTCTGATTAAATCAAATTCGAAACAACTCGGCCAATATTTTCATTTGCCAACACAAGCTCGGTGCACAAACGAACCGATTTCGTTTCTCGATTTATAACTTTTGTTTTCTTCCGTTGCATCTTGTGCAATAATTCATTCTCAATAACCATCGCACTTCGTACAACGATTTCACTTTGATATGCGTTGCACCACGTGTAATAATTTACTTTCAATACGCTTTGCACATCGTGCAATAATTTATTTCCAATATTTATCGCACCTCGTGCAACAATTTACTCCCGACATTTAAAGTCAATGTCCAAATTCGTTCAACACATTCGATATTGACTTATCACTTTTCATCGCAACGCACATTCAAAATCAATATGTGAATCCGTTCGACACATTCCATATCAACTTTCATTTTCTTTTCAACGCATTATTTATAATCAACTCGTGGCAATTGCTGCAGCAACATTCTACGACATTCATTGTATCGATGCAACCAATATTTCTCATATCGATCGTTGCAAACAACGAATATCTCAAATTACAATTCACGACGTGTTGCATCCGCAACAACAATCTTTGAATTCATATCTCGCAACTTGTTGCACTTGCAGCAACAAACCTTTCATGACTTTTCCAACAAATACCATATAATTTCCAAAACAACACGCGGGAAAATTACATGATTTGTATTAGACTTATTGTATGGAACATCTAGTGCGGCATCAAGTAGATTCAAGAGTGATTTGATTGGTGGTGGGCAACTCATTGGAATTGAAACGAAGCAAGCGTCCTGAGAAAATTGAGCCTAGAGCTCTGATACCAATTTGTCACGCCCCGATCCGGAATCACCCGAATCATCATCCTCGCAGGGGCCGTGATGCCGCACGAGCCTGGAGTTGCGCTCGTGCAAGGCAAGATGACAAGTTCTCAAATGGTTATCTTTGAGTTGATATTAACAACGAAAGAAAAACAGAGTATACGAAACAATTCTCTTTATTCAGATTCGAAATGAGATTACAAAGGCTTTCGATAGCCCAACGGAATTTGCCAGATTGGCTACAACACTCAGATTCTCTCTTGCCCACAAAGGATTTTATCGTTCCATACATCATGCCTTCTATATCTCGGCCACATCAATCATGTTGCCAGTCCGAGCGTCAATGTGATCACACGCTTCAATACGCTTCGACATTCCAAGCCTTAACGCGTCAAGCGAAGCTCCGCCGCGAGCAGACCAATCCCTGAACCTGCTAGCAAACTAGTAGAGGATTAGTACTTTCGTCCTCGCTGTACTGATCAAAAACCTACTTAACAAACCGACATTTAGTATTGTATTGATTCATACGAACATACAATTTAGTTCTCTTTCTATGTTCTCCTTAAGATCAGTTCATGGCATAATTCGAAGACTGTAAAGCATGTTATCATGGCAAGCGTGTTATTAAATTCGCATAAGTAAACAGACAAGAAATCTCGTGTTTGTTTCGTGGTACGACTTACCAATATCGATGTACTCGCCCTTGTACCGACGCAAGGTGAATACGCCTATCCGTTTTCCCTGTCATGTTATAAGTGCCCTCTATTCAGGATCCATCCATGCAGGATATACGTGTACCTTGCACTTCCAAACCCATCGCCCTTAACTATATGAAGGTCACTAGCTTTCCAAGCTAGAATGGACTTATATTTATCGAATCAAAACATAAGACGATGTTAACTCTGTGCGGTTGCTAACCAAACATCAGAGGCCACCAAAATAATCGCAGCAAGTGGTTTATCACATTCACCAGAAGGTCGCTACCTGTCTAAATGAAGTGCACCAATAATACCGTAAACGCAATCCCTCCTAGGCCGAACGGTCCCAGCGGCCTGGTGCGCCACGCTCGAGGAAATGCCCGTACACGAACTTTTATATCTTTAAGTCCATTTGACCATGCAACGAATCTTATCTTTCATATAACCAAGCATGTTCGCTTATCTCTATTTCAATTGACACAATGCCCTAATATCCTCAACGAACGCCCGAAGGCCACGAACATTTCGAAGGCACTATGCCACATCGACAGTTATGTCACATCCATACCACAACTGTTCTCCTCGTCGCAACGACGCCATCTTTTGTAAATATCGTGCAACTGTGCACATTCGCCGTCTTTCCTTGCATCGTGCATTCAATGCAGCCTCGAAGTCGTATTTTCTATATTCTACACCTTAGTATTCAACGCGTTATGTTTATGTTCCATCCTTCCGACTCGTGTAACTGAGGCACGCCTCGATAAGGTATTCAATGTTCTATCGCTCGTGTACTGAGGCACTCGCACCGATATAGTCTTTCAATGTTCTAGCATGCTAACTCGTGCACGGGGCACGGAATGACTTATACACTGGGGCACACGTCGATACAGTTATCCCATGTTCTTATGGCTTGCGTACCGAGGCGCTCGCTTTTACGATATTTAATGTTCCATAGCGACTCGTACGTCTGCCGTACGATTCATTTTAATTGTTCTATCTAGTGTTTGACACGCACTATGTTTATCTCTCTATCGAGCCACGCCCGTGGCATTGATAGGTTAACTCAGCATACAATGATATGTATTTTACTTTAGTATGACGGAGTAGGAAAGAGAGTCAATGTCCCCCCACCTTGAATCGATATACCTTGTCGTTTCGTCGAGCCGTTGCGGCTCGATTTTATAACTTCGTTTGCACGGGAAACTCTTCTGACTTAGCCATTCAAGCACTTCGTACTTCATTGAATTATACTTCCATTTTGGCTTACCATGCCAACGCCTTAGTCCGTCGCAAGACGACGATTTGCTTTCCCGGACCCCTTACTGAATAAGGCAAAAGATCGACCTCTAACATTTCAGCATAAACGTATAGCCTGCACATAAAACCAACTAAAATTAATACTTGCATCGATTTGGACTTGCGCCTTGGTCGATTCGATTTCTTAGAATCTTCGAGTCGTCTCAATGCACTTATCCTTCGAGGCAACGCGGCGCTTCGCATTGATTCACTCGATGCATTCTTTGGGACAAGGCAACTCTTCGCATCAACTTAGTTCGATGTATTGCTCAGGACAACTTAACACTTTGTATCGATTCACATCGATACGTAATCGGGTCAACGCAACTCTTCGAATCAACGACTCAGCATAATGCACCGTGCGGAACGAGGCATTACACAGTTGACTTTTGGTCAACTGGTCAACTCTGGTCAACTCCTAATCCAATCTAGGTCAAACTAGGTCGATGGCTGACCTAGTTGACTTTCAGTCAAAATAGTCAACCTTGGTCAAACTAGGCCAAGTATCCTATTTCTAACTATTACCTACTAAGATATCCCAATCCTAACCATTACCTACCAAGATATTCCAATCCTAACCATTACCTACCAAGATATTTCAATACCTTAGATACTAGGTAATACCCTTACCTTAGTAGTATTCTACCTTAGGCTAGGTAACAATACCTTAATCTCCAATACCAATACCTTAACACCCAATATCAACCTTAGATATCTAGTATCTATCTATATACCACAAGCTATTAGATAACCAATACCTTGCATCTATACATTAGTTCCTAGGTAACCTCTTTACTTTGTAGGTAAATCCAATACCTTGAGGTAAAAGGTAAAACTAGATATATCCTAAGATACCACTATAGGTATCTTAAGATACCACTATCTATATCCTAAAACACTAATCCTAGTATCCAAGGATACTTCTTGTCACTCCCCGTTCCTGAAATACGTAAAATTTTTGCTTTTTTCTATATATGGTATCTGGCACCTGTATCTTGATTACATGTATCATATATTTATAACTGGCCATGGCATGGAACAGTATCTCGTCGCGGATTAATGTGCCATCCCTTGTCCTTATCTGGTTGTAGGCGTGGCTCTCTGTTTCAATGATAAGATTTTTGAACCGTATTGTGGTTAGAATTTTATTTAATTAATTTGATTAGTTGTATCATGTAGCATTTAACATGTCATTAGTCATATGGTTAAGAGCATGCTTAAGATTAGGGTTTCTTTAAGCCAACCCAATCCTACTATATATATATTCTCTTTCTTTTCTTTCTCCTCATAATCTTTTATTCATTTTTCTCAACCACCACTGTCACCCCCAGTTTTCAAGAACATGGGTATTTTGGTCATTTTTTATTTTAGAATATTTTTGAATTTATTTTATTATTTATGATATTGTTTTGGGGTTATTTGATTCGGTTTCGAATTTTAACTCAATCCGACTTGTATCGGAGACCCGGGATAGCTTTGATTCTAGTGGGACCCACTCATTAGTTAGACATGGCCCATATATGACAATATTTAAGTTAGTATGATTAGACTAAATATTCATGACTAGGTTGGGTTAATTAGAGACTTAAACTAGACTAATTTAGCCTCAATCCAAAATCTAACTTAAGTTGAACCTAATGAGACAAGAGGGGGGTATTTTAGACTTTACAAATTGGGACACCTAGCCTACATAGGGCCGGCCACAATAGGATATGAGGTGAGTCACCTCATTTCATTCTTAGCCTGCAAATTTTTCTCTCTTGTTCTTCCCCAAATTTGAGAGGAACCTCCATTGATTTCATCTCCAAATCAATCCATTCTTCCACAAAATCTTCTTCATTTCTTCTCTACTCCAGAAAGAGAGGGTGCTAGCCAAGTTTGGGAGGTTTTGGCTTTGGTTCGTGTCCATTTGGAGATCCCTTCGTGTCGGTGTCGTATCGAAAGGAGTTCCCTTAGATTTTACCTCCCGGAAGGTAAAATCTACCCTCTATTTCAATTCTACATGCATATAGGATTATTTTGAACCCATAGGAATGATCCCCATGGTTGTGTCTCCATTTGTGTCCATTTCGTGTCCATTTGAAGTTATTAGGAGTGTCCTTGTTGTGCTTTGTGTCCATATAGGAAACCTCCAATATTGGACACTTGTGTTTAAATAATTTAATATATGTTTTAATATTAAATTTTTAAATGTTAGAGATGTGTTATTGCTTGTCCTTACATTTTTCTCCATGTATCATAATGTATTATAATATATATACAAGTATTTATATCATTGAGTGTATATATATATATATATATATATATATATATATATATATATATATATATATATATAAAAGAGATTGATAAGCAATAAGCACAAGCAGCAATAAGCAGCAGCAGCAGCAGTTTCAGTAAGCAATAAACATAATCAGCAGCATAAGCAGTTGCAATAAGCAGCAGCTTTTCAGCAGCAGCTTTTTGAGCTTTTTAGCCTTTAGTTTTAATCCTTTTAATCTCCTTTTTCCTTTAGAAATTAGCCCCCTTCCATTTAGCCATTTCCCTATATTAGTTAGCCCTTGTTAGATAGAGTTTGCTACCAAGTTATTAGATATTTGTTAGTTAGAATTGTTAGTTAGAAATGTTAGCTTATATGTTAGTATAAGTTAGGATATGAGATGTTAGATTTGAGAGTTGTGGACCTAGTGGGGTGTGTTTAGTGAGTATACTAGATAAGTTAGTATCCTAATAGAGCTAGTATAGTTGGATAGTGTTAGGAGAGTGGTATCTCAAGATACTATAGGGTGTCTCATGATACCTTAAGGTAATTTTGAGAGTGACCAACATGGGGATAAGATGGACTGGATGGGCTAGATACCTAGATTTCTGGGTTGGTAATATCTAGATAGGTTAGTGTCTAACTACCCTAAGAAGCCTAGGTCAGTCTACCAAGGTTAGGAAGGGTTACCTTTGTATCGGGGCAAGGTATTGGGAATACTTTGTGAAGGGTAATAGGTAAGGTTAAGGTAATTACCTAGAAGCTAAGGTATGAGTCTAAGGTGTTAGGATATGGTTAGAAATTGATTGTCTTGGTTGGTAATGGTTATGATTAGTGCTCTTAGACTAGTTTTGACCTCGGTTGACCGTTTTGACCAAAAGTTAACAAAAGTCAACCGAAAGTCAAACTTAGCCTAAAAGTGACTAGAATTGACCCGAAACCAAACCAGAGTTGACCAGTTGACTGAAAGTCAATAGTTGGTCAACATTAGCCTAGTTTGACCTAGGGTTGACGTAAAGTTGACCAGGGTTGACCAATTGACCAAAAGTTAACTGTAGGTTAACCTTTGACCCAGTTTGACCTAGTTTGACTTAGATTGACTTCCTGTGACCTAGTATGACCGTGTTTGTTCTAGTTTGGCCCAGTGTGACCTAGTATAACCTAGTTTGGACCAGTATGACCTAATTTGACCTAGTTTGGCTTAGACTTGCATATCATGACTAGATTAGCTTCATTTTTATTATTAAATCCTGTTTTGACTTATGGTATCTTATCTTTAGGTCTGTGATTACTCTGAGCATATGTTTACCTTATCAGCTCAGGACCATATGTGAGTACATTCACTGATAGTTTTCATTGTCTTGATATCTGCTATATCCGATTCAGTTGTAGTATCTTACTTGATTCCTGATACGATGGTTCACAGACAAGTATACGTCGGATCCTGACATGAGATGTTGTTCCTGGATTACTTGGTATATTGGTATATTACTCGACTTGTTACCTGTACTTGTATAGATATGGACTTGGGTGCGGGCTGGCCTCCTGCTCTTGAGTCCCGTATCATGACGTGTCATGTCCGGATCCAATATACTATTCGGGGATGGGGAATTATTAGTGGTTGTGTGATCAAAATCTCTACTTGTTCTTCACACTTGTACTTGTACTTGTTCATAGCTATACCCTCGTCTCACGACGGATAAAGCCTGACCCTACTTGTTCATAGCTTTCCATGGTGGCCGGCCTGATCCTGCTCTATTGTACACCTGTTCATAGCCGGTCAGATGGAAAGCCTGATCCTAATTCCCAAGCCGATCACATAACGCTCTAATAATTCATGGCACATTTTATATTTACTTTATTACATCATATATCCTACTCAGTTCTACATTCAGTACTTTTCTTACCATGTTATGATATTCAGTACTCACATGTTCTACATGATCTTATGCTAAACCTTGATTGGAGGCTAAGTTCTGTTCAGGAGAAGGGTTACAACCTCGGTCCTTGTTTGGTTTACGGGTTGTAACTTGGCTTCCAAATAGCTCCCAAGCCATCATATATTCTGTCTTGTATTTTATTATAATTGTCTCTTATAGATTTGTCAATTCATATGGAACTGCTGTTAGTGTTTGTACTTGCTCATTTTTCTGACAAGATACCGTTGATATATTACAGATGATTCAGAGGCAGGCTGCTCGACCTACTATAGGGTCGAAATAGATGGAGACTTAGTCCAGGACTGTAGCATGATAGTTGAGCCACTAGACTTTGCACACCCGGACTAGTATAGCTTAGTTAGGTTTGCCTGGACTGTGATCCAGCTAGTGTTTTTAGACTGTAGTATTCTATATTATATTTTGTGACTCTGTGATGTTGTTTATATCTCTGAGCTGTGTTGGATCCTGAACTCATTTCCTGTTTTTACTTCTATCATATTTCCATTTCGTGCTATCTATTCTAGTTTTATCTTGTGATTGAGTTATGCCATATTATATTCTTCCGTACGGAGATGACAGGTACCTTTATACTGTTTAGTTCTAGTATTTACAGACAACCTATACATCGTTCTACCGCCGATTCTGCGGCGTAGGCTGGACGTACCCACGTACTCGTGCCCCTAATCAGGGTGCGGGTCGTGACAACCACCATTAGGCAAGTACAACTTGCTCAAAAGTGGAGATTGTGCACTTATATTCTTGATCTTTTTTTATATTATTAGTCAAAAGTGTTCATCTCTTCCTTCTCTACATGTTTAGTACTTGGTGTTTTTGATTTTAATGGCTATCTTTGTGTAGATCTAAGTTTTCAAAACTAGAATTTTATAGGTTTTTGTGGTTTTGATCTATCAAACTTACTTATTTTGGAAAACTACTTGTTTTATGTTGTAGAGAATTCAATTTCATTCAGTTTAGACCTTTATTTTGCCCAATTCCGAGTCCTGTAACCCAAGTTATGGATATTGGAAGTTTCTAAAACTTCATGGCCAAAAGCTTGCTGGTATGGACGACACCTCGCGCACCTTGCTATAAGCCCCCTGAATTTCAGGGTTTATTTTAAATTTTTGGAATGAATTATTTTTGATAAATATTTAATTGTTTTGATCATTAATGTACCTTTCCGTGACTTTGACTTCTGGAGCGTCAGGGATGCCAATCTCTGTAAACTCTCTTTACGAGTTTTGAAGTAGATAAGATTATCTTCGTTTTGATATATCATGTCCCACTTGAACTCATTCTCTTGTGCTCTTTTTGTATCGCGCAACTTCGGGTTAACTTAGACCAATTAACCGTTGAATAATTATTTCCACTTTTATCTTTGATCATCGTTTGCACGTTACTGTGACTTTTAATTTAGGAGCACCAGACCAGTCATTTTCTCAGAACCAACTTCTCATGAATGATCTACTTGAGACGCTCTTCACCCATGACCTTCGTGTCCCACTCAGACACTCCATTTTGTGCTTCATTTTCTTCACACAATTTTCGGGTCAATTTAGGCCGATTAATTATCTACCGTAAAATCTGATTTATTTTCTAATTTAATTTTGGGACCCGACATCGATCCAACCTAGTCGACCCAAAGTATGGACCTAGCCCACATGAAGCCTACTACCCACATAAAACTTGTGTCCCATTTATTTGAGTCCCTGCATGTTACTTATTTACCCCTGATCATAAATACCTATTTAAATCCAATTATTGCCTCCTGTCCAATTTTGACCCGACCCGACTCGACCGAACCCAAACTCAAGCTCCATGTTGCCCTTTCATGACTACCCAAACACCCTACATAATTTCTCCATTTTAAATATCTATTTTTCTCTCTCCACTTTATAAATATCCTATATATATATATATATATATATATATATATATATATATATATATATATATATATATATATATATATATATAACTCTCTCTCTCTCTCCTATTATTTACAACACTCCCACACAACACCCCCCCTCCACCTCACAGCACACCTCACCCCCCCCAACCGACCTCTCTCACTCTCTCATTCAATCTCTCATTCTCACTCTCTATCTTTCTATTAATTTATATACCCACACATATAAACACACACACACATACAAAAACATACATCTCACTCTCACCCCCTCTCTCTCACAGCCGAACTCCCCACCCCCTCACTGCCGACCACCACTCCACCACCCATGCCGAACACCCATATCCACCACCTCCATCTTCTTCTCCTCCTCTTCTTCATCATCTACATCACCAACACCATCACAACACCATTTCACCACCACCTCCACCACTTCAACCATCACCACCACCGTCCGCCGCCATGGCCTCTGCCACCACCGGCAACCGCGCCATCGTCGTGCCCCGACCTAGCCTGCCGCCGTGCCAGGCTGCGCCGCCGTCGCAGCAGCAGCTGCAAACAGCAAGCAGCAGCAGTGGCCGCACGCACGCGCACGGCCACGCGCGCCGGCGATCGCCGCCACCGTCGCACACCGCCACCGCAACCCCCTAGTGCACGAGCACTCCGGCGACCTCCCCCGGAGCCTGCACCGTCCTTCCCGACGCGCCGAATAGGCTATTCGTGCGTTTTGAACGAAATCTCGTCGTGACGCGCGAGTTTTGAACTCGGAAATGGCATCCCGTCGTAGCGACTTCGCACACATTTTCTGAGAGATCCGACCGTTGGATCGACGAACTCTTTGCTCCGTCGCAATCTCGGCATATCTATCTTCACTCCCCTCAATTTTTGTCCGTTAATTTCGTCGTTTGATACCTCAAAACTGGCCACCAAGTTGACCGTTTAAATTGTACTATTTTTGGACAGTTTTGTGGAGCCAACTTCGTCAGCTCGTAACTCCGCCGTCGCAGCTCCGATTGGCGTGCTACCAGTTTCTGTGCGCAGCTGGTATAACCCTCTTCCTGTCCCTTAAGTTTTGTTTCATTGTGAGCACGTTTGGTTGGTCGAATTCGACGTCAAAGTTGGCCGTCCGAATTCTTTAATTTATACTTGTAAAATTCTATTTTTGAACCCGGGACTCCGGATTCAATTTCTGACATCACCAGTAGACTCGTGGCATCGTTCTGGCATATTTTCATATAAAATTTGCTTGATTTGGAGAACGTGGGCCCTGGCACGCATTTCGGTACAAAGCGGGTCCCACTTTTCGCGTCAACGTGTCACTTTGAGATCGGCTCATCAGAATCCAATTCTGGATATAACGTTGAGTTTATATCGTCATTCTGGACTTGTTGACATATAATTTGCTGAGTTTTGAAGACGTTTGCTCCGGCACGCATTTTGGTGCAAACCGGATTCCAAGTGTCCGCGTCAACGTGTCATTTTGAGATCGGCACATCGAAATCCTATTTCGGACATACCATTGGGTTCGTATCATCATTTTGGATTCGTGGACATATAATTTGCTAGGTTTTGTAGACTTCTATCCTGACACATTTTTCGGTGCAAAGTATGTCCTACGACGGACATTATTTTGACCCGAAATTACCGTTTTGTCCCTGTATCTAAATTGGACTTATGGGTAGGCTATCCTAGCTAATTTGACCATTTTGGACATGTTAGTGATATTTATTTTATCATCCGACAACATCTGTAGATTTTGCTTATGTATTATCCTTAATTTATAATTAATTATTTTTTAGAAATTGTTACTTTCTGTTTTTGAATTTATATATATATTTTAATTGCTGTAAAAATCTAAAAAAATTGTATTTAAATACTATGTTAATTTAGCTGATTTATTATAATTTTTTTAGCATTTAATAAGTAATTTTGGTATTTTATAAAAATGGGAAAACAGAACTCATTTTCAGGATACATGTGTTTGCTGATTTTTAATAAATATTTATGAGGGTTTATAAATTCCAAAAAAAATAGTATAAATTTCTATAATTAACAAGGATCATTTTGGTACTTTATTTTATGTATATTTGAGCTTTTTGTCTATCTCAAAAATTGTTGGAATATAGTGTACAGTCTGATTTATTTATTGAGTAGTTACGACTTACAAGTTTTGTGTTGATTTGAGTTATTGTAGTTTTGGACCTCACCCTACCCTAGTGTAAAGGCCCTAGAAAATTAGTTTGGATATAGTGTCACCCCACATTAGACTTTTATGTTAGATCCCTACTTGGCTAGTATCCAGTTAGGAGTCGTGTCACACCACTAGTGTAATCTTGAACATAACTTAGAGGCTGAGTTGTATATCATTATTGACAGGACACCGGATATCTATATCTTCGTACTAGTATTCTTGTTTTGCTCGAGGCAAGTACATCTACAAACTCATTTACTGTCTTTTAATGCTAGAACATGTATTAACCCTGTTAAAATACTGATCCTTGAGGTAGCAAGTTATATCTTCACATGTTTTATACTGCTTCCAGTATCTTCCACCATGTTTTTACTGTTCTAGTACATCTCATATATTTTTACTGTTCTCGTATCTCTCACATGTTAGAATATGGGTTATGGGGAAACTGATAGTTGAGTACGTGATCATGCCCCCACGCTGCGACCTTGAGCCGTGTAAGGTCGACATTATGCATATAGACATTGTCATAGGCCAATATCCCACGATAATTATACGTGTGTACATTTAGGCATGTACGGAAGTACATATTGTTCTTACCGGTGCCACAGCACCTACAGCACCTATTGACCGATCACGTACCTGCTCCAGTTTTAAACATTAGATATACATGTGTCACCTTGACAAATATATTTTATCGTAATTCCAGTCATACCATGATTCCAGATATGCCATGTTCCCTATGTTACTATGATACTGTGATTCCAGTCATACCATGATTCCAGATATGCCATGTTCCCTATGTTACTATGATACTGTGATCCCAGTTGTACCATGAGGCCATGTTTCCAGTATTTTCTGTTTTATAGACTTATCACACCATGTTTCTTGTTGTACATCTCTTTCATTATATATTCAGTACTTTAGTTGTAGAGATTGTACTTGCTTCCGTCCTGACAGGATAACGTTGTAGGTATACTTTCTGAGAAGGAAATGCTATGTGATACATATTATGGCACCGATTTTGAGGACCTGGCCTTAGCTCCAGAAGAGGCCCCAGCGGGGAACCTTGCTTAGATATTTTCATGTGTTTTGAGACTTAGACTTTGTTTTGAACTTATATTTGGTTACTAGACTTTGTCTCCAGTTAGATACTTTGGAAGTGTATTATTAAGTCTGTGCTTATGTTACCTTCGCTTATAGATGCTGTGTTGTGATGAACCTTTAAATATGATATTAGAACTGTTAGCAGCTTAGATCCTTTATTGTCTATTCTTAGAACAGCTTACTACGCTTTAACCAAGCGTAGGCTGGACATGGCTCGGTCCGGCCCAATAATTTAGGAATAGGTCGTGACACTTGCACATCGTGCGCTCCTTTTGGCTCGCGCACCTTGCACCTCACGTACACCTTGCACCTCGCGCGTGCCTTTTGGCTTGCGCACCTTGCACCTCGTGTATGCCTTTTAGCTCACACATCTTGTACCTTGCGCACACCTCGCGTACCTTGCACCTCGCGCACACCTTGCACCTCGCGCACACCTCGCGTACCTTACACCTCGCACACACCTCGTGCGCCTTATACCTTGCATCATGCGCCTTTTGTCGGTGCGCCATTTGTGCCACTTCATGACTTGCGTGCGCTTTGTACCCTAAGTACGCAGTGCCTTCTAGTTTCTCTTCCATCTTGTGGCTCGACCTTCATTTCCGACCTGACTATCTATGTGTGTGCTGGTCCTATACATGTACTGAGGTACAATCTGTGTGAGCCCCGATGTGCTATCTCATGTGTGAAGTATTCCTACACGATATATGTCAGTACATCCAATGCCTCCAGCACTTACATAATGAATGGTCGGTAGTAATGACGTGGTTTGTATAGCGTGTTGTAATACATTAAGGAGGGATCCTTATGTATGACTCATTGAGCCAGTATGGATCTCTTCTTGGGGTACTCGTACTATGTACGACATCTAGAAGGATGAGCATATGACCACGACATATGAATCTCGAGATTAACCTAGGGTTAACTAGACAACTAATATGGTAGATGCATTTGGGCGGGTAGAATCTCAAGATTGTGCCATAGTAGCCACCCCAGGTCCCATCCTAAAGTGCCGAGCTGGCCTCCACGGATATGGTTTCATCCGCTTATGGTGGATAACCATATCCGACTCCTTGTGCTATGTGTTCTATGTTTTAGTACGGTAGCCTTACGGAGGACCGGTGCATAATCAAAGTGCTACGTGTTATATATATGATGGATTGGCTAGCCCTGCTGGAACGACACGATCTGAGGATTCCTATAACAACATTGCAGGGATAACCCCGCCAAATATAGAAAGCCGCAGGAATGAATGTCCGCTTGAAAAATGACTTGACTGTGCCTTGTACCTTCCGGTAGTAGCCGAGGGACATGGACTATCATGGTGCGTGGTCCAACCCATGTCCTTGTTTGGTTATTGGGTTGGGATATCGTGCTACGACGGGCTGTGGACCGAGGTTACGACCGGAAGCTTTTTATTATTATTACTATTTATTATTATGCTTGGGTTTTATTTTATTATTTTGTGCTTCTTTGTGGTACTTGCTATTCGGGGCCTGACCCTGCTGGTTTTGTTTGTCCAGATATTGTCATGCCCCGCTCCCATATGAGCGATCGTCCTCGCTAAAGCATGATGCCGCGTGAGCCTAGACTGCCCTCACGCAAGGCAGGTCCATAACTGCCGATTTCAGGCTAAGCGACGGGGGTCGTCGCACAGAAGTTCCAAGCAGAAACATTGAATAGTCAGCAGCAAAAATTAAAAGCAAACACAAGTCGTTCAAAATGCCCTTTTATTGATATTGAACAAAGATTACAATGTGGATACTAGGCCAAATTACAAGTCTCTTAAGCTCACTTTTCCCTCATATTACAAGTCACTCTACTCTCTCTCATTTCTCAATATAAGCTTCAGGCGACGAGTGACAGATTCTTCGAAATGGCGATGTCCACACATTATGTCCCGTATAAGTTCTGACTCCATGCGGCCGCATGCCTCAAAATGCCAAGAAACTCCGTGCCTCGACGCATCCAAGCGAGCTCCGTGCTGTCGGGCTTCTACCTGTGCCTGCACATGAAAACTGTGTGGGTGTCAGTACTCAACTGTACTGATAGAGTGAGCTCCTCGTCCACCCATACAAAATTAACACGTTTATTTACTTTGTGCAGCTTAATCCCTTTTGATTGTCTTTCTAGTCTTGTCTTAGGATCAATTTTAGGACAAGGACGCCTTGGCCTATACTTGGCAAGGCAACGACAGGGTCGTGCTATACTCTATTCGTAACTTCAATACATATTTGAGGCAATGCCTCACCAAGTAGAAACTTATCCAAACTTGGCCGTGCCAAGACTTTCACTTGTTTTTATGTGCCTCTAGACTATTCTCGTGCCAATGACGTCAAGAAGACGACTCGATGACGACGCCACATTCATGCCGAAGCACGTATCCTTGTTATAGCCAATCTTAGGCTCCAGAATGGTGTTGCAACCATGCACACCTAGCCCGCACCGATTCAAGGTTAGCGCTTGATATAAGTATACCTTGTTAACCCAACTTGTAACTTGCTAGCACTCGACGCAATCCAAAGGCATACACGCGGATAGTCGCTCTTATGCCGACACATCTATATGAGTGGTCACTAGCAATGTCAAGCTATACTGGATCTTTGCATACGGTGACCATTTACGTGCGAGGTACGAGCTCCCACCGAATGACCCGCAGCCTATATTGTAACGGTTCACTTCAATCGAGTCATACCGTCGAAGAAGACCGTACAATATCTGTAATTCCTCCTAGGCCGACACGAACCCGGTGCCCCGGCGATTGTTCTAGGAATTTCCCTTTGCACGCAAGTTGTCCAATGACCATACAAGACTCAACTCGTTCTACCAAGTCCTTCCTTAATCATGACCATGCTTTCCACTTTCTATCGAGACTCCCAAGTAGCAGGACTGATCTCGACGACAACCAGTCGCGTGGACTTTCTTATCGAGACTTCCAAGTAGCGGGATCGATCTCGTGAACTTCCTTATCGAGACTCCCAAGTAGCGGGACCGATCTCTTGAACTTCTATCATTTGAAATCCAGGGAACGACTACTAAGTAGTCTTCCATATTAACTTGAACATAACGTGTTCCTTTGTCCGTGGCATACTTTTTTCTAAACCAACCGTGGCTTGTGCCTTAGACTGACTTGTTCTCTAGGCGACACTATCGCTCAAGTCACATACTTTATATGATGAGCCTTGAGATCGTGGGACTATGTGACTTGACAACCGCAGACAATATGGAACAGTGCTTGCTACGACTTTGATAGCTCAGCAAAACTCTTGTCTAACTTGTTCGTGCAACGACTTAACGAGCAAGGGCTGCGTCAAGCCTTGCATCGAGTGAACGTGTTGTGCACACGTTCGACTTGAACAACCAAGTTCTTTGGGTACCTAGACTTACGCCACAAGTCGTGCACTGCAATGTGCACTGTAACTTAACCCATGGGACGAGTAAGGCAATGACAAGCCCTGGACGATAGGACCGTGCATGCTTTATCAAGCATTCATGCGGGCGATGCCTATGACTTAGACTAAGTTCTTAACTTCGTGGTAACTTAAACCAGCTTCCTTCTCCCAAGCGACAGGACGAAGAATCTAGTGTCATTTTAAAAGCACGCTGAGCAAACTTCTAAGCCGGCCGTAGGAGCTTTCCATATTCTAACTCAGTCTGACCCAAGTTGGGATTATTCCCTTAGCTATGTGGATGCATCTCTTATATTATTAAGCCTACTTGTGCATTTAAAAACTTTCATTTTATTAGTGTGAAGGCCAAGTGTAGAAGCATGGAATTTCAGGCGCATCTACAGGCGCATTCCTATGCGCTCAACCCAACCATGAGACCAACTCAAATGTGCCAGGAAGCTCAAACAGATACTTAGCACAAGAAAGAAAAGTACAAGTTTAAAGACATTGAAAAGAAGGCTTTTATTTCATATGAAAGTCTATTACATGTCTAAGACAAGGCTTTACAAAGGAGAACTACAAAAAAAGGAAAGATCCTAAAGCTAACAGCCAGGTGCAGCAACTGCTATGCGCCCCATGCCAGGTGCATCATCCGTCAGAGCATCACTCTGATGCCTCATCCAGGTGCATCGTCTCGTCATTAAGGTGCAGGCGCATCAGCACCAATCATCCCTTGTGTAGCAGGAGGAGGAGCTCTCCTAGCTCGACAATGATCGTGACACGATGCCCCGATCTTCGGAAGCAACAGGCACACTCGGCAGTCTGTGGCTCTGCCAGCATAACGAAAGACGGAGCACGGTCGTCCCGATTTTTAGATGCAACAGGCACCATCGGCCTGTGTCGGGACTCGACGATCCCGATGTTTGGATGCAACAGAGACTATCACAGAAGCTCAGAACGACGGAAAGACTAGGCAATACATCTTCACCCTCGGAAAGAGCTCGAGTTCGACAGTTCGCCAAGGCGGAGCTCCGGCCAATTTCATTTTTACATCGAAATGAAGAATGAAAGCAAAGATTTCCCTCATACGGCTATTTATAAGCACGGGCATCCTACACCCGAGTGCCAAATGGCCAACGTTCCAAATTCCATGCAATGAATTTGCATTAATATCAAATGCATCCGTCGCCTCGTATTCGGCTAAGTCAAGGCAACCATTAACGCCTCAAAGAACTCAATAGACGGGCCAAAGAGGATACGACATATTGGCAGATGCACCGTCGATATCATGTGCACCCCATGGATGCGCCCAGATTGGCACTAACCAATGCAACTTGTCATCATCAAGCATTTAATGCTGAATGAAAAAGGCGACGACGCATTCCAAGAGCCGTCCAATTAGCAGTCCTTTGCAGAAAATGAAGCGTCGCTGATGTCAACACCATCATTTCACCTTGGGTCGGTAAACAACCGCCGCATGGCCGACCGATCATTCGTATGCGCCTCGTGGCCATGCGCCCAGAAGACGACATGCGCTCAGTGGACATACGCTCCCTCAGCTCACTTCTGATCTCAAGCAACAGAAGACAAAGCTCTGTATGCACCTCAAAAGCCATGCGCCTGGACTTGATCATGACTCCTAAAAGTCATGAGACCAAGTCCCCTCCCCTGCGCCTAATCCTAGGTGCACCCTGATGCGAAGCTCTTCATGCGCCTCAAAAGCCATACGCCCAGACTTGTCTATGATTCCTAAAAATCATAAGACTAAGTCGCCTTCATGCGCCCAATCCTAGGCGCACTTCGACAGATCACTCTCCTCCAAATATGAGATCTTTGAGCCACAAACATTCGCCACGTGTCCTTTGACTCAGTTCTACTCAAGAATGGGTGCTAACCACCCAAGATCTCAGCAACAACCAAATCTTCACGACTGCCATGTGTCAGCTCCATCGCAGTCCAGCACAGCAGTCCAGCAGATTCAGCTTCAATTCAGGGCGCATCAACCATGCGCCCCCGCTAGCATCAGCCACGTGGCGTCCCACGTCCAGGCGTATCCGGCATATGCTCACATAAGCAGCCAGCCTGCTGCCTATAAATGGAAGGATCATTCCTTCACCTCCAAGGACAGACATATATACACACACAGACAGAGGAAGAGATATATACAAACAGACTGTTATATCCATATACAGAGGCCAGAAGAGACACTTAACGTCCACTTCTCCTCGTAACGCTTCGGCATCTAGAGCAACCTAGACCTTTACACAGTTAAAGATCGTTGTCAGATCATCAACAGAGTCAACGTATTACCACTTGCTCCATCGACACAATGCCCAGATAAAAACAAAAGTGTACTCCTAGGACTACGTCTAAGTCCTACATTGTACTTTGTTCTATTTGTAATTAAAAACATCAATCAAAGAATTTTTAATGGCAAACACCAAGCTGAGGCAAGTATACCGAAGCCACCCACTTGGGCGAGGGGTCGCCTCGACCGAGCGAGTCTTCGAGCAAGCCGTTGTATGGCTAAGTCCAAACGTCGTTGGTGTTTCGATCCCTCCGATTGACTGAACGGAACGGGGCACTACATCATACACCACTCAGAAAATATTTCGTAGTCGAAACTAACTGAGTACTTACTCATCGACTTATCACTTTATTCAATATTCTATAACTCTCGCACACACTACGCCTATGTGTTTCTTCAATCCGAGCCACGCTTGTACTACCATCAATCTTTCCTTTAGAATACGATTTCAAAATCCTTGACACTTTTCTATTCCTCAAGTCTCACTTGAATTTAACGTATCACTTGGTTGGATCGTGCACATATCTCAGGCGTCCCCAAAATACATGTATTTTAGCCAAGCCGCGTGATAGAGAATTCGTCATTCTCACTCGAGTCACATCGTACACATATTCAGGCGTCCCTGAAATACATACTTGTCAGCCGAGTCTCATAAGGGGTATTTTTATGTTCTAGAATTATTCTATCCATCCATACCAATCCTCAAGATCAATCAATCCAATGCTAACTCTTGTTGTCACCCCCGTTTCCCGTATTTCGTATTAATACTCGTAATTGGATTTTGGCATGCATTTTATTTTTTCTCAACTTGTGGAATTTTGGGTTTTTTCTCGTATTTTGGGTTTCGGCTCGGCTCGGTTTTAGTTGGCTTGGTTTTATTTCATGGAGAAGGATTGGTTTGGTTTGGTTCAACATGCATTTGGAACACCTTAGCTAACCTCCACCCTCAACACAACATATCCTCCACCATTAAATCCCACCTAACTTTTCTCTCTCCTCTTTATTTTCATTTATTTCTCCATCTTCTTCTTCCTCCTTCCTCCACCAACACAACAAATAAGCACCATATTTTATTTGTCCATTAGCTAGATTAGGACATGGGGATCAACATTAGAACTTGACCTTTTTAGATTTGGAGTTTCTATTTTCCTAGATCTAAGTTTTGACTATTTTTGGATTTACATGGTTTTGATCTATTTAAGTTGGATTTTTGTGGGTTTTGATGTTCCTATGTTGGAGAGAATCAAATTTTACCCAATATAGAACTTTGAAATTCTAGATTTGGTTGTCATTTGGCCAAGTTGTGGTGTTTTAAAGATTTGTAGCCATGGGTGTTCTTCCTCTCAAGCTTGAGGAAGAAGAAGACCCCTCTCCAGCGTGCGCTCTTTAGCGTGCTGCTGACCCGCGCGCTTCGCTGCCTTGCGTCCCGTACGCTTGGCTGCTTTGTGCTGCCCTTTCCCCCGCGCCGCGCTCTTTAGCGCTGGTCGCTGACCGCGCAGCCCTGGCTGTTGCCCGATCGCGCGCGCGCCCTGCGCGCCTGGCCGCGGCACCGTCGGCGCACACGCTCTTTAGCGTGCTGCTGCGCCGTTCGCCCCTGAGCACTTGGACCCCCGGTCCCCTGCGCCGTTCGCCCCTGCGTACTTGGACCCCCGGTCCCCTGCGCCGTTCGCCCCTGCGCACTTAGACCCCCGGTCCCCTGCGCCGTTCGCCCCTGCGCACTTGGACCCCTGGCCCCCTGCGCATCCTCCCCTGCGCACTCGGCCCCTGCGCCATCTGACCCTATGCAACTTGCACCCTGCGCCACCCATCTCCGGCGCCCTTTGCCCCTGCGCCCTTGGCTTCCGGCACAATTGACCCCTGCGCCATCAACCCCCCTGCGCAACCCACTTGCCCATGATGATTTGGTTTTATTTCTTGGACTTGGCTTCTCTTTTGTGGATTTGGTTTTGAGATCTTGTTCCACACAGCACGACCATCTTGACCCAACACGACCTGGTACGAGTTTCAGTAATTGCTATGACTAGTACGGTTTTTCGTAGTTTTCTGTGATTTATGATCCTGGTACTTTCTGATCTTCTTGATAGTGACCCGATGGGGTGCATTCTTGACTTGTAACCTGATAACTTGATCGTGGCCCGTGGTGGCGCACTCTTGACTTGTAACTTGTAACTTGTAACTTGTAACTCGACTTGACTTAACTTGACTTGTTTAATCAACCTTGACACCGTGGGTGTTCCTGCTTGCTTGCTTGTGCAATCCACCTGTCTTGTCTTGCATCATGTCTAGGACGTGACTCCCTGGTTCCCACGGTCAGGGATTCGTACTGAATATGGATTAGGCTAATGACTAGATCAAACTATAGTTCATGGAGAATTTCCAGTCACAGGCAGTCTCGTTATCTGGGCGCTTTAATTGGACTTGTAGCTTGCCGACGAGTAGAGCACATTTCCAGCACACTGTCATGTGTTGCACCTCTAAGTTACCTAAGGGTATATCGTCTCCTGGGCGATGTACTCAACCATACTCTCAACCCGCGGAAGGATAACTAGATAGTCTGCAGGGCTTGGGACTGGGAATTTCTCATTTGCATCTTGTTAGTAATTAGGCTTGTGATAACCCTAGTTAGTTAAGTAGTAAGCCGTAGTATTTGCTTGGCCGCTTGTGAATGGATGGTGTCCAGCATTGTCTAAGTCTCGTCTAGTCCCAGTACTTGGTCCTCCTGAACATGATTGTTTTACTTATTTTTAACAATAAATGGGTGGAGACAAGGTGCTATTCAGGCGAAGGATTACAACCCCGGTTCTTGTTTGGTTTACGAGTTGTAATCTGGCTCCCGGAGTAGTCCCATGTCCCTAGTCGTTCATTGTCCTGCTGTACTTTAATTACTTGTACTTTTCTTCCATTTTCTTATGTTCTGATATGCTGGCTTTTGTTCTTATTTCGTGGCTTACTTGTGGCACTTGCTCTTTCTGGGGTTTGACCCAGCTGGTTTTGTGTGGCCAGATTTTGGAGCAGCACCCGAGGATCTACCGAACCTCCAGCCTGATGGTGGCGACTAGAAGGAACCCGGGCTACGAGTGGATTTTCTATTTTGTTTCGCTCACTCTACTGTAAATTTATTCTTTTGAGGTGTTTAGCCGACGAGCACCTGTTAGCTCGATGCATATTTACTTACTGTCTGCCTACGGGCTGTGAACATGATTAACAAATCCTAGGGTTGATCATGTATGACTAAACTCTTGCTAGTCCTCGCATTTTGTACGACTAGCTTCATGATCAACTGAATATGTAATATTTGGGACGCCTTTTATTGTATATTTGGTGGTCAAACATCTTGTAACTATATTACTTGCTTGAGATTGAGACAATAGGCTTGACCTTAAGAGACCATTGGCTTGTAGTAAACCCTCATATCTAGACAGCTGTGACCGTATAGCGAGGTGGATTCCATTTCAATATACGTAGCTGGCTATGTTCGCCCCCGCTCTCCAGTATTCTGGTTCTGGGGCGTGACATGGTTTAAGTGGTGGCCCATGCAGGTCTTGGTATTCAAGATATGTGAGGGTTTACCGGATAGATGTCTCAATTATTATTCGTCCTTGATCTCCGCTCATATCCTCTGAAATCTCTGAATTCTTGTCCTGATCCCATACTTGTATCGTTGATCTGTCGTGGTCCTTCCTTATTGTTTTTCCTGTGTCGTCTTCTTCAGCGGTACTGTACCTGACCCCGCCGATCAGCAAGGTGGAGCACCTTCCGTGGACCAGCAACCTGGAGATCAGTCTGGAGTTGCCTCCCAAGTTATACCTCCTGAAGGAGAACCCCCAGTTCATCTCGTTCAGCCTGCCGAGCCGGATGATGGCACCTTAGTAGGTCTCATCAGGACCTTGATAGCTTCTCAGGATCGCAGAGGAGACGCCTTGCACCAGGCAGTGGCAGATGCTTTGACCAGAGGCAGTCATCCAGGGAACAACGCGACCAACAGCTTCAAGTGCTTGAACCCTCCATTCTTCGACGGTAGCGAGGATGCAATTGCCGCGGATGCTTGGCTTCAGGATACCGAGGTGATTCTGGAAGCAGCCAGGACACCTGAGAATGAGAAGGTGGCGGTGGTGCGCCTGTAGTTGCTGGATTTAGCCCGCAGTTGGTGGACAGCGCAAGCCATGGGATTAGTGGCACCCATTTCTTGGGCGGTGTTTAGAAAGAGATTCCAGACGAAGTATTTTGATGCTGTAGCTCGGTACGACCTACAGACGAGATTTACCAACTTGAAGCAAGGAGGCAGATCGGTCGACAGTTATGCATCTAAGTTTTCTAGACTCAGTAGGTTTGCCTCCACCCTGGTGGCAATCGAGTTTGATAGGGCCCAGCGGTTCCAGTAGGGACTGCATCTGGAGGTCTTGTTGGCAGTTGAGCAGTTCGAGCACCAGACGTTCGATGCGGTTTTAAGAGCAGCTAGGAGGCATGAGTACACCTCCCAGAGGATCGTGGATAGGACCGGAGGTAGGAAGCGGTCCCACAGTCAGATGCACCAATCATCAGCTCCAGCCCCGGCAGCTAGAAGTTTGTCTATTGGAACTCCGAGGCGGGCGGCCTCAGTAACGTCAGTTCAGCATTCGACCCCGACGTACCCGCAACAGCAGAAGCAGAAGCAGACTTTCGCGATGGGATGTTCTCATTGCGGGAAGCCAGGGCACGTGGTAGCAGATTGTCGCAGAGCGCAGGGTTTGTGCCTGGCTTGTGGAGCGGCAGATCACAAGATAGGGGCCTGCCCGAATTGGGATAGTTCGTCCTCTTCCAACCTAACCAGTCCATCGGTTAGGGGACCAGCACCTGTGCAGCAGCAGCAGTACCCGAGGCCATTATTGCCTCAGGCCCAGGCGTTTCATCAGCAGAACCAGCAGCAGTATACCCAAGCCCAAGTGCAGAGCAGGTAGAGAGGTTTCCAGCAGAGGGGACCCGCAGCTAGAGGTCAGGCCATAATGATGACTATGGATGAAGAAGTTGCACCAGGTGAGGTAGTGGCAGGTACTATTCTCGTCAACTCTTTTCCAGCATCGGTATTATTTGATTCTGGTACATCGCATTCATTCATGTCTGCACGATTCGCGACACGAATAGGATTGGAGCCAGAGTCATTATCAGTAAGGCTCAATATACTTACTGGTAATGGTCTTGTGGGAGTAGATCGAGTATTTTCCTCATGTCGGATCGTAGTTAGCGGTAGAGAGTTCCTCGCTAGATTTATAGAATTCCCTATGGCGGACTATGATGTAGTCCTAGGCATGGATTGGTTGAGGAACCAGTATGCTAGGATAGACTGTCATATTGGCAGGGTTGTTTTTAGCATTCCAGGCGAGCCAGAGTTTTTATTTTCCAGAGGCGCGGTGGAGCCATCTTCCCCAGTGTTGCGGATGGCAGTAGCAGCAGTGCAGTTGCCCCGGATAGTTGAGTTTCCAGATGTCTTCCCGGAGGAACTTCCAGGAATGTCGCCAGAGCGGGAGATCGAGTTCACTATAGACTTGATCCCCGGGACAGCACCAGTGTCAGAGCGAGTCTACAGGATGGCGCCTTCAGAGTTAGAAATTTTATACAAGATGATTGAAGAACTCAGGACCAAGGGATTCATTCGTGCAAGTGGATCGCCTTGGGGAGCCCCGATGCTTCTTGTTAAAAAGAAGGATGGTACGTCCAGGTTATGTGTAGATTATCGTACCTTGAACTCGGTGACAATCAAGAATAGATACCCTCTCCCGAGGATAGATGACTTATTTGATCAACTTAGAGGGGCTTCGGTATTTTCGAAGATAGACTTGCGGTCAAGATACCACCAGATCAGAGTCAGAGAGCAGAACATCCCGAAGACAGCTTTTCGATCTAGGTATGGACATTGGGAGTTCCTTGTTATGCCCTTTGGAGCGACCAATGCGCCAGCCGTATTCATGGACCTCATGAATCGCATTTTCATGCCTTACTTGGATCAGTTCGTGATCGTGTTCCTAGATAATATCCTGGTCTACAGCAAGAGCGAAGCAGAGCATAAGCAGCATCTCAGAGTCGTCCTTCAGACGCTTAGGGAGCATCAGTTGTACGCCAAGTTCAGTAAATACGAGTTCTGGCTCGATCGTATTTTGTACTTGGGTCACATCATTACCCGAGGAGGAGTGGAAGTAGATCCCCAGAAGATTGTGGCTATCGAGTCATGGCCAGTACCCAGCTCAGTGGCAGAAGTTCGCATCTTCCTTAGATTAGCCGGCCACTACCGGCAATTTGTTTCAGATTTTACAAGGGTTTCAGCGCCGATGACCCAGTTGACCCGCAAGGATGTGCAGTTTGCTTGGACAACAGAGTATCAGGAATCATTTAAGAAGTTGAAGCGAGGTTTGATAACGGCTCCCATTCTTACACTTCCAGATGGGACCGAAGGATTCACAGATTATTGTGACGCTTCAGGCAGAGGATTGGGGTGTGTCTTGATGCATCATGGAAAGGTAATATCTTATGTATCACGTCAACTTCGTGATCATGAGAAGAATTACCCGACCCACGACTTGGAACTGGCAGCAGTAGTGTTTGCACTTAAGCTTTGGCGGTACTACTTGTACGGAGATAGAGTAGAAATATTTACTGATCACAAGAGCCTGAAATATGTTTTCACCCAAAAGGACCTTAATATGCGGCAGAGAAGATGGCTTGAGCTATTGGTGGACTACGATGTAGATTTGCAGTATCACCCAGGGAAGGCCAACGTTGTAGCAGATGCATTGAGCAGGAGAGCCGGAGTTTTTCTAACGGCACAACCAGAGTTATTGGCAGATCTTCAGAAGATGGGAATTGAAGTGGTTCTTTCTACCAATATGGCGTTGATGGCCAGTCTACAAGTTCAGTCCAGCATAGTTGAGAGGATCCGGGTGGCGCAGTCTACAGATTCCAAGATTCAGCGGCTCAGAGCAGAGTGTGAGGCAGAAAGAAGGCCGAAGTTGTGCATTCATGAAGATGGTACACTTCGACATGGCACTCGTCTTTGTGTACCCAGTGGAGATATCAGACAAGAGGTCATGGCAGAAGCTCACAGTTCACAGTACTCTATTCATCCCGGTAGCACGAAGATGTACCATGATATTCGTCAGCATTTTTGGTAGAATGGCATTAAGAGGGAGATAGCCCGGTTTGTCTCTCGGTGTTTGGTTTGCCAGCAGGTTAAGGCTGAACATCAGAGTCCCGCTGGACTTCTTCAGCCCTTGCCGATTCCAGAATGGAAGTGGGAGCATGTGACCATGGATTTTGTGACTGGACTGCCTAGATCCCCAGCTGGTCGAGATGCTATTTGGGTTATAGTTGACAGGCTCACGAAGGTGGCTCATTTTCTCCCATTCAGAGTGGGTCAGTCAACGGCTCAGTTGGCAGAGACGTACCTCAGGCAGATTGTCAGGTTTTACGGTGTGCCAGTCAGCATCACCTCGGACCGAGATTCAAGGTTCACGTCCCACTTTTGGCGCAGCCTGCAAGAGAGTTTAGGGACTCGTCTCCAGTTCAGTTCAGCATATTATCCGCAGACAGATGGCCAGTCAGAGCGCACAATCCAGACCCTTGAAGACATGTTGAGATCTTGTACACTTGACTTCGGTGGTTCGTAGGAAGATTACCTGCACCTGGTGGAGTTCTCGTACAACAATAGTTACCAGGCCAGTATTCAGATGGCTCCGTTCGAAGCTCTGTATGGCAGGAAATACAGATCCCCGCTAGCATGGGATGATGTTGGAGAGAGGCAGATGCTCGATCCAGAAATGATTGCCCAGACAGTTGAAGTAGTCAAAAAAGTCAGGGATCATCTTCGAGTTGCCCAACATCGCCAGTGGCATTGGGCCGATGCCCATCGACGTCCCTTAGAGTTTGCTATCAGCGACCATGTATTCCTTAGGATCTCGCCTAACCGCGGCGTCATTCGTTTTGGCGTGCGGGGAAAGCTTAGTCCTAGGTATATAGGGCCGTTCGATATTCTGGAGCGAGTAGGAGATGTATCCTATCATCTTCCTCTTCCGCCGTCGCTAAGTGAGGTACATGATGTATTCCATGTGTCCCAATTACGACGGTATATTCCGGACCCGAGCCATATCCTAGATCATTCGGAACTGGTTGTTGGTACCAACCTTTCGTATGAGGAGAGGCCCGTGTCTATGTTGGACCGGAGAAAGAAGAAACTCAAGAACAAGACTATTAGTTTAGTCCGTGTTGCTTGGGGTCATCACTCTCTAGGTGAGTCAATGTGGGAGCGTGAGGACGACATCCGATCGCGATATCCCGACTTGTTTGACTCGTAAGGTATAATGTCTTCCTTATGCCTTATGCTTTCCATCCCTTGCTTGCATGTATGATTGTATGATTGAACTGTTTAGTGTAGTTGTTGGTGCTTAGCGTAACTTGTCGTGGCAGTCTCTAGCTCCTTGATTAAATTTCGAGGACGAAATTCTTTTAAGGTGGGTAGAGTTGTCACCCCCGTTTCTCGTATTTTGTATTAATACTCGTAATTGGATTTTGGCATGCATTTTATTTTTTCTCGACTTGTGGAATTTTGGATTTTTTCTCGTATTTTGGGTTTCGGCTCGGCTCGGTTTTAGTTGGCTTGGTTTTATTTCGTGGAGAATGATTCGTTTGGTTTGGTTCAACATGCATTTGGAACACCTTAGCTAACCTCCACCCTCAACACAACATATCCTCCACCATTAAATTCCACCTAACTTTTCTCTCTCTTTTTTATTTCCATTTATTTCTCCATCTTCTTCTTCCTCCTTCCTCCACCAACACCATAGGCAAGTGCACCTTGCCAACAAATAAACACCATATTTTATTTGTCCATTAGCTAGATTAGGATATGGGGATCAACATTAGAACTTGATATTTTTGGATTTGGAGTTTCTATTTTTCTAGATCTAAGTTTTGACTATTTTTGGATTTACATGGTTTGATCTATTTAAGTTGGATTTTTGTGGGTTTTGATGTTCCTATGTTGGAGAGAATCAAATTTCACCCAAGATAGAACTTTGAAATTCTAGATTTGGTTGTGATTTGGCCAAGTTGTGGTGTTTTAAAGATTTGTAGCCATGGGTGTTCTTCCTCTCAAGCTTGAGGAAGAAGAAGACCCCTCCCCAGCGTGCGCTCTTTAGCGTGCTGCTGACCCGTGCGCTTCGCTGCCTTGCGCCCCGTGCGCTTGGCTGATTTGCGCTGCCCTTTTCCCCGCGCCGCGCTCTTTAGCGCTGGTCGCTGACCGCGCAGCCCTGGACGTTGCCCGATGGCGCGTGCGTCCTGCGCGCCTGGCCACGGCACCGTCGACGCACACGCTCTTTAGCGTGCTGCTGCGCCGTTCGCCCCTGCGCACTTGGACCCCCGGTCCCCTGCGCCGTTCGCCCCTGCGCACTTGGACCCCCGGTCCCCTACGCCGTTCGCCCCTGCGCACTTGCGCCGTTCGACCCTGTGCACTTGGACCCCTGGCCCCCTGCGCATCCTCCCCTGCCCACTCGGCCCCTGCGCCATCTGACCCTGCGCAACTTGCACCCTGCGCCACCCATCTCCGGCGCCCTTTGCCCCTGCGCCCTTGGCTCCCGGCGCAATTGACCCCTGCGCCATCAACCCCCCTGCGCAACCCACTTGCCCATGATGATTTGGTTTTATTTCTTGGACTTGGCTTCTCTTTTGTGGATTTGGTTTTGAGATCTTGTTCCACACAGCACGACCATCTTAACCCAACACGACCTAGCACGAGTTTCAGTAATTGCTATGACTAGTACGGTTTTTTATGGTTTTCTGTAATTTATGATCCTGGTACTTTCTGATCTTCTTGATAGTGACCCGATGGGGTGCATTCTTGACTTGTAACCTGATAACTTGATAGTGGCCCGTGGCGACGCACTCTTGACTTGTAACTTGTAACTCGACTTGACTTAACTTGACTTGTTTAATCAACCTTGACACCGTGGGTGTTCCTGCTTGCTTGCTTGTGCAATCTACCTGTCTTGTCTTGCATCATGTCTAGGACGTGACTCCCTGGTTCCCACGGTCAGGGATTCGTACTGAATATGGATTAGGCTAATGACTAGATCAAACTATAGTTCATGGAGAATTTCCAGTCACAGGCAGTCTCGTTATCTGGGTGCTTTAATTGGACTTGTAGCTTGCCGACGAGTAGAGCACATTTCCAGCACACTGTCATATGTTGCACCTCTAAGTCACCTAAGGGTATATCGTCTCCTGGGCGATGTACCCAACCATACTCTCAACCCGCGGAAGGATAACTAGATAGTCTGCAGGGCTTGGGAATGGGAATTTCTCATTTGTATCTTGTTAGTAATTAGGCTTGTGATAACCCTAGTTAGTTAAGTAGTAAGCCGTAGTATTTGCTTGGCCGCTTGTGAATGGATGGTGTCCAGCATTGTCTAAGTCTCGTCTAGTCCCAGTACCTGGTCCTTCTGAACATGATTGTTTTACTTATCTTTAACAATAAATGGGTAGAGACAAGGTGCTATTCAGGCAAAGGATTACAACCCCGGTCCTTGTTTGGTTTACGGGTTGTAATCTGGCTCCCGGAGTAGTCCCATGTCCCTAGTCGTTCATTGTCCTGCTGTACTTTAATTACTTGTACTTTTCTTCCATTTTCTTATGTTCTGATATGCTGGCTTTTGTTCTTATTTCGTGGCTTCCTTGTGGCACTTGCTCTTTCTGGGGTTTGACCCAGCTGGTTTTGTGTGGCCAGATTTTGGAGCAGCACCCGAGGATCTACCGAACCTCCAGCCCGATGGTGGCGACTAGAAGGAACCCGGGCTACGAGTGGGTTTTCTATTTTGTTTCGCTCACTCTACTGTAAATTTATTCTTTTGAGGTGTTTAGCCGACGAGCACCTGTTAGCTCGATGCATATTTACTTACTGTCTGCCTACGGGCTGTGAACATGATTAACAAATCCTAGGGTTGATCATGTATGACTAAACTCTTGCTAGTCCTCGTATTTTGTACGACTAGCTTCATGATCAACTGAATATGTAATATTTGGGACGCCTTTTATTGTATATTTGGTGGTCAAACATCTTGTAACTATATTACTTGCTTGAGATTGAGACAATAGGCTTGACCTTAAGAGACCATTGGCTTGTAGTAAACCCTCATATCTAGACAGCTGTGACCGTATAGCGAGGTAGATTCCATTTCAATATACGTAGCTGGCTATGTTCGCCCCCGCTCTCCAGTATTCTGGTTCTGGGGCGTGACACTTGCAGCATAGACGTCTCGTCTAACCTGCTAGGCCATCTCTCAAGGCTAAAGTTAATGTCAGGATTGGAATCATAATTTCCCAACAATAATGCCAATACTGACCCCAATCCTAGGGTCAAACCAAAGTTGATCGTACAGGGTTTTCTACCCAAGCTCACATCACTCAGATTCTAAACATCGAGCATATAGATATATGCGCACTTGTAATACTTAGTCCAAGGGGTCCGAGTCATTCAGCAAAGTCATCCTACACTGAGTCATGTTCAACCATTTCCTCGACATATCAATATCGTTCATCCAACAAGCAACTTGCATAGTCTATCTTTTCAAACATATTCTATATAATCTGCCTATCTATTACTCCCAAGTCAAGCACAATACGACACAACTTGTCGCTAAACCATAATTCTCATTTCATATTCCTTAAGTCATTTATCCCAATTCATGTAATCGATCACAAGGTCGTCTGACTTTAACAATATGTCACGTCCCAATCTCACGTGAGTTCGATTATCCACGGTCGTCATAAAATCACCATATAATGCTCCCGCGGAATAATCGTTCTCACCGGAGCATAACTCTTATTTTGAGTCTAGACTAATTCATTCTCGATACGCAGATTGGATGTCCTCAATCCTCAAGTTTACTCAATCATCAATCACAAGTCCGATCAATCCTCGAATTCACCTTCGCCTCAAACCACAAGTCGAAGCAATCTAAATTACCACATCTTGATTTCTCGAGTTCGATCGTTCCCGCAACATGAATCACCATGTTCGTGCTCACGCAGAACGATCGTCCCTAAATCCGACGTGACGCATGGGCGAGACTGGAGTTGCGCTCGAACAAGACAAGAATGTCGACATTATGGTTATCGGTGTAACCATCAAGACACGATAATTTTCATCCAGCATTCATTTTATCAAAATCCCAAGCATAGCATCCATCGGAACAATAATATTTTGCACGATCGTCATTCCTCGAATCAGAGTACCCATGAGTTATCGCATATCAATCTTTGATACGCCTTAATACCATCGATGATATATGTAACCTGACGATCTTCATTTGCAATGAATTTTGAGTCGTACAACTGATGCTATCTTACGAATTGTATAATCTCCTCAACATTCAAGATCAAGTTTGATCATTATCTCCCAAACCTGTTACATGTTTAATTCTTTTAAATCCAAAATCATGTACATTCATCCGACTATCTTAAGTCATCGAACAACAATTTTATCAATTTGCCTCAATCCTTGCTAACTCAAACCATCGAGCAACATCAATTCCAATCCTTAGAGTCATTCTCAAATATTTGAATCACTTCCGTGTACGCTATCGTCCAATCATGAACTTTTTGTATACGATTCATATCGATTTTCTCGATCAAGTCATCCGTTCGTACACCTTAACTTTTCTTTGATTCAATCTATTTTTTTCCTTATTACTTGTATTTTGCGCTCAATGCAAATTCCAATCCCGTGCATGTCGATTATAATTTCGTTCGAATCAACACGCCGAAATCTTCAAGATTATACTTACTCAATGATACTCGATCTAAGGCTTTGCATACATGCGATGCTTGCTGATAGACTCATTGAGATCCCGCATCCTCAATCGACTAACATCTCCAAGGCTATCCCATACACCACTCAGGGATGAAATCATTTCACCTATCTTCGAAACCAGTTATGAATCACAACCGATTATTTCGAATTCTCGTTCGAGCCATTCCTCAAAACTCCAAGCACGATTTGCCCATGTCGCATCGACGATAATATCGTTCGATAGCACTTCTATAGTCATCCCATATTCTATGAATAGAGTCTAACTGATTCTTGTTCGACACAATTTGTATCTCGTATGCGACTTTGCTAAGGTCGACACGATTCTTGGTGTGTATGCCCAGCCCTACTTAGCCAACCGTGCTTGTTTAAAGTTAACTTGTTCAACCAATTTTTTGCTTTCGTAATACTTTTCAAAATATTTAAACTTATTGTATGGACATCCCGTGGGATATTTGAGAGTGAGCGCATCAACGATTTTAATTTGCAAAAACAACATTAGAGTTTGCAAAAACATCATATTTAAAGAATTCAATCGAAAGTCCAAGGACGTAAAGCTGTGCTCTGATACCATTATGTCACGCCCCGCTCCCGTAGGAGCGATCATCCTCGCTAAGGCGTGATGCCGCGTGAGCCTAGATTACGCTCACGCAAGGCAGGTCCATAACGGCCGATTTCAGGCTAAGCGACGGGGGTCGTCTCACAGAAGTCCCAAGCAGAAATATTGAATAGTCAGCAGCGAAAATTGAAAGCAAACACAAGTCGTTCAAAATGCCCTTTTATTGATATTGAACAAAGGTTACAATGTGGGCACTAGCCCAAATTACAAGTCTCTCAAGCTCACTTTTCTCTCATATTACAAGTCACTCTGCTCTCTCTCATTTCTCAATACAAGCTTCAGGCGACGTGTGGCAGATTCTTCGGAATGGCGATGTCCATACATTATATCCCGTATAAGTTCTGACTCCATGCGGCCGCACACCTCGAAATGCCAAGGAACTTCGTGCCTCGACGCATCCAAGCGAGCTCTGCACCATCGGGCTTCTACCTGTGCCAGCACATAAAAACTGTATGGGTGTAAGTACTCAACTGTACTGGTGGAGTGAGCTCCTCGTCCACCCATACAAAACCGACACGTTCATTTACTTTGTGCAGCTTAATCCCTTTTGATTGTCTTTCTAGTCTTACCTTAGGATCAATTTTAGGACAAGGATGCCTTGGCCTATACTTGGCAACGCAACGACAGGGTCATGCTATACTCTATTCGTGACTTCAATACATATTCGAGGTAATGCCTCACCAAGTAGAAACTTATGCAAACTCGACCGTGCCAAGACTTTCACTTGTTTTTATGTGCCTCTAGACCATTCTCATGCTAATAACATCAAGGAGACGATTCGATGACGACGTCACATTCATGCCGAAGCACGTGTCCTTGCTATAGCCAATCTTAGCCTCTAGAATGGTGTTACAACCGTGCACACCTAGCCCACACCGATTCAAATTTAGCGCTTGCTATAAGTATATCTTGTTAACCCAACTTGTAACTTGCTAGCACTCGATGCAATCCAAAGGCATACATACGGATAGTCGCTCTTATGTCGACACATTTGTATGAGTGGTTACTAGCAATGTCAAGCTATACTAGATCTTTGCATACGGTGACCATTCGCGTGCGAGGTACGAGCTCCCATCAAATGACCCACAGCCTATATTGTTATGGTTCACTTCAATCGAGTCGTACCATCGAAGAAGGTCGTACAATATCTGTAATTCCTCCTGTCATGACCCGTACCCTTTTTTTTAAACGGATACGAGACGTGTCCAAGCCAGCCTACGCCGCAGTGTCAGCGGTAGAACGTTGTCACGGCCATGAAGATCAAATCACAAATAATACTTATTCACATGATTAATTTAATTCACAATGATCACAAGTTTTATATTTGCAGAAAGATATAAACTTGTACATATATTGGAATGACTACAACTCATCTATCTAGCTAGTCTCTAGGCTTTTCGTCTGCAAGTTTTCCTGTATCTCCAATGCTAAGTAAATCCACGGCTAACCTAAAAAATATTGGTTTCCAGTCAGGAATAGAACGAGCACAATTTACTGAATGCAATTTCAATAAATGAAAATGACTATAAAACAAAGGTTAGACATCAATCATAAGTTTTGAAAATAAACAGGAAATACAAAAAACCAATAACAAATAAATAGACACAAAATACTTTCCCTAACTGTTAGAAGTACCTTTGATATGTGATCGGTCTCGGGACAATTACACGACACTGTCTACACTGTCTACATTGTCTAAAGTTACACTGTCTAAAGTTACACTGTCTACATTGTATAAAGTTACACTGTCTACAACAAATAATACAATAAAGAAACATAGTATACTTTGAAATAATAAATCACTGTCTACACTGTCTACTTTGCAATAATAAATCACTGTCTACACTGTCTACTTTGTAATAATAAATCACTGTCTACACTGTCTAAGGTCAGATCACACATCGTTGGTACTTCACATTCCCGACTCAACAATTTATAATAGAATATAAAATTATATAATCAATAACCAAACAATAAGATATAGTGAAGATCAATATCGAAATGTAGACAATAAACTGTACTCGCCTGTGGTCCTTTGCTTGTGAAACCGACAATCCAAACCAATCACTGTGCCCCAATAGTCAAAACTCATACAACAGTTCCCGGAAGCTGAAATAAACATTACCAATATTCTCAGAATAGTCAAATTAGCTAGGTTTGTCTGTCCTTAAGTTCAATTCTGGACACAGAGACAAAACAGTAATTTTGGATCAAAACGGTATCCGTCGTTGGACCCGCTTTGTATCGAAAAGTGTGCCAGAGTCAACGGTCTCTAAAGTCGTCAAACTACATGTCTACAGATCCAGGTTTTCGATACAAACCCAACCGCAGAGTTGGATTCCGGCAGGCCGTGCACAAAATCACCCGTCGAGTCGGACCGTGGGGCCCGCGAAACGGCAATTTTATCAACTGTCTCAGAATCGGACCAAACTTGGCATACAAGACCAGAAAAATGATACGATTCTATTGGCGCAAGTTTTGTCTCGATATGACGAGCGTGCACAAAGTAATTGAGAAATTTGCACAGAGGCCGATACGGTAAATTTCGACGGATACGCAACAAATTCGTCGCGCACACGCGACCAATTTAAATTCCGTCAAAGCCCACACGACCACGAAGCCGTTACGCACCTTTCAATGCTTTCGGTTCGCGACCACCTCGCCCGGTTTGGCGGAACGAACGTGGTATCGGAGGGTTTTTCTAGTTTTTAAAACAGATTTTTGTCAAACTTTATCCTAATTTTAAACAGCAATTAACCAACAAGAATTAAATCTAAAAATAGTGTTTCCATCTTGGTTAGGTTGTCTAGAAGTCTGTTCAAACGGTTTTCCAAAACTTACAATGTTCTGGTCGCAAATCGACCGCAAACCTTGGACATTGGGGCAGTTTTTATACTCAGGAAATCGAGATTTTTCTCGGTTTTGGGGCTCGTTTTCCGTCGCGTACAAAGCGAATTAAAATGAACTACCTGAAGGGAAACGAAGGGGTATAGGTTAGGTTCGAACCTGCGAAATTGGTTCGACAAATTGTCGATTGGTCGTGGAGGAAACACTGCACGAAATGGCTCCGCGGGGCTGCTGTTGCGATTTCTTTCGCACGCGCATGTGCGCGCGCGGCGTCCATGGCCGGCGGTCAGGCGGTCGTGGCGGCGGCGGGCGGCGCGCCTAGGAGCCCAGGGGTCGTCGGGGTGTCTGCGTGGGTTCGGGGTTAGGGTTTGATGTTCGGTTGAGGGAATTCCTCTCGGCTGCTCACGTTTGCTTATATACAACTGTATATATATAACCCCCCATGCTTCTCGGGCTGGGCTGTACTGTGTGGGGTGAGAGAGGCTCAGTTCAGCTAGGTTGTTTTGGGCTCGGGAATAATTGCTGGTTATTCCTTTCGGGTGCAGCCTATGGCTTGGTCCACTGTTCCCTTGCGGAACAGTGTTGATTTCCCTTTTTTTTTAATTATATATATATATATATATATATATATATATATATATATATATATATATATCTATTTACTTATATTCATACATAATATTATCCATAAAATCTAAGGGTCCGTTTGGATAGTCTTTCTGAAATTTTATTCTAAAAACAGTTTTCTGAGAGTAAGTTATAAAGTTGTTTTCTGAGTATGAAAATTTCAATTTTGCGTTTGGTTACTTTCATCTCGAAAATAATTTTAAAAAATAAAATTTGAAGATTACGTTTGGTAAAATATTTTTAGAAATTAATTTTTTTAACTGTGTCCATTCTGTATCCTGTGTCCAACCGAGATTAGGGGGTCGCCGACGAACTAGTCGTTCCCGAGCGTCGCGATCTGTCCGGTGACCGCGACCTCGCCGGAGAGGAGGGGTTTGTAGGTGACGTTGAAGATGTTGATGTCGCTGAGCCGGTCCAGGCTCGTCGGGAGCTCGCCGGAGAAGTTGTTGGAGGAGAGGTCGAGTTGGGGTCCCGCCGGAGAACCGGTTGTTGGAGGTGGCCGTGACCGTCGGGGAGGGAGGAGGCGGCCGAGTGTTCGTCACCGCTACTCGAGTGTTTGTCACAGCCGACCTCGAGGAGGGAGGAGGCGGCCGAGCTCGTGATGGACGAGTGTTCGTCGCCGTCGTTCGTCGTCGTCGTTCGTCACCGCCGAGCTCGAGGAGGAAGGAGGCGGCCGAGCTCGATGAGTTCGAGGAGGGAGGAGGGAGGAGGGAGGAGTTCTAGTTGTTCGTCACCGCTGTTCGTCGCCGTCGTTCGTCGTCCGGGGAGGTTGAGCAGAGGAGTTGGAGGAGGGAGAGCTCGAGGCCGGTGGCGCTCTCGGCGGTCGAGCTCACGGCGGTCGAGCCTGGTCGAGGTTGAGGCGGCCGAGCCAGGTCGAGGTTGCTATCGAGAGAGGGTGGTCGAGGTTTCTGCCATGGGAGGGAAGGAGGATGGGAGAGAAGATGAGGCGGCCGAGCCTGGTCGAGGTTTCTGCCATGGGAGGGGAGGATGGGAGAGAGGATGAAGAATCGGCAGGAGAGAGAGGGTTGAGAGAATGGGGGGAGGGGGTTAGGTGGGGTGGGGTCCACCAAAAGTTTTGGGAATGAGCTTTCTAAAAGCAGGTTTTTTCTCCTTTCCGAAAACAGGTTTATAACTTCAGTTTTGAAAAAAAGTTTTGGGAAAGCAATTTTTGAATGGGAGCTGCCAAATGCAGTTTGGGTTCGAGTTTGAGTTTAAAATCAAAAAATGAAGTTTAAAAACACAACCAAACGGGGCCTAAATAACTCCCAATAGCGCCTATTCCTAATATCGAGCCTATTTGTATAAACATGACCATATATAATAATATTTATTTGATAACGAAATACCTATAACCAATATTAATAAATAAATTTATATAAATAATACTCTCAATATTAATAATAATACTACCCATAATAATAATAATAATAAAATTCAATAAGTCAAATAAAGGCGTATATACCAATATGTACAGTCTAAAAATTCCAAAATATACGAAGATCTATTTTATACAAAAGTCACTGAATATCACCAATAATAATATTTATAATATTTAATTAAGAATACTTAAAAATATCCATTAATTTATTAAAACGAAATACAACACCCTCATACCAAATTCTATCTACTCGAATGTCATTGGACGTGCCGCCTGACTACATGGGCTTGGGCTTAGTTCGGGTCCAGTCCGGGCTAAAATGGTATAACCAATTTCCCTAAAATTCAATAATATAAATAATGAATAAATAAATAAACCTTCGGTAAGGGTTAAGTCGTAACTTGGCTTAGTTTTCTTAGTTAGGACATCGCTATGGCTCGACCTTCCCTATCAGAGCTAACACACTAGTCAAAGCACGTCATTGTACTATCCGTGCCACGATTCCTAGTTGCTTTGTACTCCAAAACTCCACTATGGCTAAAATCATCTACCGTAAAAATTAACTAAATAATTATTTATAAAAATCTAAAAATCACCATTTAATTCAAATAAATGAATAAAAATAAATTATCAAAATTCCGAGAAGAGGGGTTACAAATCTACCCACCTTAAAAATAATTTCGTCCTCGAAATTCTAATTCATAACTATTCCTTAAATTCAAAAAGAAGTCTACCATTACCTTAATCTCCTCGAATTTTTTTTTTCTCAAAATAGTTTATATCCTCCTCTAGCCATTTTGTAACTACGGAACTCCGAGGACTTCCACCCACCTTTGGTCACACTACTCCCTCCAATCTCATGTCACTAAAACTTTATAATCATCCAACTACTTGCTAAAAATTTCTACCAATAGATACCTATTGCTTATGGTATCTATAATCCGCTCCTATTTATCAAACAACCCAATATTTGATAAGCATTAAGTAGCTAAAAATATTGGTAAATTCTAATAAGCATGACCTTTCGTCACTCTACAATAGGAAGGACAGGAAGTTAAGGAAGAATATTCGAGAACAACTATGAGGTTTGAAGAGCGGTAGAGAGTATCCAATGATACAGATAGAAAGAAAGTTTATGAGCCATTGACTTATTTGCTAGATGTGCTACTCTAGTCCCGTCACCTGCTAAATCGAAGAACACCTATTTCTTAAAGGGTCTTGCAATCCGTGCAATACAGAAATTCTGTTCTCGAAGTTCTAAACAACATTCCAAAATAGGACTGAATTTGAGAAATCAAGATTGTGCTCTTTTCCGTGGTTATTTAAACACACAAGCAAGGGATGTAAATGCAATACAAGATCATATCACGACTTCCTGGTAGATGGAATAAGGGTTACGAATGACCTCACATTCTAAGAAGGAGAGACAACATAATGGGTATAGGTACCTATTTCAGAAAGTTTGGTTTTATAGTCCAAATATGGGGGTATGCATGGATTGATTTTACTGGGTCTTAATGGGTTCCTTAATTGGGCATCAATTGTTGGTCGAATGAATCTTAGATTTCAATCCACATGGACTGGACAAGATCCAATGATAAAATTATTTCTACTAGGTTAAGGTAACCTAGAATAGCTTTCTACCCAAATGGTTGAGCTAGTCTCCAGTCAGGTTGGTTAGCTAGGTCCCCTAAAGCCCAAAAATGCGTCTTCCGTGACTTTTGTGTTTAAGTAGTACGAGAAGACACGATTGAGAGGCACACTTAGTGACATGTGCGTAGTGGGCTTCGAGTAAATCACATCCATATTTTGGGTCGAAGGGTTTGTGTCGAAGTTGAGTCTCTAATGGAAGTTGGAAAGTATACTGGTACTATGGTAAGGGTTATAGCTAGTCCTTTTTACCTGAAAGTCGTACCATAAAAATAGAGTACAAGAGAACGTGTTTGAGTGGGACATGATATACCTAGATGAAGGTGAACTCGTCTAGGCCTTGCATATGCAGTTTGTTGGAAGATAACAGCTGGTCTCGTGCTCCGAATATTGATGACACGGCTGGGAACACAAAATAATCTAAATGGAAAGTGGGAGTCCATAGGGCACTAACTATCATTCTAATAAAAATTTATTCTAATCAATCGGTGATCTTCATATATCCTAAAACTTTAGGAGGCTTACAGTCTACCCACCTTAGAAATAGGACATGGTCTTAGGAATATTGAGGTTAGAGGGTTCCCAAAGTCCGGATACTGTACCTCGACTCTTTGTTAATAGGGAATAAGGCACGGCGTATCGAGATACGGTAGATATAAGTCGAGTCAATGATCGTTCATCAATAAATAGGAAACGAGTGTGTACTATGACATACGGTCGATAAAGTAGAATGATCTACTCGTCTATGGTATATAAGAGTTATCGACGGGGTAACCAACACTCAGGCACATCATACGAAAAGATTTCTAACAACTGAATCGTGAATCTCTATTTGCGTCAAGCCTGCTAGACTATGGTCACAAGGGTTCTAGTGGTATGGGCTGTAGTGACCCTATATTGCTGTTGACAACTGGTGGATCACATTTTGACAGGGTATTTAAGCTATGGTATTAGCTAAGCTAGTAACTGTGGTGTTCCAACACTAGTTAGGTCTTAATATTAAAATTTACATAACTAGAGTAATATTTGTTGGAAACCAATCTCGGGATGAGTGTCACGGTAAATGATTACCCTATTGTCCACTCATCTCATGTCTAACTGTGGGCTTCGGTCGAGGAAGGGTTGGTTCAAGGCTTAAGGGTTGCTAGTTAAGGCAAGCTTCCAGCAAATAATTAGAGACTCACAATATTTGGTTTCTTGAGAATAGATAGTCTCCTAGGTTGACATTCTGACTAAGGGTAAAACCCTAATCATTCTCAAATTTAGATGGCTAGAAGGTCTCAATAGTAGTTTGAGGGTCGATGGGAGAACGAGTAACTCAATCACATGACTGGCCGATGGTAGCTACACTTGTGCCTACCATTATCATAGCCATGGGAATACTCTGTATCTTTCTACCGTAACGAGCTTTCGTCTTTCCAAATCGGTAAAAGACAAAAACAATAAAGAATTCAAGGGAGCTGTTACTGAATACAATTTTGTGATTCAAGGGCGAACATATAATTCAAGAGAAATTGTCAATACAGTCGCGGATGAGATCCTAGAGACATCTACTTCTCAATCCACGTAGGTTAATCAGAGGGAGAGCGAACCAAGTGCACTACGGTTGATCAGACCGTAATACCTTGATTCTGATTAGACAATACGTTAGTAGGCGTCCCCACTAAACATATGTCTTGAATCAAGCTCAAGAACAGAGTGAGCTTGCAAAACTAGGCTGTGATAGCAACATTGGTCAAGATAGTCAAAATACAAGTATATAAGATTTTATTTTTTTTAAGAAGGCATAAGTAGTTCGAGATTTGAGATAATCGAACTATACCCGGTGTTATTGCTTATAGGCATCCCACTATCTTCTTATCCATAAAGCCTTGGCCGACTACTGGGTTATGGATCTCTAAGTTTTATATTCCCGATAAACCTATTAGTGTCAGTCAATTACCTCGCTAATACGTCACAAGGACTACGGAAGGCTAGGCCGGGAGACATGTTATCCAACTTACAAAACTTCCACTAATATTGGCTTTGGATCTTATGGGACATACATGGCATTGTTCTATCCTCCATAGTATCCTGAACTTGTAATCACGTCTGGAATCATTTTACCGAGGATTATGCCCTGTCCGTATACTCTGGCTGTGGTAAACCCTTGGTTTCGTGATTCAGATGTGATATGTTATCCGATACTCTTCCTTATATTGACACAAGGGTGACTACGGTCAAAGAGGACCACTAGCTATAGTTTAGCAATATTCTATAACCTATATTTTCTTAAATAATTTCAACCCTAGGGGTCGTGTCTCGCCAGTGCGCTGCTGGCTGCAGTGAATCCATAGTCTTCATAATTCAAATGAATGGCGACAGTGCGCTGCTGTCCTGCCATTATGAGTTAACTAATATTCCTTTAACTATATTAGCAAAAATTCATAAGCTTCTAGGGATTCAAACAAGGTAACCATAAAACGTAAGTATATGTCCTATTAGTCACAACCCTTGGAATAAAAGATTAAATATAGAGGAAATAACTGAAGACAAAAGGAATACAACATTCTAGTATCTATTTCATGTGTATCCAAACCATGGGAGAAAAACTTGAATCGGAACTAACTCGAGGTTCATATGGGGATAACATAATCAGAATTTCTACAAAATAATAATTCCTAGGACAAATAGGAACTAAATAGGTAATTCGGACTAAGATATGAGGATGATATCTAAAGAGGCAAAGAGAAGGAATTGAATAATTCATTTAGGTTAGATCATTAATTCTAGGAAGCTCTGTCTCACCAAGTGAATAATCTATCCACATTGGATCATATCGCCATACCAAGAGGTAATAGTGTACCTATGGGGATCTGACAAACTATCAACATTAATAACTCCTCATCTAAATTGCATGGCCTAGACTACCCATCGGTAATTTGTATAAGGGACTCCTAGTCCTAGTCATTCTCTTAAATTAAAGTAATCTCTAATTCGTGAATAAGCATGTTCTAGTCGCAGGCTCGCAATAGTACAACTAACTTAAGTACCATCACGAGTTCGTATGATTTGCAAAAATAGACCTGCATGGGCCACCACAAAAACTTGTCACAACCCGTATCCGTTTTTTTTAAACGAATACGAGACGTGTCCAAGCCAGCCTACGCCGCAGTGTCGACGGTAGAACGCTGTCACGGCCATGAAGATCAAATCACAAATAATACTCATTCACATAATTAATTTAATTCACAATGATCACAAGTTTTACATTTGCAGAAAGATATAAACTTGTACATATATTGGAATGACTACAACTCATCTATCTAGCTAGTCTCTAGGCTTTTCGTCTGCAAGTTTTCCCGTATCTCCAATGCTAAGTAAATCCACGGCTAACCTGAAAAATATTGGTTTTCAGTCAGGAATGGAACGAGCACAATTTACTGAATGCAATTTCAATAAATGAAAATGACTATAAAACAAAGGTTAGACATCAATCATGAGTTTTGAAAATAAACAGGAAATACAGAAAACCAATAGCAAATAAATAGACACAAAATACTTTTCCCAACTGTTAGAAGTACCTTTGATATATGATCGGTCTCGGGACAATTACACGACACTGTCTACACTGTCTAAAGTTACACTGTCTAAACTGTCTAAAGTTACACTGTCTACACTGTCTAAAGTTACACTGTCTACATTGTATAAAGTTACACTGTCTACAGCAAATAATACAATAAAGAAATATGGTATACTTTGAAATAATAAATCACTGTCAACACTGTCTACTTTGCAATAATAAATTACTGTCTACACTGTCTACTTTGCAATAATAAATTACTGTCTACACTGTCTAAGGTCAGATCACACATCGTTGGTACTTCACATTCCCGACTCAGTAATTTATAATAGAATATAAAATCACATAATCAATGACCAAACAATGAGATATAGTAAAGATCAATATCGAAATGCAGACAATAAACTGTACTCGCCTGTGGTCCTTTGCTGGTGAAACCGACAATCCAAACCAATCAGTGTGCCCCAATAGTCAAAATTCGTACAACAGTTCCCGAAAGCTGAAATAAACATTACCAATGTTCTCAGAATAGTTAAATTAGCTAGGCTTGCCTGTCCTTAAGTCCAATTCTGGACACAGAGGCAAAACGGTAATTTTGGATCAAAACGGTGTCCGCCGTTGGACCCGCTTTGTACCGAAAAGCGTGCCAGAGTCAACGGTCTCTAAAGTCATCAAACTACATGTCTACGGATCCAGTTTTTTGATATGAACCCAACCGTATGTCCAGAGTTGGATTTCGACAGGCCGTGCACAAAATCACCCGTCGAGTCGGACCGTGGGGCCCGCAAAACGGCAATTTTATCAACTGTCTCAGAATCGGACCAAACTTGGCATATAGGACCAGAAAAATGATACGGTTATGTTGGCGCAAGTTTTGTCTCAATCTGACGAGCGTGCACAAAGTAATTGAAAAATTTGCACAGAGGCCGATATGGTGAATTTCGACGGATACGCATCAAATTCGTTGTGCACACGCGACCAATTTGAATTCCGTCAAAGACCACACGACCACGAAGCCGTTACGCACCTTTCGATGCTTTCGGTTCGTGACCACGTCGCCCGGTTTGGCGGGACGAACGTGGTATCAGAGGGTTTTTCTAGTTTTTAAAACAAATTTTTGTCAAACTTTATCCTAACTTTAAACAGCAATTAACCAACAAGAATTAAATCTAAAAATAGTGTTTCCATCTTGGTTAGGTTGTCTAGAAGTCTGTTCAAACGGCTTTCCAAAACTCGCAATGTTCTGGTCGCAAATCGACCGCAAACCTTGGACATTGGGGCAGTTTTTATACTCAGGAAATCGAGATTTTTCTTGGTTTTGGGGCTCGTTTTCCGTCGTGTACAAAGCGAATTAAAATGAACTACCTGAAGGGAAACGAAGTGGTATAGGTTAGGTTCGAACCTGCGAAATCGGTTCGACAAATCGTCGATTGGTCGTGGAGGAAACACTACACGAAATGGCTCTACGGGGCTGCTATTATGGTTTCTTCCGCACGCGCATGTGCGCAAGCGGCGTCCATGGCCGGCGGTCATGGCGGCGGCGCGCCTAGGAGCCCTGGGGTCGTCGGGGTGTCTGCGTGGGTTCGGGGTTAGGGTTTGATGTTCGGTTGAGGGAATTCCTCTCGGCTGCTCACGTTTGCTTATATACAACTGTATATATATAATCCCCCCATGCTTCTCTGGCTGGGCTGTCCTGTGTGGGGTGAGAGAGGCTCGGTTCAGCTGGGTTGTTTTGGGCTCGGGAATAATTGCTGGTTATTCCTTTTGGGTGCAGCCTATGGCTTGGTCCACTGTTCCCTTGCGGAACAGTGTTGATTTCCCTTCTTTTTTTTTCTTTTTTTTCTTTTTTTTATTATATATATATATATATATATATATATATATATATATATATATATATATATATATATATATATCCATTTACTCATATTCATACATAATATTATCCATAAAATCTAAATAACTCCCAATATGGCCTATTCCTAATATCGAGCCTATTTGTATAAACATGACCATATATAATAATATTTATTTGATAACGAAATACCTATAACCAATATTAATAAATAAATTTATATAAATAATACTCTCAATATTAATAATAATACTACCCATAATAATAATAATAACAAAATTCAATAAGTCAAATAAAGGCGTATATACCAATATGTACAGTCTAAAAATTCCAAAATATACGAAGATCTATTTTATACAAAAGTCACTGAATATCACCAATAATAATATTTATAATATTTAATTAAGAATACTTAAAAATATCCATTAATTCATTAAAACGAAATACAACACCCTCATACCAAATTCTATCTACTCGAATGTCATTGGACGTGTCGCCTGACTACATGGACTTGGGCTCAGTTCGTGTCCAGTCCGGGCTAAAATGGTATAACCGATTTCCCTAAAATTCAATAATATAAATAATGAATAAATAAACCTTCGGTAAGGGTTAAGTCGTAACTTGGCTTAGTTTTTCTAGTTAGGACATCGCTATGGCTCGACCTTCCCTATCAGAGCTAACACACTAGTCAAAGCACGCCATTGCACTATCCGTGCCACGATTCCTAGTTGCCTTGTACTCTAAAACTCCACTATGGCTAAAATCATCTACCGTAAAAATTAACTAAATAATTATTTATAAAAAATCTAAAAATCACCATTTAATTCAAATAAATGAATAAAAATAAATTATCAAAATTCCGAGAAGAGGGATTACACCTCCTAGGCCGACACGAACCCGGTGCCCCGACGATCGTTCGAGGAATTTTCCATTGCGCGCAAGTTGTCCAATGACCATGCATGACTCAACTCGTTCTACCAAGTCCTTCCTTAATCATGACCATGCTTACCACTTTCTATCGAGACTCCCAAGTAGCGGGACCGATCTCGGCGACAACCAGTTGCGTGGACTTCCTTATCGAGACTCCCAAGTAGCGGGACCGATCTCGTGAACTTCCTTATCGAGACTTCCAAGTAGTGGGACCGATCTTGTGAACTTCTATCCTTTGAAATTCAGGGAACAACTACTAAGTAGTCTTCTATCTTAACTTGAACATATCGTGTTCCTTTGTCCGTGGCATGCTTTTTCCTAAACCAACCGTGGCTCATGTCTTAGACTGACTTGGTCTCTAGACGACACTATCGCTCAAGTCACATACTTTATATGACGAGCCTTGAGATAGTAGGACTATGTAACTTGACAACCGCAGACAACAGGGGACAATGCTTGTTATGACTTCGATAGCCCAGCAAAACTCTTGTCTAACTTGTTCGTGCAACGACTTGACGAGCAAGGGCTGCGTCAAGCCTTACATCGAGGGAATGTGTTGTGCACGCGTTCGACTTGAACAACCAAGTTCTTTGGGTGCCTAGACTTACGCCGCAAGCCGTGCACTGTAACTTAACCCATGGGACGAGCAAGGCAATGCCAAGCCCTGGACGATGGGACCGTGCATACTTTATCAAACATTCATGCGGGCGACGCCTATGACTTAGGCTAAGTTCTTAACTTCGTGGCAACTTAAACCAGCTTCCTTCTTCCAAGCCACGAAACGAAGGATCGAGTGTCATTTTAAAAGCACGTTAAGTAAACTTCTAAGCCGACCATTGGACCTTTCCATATTCTAACTCAGTCTGACCCAAGTTGGGATTATTCCCTTAGCTATGTGGATGCATCTCTTATATTATTAAGCCTACTTGTGTATTTTAAAACTTTCGTTTTATTAGTGTGAAGGCCAAGCTGAGGCAAGTTCATCGAAGCCACCCACCTGAGCGAGGGGTCGCCTCGACCGAGCGAGCCTTCGAGCAAGCCGTTGCATGGCTAAGTCCGAACGCCGTCGGCATTTCGATTCCTCCGATTGACTGAGCGGGACGGGGCACTACAGATATCATAGCAGCACCAGAGGATCCAACCTTCTACCCGAATAATGGTGTACACCAGGAGTATAGGTGCCAGGGACCATGAGTAGGTTTCTTCTTCACCGCTCTGATATCTTTATTTTGTACTTGGCGTTTAGCCACCGGCACTTGTTTAGCCGGTTGTTCTGGATATTTTGCCTCCTTACATAATTATAATTAAATCAGACTGCAGCTGACTATGATTATGTACCTATGACTCTCTGAGCTAGCTAACTTATAAAGCTAGTTCTCCATGATCATTTTGATGAATTGTCGGGGACGCCTTACTGCTTTATCTTATATGTTCATTAATTGTTGCTTCTTGCTTGATTGATTGAGACATAGATGCTCTGTGGGACCATATGAGAGTTGATTGTAGCATGCACTCCCTAGTCTCGTGACAGCCACGATCGCCTTATGACGTTTATATACCTCTTATGGATTAGCTGGCCTAGTCTGTCTCCGTATTTCGGTACTGGGGTGTGACACTTCTAGATAGGATACTAACTATCTATACTATCTCTAGACTCTAACATCCTACTAGAAACTCTAACACATAAATATATCTAACTCTAACATATCATATACTAACTAACTAACTAACTCTAACATATAAACTAACTTATCTAACCATCTAACTCAATATCCTACCAATACCTTGCCCTTAGAGTATAGGTAATCCCCGTTACCTTGTCAATACCTTGGATATTATCTTAGAATACCCACTCATCTATATCTTAAGATACTCATTCGTATCTTAGGATACCCACTCATCTATATCCTAAGACACTAACCTAGATACTAGTAAGATACTAACCTATATTTTACCCCAAGATACCAACTTACCTTATCCTAAGATATCTAATAATCTAACATCTAGTATCCCAATCTCCATACCAACTCATATAGTATCCTAACTCAAGACACTAATATATACCTCTACTAACTAAGACACCTTAAGATACTAACTTGTAGGGCACTAACATATACATCTAACTAAATAACACTAACTCACAACATACACACACACTCAAACACAAAGGGGCTGCTGCTTACTGCTTCTGCAAGCTGCTGCTGCTTCTGCAAGTTGCTACTGCTTATTGGCAGCACAAGCCCCCCTCATCTTCTCTCCTCTTCTCACTCACTCTCTTTTAATTCCCTCTAACTCTCTCACTCACAACACACACAAACAAGCACACACTCTCTCAAACACTCTTCCCTCTCCAAAAACACACATACAACACAAACACTCTCTTCTATCACTCACTTCTCATAAGCACATACACACTCTCACATATATATACACACACAATCTCATCTCTTCCCTTTCCTCACACACACACCAATACTAAACCATAACACAACCAAGCCACTTACAAACACACACACAACTCACAACTCCCCTCAAGCACACTCACACACATGCACTTCTCCTCTCTCCTCAAACACACACACAACACATATATATAAACATCTAACATAACAAACCACAATCACACTCTAAGATATATATATATATATATATATATATATATATATATATATATATATATATATATATATATATATATATCACCCAAATCAGTCCACATATGTAAATAGGGCTGAGCAATAAACTGTTGGAAAATTGTAAACCGGACCGAACCGAACCGAACTGACCATTCGGTTCGGTTTTGAAGTTTACGGGTCGGGTTACGGTTTTACAAAACCATAAATTCGGTCATCGGGTCGGCAAACAGGTTTTGGGTTCGGTTACCCAACCGAACCGAAAATCGATTAGCTATATTATTTTTAATATAAAATTACTAAAATATTCCTTTAGTTATATAAGGGGTAAAAATTATGCAGCCCTAATAATTTTTCTCTCTCTTTCTCACTCGATCCCCTCTCGGCGAGAGCTGCTTCTTGGCTGTTGCCGATCTCCTCCGAGAAAACCCTAACCCTAATGGTAACCTAACTACCTAAGGGCCAAATCTCGTGCTCTCTCTGTCTCTCTGAGTCTCTTTCTCGTGCTATGCTACTGGAGTAACTAGTAAGGGCCTTCTTTCCTCTACATCTCGAAGACTCGATCTTCTGGAAGAGAACCCTAACCCTAACCTAAGGGCCTTCTTTCCTCTGCATTTCGAAGACCCGATCTATCCTAGATCTGGTCCATCTGGCTGTCGAGATCTAGCCTTGATCTATCGAGATCTAGCCTTGATCTATCGAGAAATAACTTTTATCTCTCAAAATTATTTTTTTTACACATATTTGTTTATTTTATTTTTTCCTAATTAATTTGTTAATCTTTTGAATGTTCTAGAAATCTAACCTAGATCTGGGCCCTTGCTGTGCTGTTGGCTTGCTCTCTAAATATTTGGAATCTTGTTGACGTTGAACAAACACTTCTCTCTCACTCACTGTAAGTAATTTCGACTCTGGCTTGCTCTCTAATAAGTATCTTGTATTTCGAATCTTGTTTGTTGAAATATTGTTGTGCTGCTGGTTTGGAACATTGCTGTGCTGCTGGTTAAAATTTTGGTTTATGTTAAAATTGGGCCCTTGTTGTACTGCTGGTTGAAAATTTTGGTTTATGTTAAAATTGGGCCGTTGCTGTGCTGCTGATTTATGTTAAAATTTTGGTTTATAAAATCGGGCCCACTAAGGCCCACAGAACCGAATGAACTGATAACCGAACCGACCGAAGTTGGTTCGGTTCGGATCGGTTTTCGGTTGTGGGTATTTCGGTTTGCAGTTTTTTCGGTTTTGGTGGGAACGGTTCGATTTGGACCGAATCGACCCGTTGCTCACCCCTATATGTAAATATATACCAAATTGGTATCTCTACTTATAAACATGGCTGTAGGCCAAATATACAAAGATACATACATAGGTATTTATATGAAAACTAAATGGGACATCCTTACCATGGCTAATCTATTCTCTAACATGTATAAAACTGAAATTAGAAGTCTAAATAGCCTATTGGGCATAAACACAAACACTTGGTGGGCCACCCTCGAAATTTCTCTATGGGACACCAAACCACTCCTAATTTTCTATTAAGGACTCAAAAGAGCCTCTAAATCAATCCTAAGGGTGGTTCATGCATGGGGGTGGTTCCTATGGATTCAAAACTAACAAATATGCAAAGAAAAGATAAAATAGAGAGGGTTTAGAGAGAAAGAGATACCTATTGGGAGTGGTTTTCCAATGAACAACCCAAAGGACACGAATCCGACACGGACTCCTCTAGCAAATGGACTCCCCTCTTTGCTCTTAGCTCCACAATCCTTGTAGGCTCCTTCTCCTTGCAAGAATGAGAGGATTTGGTAGAATTGAATGAGTAGATTTGAGGGAGAAAACAAATGGGTTTGCTCTTAAGTTGGAGAAGAGCACCAAATGGAAGATGATTAAGGCTACTATAAAAAAATGAATGATGAAGGCCTCCCCCCTCTCTTGGCTGCCATGTAAACCCTATTTGGGTCAATGGAAAATGTCCAAGTTGTCCCTAGTGGTTTCCCTTTGGTTAATTTAAGTCATGCAAGTAATTGGGGTCAAATTGGTCAAAGTTCTAAACTCTAAATGACTAAACTTGTCATGTGGGATTAGTCTAAATGTACTAGCCTAATAAGTCAAGTTTGTGGGCCATGACTAGCTAATCTTTGGGCTCCGACTAGAGTCTAAGCTACCCGGGCCACTAACACAAGTCAAAATTAGACGAAACTAAAATCCGGCTATCTAATCTCCAAAATACAATATTAATAAATAAATATTCACAAAATATTAGAATATAAAAAATGATAAAATTATCCTCATTTTTGAAAACAGGCAGTTACACTTTCTTCATCTTTGTCCATCCGGACGGTAATCGTCCGAAGCAAACTAGGTATTGAAATCTAATTAGCTTTTGGGGGCTTCATCCCCGAAACCCTACGACGTTGTCCCTCGACGCCGTTCGATGACCGAACAACGGGACCCCCGAAATCCTTTTGTAGACCCGGAGATACCTTGAGGTGTTTAGAGAAATCTTTGGACTAACAGTGACTTTGGCCCATATTGATTTTTTTTTCATTTGCATGATTTCATCTTTAATCTTGTTTATTATTTTTCTGCAAAATAAATGTTAGACGAACAAAACAATATATATAGTAGCTAGGATGATAATACTAATGCACCCTAGGACTATGACAAGTTTAAGTATAGCAATATGGTGATTGCGTGATCATTAGTGATTACATAATACTAAAATTAATCGACTAACCATAATCACAGACTCAAATTAATCATTGGGCTAACAAAAAGACCAACCCGACCCAAGTGTTATACTGTCAATATACTTCCAGTGTGTGGAGTATTTGGACCACAAAAAACTTGTTAGAACAAATGGTGCACATTTCGGTATATTAACAGTATAATGTTAGTATGTTACTACTGGTTCATCTATAAGTAGCCTTGTTTCGATGTATCGACTCCCTCTGTGTGACGTAATGTCATACAAACCCAAGTTGACTTGTACAAGGCTTAGGAAAATCGTTTCTTATTTCAAATACAAGCAAATAAAAATAAACGACAACCAGTCAAACCTCATGATCTTCCACTCCAACTCTCCGCAAATACTCACAGTCTCTCCGTTGGCTTCCTTCTTCGTCTCGATCCCACTCAGCCTTCATATGATCTTCCTTTTCGACCGTCATTGCTCACTCCAATATTAAACTAAAAAAATACCTTCAAAACAAAAACAAACGTATCAAAAATCAATTCTTAAAATAAAAAAAATTCATTATGATCAAATTCTTCTTCTTGGTTTTCTTTATGTTATTCTCGACAAGGATAAAAGAAATAGAGAAAAAAGATATCAAGCAAAATTTAATCGAATATAATATTAAAATATTAAACGTCTCTATTATGGGATCCCTCATCTATAAGTAACTTACTTCATTCAAGTGATTAGGGTAAATAAATTTTTTATTTCTAAATAATTATATTTTTTTAATAGGTTAATGCTAATATAAAAATATTGATACCATTTGAATTATATATTAGATAATAAACAAATAAATAAATTATGGTTTACATTTTATTCATTAATCCGGACGTGTGGGGAGGCACGTGCCACAAGCTTCAACACTCACAACTAGCCTCCGATTCTTCTCCCTCTTCCGAAACCCTAATTTCCCCAAATCTCTTATTCGAAAACCCAAACTTTGCCACCGAGAGCACTATCGACGAGCCATGGGGACGTTGGGGAAGGCGATCTACACCGTAGGGTACTGGATCCGCGGGACCGGCCAGGCCATCGACCGCCTCGGCAGCCTCCTCCAGGGAAGCTACTACCTGAGCGAACACTGTAAGAAACCCTAATTTGTATATTAGGTCAATATCGTGGTAATGTAACTCCTCTTATGATTGGTGCACAAAATTTGGAGTTTTTTGGAGAAGAAATAGCAGTAGGAGCGCTTAATGAATTGGGAAAAATGTGTAGTGAAGTGACGTGGATGAAATTAGAAATTTATAGCTCAAGATCTATTTTTTGCATCTTTGGATTTTTTGAATTGAGTTATCCGATGTTCGAAAGATTGGTTCTTGATACAAAAAAAAAGCAATCAACTTCATTGCTCTGTATACTCTTATTTTTACTAGTGTCTCAATTAGCTTTGCAACTACACCAAAACTCAAGAATACGCAAAAAATTATACGCTGCAACACGTCAAACGCCTGTTTTATGGACTGAAAGATGGATCTTTGCTGAGGGATAATTTTTTATAAGTTTGAATTAAATGTTTTCCACGAAACTCTAGAATTGTGATGACGCTTATATATTTTTATTATTACAATGCCTATGTTATTGACCACTTTATCAATGTTCTCTATTGGATATCATCATCATCATCCAAGCTTTTCCCATCCAATGGGGTCAGCTATGGAGCATAACAAAGCTCCGTAATAGATTTGACCAAGTATTTATGACCAGCTGTCAACCTGACATAAACCATTAAAGGCATGCTAGGCAAGAAATGCAACACTAAGGTAGGTTGCACCTCATTCAGCCGACACACACCTTGCTTTTGCGACGAACTCGTGCGACCGTATACAAGGGCTAAATGGCATTATCTGACCTGGAACCGAGCAACACAAAGCACTTTCAGAGTTGAGGACGTCTGTTTTTCTCTTTTATACATGTGTCTTGATTCACTCAGGCACAAGATTCGTTTTACGCCTAGGCTCCAAAGGAGACTGTTCAGGCACAATGTGAGAACCTGCCCTAAACCGCAATTCCAAAAGAGAGATTTTTGTCAGTAGAACTCAAATACCATATCCTCGTGTGCAAAAATTTGAAGTTGTTAGAGACGAAAAGTATTTGCATTGCAACTTACTGCTGAAGGTCCTTTGGATCCTAACTTGTCCTCATGCTGAAATGTGGCCTCTTTGTAAGTATGGCCTAATGTTTATTTGTCACACTCTTGCACCCACGTGGACTCAAACAAGTTTTGAGAGCCATTATAATCCATAAGTACCTTAATGGCCTTTTAGCTGATAGGTCCACACAACATGGGGGTTCTGAAACTCCAATGGCCTGCACGTGTGTTTCCTGAGCTGTTTTAATGCGTTTATACTTTCCGTGAGTCGAAATCTTCTACTTCGTCAACTTTGCCATCATGATTTTCTTTAGCAAATAGCTCAACGTAAGGATCTTTGTTTGTTGCGTCTGTGCCAGGGGTGTTAATTTCCGTCATAGTTGTGACAAGTCTCCTTGTTGCTTTTCCCTTCTCTTGTGCACTGATTAGCTTTTCAGTAGGGATAAACTGGTTGTAGAGATATTTGACGTAAAGTACCTTACAGGACATGAGTGGGATGCAGAGGTATATTGGATATGACATCGACTAATCTATGACATGATATCATGCCTTTCTTTTCCTACTATTTATCATGGTAGTCAAAGGCGCACCTTGCAGAAAGGCGTAACAGCTGTGCCTCGCACCTCACTAGGCAAGGCACCTTTCTCTAGGCGCACCCAAGACGCGCCTTAAGTGCGCCTTTCTGTAAGGTGCAACCAAGAAAATGCACGCCTAAGCGCACCTTATGTTTTTTTATTTATAGAAAAAATGTCGAGGCATGGAGATAATTCTTAACTCATACAAGTAGTTGGTTACAGTTGAACTGGAATTTTTTTCCCTAAAAGCATGATAGGGATAATACAAATTCTTGTTAGTTATGTTGACTGCTACTGTTGCTGTGCTAGTTCACTTGGTTATGTTTTTAACGTATTTTTGTTGGTTTTAAAATTTTAATATGTTATTTGGTTTTATTTCTTACATTACTAATTTATTTATTTATCTATTTTTTTTTTTTTAATATTTGTGCCTCACTTCGCTCGGGTGTGCGCTTTAACTACGCTTTGCACCTCGGACGATATAGACCTTTTGTGCCTTGAGTGCGCTTTGCGCCTTTGACCACCTTGCTATTTATTGCAACAAATAAATATTGGTACTATAATGTTAAACATTGTTAGTAATGTTGTTTTAAGTGACTCCAGCTTATACATCCAACTTAAATATAGCCATTTCTTTGAGCAATAGAAAGGCAGTTTCTCCATTAGGCATCATATGTTAGATAATGAAGTGAGTTGCCATTTAAAAGAGCTGGCTGCTTTCATTCCCATTAAACAGGAGATATCTGATTGAATATCTTGTAGAATTTGCGTAGTTCAAGTTAGCATACTTTATTTGTAAGGCAATATGAAGCTTCTAGCATGGCCCTATTAAATTCTTGATAACCGTGTTTTGTGGCATGGTCTCTACTTATATGTTTGTCAATATCTGTTTAAATCATGGCTTCAAGAATGTAAAAAATAGTTTGGTTGCTGTCAGGAAATAAAAGTTCAAAAACTGGAAATTAGTCTCTTACTTATGGTAAGTTCTGGGTACTTACCCTTGATGTCATAATTTTCTTAGTTTCAAGTGTTAACCTTCATCGAGATAATTGCTATACCCTGTTAGTATTTGTATAACAGTTGGTACTTTGGAGGAGCCTGAGTTGCATCCTCAGGTTGTTCGCCTAATCAGTAAATCTTGTTGGTATGTACTGTCTTCATCTATCGTGAGAAAAATACAGTCAGAAGCCAGTAAAAAATGACATGATACAGCATAGAAGTCTCTGGCAATTAATAATTTCTGCTAGGATCTTTAGAATAATAGTCTTTGATGCATCCTGCAGGTCGTCTTTTCCAATTCTACATAAATTTATTTCACTATAGCAAGAGTCCATGAATAATCAACTGGTCTGTCATGTTTCAAATGCATTTCAATATTCCATGTGTGAAGTGACCATAATAATCCCTTAAAAAATTTCCCTTTCAGAATGATGATATCAAGTGGTACCTTTGGGCCTCGTTTGGTTCACGGAAAGGAAATGTATTCCTTTGTATTTTCCATGGGAATGGAAAAGTAGGATTCCTGTCACATTTCCTTTCCGTTGTTTGGTTGGTGTAGGAAAGGAAAGCAAAAATATAGCAATGTTCCAATAATATCCTTACATATAAAATAAAAATAACATTATAAAAATAACATTAATGGTAAAATAAGCAATAGCACATGGTTACTTTTGTCATAGCTTTTGTAATAAATGTTGGGAAATGAGGAGGGAAAATCAATCCCATGGGTCATGAGTGGAACCATATTCCCTCCAATTTTCCCCCTTGTGAGGAAATTGATTCCCAAGTTTGTGGTTACCAAACAAAGGAAAGGAACAACTTTCCTTTCCTCCTTCCTTGAATCCGTGACCCAAACGAGGCCTTGTTGTTTGATTCTCTCTTCATGGGGGCTAGCTTTTTCTTAGTGGAACCTTTATTACACCTTTCTTCTTATGATCTTATGATTAACTTATAAACTGATAAAAACATTTTATTAATCATTACCGTTACGATTAGACTTTAAGTTGTAACTTGTAAGAACACACACACACTACACACTCAAAAACCACCCAGGCGATTTCATATTATGGGACCAACCTGTGTTGCAATAGTTGGATTTGGATTGCAAGGTTGAGATTACACATCTTTTAAGTAGATACTCTCACATTTTAATCTCAACCTTGCAATCCAAATCCAACAGTTGTAACATAGGTTTGTTCCATAATATGAAACCACCCGGCTGGTTTTAGAGCATGGTTTTAGAGCATTCCTTATATATATATATATATATATATATATATATATATATATATATATATATATATATATATTAAAAGCCATTTATAGTAGTATGTGTTTTCTACGTCACTGCTAGGATATAGAGTAACAGTGTCAACTGAATTGGCCCTTCACAGATCTATATTCTTTGGCTCGACAAATTTACTGAATCGAGGATTTATCAATGAATAATAGACTAGATGGAAGTTAGATCCTATCTCGTCAGAGTATTTGAATCTAGGTAAATAAAATTAAGACGATTTCAAATTTCAATGCATTTCTGCTATATACCACAAATAAACGCTCTAAAAGTAATTCATGTTTTTTGTATTATTAATTAATGTATATGACTCGGTGGTTAAGTTGTTTAACGTGATGATTGTAGGGCGTGACAATGATTATACTAAAAAAATATATATGATGCTTGAACCCAATAAAGCTGAACTTTTTTCATGCTTCAAATCTGATAAGCGTTGGCCCGTAGGAAGGAAGTTTCCACATCCTTAGTCTCAGATTTTCATTTTCCCATTTCCTTTTGGGAGTTTCTTGGCCTCCATATTACACCCCCAAACCAGAAGTTTCTCTACCTCCATATCACACCCCCACCCCCATCCACCCCCACCACCACCACCACCCACACACACAACCCACGTTTGACCTTACACACACAATTTGCATTAGTAGTACACATCCAAAGATGCCCCCGTAAGGAGGAGCGATAATAGTAGTTAATGGAGCTAGGACTAGAGGTAGGCATAGACTAACATGGTTTGAAGTGTTAACGAAGGATATGGATCTTGTTAATGTTACGGAAAACATGTCCCTTGACGGAGCCAAACGAAGGAAGAGGATGCAAAAGCCGACCCCAGAAATCTGGGATAAAGGCTTTGTTCTTGTTCTTGTTGTAGTAGTAGTAGTAGTAGTAGTAGCACAGACCCAGTATGAGTAAATATTGAGGTTTAATGCATCTTTGTTTCACTATGCAGGGGCTGTCTATACTGCTTTTATATTGCTTAATAGTAAAGATGAAAATCAATTCTGAGTTGATCATGATGTCCCTTTCTTTCCCTGAATGAGCTTCTTGGCTTTCCTTCCAATTAGGTTTAGACTATTTTGTGGATCTTAAACCTAGTTTCAGAAAGTTGACTAGTTACTTTAGTCCATGTTCCCCTGGTGATATGTTTTGACTGGTCATGATGAATTTAGTTGGTGGTTCATAAGTTTTAGCCGTTGTCTTTATCCCTCTCTCACTCCTATTGGTGACTTTTGTCTATATGCTTCTATACGTGTGTATTAAAGCCTTCAGGCATGTATATTCTCATTCTCCGATGGTGCACAATCATTCTAAGCTTGTCCATTTTGCTTCTCATTCTTTCACGACCTATGACTTAATGTGGTTAAGTGTGGTCTATTTGTCACATGTGAACAATGTTGGCAGCACTTATATGTCTATACATGTCAATTTCAATCAGCTCACTCAACTTTATTTTAAGAGCAGTGACTTAGGTATATTCCTTGTATTATTTGATATTAAGAGAACTTGTGGTTGATATTTTTCTTTAAAATCACCCTAGGGTAATGGATATACATGTCATGTAATATACTTAATCAACTTCCCGTTTTCCTCCTTAATTTATCGTTGACACACACACAAACACGCACGTGCAAACACACACACACATGTTTGGATTTCTCATTGTGAACATTCAGCTATGTTGTTATTTTAGTGTCAAGGCACCGGACTCTCATGGATATATTTGACAAAGCACCAAGTGTTGACAAGGATGCATTTGTTGCTCCAAGTGCTTCTGTCATTGGAGATGTTCAGGTGGGACGTGGATCCTCAATTTGGTATGGTTGCGTACTGAGAGGTACTTTCTTAGCAAGCCAAAATGTGATGGATCTGTAGTCTGTACACTGAATTGTGCTGATATATGTGACTGAGATTGCTCTCCTTATTCAGGTGATGTAAACAGCATCAGAGTGGGATCTGGAACTAACATACAGGACAACTCTCTAGTGCATGTAGCAAAGTCTAATTTAAGTGGGAAGGTATTACCGACAATAATTGGGGATAATGTCACTGTAGGTAAGTGCATGCTGCAGATTTCCGTTTTTGATTTGTTCAGTATGAACTGATGAGGCATGCCTGTGTAATGTTCATATGGTTTAGTTCCTTTTCAACTGAAAGTATAGGATTAGCTTCATAAACCTAAACAAAGCAAAATGTTAACTGCAATATGCATCTGTATGATTGTGCCGAAGGATAATAGACTATTTTGCTACATGTCCAATACAAGATTCAAGTGCAGAAACAATAATTTGACTAGGAAAGGACCAGAGTAAAAATATCAATTTTTTCAGGGCATAGTGCCGTATTACATGGATGCACAGTTGAGGATGAGTCTTTTGTTGGTATGGGTGCAACACTACTGGATGGAGTGGTGGTGGAAAAACATGGCATGGTTGCTGCTGGAGCCCTTGTGCGACAGAATACAAGGATCCCAAGTGGGGAGGTATTCTTCAAACTCTTTTTCATTTACCATTTTTCGCTAGTCAAAGGAATCAAATCCCGAAATTTGACATGTGTGCTGGTTTGTAATGGTGGATGTTTTTGGTGCGTACCTATTTGATAATGAATGCATTTGAATCCATAATTCAGATACATTTAACTCCCTCAAATCTAGGAATTCTGAACTTAATAAACTGATAACAGATTCAATTACATTCATCCACATTTACTCTTGATTACATCTGATATCGTTAAATGTTGTATGCTTCCCTTTTATTTACTACAATGAAAGGAAAATTAACAATGTTTTTTTGTTTTGTTTTTGTTTTTGTTCATCAAATGTCAAGTGACTGAAACACGGCATATATAGAAGGACCATTGTTGTTAGTTTCTGGTAAGGATGAATACTCGGATAATGGAACAAGAAAAGGAGTTACTCAACTTGACCATTATGTTTAACGTGAAAACTGGCTTCTACAAAACAATTATTGTTGTTAGAGTCTGTTAGAGATGAACAATCAAATAATGGAAACAAAAAGAGAGAAGGAACTGCTTGTCACGTCCTGATTCCGGAGAATCGGAAGATAGCCACTGGCGTGATGTTGTACAAGTCTAGGTTGCACTTGTACAAGACAAAACCATTACAGTTCATAATAATTCTTAGAAACAACATCATGCAGCAGAAATAAGCAGATAAGTTGAAGTCACGGTAAGATATATAGAATTAAACTTTTTTTATTGATAATTGCAAAGAAGTAAAAAGCTTGCAACGGAATACAAATCTTACAACACAACTCAAGGCTTTTGATGGCCAACTGAAACATTTGTGATCTAGGCATACATTTGACTTGCCGAATTGGCTTATAACTGGATGTGCGGACTTTGCTTACAATCTCACTGGTACAATTGATTTACAACGTTCCATACATTATGTCCTTTATAGCAGAAGACGTCATCTTGTAAGAAGAGCTTATGCACACCCATTTGAATCATCGATGCCACAATATTGATTAAGCAATTTTTTCATACACGAACACCTGTAATGATGCCTACAAACGTGGGTCAATACGTTGTCGTGTATTGATGAGCGGTGCTGACCCAACTCGCCTAAGAAGACAACAGTAAGTAATCATGTGATATGAACATTATTAAAAGTGGTCTTTCTGTTGCCTTAGGGTCAATTAGCAGTTCATATCTGACAGAAGTAAAGCATGCATATTGTTCATAACCAACATAGTTGTAAAGCATATATCTTCTCAACCCTTGGTGAATCTTAACTACGGTCATTTAGCCATCTCTGTATTTGAGTAATACTTACTCTTCCTGCAGAAGACATTGTTAGGAAACAATATCATAATTTTTACCATCTTTGGTGATTCTTACCAACAGTCGATATCCTTCAATGTAAATGGGTAATAACTTACTCTGCCTGCATAAGACATTATTAGCATGTGACATATCTATATGCGGGTCACTGGCGACACGCATCTTGGACTATCGTATCGACGACCCTTTGTTGAGAGGTGCGAGCTCCATCGAAGGTCCCGTTGCATGTATTGCAAAGTACTCTTCAGATCGGGTTGCACCGCCGCTGAAGGACTCGCAATATCCGGTTCCCCTAGGCCGACACGATCCTATTGCCCCGACGATCTTTTGAGGAACTTATAAATCCTTGTGCACAAGTTGTCCATGACCATGCAAGTATATGCAACTTAGCTATGAAGAAAACATATACTGCATGATAATGAAAACTAAAGTAAATACGCCACAATCCTCATCTGTCTTGCCACAATTGCCTTGGGCCGTAGAGCGCAATACCAACTTGCCCAATCCAGGGTCTTATCTTGCCCAGTCAAGGGACTTGATCATTCTTCCCACATCTTTGATACCGTACATTTTCGAGCCATAGCTCAATATACTCACCGTCCAATTCTTGGGACTCATCATCTGTGCTACCATACATTCTCGAGCTGTGGCTCGATATACTCACTGTCCAAGTATTTGGGACTTTGGTTCACCCGTTTGGCATTTATTGCAACAGTACACAATTCAACATTTGATTCAAAACCGTTTACGAAATATGTGATTATTCATCTTTCATTATCTTTCTTGGTTCCATGCAAGGTATCATTTAGAGACTCAACAAGTAATCATCGCACATAATCCTTTTTTTATTAAGCATGAAGCTAAAAGATCTTCGAAGGACTCACATTATCAAGATGATTTCAGCCAGATCGCATAGCCTTCAAAGCGATCCTTCCGCATATTTTCAAGTCCAACAATGCTTTCCTCGAACCAACCAGCCATCATAATGGGGCATTACACTGCTCAACATGTTCATTCTGTTAAGGACCTAAAAGTTAAAAAATTAAGTGAACTATCCTTTACTACAAATGACACCAACAAAGCCTATATCCCAAACTTTTGGCTTCTCCTACATTAGTCTTTTGCTTGATTAAGGGCCGTGTCCTCTCTAACACACATAAATGGTATCTTTTTTCACAGCCTCATTCTTAGTTTGTTTAGGTCTAATCTTAGCTCTAGAAGCTTATTTCACCAAGATCATATCATTTCTACCTGTGCAGCTACTGGTTTCCATTGTGCATATTCAGGTCTTCTCTCAATGAACTTCCTATCCCTCATCTTATCCGCAATTTACAATGCCTCACAACTTTCGAAATATGTACTGATTCTTTATCCATTCCAATATTCATCATTTCAGCTAAAATAATCCAAATGTCTGATCTGCAAATTTGGGATAAAGGTTAGAGTTATTTGCGTAGCTGGTTTTATAGTTGTCTTGTAGACTTTTTAATCCAATCCACAAATGGAGCATTGTTTAATTACCCAGCCAACATTCGGACACATAAATAGTTTTATAGTTGTCTTGCAGACTTTTTCTTTTTTAACTAAGATACAATATAGAAGTATCCTAAAGGCACATATTAGCGTCAACCGGCATAAATACTTTTATGAAGAACATCCTTCTTCATTGATGAACAAGTGATCCTAAAACTCTTAGGTATACCAATTGGCTGTCATTATGAACCATTACTTCATTTCAGCTTGATGTTTCGTCATAGATACATTTCCTCTTTTTGCTGCACTTCTAAAATCATTTATGTTAAAGCTTTTGTAACTTAAATCCGCGGATCTGTATGAGAAGTAAAGCATATTTAGGTTCCAAAGGTTTCATCCAAGTCTTTTTTAGATGCTGAGCATTTAAGTCTCATCAACTAATACGATATCATCAACATACGATATCATCAACAAACATGATACACCATTTTAATCTTATCCTCCGTGCCTAGCAAATCCACTTATTGGTGCATAAAGGTAAATAGTTTATATGGATCCTCATTGTAACCGTGTTGTTCGATGTAACCGTGTTGTGACAGTGATTAGAGATGTGTCTCCTCCAATTTTTGCTCCCATCATCTCACAAGTAGTACGAACACTAAATAATCTTATGTTTTTTTTGCTACAAGTTTTTAAATCTCATACATTTTAAAATGAGTCCCTTAAATTTATGAATTACTTAAAAGTTCCTCAAATCCCAAGTAGAGTTACGAGTCCCTATGGTTAGTCACACCTCTTAAAATGGAATATTTTGCTACCTTTAGAAAATTTTCTTTACCATTTTGTCCCCTAATAAGGCCAATTACATTTTCTATCAATTGTCATCTTCTCCACCAACTCTCCTACCTCTATTAAAAGTATAGTTTATAGTATCTTCCCGACACCGGTACGATATTGCCGATATCGGTATGGTTTGGCATGTCCCGATCTGACACTGACCGCTATCAATACTGACCGATAGTGACGTTGAGGGTCTCTAACCCAGTTAATTCGGCAGAGAAAATTGAACGAAGAAGATCAATCATCAGGGGAGTAAAAGTATATTAAGGTTGTAAAAGCATGTAAATGAAGAAAACTTATTTATCGCATATAAACCAATCAACAAGGGTGACTTATTTCATTCAAATTGAAAACTACTAAAAAAACAACACCTAATATACTTAAAATTATGCCTAAATATGTAAAATAATTTTTCTAATTTTTCTAATTTATTAATAATTATTTTCTTTCCAATACCAAAAAAATCTGATACTCCGGTCCGAAACCACCAATACTACCGATACCACGGATCCCGATACTCATAGGAAGGATCCTATACCGATTACGATACTGATCCTGCAACCACATAAAAATCAATCACTTCTACATCCAATCTCCTCTCTACTCATTTCTATACCTAATAAAACCCTTCCTTTTCATTCTCTTCCGTAAATTATCTTCTTCTTCCAAATCCATCCTTTAACTCTCAATTATGCCTGAAGGTTGCAATTATAATTATAATTATAAATATAATCAAAATATAGCTGTACAACTAATGAACTAATACAGTCAAATTCCAAAATCTACAAACTACTTAAAATCTAAAAAGTTATTCAAATCCTTTTTTTATAAAACTAACATGATAATGCAAAATTATAAACACTATGAAAAGTAAATCGGAAAAATAAAATAAAATATAAATGGTGAAATTGAATTCGGTTGTGAGTTCTTACTATTTTTCCTAAATTGAAAAGTTGAAAATGCACTATGGATGTATATATGAAGGTTGTTGATGAAGAATATTGACGAATTTGTCCAACACTACTGTTATCAATCAAGTCCAGTCCACTGATATCAGTTGATGTACTTTATGAAAAAATGTATCAGGGTTTCTTGTTTGAGAATGAAATGGAAAGATGAAAAAAAAATTAGTGGTTAAGAGTATTGAAGGGGAAAACTTATCCATCAATAATTTTAACCGGTGTTTGGTTAAAGTTAACCAAATAGAGATGGAACTCGTAACTCTATTTATTGGGAATTTGATAGATATTTAAGCTATTCATAAGATTTAGGGGACCTATTTAAAATAGATGAGATTTGAGGGACATGCAAAAAAACTATAATCTTAATATAGCTACCAATAACTTATTTCTTCTCCAAAATATACCACATAATATCCACACCGTCTTAAGCCATTTCTAAACCAATGAAAACCATATGTAGATCTCGTTTCTCGTCGTTTTTTCTTCTTAAATACCTCCCTCGCATATTACCAAAGTGGTTCTCCAAAATCGTTCTATGTTTACTTAGTCTTCATTCAGTTACTCTCTTGCAAGGTTTCATACCATGTGGCTAATAAACTTGAGTCAGCAATAGGTAATACAACTTTGTATATTTTTCTTATCTTCATAAAATAAGTACCGAAATATACTCATTGCATCAGTTATTTTCTAGTCCTCAAATTTTTTTAATTAGCCACATTATTCTTTTGGCTATGAGCCAAAATAGCAAAACCTTACACCAGTTGGCTTAGTTTATTGGGCTCATTTATGTGCTAGGAGCTACGTTGCATGGATACGGAGAAATGGTATCTTTATCGTGTCTGTACCCGTGTCCATAATCTTATTCGTGCAACATATGTAATTACTTGGCACCTATTTGAAAATGTTTGTATCTCGTATCTGTATCGTGTCCGTGTCCATATCCATACCCATGTACATATTCATGCATAGGCTAGGATTATGTTGTTTGGACAAAGGAAAATGGTGTCCGTATCTGTATGTGTATACATATCCTTGTGCGTGTCTGTATTCATGCAAAAGTAGGTGACTACATATTGTACCTATTTGAAAATATCTGTATCCCGTGTTCGTATCTTGTCCTTATCCATATCCATGTCCATATTCGTGCAGCTTAGGCTAGGACGCAAACACCAAAATTTTGTAACACCTGTTTCTTGGCATTGACACCAAAATATTTATGTACACCCAAATTTCTGCCATTTTCTTTATCATATTTTGTATTTTTTGCGTTTGGGCAGTAACTTTTGGATGATACCTGGAATCTTCCTTAATGTGACATCTTGTGATCTTTGAGAGTTAGACGTGAGTAATTTAAATTTATAGTCACCTGTTTAATGGCATACATCTCTACATCGTGAAACTTCTGCACCATTTTGTGATATTGCAGTTGTTACTGCTGTGTTAATCATGATATCGTATAGTCATAATTTCTCTCTTTTTCAGTTATGGAGTATCTATATTGTAGTAACTTCTGAGAAAACTCGATCTCTTATGCTGATCCACTGCAAGTGTGTGGTACTTCTGTACAATGTTTCTGTGCATGTATTTCTACATAGTTTCTGACGATGATAACCTCAATATCTGTAAGCTCTTTTGTTCACATAAACCATTAGCATTTCTTTGATAAGTGATTAGCTTTCAGCAACATAAAGCAATCTCTCTTGAAGACTTCCGTGCTAATCCTTTTTTAAGTAGTCAGTTTTCATTGAGTTTGTAATGCCAAGGATTCCTGGTTCTTGATGTGGACTAGTACATTGTTGAACTTTTGACTCGTTAATGGAATCTGGAGACCATATTGCAGGTTTGGGCAGGCAATCCAGCAAAATTCCTTAGGAAGCTCACAGAAGAAGAGATTGCTTTCATTTCCCAGTCAGCAACCAACTACATCAATTTGGCCCAGGTCCATGCTGCTGAGAATGTGAAGACATTTGACGAGATCGAGCTCGAGAAGATGCTGCGTAAGAAGTTTGCTCGGCGGGACGAAGAGTACGATTCAATGCTTGGAGTTGTCCGAGAAATCCCGCCACAGTTGATACTTCCAGATAACATCCTGCCGGACAAATCTGCTAAGCCTTCCCAATGAGTTGCCAGAGGTTGGTTGGCCAACAATTGCTGCTGCAACTTATTGATAGATTCCGTAAGTCGTAGCGACGGGCTTGTTGTTCTTAAGAGCGATAGCTCCCACTTATTCTACCCCTCCAATAATGTATGGGTTGATTTGCATTCTTGTTGGCCCAAAACTTTTGGATTAGTTGCATTCTTTATCATGAGTGTTATCTCAAAATTTCAAGAATGAATGCCTCTCTTTGTTTTATGTTTCTTGTGTAGTAAAGAGTTTTGGATCAGTGAGTTTGAAGCAAAACTAGCAACCATATGGGAATTCCTAACAATAGAGGGAAGTATAATGTTTGTTTCGTGTTCTATCATCGTATATTGCTGTGATCTGGGTGGGATAGAGAACTGGCAAATACTTGTCCTTGCTTAAAAGTATGTGGACTGTACATGAAGTTTGTTCCAGCTATCGGATTTGTAGGTGCATGATGAACTGACCAGAGCTCATAGCCGACCAAGTCTTAAACTTCACATTCTCCATAACCTTGTTTTCTAGGTTTTAAATCACCATTCATTGTGAGCTCGGGGTCGAAAAAGAAAGTGAGGATAAATAGAGAGAAGAAAAACCCAGCAAATTAGAGTAAGCTAAAGTTCAGTTACATCACATCTTGTAAGTGTGCATTTGATGATGAGCAAAGGCTAACAAAGGCTTTATTCCAGTGATTGTGCTCTCGAGAGGGGTGTTTGGTAACATGAGAAAGTGTGAAAGTAGAGTTTTGGATAAATTGGGCGAGTTTCTTTGGTGTTTAGAAACAAATGTTTTTTTAGGTTTGGTAGAAAATGTGGATATTTGTGAGGTTTTGTATTTGGTTTGTTTAGAAAAACGAATGTTTTCTAGGTTTGGTAGAAAATGTGGATATTTGTGAGGTTTTGTATTTGGTTTGTTTAGAAACAAATGTTATTTTTGGTTTGGTAGAAAAATGAGAAACATAAGAAGATATTTGTGAGATTTTGTATTTGGTTGGTGGTTGAAAGTAGGTGTAAAAACTAATAATATTTATATTTATATATTTTGTGTTTGGTTGGAAGGGAATAAAAATGGTATGGTCAATGGTGCTTCTCTTTTAATTGTGACTAGTTAGGTTCAGGTGCGTGATGAATGTTGTCAGGAATCGACGATGCACCTGAACATAACTAAGTCACAATTAAAAGATAAGCAACATATCATTTTTATTCCATTGCAACCAAACACAAAAAATAAAAATAAAAATTTCTTTTTTTTCTACTCCTACTTTCAACAACCAACAATATTGCAAGAATAAGATAAAACATTCAGCACGCAAGAATTCCACAAAGATGTTGCAAACATATATAATTAAGGAAAAACATTTGATGCAAAAGCGAGGTGCAAATACAAACGAACGCATCATTATCTAGTAGCACACGTTTCTTGAATTCCACAAGTGAGGTTTTTGTTTTTTTTGGGTGGTGGCTTCTTCTTGTTTGGTCATTGGGTGTTGGCTGGAAGATGAGACCTTCAATGTGATGTCTCTATTGTAGATGGGAGTACTGAGACTTCTTCAATTCCACAAATGATGTTTCCCAAAAGAAAAAGTAAAGAAAAAAAAATCTCCTGCTACCAAAAGAAAGAAAAGTTGTAGTCTCCTTTTCGTACAAGAAGTGACGCGCGAGGGATAACAGTATTTGCAATTGTAGCATTCCTCATTTGTAAACATATGTTTGCAGCTTGTTCACCAAACCATCTTGCAAAAATTAATTCCAACCAAACGACGGACTTTCTCTACTTTAGGGCCTCGTTTGGTTCACGGAAAGGAAATGAATTCCCTTGTACTTTCCATGGAAATGAAAAAGTAGGATTCCTGTCACATTTTTTTTCCGTTGTTTGGTAAAACAAGAAAACTATCTAGGAAAGGAAAGCAAAATATAACAATGTTCCAATAAAAATAAAAATAAAATTATAAAAAATAACATTAATGGTGAAATAAGCAATGCACATGGTTATTTTTGTCATAACTTTTGTAATAAATGTTGGAAAAGGAGGAGAGAAAATCAATCCCATGGGTCTTGAGTGAAACCATATTCCCACCAATTTTTTCCCTTGTCAGAAATTGATTCCTAAGTTTGTGGCTACCAAACAAAGGAAATGAACAATTTTCCTTTCTTGGTTCCTTAAATCCGTGAACCAAACGAGGATCATGTGGAGTTTCTGAGAGCATACCTACTGTCCTCGGGATCTGTGTACCAAACATGTCACATTTCCTATAACAATGTGAGTCACATTTGTTATTTAAAAAAATAATACCCACAATCGGTGGAACCCATATTTTCATAGGAGAAAATATGTTTTGTACACAGGTTTTGGAAACATTAGATCTGCTTTGTGAGTTTTTGGCTTAGGTGCCTAGGTCTCTAAGAGCACGCGGCACGCCAAAGAAAGGAAAAAAAGAAAGAGAACAAAGCTAAACTTTATTGCACTGGACGGAAATTGAGGTCATCAAATCATCATACATAAGCAGCTCCTGGCATCATCTTTTGACTCGAGTCGTTGCTACAAATTCTTAGTATAGTTTCGCCAGAGGCTCAGAGCTCAGTTTTTACTCGAGTCAAGAGTCTCTTAATTGCACAACAGCCTCTAGTTTTTGCACAGAAATGGAACCAATTCAATTTCAAACTCTCCCCCTGCCACATGATAAACCATTTCTCCAATTCAAACAAATAAAGAAACAAAAAATTCACTGTATAGTAATGAAGTTTGAAGAAATTGCACGGAGGGTAACAAGTTTTAAGAAATTACTAATAGGAGAACTTTCTGCCAGACGATCTCGCGTCCAATTTCCGCCAGACAGTCTGGCGAAAATCGCGCACCTCGTGACGCGTGGCACGCAGTGGAGCTGATACGTGGTGGTGGCAGCTGTGGTGCAGGGGGGGGGAGCAACTGCTTTGCATAATTTTCGCCAGACTGTCTTGCGGAAATTGGACACGTCCAATTTCTGCCAGATGGTCTGGCGGAAAGTTTTCCTATTTGTAATTTCCTGAAACTTGTTACTCTTCGCACAATTTCTTCAAACTTTGTTACTCTACAGTGAATTTTCTGATAAAGAAATTTTCGGTGTTATGGAAACTTAGCCCATTTTCTTCCCAAGGGTTACACATATTTTCCAGATGTTAAATGTAAAGATTTGCACATACAAGCAGTTATCGGATAATAATCAAGTCTCAACCACCGAATCCATCTTATAGATATTTATTATCTTACAGAAACTTTCTACCTTGAGATCCACAAGTAGAACAAAACCAGCCTTGTTGTTTGTCTGAGTGCAGCAAATCTCTATAAACCAACTTGTAACAAAAGAAAAAAGAAAAAAAGATTCTACAAAACCAACTCTTGAGCAGTAGCAGTTTCAACAGCTGTTACGTTTGAATGTTATAAACAGACTAAAAGAGGACTCTAAACTTTATGCTATTGCGGCTTGAGTCTACATTCTCTGATCTCTATGACACTTGTGTTAAATGACAGTCTAATATCCAGATGAAACACATCCAAGTATCACACTTAATTGTGCTTGCCATTACAAAGTTTCTCTGCTTTTTTTAAAGAACACTCCACTTGACCATGTTGACTTCACATCAATAAGACCTCCATAACCCTTTCCGTAAATGTTTCCCCGCCCTCAAATTCTTCGGTACAAGAGACTATTATGCATCTGTTTTCATTTCCTTAGCAGCCTCTTTTAGTTCCACATCAGTTAATGCAATATAGGGAAGTCATTCTCATCATATAGTGTCTATATTGTTCTGCATTAAGGAACTTCTTGCATCTACAATGATAATCTGAATCTGCCAAGTATATGAACAAAATAGCATGGTGGCAAATTGTATAGCATCTAGATGGAAATAAATGCTCAGTTTTCTCACCAAAAATATTTTGATGGCCCATACTTACAACTGGAGTTCTACTTGATGGGATGATCATGGCTTCAAATTTCTCAGCTACATAGGATTGGTGACCAAACAATACTACAATAGAGCCCATTTTCTTATTTAATTCTGAGTATAGTTCCCCTTACCTATTAAGTCAAAACCGAGATTATGTCCATAAGTTATGAGATCTTCCACGGATTGTCATTCTTTATTGGCGTCTTGTTTATTATTATGGTATCAGAAACTCATAACAGCTTCTTCAGCAAACTCTGGCTCTTCTACAAGTCCCAGTATATTGGAGAAATCATTTTGGGTCCTTATTTGATACTCGATTGTCATGATTCTTGTGTACCGGGTTATGGTTATTAGTATCTGAATCAAATTGATTTTTACCTCAGTTTGATTTTAGTTTTATATATTCTATAAAAAGATTTTTGATTATACTCTAATGAAATCTCAACTGCAAGGAGATGTAAATGGGTGAACAGACTAAAGTTTTTTCACTAATAGTGACGATTAATCCAAAGCAAGTTGCATACAATAAACTGAGTGATATCACAGTTTCCACTGCAAAGTGGAAATTTGTGTAGCAAAACCTAGAATGATTGCCTATTGCAATCTTGCAGATATGATGTGAAAATTTGGAATTTAAAAAAATACTTCAATATGGGCAAGTTTACTTCTCTATTTTCAAGAAGAAGCAATCTGCAAATAAAGTTTTATTCAATGTAAATATGGTAAGGGCACACTTCATGATATCCTAGTCCTCTGGATGAGTTATTTACCTAAAAGGCTAGAGCCTTATGCAGCATCACCTCATGCAATTTGAACTAAGACATTTTTTGCTCTTAGTACTCTCGCTCAATTTGTGGGAGGTCAAAATCCACATGATAGCGACATACATTGAACTCATGCAATCTCGCTCTAAACTAAGAAAGATTAGCTCAGGAACAACCACAATATGTTTCTACTCGGTTCAGATTATTCTACTACAATAGGGGCATGGTTGGATAGGTGAGAGTACATTGAAAGTGGCTTGAAACAGTCACTTTCATTGCAAATGACGGTTGGTGTAGGCAGTTTCAATGTTTGGATATCTCTTACAGCTCCATTGCAAGTGGTTATGATATGCAATTTCGTCTTGCAGGAGAAATGGATTGCAACTCCATTGTAAGCGGCTATGCTCTCTACTTTTTTTAATTATCACCTACACTTTTATGTTGTCATAAACAAAATGGTTTGAAAATTCTCACTTGCGAGAAACAAAATATATACATATGTATCCAAACATATTTTGGAAAGTGATATATTCACATTTTCATTGCAAGTGCACTGCATTACAACATATTGAAAGTGCCACTTTCACACTTTCGAGGAGCTACAAGCATTCAAACAACCCCTAAATGCAAGGATCTACACATTATCCTCCAAACAAAGTTTATTTCCTGAGACCCGCAAGCCACACAATCATCCAGATCTACCCACTTCAAACACACTGATTTAGTGAAAAACACAAAATTAGCACAAAATTTAACATTTCCAATTGGTAAGAACTATGCAACAGGTTCATAAACAGAGCAAAGAAGGACTCCAGATCTAACGCATAATACCAACAATTTTCTAATAAACCAATTTGATATTCACTTTCATATAAACGAACAATGGCGTACTACAAAACAGATCGAGATACCGCATCTCGGAACGGGACGAGTCCAGATTCAGGAACCCCCAACGGACCAAACGGGTCGGTTTCTCGTCCCGCATCCATAAACATAATTGAAAGTAAACAAACAAATAATCAGACAAAGTAGACACCGAAATAGCATCTATTCTAAAGACCATAAATCATCATCTTCTCTCGTCGTGTCGTGGGTCGTGGCCGTCAACTATTCCTTCCTCGATCATAATAAATAAGTAAAGTTTGTACTAATACTGCGAAGAAGAATAAGAAAATTTTGATCGGGAATTGACCTCTAAGCCTGGGGGTCGCTCTTCTTGCCATCGCCGCCGTCCCTCTCCTGCAGCAGCAGCGCGCCGGACTCCTCGTCGTCGGCCTGGGCGGCCTTCTTCTGCGCCTCCTTCGCCTTGAGCGCCTGCAGCTTGACGTGGTTGTAGTAGGCCACCCCGAGGAACGCGACCCCGTAGCCGAGCAGGTTGACCGGCGTGACGGTGTCCCGGATGACGGACCAGGAGAAGGCGATGAGGAGCCAGTCCTTGACGACCCCGGCGACGTTCATGGTGAGCGCGGAGGTCTTCCCGACCAGCAGGAAGACGGCGAGGTTGAGGGCGAAGGCGCAGAGCGAGTTGGTGCCGAAGACGAGGAGGTCGGGGCGGAAGGGGGCGGCGGAGGCGCGGAGGCGGGGCAGCTCGACGAGGGCCCAGGGGAGGAGGAGGAAGGCGAGGCAGCAGGGGGCGACGTAGTAGAGGGAGGTGATGGGGTTGAGGGAGATCCCCCGGGAGGTGAGGAGGGCCTGGATGAGGACGAGGCGGGTGGCCTCGAAGGCGACGGCGGCGAGCTGGAGGGCGACGCCGGTGGCGTCGAAGCGGGCCTCGCCGTAGGCGGCGATGGCGACGCCGAGGGAGATGGCGAGCATGTTGGCCATGGAGCCGGGGCGGAAGGGCTCCCGCTTGAGGAGGACGCCGATGGAGTAGACGGCGACGGGCATGAGCGCCTTGAGCATCTGGATGAAGGAGACGGAGAGGTAGATGTAGGCGGAGTTGGAGAACCAGAGGGAGAGGGAGTAGAGGGCGCCGATGGGGACGACGGAGGAGAGGTAGAGGGGCCGGGTCATGGCCGGGGAGGAGGGGGGGTCGACGAGGCGGAGGACGCGGACGAGGAGGAACGCCAGGGAGGAGCAGAACGCCATGTGGATCAGCGTCAGGGAGATGGGGAAGGACCAGTTGTACAGCTTCGGGTCGAGGATGTACTTGTTGTACACGATCACGGTGAAGCTCAGGAGGATCCACACCGACACGTACGCGTACGACAGGAGGACCTTCCTCATCACCCCCTCGGACACGCCGCTCACGGCGGCAGCGACGGCGGAGGAGGAGTTTTCCCGCGCCATGGCGAAACCCTAACCCTAGCCCTAGATTTTGGGAGGGAGGAGGAGAGGGAGAAAGAAATATTTTGTGAGATTTGCGGGAGAGGGAGAATGGGGTTTTTGTAGTGTGGGTCAACGTTCCTCAAGACGTACCGTGACCCTTTTTTTTCAGAAATTTTCGTATAGAATAATATATTTTAATTAATTGATAATAAAATTTAGGCTTAATTGCAATTTGATACCCTCAACTATTCCAATTTTTGAATTTGATACCCTAAACTTTGATATGCATCAACTTAATACCATCAACTATTTGAATATTTTTAACTTGATACCCAAAAAAATTTAAAAGGACAAAATTGCCCTTCTTCTTCCCCCAACTCTCATTCCATGGGCTGTGTACCTCCCTCCGACTCCGGCTGCCCCCTCCTCGAACTGCACCCCAACCCCCCCCCCCCCCCCCCCCCCCCCCCCCCGCGGCACCACCCCAATACTTAGACGAATCTCAAATTCACTCATGAGCCCATCAACAACTACATAAACAAGAATTGTTATGTTTGCACATTATTCCTCCATTGTCACCATTCTAACTAGCTAGAGCTAAAATAGAGGTACTGATGCAACACAAACCCACCCAACAGCACAACAGTTGCAATGAAAACAAGAGCCCTCCATTGCACGATGATTTTCATCCCCTTCCCCTTCTTCTTCCCATGCACCTTCCGAGCGGGTTCATCATCTTCCTTGGCCGGTAACCCAGACGTTCAACACCCCCCTCCCCCCCCCCCCCCCCCCCCCCCCCACCCATCAACACCCACTGCCCGTCCGAACGGAAGCATCTCCTCGGTCTATGTGCGCGAAATCTGTTCATTGGCCGAAAATCGAGGGCGGAAGGAGTGCGGGGAAGGGGGGGGGAGCCGTGGGCGGGGGTCGGGGCGGAGAGCAACTGGCGGGGTGGGGGCGGGGTGGTGGTGGTGGGTGGGTGGGGAGCAGCTGAGGGAGGAGAGGAAAGGAATGGGCAGGGGTAATTTTGTCCAAATTATTTTTAAGGTATCAACTTGATGCATATCAAAGTTTAGGATATCAAATTCAAAAAGTAGAATAGTTGAGGGTATCAAACTGCAATTAAGCCTAAAATTTATTAAATTTTAAAATAAGTAACGAATCCTCGTTAACGACATGGCCATTAGGAATGGCAAATTTGGGCGAGCCGATTTTTAAAAAGAATAATATATATATGGGTTTTATGTCGCCATTAGAATTGGCAATAAATTTTCTACTGGCCACCACTATTGACATAAATGTTGTTAGCAAAAGTTTGTGTAACACTGACACAGACACATACAACTCCCAGCAAACACGTGCAAACTAAAGCATAAGTAAAGTTTGTGCAACACAAACTTATGCAAACTAAAACATAGCACACAACAGTCCACACAATTATGCCATGTTTTTGGGATATTTTATAATATATTTTCATTCTAAATGTTGATACTAGCATATATTTTTACTATTTTTTTAACTACCAAGTACCTCCATTTTTGGTACAGAAGAGTAAAATATTTAAGATATATTTTTATTTTTTTTTGAATTTGTTTTGCTGTTTTACATGAGGGTGATAATATTTGCTAATTAAAAAAAATAGTAAAAATATATACTAGTTTTATCATTTGAAATAGAAACATTTGCTAAAATATTTTATTTTTTTTAAAACATTGGAACCATGTGGCCAATATCAATGACGACTTGAAAATCATGTTTTAAAAAAAATTGAGCTCGGCACAAATATCAAAAATGATGATATAGCATATCATTATTGATAATGGCTACATGACACTCATGTTGTCAATAAAATGACATTTTTTTAATTTTAATAAAATTTATGATCTTATTTGTAATTTAATTAAAATATATTATCCTATACGAATTTTTTTTGGTGGGTTAAGCTTAAGGTTTTCTTTGGATAAAGTAGTGATTTATTTGAAATAACCTATTTTGTGAATATTTTGTTTGACTACCATTCGGAAATATCTCTAATTCAAATTCATATATGAACAACAAAACATCTATTAGGTACGTACACTATTTAGTTTTATGGATTTGGTACCAAAGAGAATTGATTTTTTTTTTTTTAGGGGAAAACCAAATTTTATTGCAGTCAACTGAAAGAAATAGCCTCAGTTGCTAAAATATGAGAAATACAATCAGGAATAACATTCTCCTCATAATTCGAGAGATTATGTAAAGAATAAGAAGCTAAAGAGTGAGCTACCATATTCCTTTCCCTATGAATGAAATCAAACCGCACACTTATATTCAACCCGTGGATCTCTTCCCGGAGGTCTGAACATGATCTCTGAGTCTCCATGAGATGAGTTTGTCGTCACCATTGTATATTCTATGAGCAAGGAAAGAATCCCTTTCAATGATCATTTTGTCTACCTGGATCCTGCTAGCAAGAATAGCTCCTTGGCGCACCGCTAAGATCTCAGCTAATAAAGCTCGATCGTCTCCAAATGTGTGCAAATCTTCCATGACAACTGATTTGGCTGCAATGAACCCTCCCTTTTCATCTCTTGCGACTGCAGCGACAGCAAGAACGGAGGATGAAACCGCACCATCAACATTAATTTTGATAAAACCCGATGGCGGGGGAATCCACTTATAATTCTCCTTTAGTTGGTGGATTTTATGCAAATGCTCCGATTGGGAGTTAGAGCTAGCATCATAAGCTTTATACATGTTTTCAGCCTGCTGCACAATATTCGCTATACCGGGGGCCTTGTTATTGAAGATACAATTGCAACGAGCCTTCCAGATGGCCCATAGAAGATTGGCTCCCATCCGAAGCACGTCTTCGCATAGCATGTCCTTCAACCATTCTTCCAATAGGCTTCAGATGTTCATGGAGCTATCAATACGGAGTCCGATGCTGCTAGCAAACCATGCAGCTCTTGCCACCCTGACAGTATAGGAACAAATGGTTCTCATCTTCCTCTTGCTCAAGACAGAACGGACATTTGTTGTTAATAGCAGGCATCCGTTTGTTTAAGGCCGTGAACAATGGAAGGGAGTTATGAAGGAGCCGCCAAATAAACAATCGAACCCTTGGAGCCACGTTACCCAATTTCCAGAGATGGCGCCAAACTGTTTGACCTTCTCCCATACGCGCCGTGGTGGGTTCTCTTCTACGGAAGTCCTCATACAGAGATTTTGGCATGAACTTCCCGAAATTGATACACACTATAGCCGTAAAATTTTTTTTATCATATTAGTTAACGAATGTCA